>OY856411.1:484188538-485388538 GCA_963693085.1 Alisma plantago-aquatica
GGAGGTTCTTCTAATCACTCTACCAACTCCATGGTGGCTCTTCATGAGGATGTGCAAGTTATACAATCCTATGGCATCCAGAACAACCAAGGCTCCATGCCAAGCTCTTACACTTCAGGATGGAGAAATCATCCAAACTTTCATGGGAGAAACAAGAGACCAAGAGCTGAGAGACAACTCCATGTTTGAAGAAGTTCTTACGAGGTTAAGAAGCCTTGATGAAGTGAAGAGAGAGGTGTCCTTTCTTGGAAAACCATTGATTGTCTTGAGCAAAGGCTGGATCAGATATCCCTTTCACTTGCCCTTTGTAAGGAGGGAAGACCCCCATTCCCGAACTATGGCCAACCAAAACAATTCAAATGGTTCTATGGGTGATCCTCAAGGCATCTATGCTCCACCACAAGGGAAAGTATCTACCTTGGAAAAATATCAAGCTCCCTTCAACTCTTATGCTCCACTACCTCCTCAAACTTTGTACAACTTCCAACACACCTCAAAACCACCACCACAATATCAACCACAAGAACCACCCCCATACCAACCACCTCCACAACAACCATCCTATATCCTTCAAAATCCTAATCCACTACACCAAAGACCACTACCACCACAACCATCACATGACCCCCCCACCATGAAAGGGTGAATGTGGTTTCCATATTGACGTGTGAGAAGGTGGTTGAGAAGTACAAAAATGGGGGAAACAATTTACCAAAGAGCATGATGGAGTACCCTTTCTAGGAAGTCCTTGTGAGAGTACCAAGTGCACTAGAGATTTTTTCATACTACCGTCTATTGAGAGTGCCAAGGGAACTAGAAAATATGTTGTTCCAAATTCTTATAAATCAATGATGCCAAGTGTCCCACCTTCCTTTGATATCACACCATTGAGTTCCCCAATCACTGATACAAAACATCCCAATGTGATATTTCAAGGTTCTCAAGTGTCCAATATGATTCAAACCCCTTTCGTTAATGCCTATGATGACCCATTTCTCAATGGAAAGAAAAAGTATGGCATGAAAGCTATGATGGTTTTAAGTCTGATTAAGGTAAAAACCTCATTCTTGACATCATCAATAAAAGACAAACTTATGTGAAGTTCCATAAGGGTGTGTATACCTTCAAGAAGAAGATGAAAGGGAATCTGCCTAAGGGGATCACAGAGAATGAGATGAATTTTTTTGATGAGGATTCTTACTTTGAGATCTATGATGATGACCTCGAAGGAGAGAAACTACTTAAAGACACTTTAGAAGCTCACATGATCCTTGGGAGAAAGAGAAAACAATAAAGGCATTTGTCAAGATTTCCTATGATGAGGATGGAAACATTTTACTTTTGGACAATGATTGGTTGACGATGGAACAACAAGACTTGCTGAAGGCTCTAAACTTAGGGCTAGTGGGAGGCAACCATGATGGTTTGAGATTCTCAAAACCACTTTGTTTTGCTACACTTATGTTTTTTCAAAAAATACATGCACACACATTGTACTTGGTGGTTTCTCTGTTTGATCATCTTGAAAAACAGAGAAAATGAGGTAAAGAAAGGGCTTACTATTGTACCACCCAAAAATTTTAACCATGTTGTCCTTAACATGAAATAGAAGTTTAGGATAGTATGGTAGAGGGTACGAAATAATGGTAGACCAACACCAAGTGGTGGAGTGATCAAAATAATAGGTGAGTAGGGAAGGGCCACCACGATAGTTATGTGCAAAACAACTATTTTGGCCAGCCAACAACATGGTTGTGCTGTGTGGAACAGATGTGTTGGACGCCTTCTTATAGCTTCATCACTCATCTTCATATTTCTTTTCAAAATTCATCTTCTCATTGGCTAGATCCTGCATCTATCATCTTTCGTCCATTGGCATGTACTAACATGAATCACAAATAGGAGGAAGATGCAACTATTGTGAGACCTCTCCACCCCGAGTGCACTACAAGGAGGGTGATACAAAGGAGATATGATTGTCCTAATACCATGGAATTTCCAGGGATTCATTTGTACACCAAGGACTACTGAACTTTATGTGGGTTATATAAATTGCTGAGTGAGATAGAAGAGACATACCTGGTGAAAACCCATAAATTTTTTGGGTCTTTGGAGAAGGTTCATTATTAGAGTGGAGATGCCATGAGATTCAGACTAAATGATTTTTCTCATGTGTGTAAGGCCTCCCATCTCAATGCAATTTTTGCCCCCACTCCAGAGATAGAAAAGAAATTTGATGAAGGGAGATTTGATAAGAATGGAAGATGTAACTATTAAAAAATGTGGAATGCTTTCACTGACCAAGACACCTTTGCAAGAGGGAAGTCAAAAACAAGAAAAATTTTCAAACCCACTGTGAGGTACATCCATAAAGTTCTTGTAAATAATATTTACAGCCGATATGACAATTAGGGATGATGGTCACAAAAAGATCTTTTTGTGATGTTTGTTATGATGAGTCAGGGTCATGTAAATCTAGGATTCATGACGATACATCAATTAAATACTATACCCTTAAAGAGAAAGAATCCTTTCATAATGGGGAGAATTGTAAACACCATAGAAAAAGCTCTTGATTGTGACCTTGAGGGCCTTAGAAAAGTATATGGGACAAAGTTGGTTGATTTGAACTATCTTGTGAGGTCCCAAATGATCATCCTTAGAGACAAAAAGGATCATATACAACTTGAACCCCGGGTACCCTGGAATTACATTTGAGCTTCCATATCATGTTATCGTTCTTTTTGATAGCCTTGACCCAAGGGTCGCTATCCCAAAAATACTTGCCATCTAGGAAGGATAGCATCCTAGAAAGATTACATACTAGTGCCAATTGATTTACCCAAGGGAGAGGGAAATACAAAAATACTAGAGAAGCAACACATTCTAGAGCAGCCTCACCGCATGAGATAGAGACATGAGCAGTTTGGTGCACAACAACATCCAAGAAATGCATGACATGTCAGCCATTCATGCATTGTTGGAGGTGATTCAGTAGACACAATAGTCCATGTGTTTGAACCAACCAATGCATCCCCAGATAAACTACATGTACAACTACCAGCATGTGCAAGTTCAGATAAACACCCAATAGGGGAATGTTGGGAGATATGGGCACATAGTATAGAAACATAATTTTTTTATCCATATGTATTCCCATAACAGTAACATTGTGTCAACTACTATGAAATAGGAATGATGGTTTAACAAGTTATACTTGGTCTTGGATCAAGTCCAATGACAACAAATTGCTTCAATCCAACTGTTATATAGTTGCTCCTGGACAGTGGCTGTGCAACTCCTGGTCTTCATCATTGATAGTGAACATAACAACTTCTGCAACGACTCCTGTGGTCTTGCCACAAACTGTAGGCTAAATTTTCTCTCCTAGCAGCAACCAAAGGACTCTTTCCTCTAGAGTAGTCCACATGGACCAACTAGAACTCATGTCATTCAACTAGAAAGGATAGGAAGGAGTTGTCCCTCTTGTTGGCGTACTAGTCACCAACTTGCTCTCCCACAACAACGATCCTCAGTTTTCTCTCCCATCACTATCCCTCCCTTATCCAGTAGGACTTGTTTGGGCTCTCTTGGTTACCACACATAGAGAGGACAACAATTCTCAGAGAAACTGATGTCTGAGTTGATGTTATTATGCTCTAGGAAGTCCCCAGTGCCCCTCTATTAATAGGCGGGGTTAGGGCCATGATTCCCAGTGTGTTTGGAATACGTGTTGGAGTGGAAGGGACCATTAGATCTTGAATTTTCACAACCTGTGAACTAAAAAATGGTCATCTAGTGACCCAAACAGTCGTATGGTCACACGAGATAGTCATGTTTCTTTGCCAAACAGTTATCTGGCCATTTCCTACTCCCACACAAAATTTTCAATTTGATTCCAATTCATGCTAAAAATTAATTCTTGCACCACAAGTATTGTGCAATCAAAATGAGTTCAAGAAACTTCCAAAACATTCATTCAACCCCAACCATGCTGCCTCGCACAGGTGAGACGCCCATCTTGCTCACCTAGATGGCTGTCTAGTGAGCCAAGTTGAACCAATTGGTACAACAACTTGAACCAGACGATTTATGCTTTAGTTCAGGAAGAAAATAGCCAATTTGATTTCTAATTATCCTAATGACCCAAACATACATCTCAACACTTGATAGCTTTTCTGGCTGCCCAAATAGCCATCTCATCCTATGAGATGGTTGCTTGATAGTGCAGTCATCCAATATGTTGTGTGAATTGAATACATAAACACTTTAGTAATCAATCCAATCATCATTCAAGATCAAAATCCTCTTCTAGATGAGTTCCTTTGTGTGTGACCCTATAGGTCCCATATCACACTGGAAGTGAATTCCATAACTAACTCATGACATCACAAGCAAGGAGTGGTTCCTAGTCACATATCAGTGCTACCCAAGTGAATGGAAAGTTGGAGAACAACTTCAACCTACAACCTGTGTTAGGTGTTGCAGTGATTGTATAGTTCCTCTGTCTTTGATATCTGGAGTGAGCTTGAGGCATGGAGTCATCATCCTCTCAATGTTCATTTCATGTTCCTTGAACCAAGAGCAGAAATTCTTAGATAATATGACCTCAATATCATATATCAATTCACATGTGCATGTGCATGCATTTCTCACTCTCACTTATAAAGTGGCTAGGATATCATACTTAGTAGGAGGGACAAATCCCATCTCTATCACTCACAATCAATCCCCATGTTCAAAGTCACCCAATCATCCCCATGTTCAAAGTCACCCAATCATCACTGTCATAAGAACCCATGTTTCAAGACTGCATTTGATGATGTTAAAGCATACCCAATGACATGTGACTAGTGTAATGATTTTAGGTCTAAAAATCACAATCAACACCTTCATTGTGAGAGATGACTATTACCACCAATGATGGTTTCCATGTGTCATTTCTCAACGTGGGCCTGTATGATATGCCATTCCCTAACATGTCTCTATGTGATTGGTTCGGCATTGCCATATCATGACTAATGAGATTTTATCATCAACCAACCCACACTTTAGTCTTATGTGTTACTGGTGTCTATCTACCTTCCACTATAACAACCTACTAGGGACATATTAAGAATGTACACACTCTTAACATTCATATGATCTCATCCTCCAAGTAAATACTTGAAGACATAAGTCACTGAATATTGTCATTCTTTAGACATTCATAATGTTTCCTCATTATCTCATAACTAAATGAAAAAGAATGAATTGGAAGCTTTCCTTTATGAGTATTAATCAAATCATTTACGGTGTATGCCATGTCCATCATCATATGATTGGCTCTATGGGCATACCTTACCAACAGAATCCCACTTGCACTTCGAGCCAATTACCCATGAATCATATTCTTTAGTGATCTAAACATGTCCACAATGTTTTTGTTGCGCAAGTGCTAATCCAATGTGTTGGCAACAATTTGCTATTAGTTAGTATATTGCATGTTTCCTTATATCTTTTCTATACAATTTATCATATGAGATGGACTATTGTAATATGATATATGATATTCCTTACCTAGCAAGTAGCTCCATTGTTGTCACAATATTACTACTGAGTCATCAATGATTGGAACATCTATAAGTTCATCATATGAACTTTATAGATCCATATAGTATCACTCTGTGTTCATAACACAAGTATACTTGGCCTCTATGATAGAATAGAATCAATGGTTATTAGTTTGGAAACCTCCCAACTAACAACATTTCTCTTTTTAAATCAAACATATTTTAATTTGCAATCACCTTTATCATTATGGAAGCTTGCATCGATGTAACCCTTTACACTCAACTCTTCCTTTATTTCTATATTTAAGTCTAGCAATCTATCCTTAGGTACTTCTCAAGTACTAATGGATATTTCTAATGACACCATCTTGTCATGTCCAATACATACAAGATTATACAAGATAAGAACACCTATAGCATTCATGATAGATCCATTGCTACATCCTATGGCATCTTATCATGTCATTTCCATTCTTCACAAGAATTGGAACATATGGTTCATGAGAGACTAATCCAGATTCTCTCTCATTGAATCCTTTCCATGTTGAACTCTTCCAACACATTGCTATTGTATGTGCTCAAACTTTTTTTTGTGAAACTATCAAGAAATATCTCTATAGGTCTTGATCCTTATCTCATAAGGTGTTTCACCTAATCCTTCATCATTGAAGGTGTTTTCATGTGGTTCTCAATATTCACAATATTGAGATTTTATTCCTCGTCACATGTGTAATATTTATATATGCTCCCACTAAATCTTTTATAATCACTGATTTCATCTTTTATCTTGATTCAAGTCAAACTCTTTGACTATCTTATCAAATCAAAAGATCCCATTTCTGAGATGTTTGTTTCAATCCTAGATTGAACTTTGTAGTTTATAGGCTTCATTTGTATTGAAGTCATTAAAACCTGTTAAGTCGTGTCACATACACAACCTCTTCATGTATTCCCTTTAAAGGATCTAGTTTTTATATCTCATGTGCCAAATTTCTTAGTCTATTTCAACTACAGCAACAAGCTTGACAATTGGTAAAGGAATTTCTATCATGTTCAACAACTTGAACTGATTTGAAAAAACTTTCAACCAATTTGTCCTTTTATGTTATCCATGTAGGTTTTTGCCACAAGACTCTATTTCACCCTTTAGGTATTACCCTTTTAGGTGGCACTATCAAGGTCCTACCTTGTTAGCTTACATGGATCCCATAACGACCTTGAGCCATTACTCAGATTAGGGTACTTAATAGCTTCTAGTCGATTAGTTGGCTCATCATGCCATGACAACCTTGTTTGAGTCATTGGATTTATAATCCTCCAATTTCAGATGTATTTTACTAAAATGCTTTGTTTTGTGTCACATGATGAACTTGAGACTTCACAACATCTTGTGATTATCTTAGATCTCATTGTACCTCTTTGTTGTTGTAGAACATTTCAAGTTCTAATTTTACTCCCACTAATTCTTTAGGAACTCAGTTATCATATCAACAAACATTTTGTTATTGGATTGGGGTTAATAGTAGTATTCAACAACTTCCTTTTCAAGAAACTACTTTCTTAGTTTAGGTTTCAATCCTTCTAGACATATTGGGACATTCCCAAATCATATCATATATGATGTCTTATAAACTATTCAGATGGTACACCATTTAGTTATAGGTAGATATTCATGAGGATAAGAAGGTTGGATCCATTGATAATCATATTATGACTCATCATGGTAAAATTCCCTCATTCTAGCACATAATGATATTCATATGGATTTAACTTGTGATACATTATCACAATCCAATCTTTGAAGGTACTCAAGGTATTAATGCAAAGTATTTCATCAATTGATCTCATCAAAGTTTCTTAATACTTTCATAAAAGTCATACTTTAGTTATAATCTCCTTGAACACTTCAAGAGATTTATGTTTCTATTTTACTAAGTACATATCATTATATTACCAGTAAGTGAAACGATGTATGAGTAATCATCTATAGGATTCTTTCCATAAGATCTTATGCATCATATGTATGAGGTCTGATGGAAAGGTTTATCTTCCCACTACATATAGTGAAGGATGACATGTCACTTTGTGCATAAATAAGGCTTTGCATATTTTATTAGGTTTAATAACCAAAGGGAATCTAGATTAACTTCTAGACATTCACTTTTTATTTGTACGTCCAAGGTGACTATCGCTAAAGATAGTCTTAAGTTATCAATTGTAATCCTTTGGTATTAACATTATATGCATTCATCTCAAAGTCTTTCGTACAAAGATCTTTAGATATTTGGGTGTTTCCATGCAAGATCATATCTTTTGAAACAAAATCATTAATATCTCACTTTATTGATTTATCATCCTTGCCATACAAGATTCCTTAAAGTAAATGTATCTATTTGATGGAATAATGAAATAGCAGTTCTATTAACTCTATTACATGCCTATTAGGATAAGATAAAGTCAAATGTAGACTAAAGATTTTGCAACTCTTTCTCCACATTTGTCCATCTTTGTCCTTCCATAAAGGCTTTTACTTCTTGTCAGATTCTACACATCAGTATGTCAGATCTTTATTTGGTATCACATACCAAATGAAGAAGTAATCAAATTTATCTTATAGCTTTTATACCAAAAGTGGAGGCCTCGGTGCCTTCCTTATTCTTATTTAGTCTCTCTAACCAGAGTGGACAATTTCTTTTCCAATGTCCAGGATGGTGACAATGGGGTCAATCGCCTCTTATTTTCTTCTTCTCTCCTTTTTCTTTGAGATCTGAAGACTTGGGAATCTGGCTAGATTTAGAACCCTTCTTAGGTTTTCCTTTTCCTTTAGACTTCCCTTTTGTCTTGTTGATCATCATCACAGACTTGGGCTTGTCTTTCTTCATTTGCCTCTCAATTGTTCTCAATATGTCCAACAACTCTATCAATGGTTTGTCAAAGTTGGTCATGTTGTAGTTCATGAAAAAACTGACTATATGACTCTGGAAGAGGCTGTAGAATCACGTCAGTGGCCAACTTTTGACCCAAGGGGAATCCCAATCTAGCTTGGTTCTCCACATACCCAATGATCTTGAGTACATGAGGATCTACTTGGTCACCTTTTGCCATGTTACATTTGAATAGTGCCTTGGAGACATCGTATCTCTCTTGTCTTGACTGATCTTGGAACATGTTCTTGAGATGTGTGACCATCTCAATCATATCCATATTCTCATGTCGCCACTGCAACTCATAGTTCATGGATCATAGCATGAGACACTTGACATCCACGATGTCTTCAGTATGCTTCTTATAACCATCCTTGTCAGTCTTTGGTGCAGTTGGAAGTGGTTCATCTATTTCTGGCACCTCCAGGACGTAGAGCTTGCACTTCTGTGTGAGAACGATTCTTAGCGTCCTGAACCAGTCGTAGAAGTTGTTCCTAGTTAGTTTGTCCTTCTCAAGGATCATAAAGAAAAGTGATTGTTGTTCGTTGCTATTTGATTCTACAAAAGAATTTGTAATTATTTCAAAAACTCATTTTTGATTTGATTTGATTAGAATTTGGTCGATAATAATTTGGTCTTTAATTCATTATTGTACTCATTATTTTGTTCAAATTGAAAACCCTCAAGTATTAATTTAGAAAATTGCAACGAACAATTCTCTAATGATCCAAGATCCATATTTCATCAAATCATGAGTTGGATTTTGTCGATCGCCCTCAACTTGAATCATATGAAACTCTTGGATAGATGATATGTGCAACTCTATTCCATAATCATATGCATGCTTATGGTCTTAGAGTCGCAAAGAATTACCAGTTAAACCTGATCCAATAGCCAACACGATAGATATGCACCATGCTGTATGCAAACTTGCATATCTACCATCACACTTCCACAAGATAGATGACACACCATGCTTTGTGAAAATCTATGCTTGGCCGATCCGGCTTTTCATGTGTGTTTCTAATGGAAAGCATCTTAGACTTAATATGTTTGATTGAGGGATTATATATATATATATATATATGTTTATATTTATATATATATGTATATATGTACATACATATATATATATGTATACATATGTATGTATATATATGTATGTATATATATGTATATATATGTATACATATGTATGTATATATATGTATATATATGTATGTATGTATATATATGTATATATATATATATATATATATATATATATATATATATATATATATATATATATATATATATATATAAAGAGAGAGAGAGACAGAGTCATGCTAGAATACACTCAAGTGTGTTTGCATATCAAGACTATTTTTTGCAAAATGTAAACCATTGATCTTCACTGTCATACTATAACTAGGCTACATACAAATTTTGTGCCCATTTGGATGAGCGCTAGTCACTCATCCAAGGGAAAAAAATCGACGCGCGAAACTAATTTGAAATGCGTAAGTTTTGTGGTTTTTATAATATGACCTATAAATGTCCAAACGTGCTCAAATTTTGCGTATGATCTATTCACAGGATGTTTAAGAAAATCAATAGATTAGATTTTTGAAAAAAAATTGCATCATGAGAAACTACTTGAGTATATTCTACTCTGAATACACTTGAGTTTATTCTAGCCTGACTCTCTCTCTCTCTCTCTCTCTCTCTCTCTCTCTATATATATATATATATATATATATATATATATATATATATATATAGTATCCAAACACCACATATATAGTCGTATTATATACATGCTATATCCCACAACATAAATATACAATATAAAAAAAAGAGATGGTTATGGACATGAGTACTTGTTATTCCTTGGAGCCATAAGGAATTACTACCACCTAGGTCAATCATCACATCTCATGTATGAACCTTTTGTTGGTGTAGATCCATGCTTGCCAATTTGGGTAGATTGGTTCAACCCTTGAACCGGTCGTCTCACCTCTTGGCCGATTAGTTGGTCCTCTTATTCAACCGATCTGTGACACCTTCTAGACGGCTGTCTGGGACTCCAAGGATAGTCATCTGGCCTCCTTCCCAACCGATGTTTGGACTCCTTCCAAAACGGTCAGTTGGTCCACTAGGCGATCATATGGTTCCACTGTTCTATCCTCCATGGTACTCCAGATAGTTGGCTCATCTCACAAACTGGTCATATCATCCAGAGATCAATATCATCTTTGTCATTGTAATAAAAGAAACTATCATATTGCTACTTTATTACATTAATAAAGAGAAACCTCAAGTAACATTCGAGGGGAGCAAAGTTAGGAAAGAATTAATTTTATAATAGGAAGAGGCAGGTAGAGGTTTGGTATGCAGACCAAGATAAATAGGAATAAAACCAAACCATCCAACCATATATAGATATTGGGCATTGGCCATAAGCATGCTACACATACACCATCTAAACCACTTTTAGGGTGACATGTGTAGATTGCATATATATCATATCTCGATCAACAAGTGGAATGGATTAGATAGTCGTACAAGATATATTAATAATATAGGTTCTTTCTCTTATTGGAGCAACTTTCAAACAAGTCTTACTTCTAGGAACTCTCCCGCTCGTTCTCTAAGCTTCCTCTCCTACACTACCCAAGTAAATGGAAAGTTGGAGAACAACTTCAACATACAATCTTTGAGTGGCGTTATAGTGTTTGTATAGTTCCTTTGTCACTAATATCGGGATTGAACTTGAGGCATGTAACCATCATACTCTCCAATCATTCAATCCATGTTCCTTGAACTAGACAAAACTATATGATATATATGTAAGCTCGATATCACAAATTGACTCACATCAGCATGGACATGCATTTCTTAGTCTCACTTATCAAGCGGCCAAGATATCATAATCTTATAGGAGGGACAAATCCCATCTACATCACTCACAACCATCCCCATGTGTCACAATGCACACGATCATAACCTTTGTGGCAACCCTTATTCAGGATCACAGTGGATAATGTCAAAGTATATCAAACGACATGCGATGAGTGTAGTGACTTCAGGTCTAAGAACATCAATCACCATCAACACTATAAGAGGTGATTCTAACTACAACTATGGTCTCCTTGTATCACTCTTATGGTGGTTTTGTCTGATACACTTTTCTCTAACAACTATCTTGTGCTTGGTTTGATATCACATATCATGACTGTTGAGATTATGTCATCAAACAAAACACATTATGGTCTTATGTGATTTTGGTGTCTATCAGCCTTCCACAATAACAACTGACTAGGCACATAACAATAATGTATATATTCTTAACATTTGTATGATCTCATTTTTCAAGTCACGTACTTGAAGGCGTATGTCATTGAGTTATATCATTCTCAACACATTTATTATGTTACTTCATTATCTCATAAATGAATAAAACATAATAAATTGGAAGCATGACTTTATTACTAATCAAATCATTTACAAGTCATGCCATTACAATTGTCACATATTTGGCTCTCTGGGCATATGTATTGATAGAATCCCACTTGCACTTAGATCCAATCACCCATGAATCTTATTCCAAGTGATCTAACATGACCATCATGCTTCTTTGATGAAAGTGATTTTGTCAAGGGGTCAACGACATTGTTCTCGATTGGTAATCTATAAACACTCACATATCCTTGTCGTACGATCTCTCATATGAGATCGAAATGCCTTTTTAGATGATTGGTGATGTGATCTAGTTTACTTAGATTGTGTAGTAGCTCCATTGTTGTCACAATATAGCTAAGTTGTGTTGTTGATTCTTGGAACTACCCCAAGTTTAGAAATGAACTTATTGATCCATACAGCCTCCTTTGCTGCATTTGATGCAACAATATACTCGACCTCTACTGTAGAATTGACAATTATCTCTTTCTTGAAACTCTTCCAACTCAAAATGCAATTTTTGAGGCAAAACACAAATCAAGATTGCAATATGAAATAATCTTTGTTAGTTTGGAAGCCTGCATCAGTGTAACTTGTTATCACCAACTCTTCCTCTCTGCCTTAAACCATGAACTAGTCCTTAGTTCTTCTCAAGTACTTAAGGATGTTCTTGAGGGCTTTCTAGTGAGCATCACCTGTGTAATGACCCCACCTCCTGGTAACCCCCAATTAAGGAAGACCCGAAGGTTAGAGCCGTTATTCAATTAACATGATCAAAAGTTTAACAAATAATCAATAATAATTATGAAATTCTACTAACTAAATTAAAACTTTACTTACCTTTGAAAACTTTGGAAATCTATCTATCTAGAGCTTGAATTATTCTATCTAATCCTCCTTGCACTTTATTTCTTATTTTCACAATGTGTCACGTTATTGTTTGTTCATTCCAGGGTAGTACCTAAAACGCCGACAAATAAAACATCGATCAACATACAAAGATATGCTGGTATGTGGGGGAAACAATAATCATGCAAATACATTAACAAAGTAATCAACCAATTATCATTTAACAACCAAGATTACATTTTAAACCATACTACTCACTCATTTCCTATCCCCTATCTCTGTGTTGTCCCTACAGCAGACTGAGATACTACCTCTCTCTAGGTAGATCCTTATTAAACCCTGCATGATCCTACCTAATAGGTAGATCAATATCTAGGGTTGAGTCGCATGGCACTACCCATGGTAGTCCAATTCCTGACTCAAAGTGACTTGATGGACCTACCCCATTGGTAGCCATATACTAAGTCATCCAATGACCTGATGGGCCTACCTCATCGGTAGCCATGTACTAGGTCGACCCATTAAGCTAGAGAGGGGACTAGGATCTGAGCTAGTAGGCACATCTCTTATGTGATAGTCATATTCACATTATAATTTGCATGAATTAAATTCATCCAACAATTAACTCAAGACATGATATAAACATCGATGAAATCCTCAGAAAACTAATGCAGGATATTCATAGGTGTAACCACATACTGGATTTGATGATTCGAATAGAAATATTCATGCAAGTAAGAATCCAAGCAAGCAAGCACATACAACAAGATCCTGAAATAATCATGCAATTTCCCTTTTATTACTCATTTCATCAAGATCTATTAAACCTAGCTCGCTTCCTAGGGTTTCTAGTCCACTTTTACAGTTTCCATTGCAATTAGGGTTTCACTTTCTCTTTTACTATTTTAAACCCTAATTTGATACAATCACTCACAAACCCTAATTATCTCGTCTATTCATCACAAAAGATTTTAAGGTTACCTTTAATCAACATTTAACCCTAATTTAAGAAAAGGCCTAATTAACCATCAATTAAGCTCATTAAGCCTCTTTTACATTAAAGCTACTATTTTTACCCTTTTAATCCATGACAAGATCATTATACGCATTTATCATCAATTCATAGTTCATTATGGTCCAAATCACATATGAACTCGATTTGCCATTAATTCCACCTGTTATTCATGAGAAAACTCTAATTACTACATTAAGGGTATTTATCCACAAATTAGGAACTTTAATGCTCGAAATAGATTATAACCATGAAACTCAATTCTATACATGAAATCAAATAATTAAATCCATTAGTAGTCCTAATTACCAACATTAGGGTTTCAAGGCCCAGTAAAGCCTATTTATGCACATAAACTCTAAATTAAACCAATTATATGCAAAGACCATCCTTTTAGATTTACTGTGCCCTTTTTATTAACCATAGGTTAAGATCAACTTTAATCATCCATATAACCCTTCCAAATCAGTAATCAATAAAGATTAGGGTTCTTTTAATAGATAAACCATTAAAGATAACATCTTTACATACTTTTTGAATTGAAAGCAGAATTAGGCTTCGATTACATTTTTATTGCATTCCTCATTTCTTTATGATCAATTTTCATGTATTATACGTTTCCATCAGGGCTACCAATAATTAACTACGGATTTTGTGAAATATCTACCTCTTGGCCAATGGAAGAGCGCCATGTGTCCTTCCTATTTTCTTTTCTAGCAAATAGAGTCTTTGATCCAGCCTTTACCCTTTTTTTCCCTGCTCTCCTTCTCGCGCGCCAGGGGTAAGAGAGAATTTTCTCTCTATTCACCTTCAACCTCGCATCTTGCTACCTCACGAGCCAGCGCCAGCCTCCGGTCAACCTTGGTGTTGACTTTGGGTTTTCTTCCATATGCGAGCAAGCTAGTTAGTCCATGAGCTTCGTCTGCTCGCCACGAACCTGCCCAACCTCTCGATTGTAGGTTGGCTTTATTCCTCTACCTCCAGCAAGCACTTGCTACTCTGGCGATGACGGCGGCTAGTCGAGGAGGAAGAACAAGTTGTTGGTCCAATTGAGGGCATGGGAACACTCGTCGCACTGCTCCGAACTTGAGGGTAGGGTTACCACAATCTCTCATGAAGCCCAAATCATTCCCCTTATATAGGAATTCTTATAGGTGTTCGAGGATTTGGTAACTTCTCCAATCCTCTATGAAATTACCCATAAATTGGGTCGAGACACTTAGAAAAAGACTCTCGAAGGTGATGGACTCATCCACACCTCAGGTTAAAGCATCAAACTTGAGAAAATCGGACTACTTTCCCACTCCCTTTCCTTCTACTAAACAAGGTGAGTGATGATCACATACCCTTGGATTCGTGGTCCTCTGGACCACGCGGGGCATCCAATGGCTGATCTTGCTCCCTTATTCCTATATTTAAAAAAAAAACGAATTAAAAAGGGAATTGTACATGGAATCTTGGGAAATTCATTTCTCTCTCTTCGTTTAACATTTTTCACTTAAATTTTATAGGAAACATTGTTCTTGGCATTATCCACTGGTGTATTAAATTTGAAACCCAAATTCCAAAGAAAAAGGGTATTTCCTTTGCAAGCAATTTATCCTTTATAACAACCAAATTATTTGGTAATTTCTCTTTCTTATGCCATCATCTTGGTATCTTGGAATCCTTAGCCCTCCAAGAATCCTAAGATTTCGAAATCCTTTTTGAAGGATACTTATTATCCTTCTAGATGCATCTAAATGCATTATACTTCATTATTCCTCATTATCTTAAAATAGCTCTTTTTGAGAATTTCTCTTTATTTCTCTTTTATTTTCCACATTGGTATTCCTTTTATTATTAGGAATCCTTAAGATACGAAATTCCACTAAGGATAACTCAATTACACCTCTTTCCACTTATTTTCTACATTTTATCATTGTTTTCAATTTCTTTCTCAATAAAGAAATACTTAATTAATCTTTTCTTTTCTTATTGCCTTTTCTTTGCAACTTTGGACTCCTTGATCCCAAGGAACCCAAGAGGCACGAAATACCTCTTTGGATTTGCCTTGTAGAGGTTTCCACACTTTTCTTATTTATTCAATAGTAGAATTTGCTTTGTCTTTTTCTTTGTTATTGGGCCCAATAGCCAATAAAGCCCACAAAGCAATCATCAAGGTTATTGTATGCGAAATTATATCATTATTTGTTCCAACATCTTTAATATGAGAAATTACATTTCTCACCAAATGAACCCAAAATTTGGGGTTGTTACATCCTTCCCCTCTTATAAGAATTTTGTCTTCAAAATTCCATCAAGCAAGAAAACAAACAGGATAAGCCTTTCATACGTCCATCAGGGCTCCCATGTGGCTTTACCCTTTCCATGGTGCTTCCCAAGAACCTTCATCATCTCATATTCTTCCATATGAGTTCTTTCTTACCTTGGTATATCATACCCTTATAGGTGACTCAGGACATTTCAGCCTCTCAAAAGCTGAATAGGTTCAGGGCTCAACACATGGCTTGGGTACCTCACATAGTGCTCTAGATCAGACTCATGGAACACATTATGCATCATGTTATCCTGAGGGGTAAGGCTAAATGCAACCATCTCTGCCAATCCATCTCAAATGAACCCATAATTTGGGGACCCAGCTTTCTCAGCTGTAGCTTAGAGGGGTCGGGTTTTACATCACACATTCTCCCACAGTGAACTGCATGTCAGTCTACTTTGCATCTGCTCTCGACTCAAGTCGTCTCTAGGCTCCTTTCATCCATTACACGATGAAAGTGACTTCATCTACACGCACTGTGGTCCTTTTCTGACCATCACGTGGTCTTTTCACCAACATCACCTTACTGAAGTGGTGACCGACACAACCTCCCTTACAGAGCTTCTTTAAATCTCGATACTGACTATGGTGGTTATTATCACATTTTACAAAGGACAAGAACTGTCTCTATGTATCACCCTGAATGAGCACACATGCTCTCATCAAACCCACTAGTCTGGATCATACTAACCATTAGTATGGGGTGATAAACTGTACTATCATCAAGTTCTTCATGTACCTACTTCCACTTTATGGAATTAGGTCCTACTCAAGAACTTTTGAACTCACATCATGTTGTAGTTGAACCATCTCTCTCTCATATGTAGTTCAACCAGATATGTCCCTTGATAGTACTCTTTCTTTCTCATGTCATCTAGGTAAGGTGATCTACCATAACCCATTTTTCATATTGACCTTCCTTGATCTAGGGGAGACTCACAACATCCACAGTGATGAACTCCCATTCCCTCTCGGGAACTCTTTATACTTTATATCCATACATGGGGTTATTGGTGTTCGTCCTTCACCTCCTAACTTGCATGGCCACATGCTACATGCAATTCATATTAAGCATCCCAAGTACTACTATCACTTACTATCTTCGTAGTATCACGGTCTTTGGTGATCTTAAACCATGATCTGCTATATGTCATGATTCCTTAAGTTCGATTCCTCGGAAACCCTAAACCACTCTCTTCAGGGTTTTATTACCTTCCTATCCAAAGAAGTATATCTGAGGTTCTTTCGCTATGTCAATGACTAAACTGGCTAACCAAACAACCATTAACTTGTTCAACATCTCTTGTTACATCTATGTGTTAGCCAAAACACATCTTCTTTCCAAACTTAGGGTTAGTCGAACAACCTCAACTTCTTCTAGCCTCTAGCTAAACGAGGCAGCTATATTTCAACCAGAGCATTCATTACCACATCACCTCCTTAGGTGTCAGGTAATGTTGAAGACATACACCTCCATGTATTCCACTTATCATCTCATCTCAAACTCTGAGTTTGTCTTCATCATGAAACTTCTGAGATCATCCTCATGGTGATCAAACTCAACCTTGCATAACTTGCAAATTCTACATAACTCATGATAAACATCCTCACAAGATGATTTCCTTGATACTCTTAGTGTTTGTAAACCATCCATGTATCATTCGCTCCATAAAAGTATGTTATCATCTCTATCCTCATACCTCATAGCAACGTTCCAACTCGCATCATCTTTTATCCTTGGTGTACGACATGCGTACTGTCCCATCTCTACCTCCCATAATAAGAGGAAATAAGCATTTGGCGGCCGTCCAAACACAAAGTTCTTCCTGTTCCAAGAGTAGATATGATACATCCCACATTGCCTGTACACCTTCAATGAAACATGCCACATAGGTCTCTTCCTCACAAACATCTTGATATTAAAGCTACTTGCATGGAAAACTGGTCTCGAACCTACTTGGTCCAAACACAATCCTTGGTCGTCTCCTCTAGGTCTATAGGGTGTCGACACTTTTGGGGTCATCCCTCTTCCCTTATGCATCTAGAGAGTGCCTTACTCATCTACCCTTTGGGTCCCATGAGTTCATGAAGGTGATCAATCTCCTAACCCATGGCCCTCAAACAATGATAGTTGTTACCTCCGGACCCTATGGTCATGTGCAACTAGGAAACTAGGCAACCCCTTCTTCCATCGGTCTTATCCCTACCTGACCCTAGGACAGACTTAGGATTCTATTATAGTACATGTCCAACATAGTACCTTATCCAAGCCTTCATCATCTCTCTCTGCATTCATGGGCTGACTTTCATCCTTTCATATGGCGACCTGCCTACCTTGGTCAAGCCCCATACTGGTTACCTCCATGGTAACACATCCACATGCACTTAGAGATGGTTAACTATGGGTCTACATGTTCATTATCTTACCATGTACTCTTCACTTAGCTTCTCTAGATCCTATGAAACCTCTTTAGGTTACCTCAAAACCAACAAAACTGGTATACACCCTACAAAAGGGTCCCTCTCCCAGGATGGGAGGAAATTACAACTCTTGACAACAAGGTCACAATCGTCCCTAGGGTTTACATTCACATGAGCATGCCTAACCCATCAACTACTAAGACACAAGCAGACCACCTATTAAACCATGCTAGGTCATACTTATTCTCTTTCCTCAATATTAGATCAACTTAGTTGTGAGGGGTTCATCAAACATAAACTTAAGGGGTTTCCTTTACCTCTACACATGAGGAGTACCATGCTCGAAACTATAGAGACTCAAATCTCATCATGAGCATCGAATACACTGCTTCCCCTCTTAGGCCTAGGAACCCTAGGTCCACCTTTGGGTGTCCAACTGCATGCTCAATCTCTTAACCACGAAACAAGCACGTCTAAGGTATGTCATGTACTCCCATGATCCTTTTATATGAGCAACACCTCAGAGTTGAGTCCTCCTCAAAGACAACCAACTAGGTATAAAGCCTCACAACTAGTTACCTAAACCTCCTCAGGGTCTAAGGCACTTCTTTGTCTCATCTCAGCAGGTAACACTTATACCATAGGCACATATGTACTAGAAGCCTCATCCTCTCTCTAGGGTTTCGTTCCTCTAAAGGCAACCAAGATATCATCAGCCTCCAGGGGTCAAGCATAAGGCAACCACTATCATCCACTTAGGTCGCATCATCCTCAACTCCCCATTGTTCCTCATGTCTCAGAATCTAAGCTTCCAACCCTCTTGCTTGAGTCCTGCTTTCTCTCTCCGGGGCTAACTCCACATCCAGCCTTACTACTAGAGGTCCTTTCTCCATGAAGGATCAAGCTCAAAAGAACATCTCTACGTGGGTGAAGCCTATGTTCAAACTTACATTTTCCCAAGGTTATTCATAGATCTTTATGCTTATCTCATAAGCAATCCATCATGCCTTTCTGGCCAAGGTTTTTACCTACTGCCTGTACTACTTGACGTACTCCGGGTTCCTACTATGTCATGCACATATAAGCTCATGAGGTTTCCATAGGGTCTTCTCTAACCTCATCAATGAAGGATCTATCCTTCACTCTAACCTGCTCGACCCTTCCTAGGGTTGGGTCGCCAAAGGTACTCGGTCGTCCAACTTCTCATGGCTCATATGGCATCCAAGGCATGACATCTAACTCATCATGTCATCTCTAACCTTCACTTAGGGTTAGGGTTAGCATTATCCTCAAAGGATATGCCAGGTCTCTACTTTTAATGGAGGTCTCTACCTCCAAGACTAACTCTCTCTACTCATCCTCCTGCCAAGGAGGTCTATCCTCAGGTCTCTCCTGAGGGCAATGACAACTCATGTCATATGACCTAAGCATGTTTCTATTCCTTTATGCTTACTCTATTAAGCTTATGTCCATGACATCTTATTTACATGCTTTCTATTAATTTGGTGGAGGATTCCTTAATCCTTATCAATCTTACCCATACCTCAAGAGGGTGAGGAGAAGAGAGGAAACCCTAATCCTTAAGGTCCTTAACAGAATTTGAGTTGAGAAGGGATGAACAAGGTGAGAGAATCTTAAAGGTATCTTATTTCGAGTCATATCCTAAGACATCGGCCAGGCAGTCACACAATTTGGGAGTCCTCGTATTCCAACTAGCGGTGCAGAGGAAAATCTTGCCAGCCCCTGGACGTGAATCTTTTCTAGACACCTCAGTCTTTGAGACAATCCTCTAATAACTCCCTCGGTTCTATGGAATTTGTAAAATTTAATAATTATTAAAGATTAAGTGAGGAACCTATGCTCTGATACCAATTGTAATGACCACACCTCCCGGTAACCCCCAATTAAGGGAGACCCGAAGGTTAGAGTCGTTATTCAATTAACAAGATCAAAGGTTCAACAAATAATCAATAATAATTATCAAATTCTACTAACTAAGCTGGAATTTGGTATAAAATTAAAATGTTACTTACCTTTGGAAACTTTGGAAATGTATCTATCCAGAGCTTGAATTATTCTATCTAATCCTCCTTGCACTTTATTTCTTATTTTCACAATGTGTCACGTTATTGTTTGTTCATTCCAGGGTTGTACCTAAAATGCCGAAAAACAAAACATCGATCAGCATACAGAGATATGCTGGTATGTGGGGGAAACAAAAATCATGCAACTACATTAACAAAGTAATCAGCCAATTATCATTTAATAGCCAAAATTATATTTTAAACCATACTACTCAATCCTTTCCTATCCCCTATCTCTGTGTTGTCCCTACAACGGACTGAGATACTACCTATCTCTAGGTAGATCCTTATAAAATCCCTCATGATCCTACCTAACAGGTAGATCAATATCTAGGGTTGAGTCGCATGGCACTACCCATGGTAGTCCAATTCCTGACTCAAAGTGACTTGATGGACCTACCCCATTGGTAGCTATATACTAAGTCATCCAATGACCTGATGGGCCTACCCCATTGGTAGCCATGTACTAGGTCGACCCATTAAGCTAAAGAGGGGACTAGGATCTGAGCTAGTAGGCACATCTCTTATGTGATAGTCATATTCACATTATAATTTGCATGAATTAAATTCATCCAACATTTAACTCAAGCCATGATATAAACATCGATGACATCCTCAGAAAACTAATGCGGGATATTCATAGGCGTAACCACATACCTGATCTGATGATTCAAATAGAAATATCCATACAAGTAAGAATCCAACCAAGCAAGCACATACAACAAGATCTTGAAATAATCATGCAATTTCCCTTTTATTACTCATTTCATCAAGATCTATTAAACCTAGCTCTCTTCCTAGGGTTTCTAGTCCACTTTTAGGGTTTCCATTGCAATTAGGGTTTCACTTTCTCTTTTACTATTTTAAACCCTAATTTGATACAATCACTCACAAACCCTAATTATCTCATCTATTCATCAGAAAAGATATTAAGGTTACCTTTAATCAACATTTAACCCTAATTTCAGAAAAGGCCTACTTAACCATCAATTAAGCTCATTAAGCCTCTTTTACATTAAAGCTACTATTTTTACCCTTTTAATCCATGACAAGATCATTATACACATTTATCATTAATTCATAGTTCATTATGGTCCAAATCACATATGAACTCAATTTGCCATTAATTCCACCTTCTATTCATGAGAAAACTCTAATTACTACATGAAGGGTATTTATCCACAAATTAGGAACTTTAATGCTCGAAATAGCTTATAACCATGAAACTCAATTCTATACATGAAATCAAATAATTAAAGCCATTAGTAGTCCTAATTACCAACATTAGGGTTTCAAGGCCCAGTAAAGCCTATTTATGCACATAAACTCTAAATTAAACCAATTATATGCAAAGACCATCCTTTTCGATTTATTGTGCCCTTTTTATTAACCACAGGTTAAGATCAACTTTAATCATCCATATAACCCTTCCAAATCAGTAATCAATAAAGATTAGGGTTCTTTTAATAGATAAACCATTAAAGATAACATATTTACATACTTTTTGAATTGAAAGTAGAATTAGGCTTCAATTACATTTTTATTGCATTCCTCATTTTTAATGATCAATTTTCATGTATTATACATTTCCATCAGGGCTACCAATAATTAACTACGGATTTTGTAAAATATCTACCTCTTGGCCAATGGAAGAGTGCCATGTGTCCTTCCTGTTTTCTTTTCTAGCGATTAAAGTCTTCGATCCGGCGTTTACCCTTTTTGTCCCTACTCTCCTTCTTGTACGCTAGGGGTAAGAGAGACTTTTCTCTCTATTCACCTTCAACCTCGCATCCTGCTATCTCGCGAGCCAGCGCTAGCCTCCGGTCAACCTTGGTGTTGACTTTGGGTTTTCTTCCATCTGCGAGCAAGCTAGTTAGTCCATGAGCTTCGTCTGCTCGCCACAAACCTGCCCGACCTCTTGATTGTAGGTTGGCTTTATTCCTCTACCGCCAGTAAGAGGTTTCTGCTCCGGCGATGACGACGGCTATGCTAGGAGGAAGAATAAGTTGCTGGTCCAATTGAGGGCATGGGAACACTCGTCGCACTGCTCTGAACTTGAGGGCAGGGTTACCATAATCTCTCATGAAGCCCAGATCATTCCCCTTATATAGGACTTTTTAAAGGTGTTCGAGGATTTGGGAACTTCTCCGATCCTCCATGAAATTACCCATAAATTGGGTCGAGACACTTCGAAAAAGTCTCCCAAAGGTGATGGACTCATCCACACCTCAGGTTAAAGCATCAAACTTGAGAAAATTGGATTGCTTTCCCACTCCCTTTCCTTCTGTTAAACAAGGTGGGCGATGATTAGCTGCCCTTGGATTCGTGGTCCTCTGGACCACGCGGGGCATCCAACGGCTGATGTTGCTCCCTTGTTCCTATATTCCAAAAAAATGAATTAAAAAGGGAATTGTACATGCAATCTTGGGAAATTCATTTCTCTGTCTTCGTTTAACATTTTTCACTCATATTTTACAAGAAACTTTGTCTTAGCATTATCCACTCGTGTATTAAATTTGAAACCCAAATTCCAAAGAAAAAGGGTATTTCCTTTGCAAGCAATTTATCCTTTATAACAACCAAATTATTTGGTAATTTATCTTTCTTATGCCATCATCTTTGTATCTTGGACTCCTTAGCCCTCCAAGAATCCTAAGATTTCGAAATCCTTTTTTAAGGATACTTATTATCCTTCTAGATGCATCTAAATGCATTATACTTCGTTATTCCTCATTATCTTAAAATAGCTCTTTTTGAGAATTTCTCTTTATTTCTCTTTTATTTTCCTCATTGGTATTCCTTTTATTATTAGGAATCCTTAAGATATGAAATTCCACTAAGGATAACTCAATTACACATCTTTCCACTTATTTTCCACATTTTATCATTGTTTTCAATTTCTTTCTCAATAAAGAAATACTTAATTAATCTTTTATTTTCTTATTGCCTTTTCTTTGCAACTTTGGACTCCTTGGATCCCAAGGAACCCAAGAGGCACGAAATACCTCTTCGTATTTTCCTTCTAGAGGTTTCCACACTTTTCTTTCCTCTATTTTCTTATTTATTCAATAGTAGAATTTCCTTTGTCCTTTTCATTGTTATTGGGCCCAATAGCCAATAAAGCCCACAAAGCAATCATCAAGGTTATTGTAAGCGAACTTATATCATTATGTGGTCCAACATCTTTAATATGAGAAACTACATTTCTCACCAAATGAATCCAAAATTTGGGGTTGTTACAACCTGGATCTGACTGATATCTACTCGTCATGCTCAAAGCATATGAGACATCAAAATGAGTACACAACATTGCATACATGATGGATCCAATTGCAGATGCATATAGAGTCATACTCATGTGTTCCCTTTCTTCAAGATAACTAGGACATGAGATTTAGAGATGGTAACTCGATTACACATGAGCAAGTTTCCTCTCTTTGATCTTTCCATGTTGAACCTCTTCAACACTTTGTCAATGCATGTGTGGTGAGTAAGTGTAAGAATCCTTCTATATCTATCTCTATAGATTTTTATCCCCAAGATGTAGGATGCTTCTCCCAAGTCTTTTATAGAAAACGTATTTCCTAGACATGTCTTTACCTTTTATAAAGTAAGGATGTCATTCCCCATCAATAGTATGTCATATACATACAATATGAGGAATACAATCATGCTTCCACTAGAGTTTTTGTATACACAAGGTTCATCTCCATTTTGATTAAAGCCAAAATCTTGGACTGTCTTTTCAAAACAAAGATTCTAGCTTTACGAAGCTTGCTTCAATCGATAAACTGACCATTTTAGCTTACAAAATTTATTTGCATCCTTTGGATTTATAAAACCCTTAGGCTATGTCAGGTACACATCCTCAAGAAGATTCTCATTAAGGAATGTGGTTTTAACATCCATCTGCCAAGTCTCATAGTCATGATAAGGTGAAAAAGCAAGCATGATCATGAGGACATAATCATGGCAATTAGAGAAAAGGTTTCATCATAGTCAACCCCTTGAACATGTCTAAAACCCTTTGCATCCAATCTTTCCTTATAGTTTGTACTTTATCATCCATGTCGGTCTTCTTCTTAAAGATTCACTTGCACCCAATGGGATTTACCCCTTCAAGTGGATCCATCAAGGTCCATACCTTGTTAAAATACATGGATTCCATCTTGGATCTCATGGCCTCGAGCAATTTTTCAGACTCTAGTCCCTTAGTAGCTTCTAAATAGGTTTTTGGCTCATCATTTATGACCAACTCACCACCTTCTTGAGTTACAAGATATCCAAATCTTTCTGGTTTAGGTGTGTCCTACTAGATCTATGAGTTTCATGTGTTACTTGAGGAATTTAATATTCAACAACACTTTGTGATTCTCTATGTTCCTTTTGTGCATCGATTAGTTCAATACCTTCTTATTGGTCTCGAACCTCTTCGATTTCCACTTTCCTCCCACTGATTCCTTTAGAAATAAATTCCTTTTTCTAGAAATGCAACATCTGTGGCAAAAAATATTTTTATGTAAGACAAGGAATAGAATTAATATCCTTTAGTCTCCTTAGGATATCTAACAAAATAAAATTTATTAGATTTAGGATCAAGAATTTCAGGAAACATTTTCCTCACATAAGCTTCACATCCCCAAATCCTCATAAAAGACACATTGGGATGCTACCCATACCATATTGCATATGACATCTTTTAGACTATTTAGATGGTACTCGATTTAGCATAAACACGGCAATTTCTACAACATAACCCCAAAAGGTAGTCAAAATTTTAGCTAAACACATCATAGATCACACCATATCCAATGATGTGTGATTCCTTCTTTCTGATACACCATTATGTTGTGGTGTTCCAGTTGGAGTCCACTATGATATGATACCATGAACTCAGAGAAGATCCTCAAACTCTTGGCTTACGTATTCTCCACCTCGATTAGAATGAAGTTCCATAATACTTTTCCCAAGTTGGTTATGTACTTTATTCATAAACTCCTCAAACTTGTCAACAGTTTCTGACTTATGTTTCATCAAATAAATAGAGCCATAGCTACTAAAATCATCATTTAAGGTGATGAAGTATCAATACCCACCTCTAGCAGTTATTCTAAAAGGGCCACCTACATCAGTATGTATGAGTCCCAATAGATCACTAGCCCTCTCATTGTTAATAGTGGAAGGAGTCTTGGTCATCTTGCCCAACAAACAAGATTCACATTTCTCTATTTATTCAAAACCAAAATAGTCTAGATAAACTTCTTTATGGAGTCTAGATATGTGATTCTTATTTTATGTGCCCTAGGAGACAATGCCAAAGATATGTTTTGATTTTGAGTTATTGAGTTTTAGTCTTTTGGTATTTACATTATAAACATCTTTCTTTAGATCTAGAAAATAAAGACCATAAGACATTGAGGCATCTCCATAAAAGGACTCATCTTTTGAAATAAAACATCGACCATTTTTAATATGAAATTCCTATGTATCCTTGTTCGTATAAGATACAAAAATGATGTTTCTATTTATGGAAGGTACATAATGGCAGTTCACTAACTCTATTACAATCCATGTGGGTAGAGATAAATTATAGGTTCCAATCTTGCATATTTGAGTGTATGTGAGATCCATATTCGGTATCTAGTACCAAGATAAAGAAGTAGATAAGTTTATATCCATAACGTATATACCGAAAATGAAGATCACCATCCCCTTCTTCTTCTTCCTAAATTCCTTTAAGTACAAAGGATATGTTCCTCTTGTACTTCTCTTTCTCATTATCTTGAGTGTTTTAGATATGGATTTGGGCTTAGCCTCATAACTCATCATGTCCTTTCTTTTATCCTTAGACTCAACTCCACTGATCACCATCACATATTTGTCCTTCTTCATTCTTGCTTTAGCATTAATCAGCATGCCAAGAAAATTTGACAGTGGTTTGGTCATATTATTCAAGTGGTAACACTCAATAAAGTGTTTATATGATTTAGGCTATGATTGAAGAATCATATTCGTGACCAACTCTTGGCTCAAAGAGAATCCCAGTTCTTCTATATGTTGCATATATGTCCAATCATATTGAGAACATGGGTCTCTAAAGAGTCTTCCTCTGTCATCTTACACTCAAAGAGCACCTTTGAGATATTGTACCTTTCATGCTTTGTGTTCTTATAGTTCAAGACTTTAAGATGTGTAACCATCTCAAATATCCCCATGTCCTCACATTGCTCATGCAACTCATAGTTCATGTAGCTTAGCATAAGGTGTTTATATCCAAGGCATCATTAGCATGCTTCCAGTATACATCCACCTCAGCCCTACACACATCATGAAGGGGTATTTGTGGTACTCGTGTTTCTAGGACATAGAGCTTGCACTCTTTATTGAGAAACCTTCTCAAAGTTTAAAACTAGTCATGGAAATTTGTCCTGTGAAATTAGTTTTTCCTAAGGACCAATCACAATGATGATTTTATTGCCATTAGATTCTACAAGATAAAATTTTTGCATTTTGTCAAAACCTTTTGATTTGATTATTGACGATATTCAATTAGGTCTTTAATTAATTATCTCTTCCACTATTTTATTCAAATTGATAGCCCTCACATATCATTTTGGAAGATTGTAGCATACAGCCTTCTAGTGAGCCACGGTCTAAAGCAATTCAACTATTACCCAGACAACACCAACGTCCATAGTTAATTATTAAGGTAGGCAACTTTTGCTAATTGCATCTTATGAAATTCTTGGATAGATGTTATGTGAAACTCTTTGTCATAGTCATATGTATGGCTCTGGTGCTTATTCTCATTAAGGACACATAGTTAAGCCTAACTCAAAAGCCAACATGACAATAACGCACCCCACTTGGCAGGCCCATATTATTACCATCACACTTGTTCAAGATAGACGGCGTACCAACCTTGAGGTGCCCACACTTAGTCGATCAAGATTTTCATGTGTGTTGCTAATGGAAAGCATATAAGACTTAATATATTATTGAAGGAGTTTGAATTTATAAATACATATACATTATCTAATCACCCATATATATAATACGTATATCATACATGCTATATCACACAAAAAAACATAGAATAAACATAAGTGATGGTTATGGCATTCTATTGTAATTCGTTGGAGCCACAAGGAGTTGCCACCACCTAGGTCTACATCTAGTGTAAAAACCTATTATTGATGAAGATTTGTACTTGCCAATATGGGTTGATCAGTTCAACCCTTGAACCGATTGGATCGCCTCCTGGCCATTCATTTGGTCGATTAGTCCATGGTCTACCATCTTTTGGGTCCTCCATTCGATCGGTCAGGTCCACCAGCCGATCGGTTCAATTCATCCTCCTTGGTGGTCGACTCACCTTTGAGAAGGTCGATTGGCCTGGTGATGAGTGTCTTCATCTCCGTCATAACAAGAAAATAAACTATCCTAATGCTATCATGTATTACATGGTGAAGTAGAAACCTTGAGTTACACTAGGGGGAACATAGGTAGGAGAGAATAATACTTTTACAATTGGAAGATAAGGTAGAGGCTCGGAATGCAAACCAAGGTAAAACAACCCACACAACCATGCACATATGTATGTTTATTGGCAACGACCATGCTTCACATCTACTAACGAAACTTGCTTTTAGGGTGACACATGTAAATTACATATATATCATATATATGTATATATATATTAATTTGGGATCAATATGTGGTGTTTAATCAAATATGTGCATTAATAAGTTTAAATATTCACATTGTATGTAATAAATAAATGATGAAAACCAAAAATCCGAGCTTATTGATTATTCTAAAACATAGTACATTGGTGCAGCTTTGATACCACTATAGGGAAACATGGAGAAAGAATAGGAAGTGAAAACAAAAAAATTTACTACTATCGGTACAAGAAAATAAACTATCCTAATGGGATCATGTATTATATTGTAAAGTAGAAACCTCGAGTTACACTAGGGGGGAACATAGGTAGGAGAGAATAATACTTTTATAATTGGAAGATAATGTAGAGGCTTGGTATGCAAACCAAGGTAAAACAACCCACACAACCATGCACATATATATGGTTATTGGCCACGACCATGCTTCACATCTACTATCAAAACTTACTTTTAGGGTAACGCATGTAAATTGCATATATATCATATATATGTATATATAGTAATTTGGGATCAATATGTGATGTTTAATCAGATATGCACATTAATAAGTTTAAATATTCACATCGTATGTAATAAATAAATGATGAAAACAAAAAATTTGAGCATATTGATTATCCCAAAACATAGTAGATTTGTGTGGCTTTGATACCACTATAGGGAAATATGGCGACAAAATAGGAAGCAAAAACAAAAAGATTTACTGCCATATTCCCCTTTAACCAATGGAACACGTCAATAGCTATGCAATGGGAATGATAGTACAGAGGATATACTGGTCCTGGAGCAAGTCCAGTGACAATCTCCTCGTCGTGGTTGTGTGGCCATTCTAGAAGTCTCACTCAAACAACGTTTGCGTCAGCCTCCCAGTTGATCACCACAGACAATAGGTTCACATTGTCCTCCTAGCAAAAAAAGTATCCATGCCTCTAGAGTAGTCCACACATACCATCGGGAACTCTCATTGTTATAGTAGAACGGAAAAGAAGGAGTTGTCCCTTCATGTTGGCATACTAGTCACCAATTTGCACTCTCACAATTTTGCTTCCTTGTTATTCCTCCCTTTAGCGGGTAGGAGTTGCTTAGGTTTTCTTAGTTACCAGAACTAGTAAAGACAAACAATTGTAAAAAGCAATTGAATTGTGTCTCTGGGAAGCCCCTAGTATCCCTCTATTTATAGGAGGGTCAGGGTGAAGATTCCCAATCTGTGCGGGAGTGGAAGAGACCAAAATTTCATGAATTTTTACAATCTACGATAGAAAAAACAATTGTTCACCATTGAATGGATCGGTTGGCATTTGAGCCAAGTAGTTCACCCAATGAACTGGTCGTTTCATCATGTTTTCCAATCACAATTGTATTGGAAATTATAATCCAAATAATGCACGACATGATGCCAACACTAATCCTTGATGAAATCATATTGCTCTTGTAAACTGGGATGTTCATTTCATGAACTGGTCATCTCACGACCATGAGCTTATTAGTTCACTCAGTGAACTAATCAGTTTGTGTCCTAGTTCATCCAGAATTCAACCAATGCAATATCCAATCAACCTGACACTCCAACCAGTCAGTTCAACTCTTGAACCGATCAGTCTAGAGTCTAGTCAGTCAATTATTGCTTAAATTGAATACCTCAACACTTTAGTAATGAATTTAATTATAATTCATTATTAAACTCATATTCCAAGTGAATTCCTATGTGTGTGACCCTATAGGTCCCAGATTACATTGGCAGTGAATGTCCATAACCAATTATGATATCACAAGCAAAGAGTGATGCCTAGTCACACATCATTGCTATCTAAATAAATAGAAAGTTTAAGAACAACTTCAACGTAAAATGTGTGATTGGTGTTGTAGTGTTTGTATAGTTCCTTTGTCACTGATATCTATATTGAACTCGAGACATGAAATCATCATGCTCTCTAATCATTCAATCTATGTTCCTTGAACCAGAGCATATTGTATGAGATATATGTAAGCTCAATATCACATATTGACTAACATCATCATGGTCGTGCATTTTGCAGCCTCGCTTATCAAGTGGCGAGGATATCATACATTTTTAGGAGGGAAAAATCCATATACATCACTCAAAGCTATCCCCATGTGTCATAGTGCACCCTATCATCACTTTTAAGGCAACCCTTATTCAGGCTCATGGTGTATGATGTCAAAGTATATCAAACAACATGTGATGAGTATAGTGACTTCAAGTCTAAGAACCACAATCACCACCAACACTATAAGAGATGATTCTGGATACCAATTATGGTCTCCATGTGTAACATACCGGATCTTGGACCCTACCCAAGAAGTTTGACCTTTTGGGCTTAGCCAAACAAGGTTGGGGTTAGATCTAAAAGATGTTTGGTATAAACCTAATGACCTAATGCATGCATAAATCACCCTAATGTAACCTAATAATCTCACATTAGTCTTAAATAAATAATAGACACATAGAATGTCACATGAGATAATAATGAATTATATAAAATTTTGTGCAAATAATCACACATAATTCTTTTGGTGATAATATGAAGATATGAAACATAATTGAATTAGCAAGAGTGATAATAATGAAATAATGTGATAATAATGGCCACAAATATTAATTGTGATATAACTCATTAAAAGAAATCTAAAAGTGGAATCTAAGTTAAGAATCGTGTTCCTTGGGTTGCAATTGCCTTGGGAGTCAAGTTTCACATTATTCATATAATAGTAATTAATTTAATTCTTTTTGTAAAAAGAAGATCTACGTTTTCCCCAAAATATCAAATAAAATAATAAATGACTCCAAAAGAGGAAAACAATCTTGGATTCATAATCTACATAATAAATATAGCCATTGGGTGAATTTGCATCCCACTTTTTAGATGTATGGTTAAAAGATGAAATCAGGAGAGAGAAAGTGTGTAGAACCTTCAAAATATTAAATAAATGTGCAAACCTCTCCAACATGTAAAATTAATGGAAATCCAACACATTAAATATGACTTGTGGGTGAAGTTTAATCAAATTTGGAGAATCTTTAAATCATTAATGCACAAGGAAAGAGAAAATATGATTTGATTTATTTAATACATCAAAAGTTCTCAAAAGGCAAATCAAATTTCATATTTGGATTCCTCATGTCCAAATTAGGTTGGGAGACAAATTTCACCTAATTTGGGGTTTGTTTGCACCCTCAAATGAAGAGAGAGAAAATACTAAACAATTGAGTTTTACACTTTATTCAGAGTTTGATTAGGATAAGCTTTCTTGATTTGTATGTCACACTACTTTTTGATCCATTGGATCAGCGATCAGACGGATGCGGTCCTCCTTTACCTCACGACCAAAAGGGAAACATGTCGCCTATGATAACCTGATTTTTCACTCTCATTAGATTAATGCACATCTTGACTCCTTCAACACTCAACTATGGTTCAAAACCTCCCTCACACCCAATTATACAGTTTAGAATCACCTTATACTCATTTGATGAAACACAATCAAATAAATGTCACACCATGTTTAATTGGCTATAGTTGAATGCATAATTTCACTATTAAAGTGTAATTTTCAAAATTGAGTGCCCTCAACTTATAATTCTAGATCCAAGCTTTTGACATAAGAAGTAGAGAAATTTTTGAACCAATGGTGAAAATTTCATGTCAATCATAGTATTGCAAAGTTGTTAAAGAAACACAATTTTGAGACAACTTAAACACCTCAGCAATATGTGGCATTTGCTATTGACCATTTAGAATGATCTATTTTGGAACAATGGATGCACACTCCCAAACATCGGATGGACTCATGATTCACGATGGGCCCAAATGAAATAGTCTTTAGTTGTATTCTACCTTGTGTCAGACAAAGTACAGCAGCCCAACTACTCCCCTTTGCACCACCCAATCACCTTCGATTCCACCTCTTCTGATGAAATCAACACTTCCATTCACTTGCTCTTGCTCCCCTCTTTGTTTCCCTCCCCATTTCTCTCCATTTCATGCCCTATAGATCTTACTCTCATGATTCTTCTCCCTCCTTTGTCCATGGTCGCCATCGTGGACGGCCAAACTTGGGCTTTTTCCCTTCTCACATTGTCTCCGTGATCCAAGACCACAGTTGGATCCACACCGGCAAGACGGACCAAGGTGGCATCTAGTTTGGTGATATATAATCGCCTTTCTCAGACTCAAGGTGTTCTCCGGTGAGGGCTCTGACGATATAATGTACATGAAAATTCCTATTGTACGTAGTCGGCTGGGGACGGGCAATCGTCGTGCACCATGGGTGGCGATCAATGGAGATCGCTCACCGCGAGTGAGAGATGAGCAGAGTCCCATGACTAGTGGGCAACTAAGGCACACCAGTGTCAGGGCCAAGGTAGCGGCCTCATGCCGGAGCTGGGCTTCGGCCCCATGGATCCCAACAATGACCGCAACGCCAGAACCTCTCCCTTCCTGGGCCGTTGGATCAGGAATTAAGGATCATGATTGACCAAATCAAGGTGAATGTCTAAAAGATCATATCTTAGTCATACTAACTCCAAATATTGACTTCCAATATACCATTTTGATCAGAAAAAGGGAACCCATGCAATACAAATACTTCCAGACTCTGAATTAGCTTCCTACTCTAATGATATCCTAAAATGCATACTTCTGGAGTCCTTTTGAGTTGTTCGTCCTATTTGAATGCTTGATCTTGATTTTCATGTGTCAAATCTTAATGTTAGTCTAAAATTAGTTTATTAAACACCTCTATGTATCATGATTCAACCTTGATCCATGTTTGTACCCTAGAATGCTCTAATGTTGCTTTTATGACCTGGAATGGACTTATATGAAAAATATCCTCTCTTTAATGCTATGACTTGTTCAAGTGTGCTTCAAATGTTTATGAATGCTTTAAATTAGTAGAGTTCACCCTCAAACGAAATATTTTTCTATCTTGACCCTTCTTGAACCCTAATGATGATCTTGTGACACTTAGTGTGTCTTAGCATGACTTTATGTGTACTTTTGTGATGGACGCTAACTCTTGTGCTTTTATTGATCAAATTCTACTTGAATCTTTTATATGACCTCTAAATCAGTAACCCTACTTCTCTTATACCCCTAATTTTATATGATGGTCCTTCTTGTACACTTATGGGACTAAATGCCCTAATCTTGACTTGGATGTAGTCTTGTATGCATGATGATAGCTAACTCTCACTCTTATGCAAATGTTTCCCTAATGATCATCCATAGTATATAACGATCCAAAATTAGTAGCTTGGTGATATTCATGACACCTAACTCAAGAAGAGCCCCTTTATACTCTATGATGATAACCTTGCATGTTAATGACCCAAAATGATTGGTTTGCCAATGTTGATGCTTATGTTGACTAAACTTGCTCAAATTTTATGAGTACTCTATTGAATATCTTATAATTCTAATAATATATCCCTGATCTAGTTGTGATGTGTCGCTCTAAGTGCTAATGAACCCATGATGTACTATGTTGCTTGATAATGCCTATGCATGACCTAGTTGAGATATTTAAACCAATGATGAAATATATGATACCTAGACTTAGGAGACACATCCAACCACCATGATTATGATTCATAGATCTAATCTTGATGATATTAATCCAATTGTACCCTTTTGTAATGTGATGTTAGGATACCTATAAAGATTCTTTTTCTAAGATCTAGCTTGCTTATGGTTTCTAATCAATACTTAATGTTGTAATCTATTTGAAAGGTAGCCTTACTCTCTTGACCCTACTATTGTATTGACTTGTTTGTATGTATGCTTCTATGAATGCTTGGCTAGTTAATTATTTGATTGCGCTACTTGTTCCCTATTATTAGTGTGTTCGTTTTTGCTTGAAATATGTTGAACAAACCTTGAACATAATTGAACTTGTCCATTACACAAACCTAGTGTACCTGCCTAAATTCTCGAGGCAAGGGCATGAGGCATGAATGAAACAAGGTTAGCTCATTGACTTTGGTCTTGAGGTCCCTCACGTTGATAAAAGGGTAGCTAATCTTGAGCACCCTTACAAACCCTTCCAATGGGAAGATGGTCAATGGCCATAATATGTTGTTAAGTATAATGGAAATGTACATAAAACACACTTTGTATAAAAGAATGTTGTTATGTGTTTCACGCCTTGTTTCTACTTCTTGCTTATATGATGTTTCTAGCCAATCAACTTTTATACAGTCTTGAATTGCTTACTTTCCTTTCATAGCATACTTAATGATTTAGCACTAATATGTTTTGTTTATTGAATTTTGTAGTTGTCAAATGAAGATCCACTGCACTCACGACTCTAAGATCAGAAATGAAACACCAATGGGTATACTTAAATCTAGAAATGGGTACATGTCTCTTATCTCCATGTTTAATATCTTTTTCGCTTACCTTGTTCTTTTGTGTGATTTTATTCATGCATATGTTATGTGATCCATTCTAAGGACTAGCGCCTAGGCCCACTTGCCTTTGGTTATGTAGCCATTAAGAGTGTGGACTTAGGGTAACAAACGACTCCGTGACAAATGGTATCAGAGCAATCACATCTCCTATGTGCATGTTTAATAACCCAATTCCACATACCTTAGAGAGTCTCCTAGCACCTCATCTCTTCATTAAGGACAACCTAAGCCATCCATTAGTTGATGAAAAGTTAGCCGTCTCATCTCCTCATGTGATTCTTCTCTCATGACTATCAATCATATGATTTCTCGATTAGGGTAGCTTATGTACGGGGAAAGACTAAAATTTGATGGTAACATTTGAGTAACATATTGATGATGCCATGATCTGACCTTAATTTGAAAACTCGATTAAGACTAATGAAAATACTCTTGTATCTAAGTACTCATGTATGAACCCTCATATCATGTTAACTCAACTTTACCCAATCTAGACCACATGCTTTCTATGTTTGAGGTAAAATGATAATCATCATGATATGATGAGATACAGAGGATTTGTACATCGTACCTCATTTTGATGAGGTCCCTATTTGATTGAATCCATGATGACCTATTATTCACCAATCCTCAAACATAATTAAGCAAAATGTTTACCCTATTTGATATGAACCACGACTATACCTCGAGATGACTATGCCTTGTGACTCTCAAAATCATGATGAAAGACTTTGATACAAGAGACACCTTCCCTGTTGATTCTTATGCCTCTTGGTAATCTCTATTCCGAATAACAATATGGACATGGATATCACTCTTGTGTTGTTTTTCTCAAACTCTCGAGTTGCCAATTTGACTTCTAGATTTCAAAATATACCCTTGCCTTGACCATGAAAAAGGGAACAAGATTATGACCTCAATATTGAAAAATCTTGAAACGTGGTTTCTCTATTACGACCTTGATCTTGCAAAATATTGAAATATGCTTTGTTTATTATGATCTAGATGTTTGACTTGTGACCTTATAAAATATGATTTGATAGTTGATACTTGCCCTATTTGGATATGCATAACTCATGATTATTATGGGCCAATGTGCTAGATCGGGGTAGTAGTTGACTTATGACTCCCCTAACCTAAGTCACATCTCTATTTTGACTACCTCTAAATGCTCACCTTATGGATTATTTAGAGTTTATAAAGGTGCCCCCTTTCATACTATTTTGATTTCTTGACCTATTTTTTCTAATAGGTCAAATCCATGACAATATTGATACTCGATCTTGAATTTTTTTTTAATAATGATCTTGAAATATGATGTTGTTGACCATAGTTAGTGCTTAGTTTCCTAGAAAGCCCTAGTCATAGATCATTCATCAACCTTGAACACCCTAAAAATCAACTCAATATTGATGCTAGGAAATTTTGAATAATTCTTGAAATTCTGCTCGATTGTCTTGATTTTTGTATATGGATGAATGATCACCTTTAGGTCTAAATAGGAATATAAACCCAAGCTTCAAATGTTTGGGCCCATGACCTTGATGTCCAAATTCTAGACATGATATTGATTAATGAAATTATGATGCATGACTACTGACCTTGATATTGATTCAACTCCTATGATCACCCTATTTGGCTTGTGAGGTCACCCTTGATTTATGATTGATGACATTCATGTTCACAGACCTAAAAAATGTAAAATGGTGATTATAATTAACCCGCTCAATTTATAACTTAGTGTTAAGCTCCATGTGGACTAGGGTGATCCCTTCCATCGATTTTGAGCATGAACCCATGATGTTGAAAAATAATGTATATCTCGAATTTGTTGAAATATGAATTCTCAATCATGGATGTATAACCCCACCTAGGCCAATGTAGATGTTGGGACCCTAAATGTTGGGAATAAAAGTCATTCTTTACTTTTTATTTCAAAATCTCTATTTGTTTGAAAAAAAATGTGATCTCTTTAAACTTGTGATCTATAGGATGCTCTCTCCTAATTTATGACTCATATGATGATATTTCCAATATGACGATCCATGTGACTATAATATTTCCAACCCAATGATCTATGTGAATATATGTTGACCATTATACTCAATTGCTCATTTTTAGAATGAGATGGATATTGTATCTAGTGATGATACCTTATGAGAATACTGGGACGGTCTTGGTGATGGAAAAAAAATCAGTCTCGATTGATGACTCGATCTAATTTTGGGGACAAAATTCTCTTTAAGGTGGGGAAGATGTGATAAATTGGTTTTTCACTCTCATTAAATTAATGCACATCTTGACTCCCTCAACACTCTACTATGGTTCACAACCTCCCACACACCCAATTATATGGTTTATAATCAACTTATACTCAGTTGATGAAACGAAATCGAATAAATGTCACACCATGTTTAATTGACTATAGTTGAATGCATAATTTCACTATTCAAAGTGTAATTTTCAAAATTGAGTACCGTCAACATTATAATTCTGGATCCAAACTTTGGACATAAGAAGTAGGAGAAATTTTTGAACTGACGGTGAAAATTTCATGACAATCAGAGTTACGATTTGAGAGATATGAGCTTTGCAAAGTTGTCAAAGAAACGAAATTTCGAGACAACTTAAACACCTTATCAATCTGTGGCATTTTCTCTCGACCAATTAGAATGCTCTATTTGGGAACAACGGATGCACACTCCCAACCATCAGATGGACTTGTGATCCAAGATGGGCCTGAGTTCAATGATCCTCAGTTGTATTCTACCTTATGTCAGACAAAGTACAAGAGACCAACTACTCCCCTTTTACACATCCCAATCACCTTCTATTCCACCTCTTTTGACAAAATCAACACTTCCATTCACTTACTCTTTCTTCCCTCTTTCTTCCCCCCCTCATTCCCCTCCATTTTGTGCCCTAGAGCTCTTACTCTCATGCTTCTTGTCTCACCTTTGTCCATTTTTGCCACCATGGACGACCCACCCTGGGCTTTTGCCCTTCTCACCTCACCGCCGTGATCCAAGACCGCGGTTGGATCTGCGCCTTCGAGATGGACCAAGGTGGCAACTAGTTCGATCATAAAGAACTACCTTTCCCAGACTCAAGGTGTTCTCCTATGAGGGCTCCGATGATCCGATGTACGTGCCAATGCCTATTGTGTGTAGCAAAATGGGGACGGGCGATCATCGTGCACCGTGGGTGGCGATCAGTGGAGATCACTCACAGTGAGAGAGCGGTCAGTAGAGTCCCATGACTGGTAGGCATCGAAGGCACACCAGTGTTTGGGCCAAGGCAGTGGCCTTGCGCAGGAGTTGGGCTTTGGCCTCATGTAGCCCAACAATGACCACAACACCAGGTCCTCTCCCTTCCCGAGCCCTTGGATTAGGAATCAAGGATCCCGATTGACCAAATCAAGGTGAATGTCTAAAAAATCATATCTTAGTCATACTAACTCCAAATATTGACTTCCAATATACCATTTTCATTAGAGAAACGAGTCCCTTGCAATAAAAATACTTCTAGACTCTAAATCGTCTTTCTACTCTAATGATATCATAAAATGCATACTTTTGAGATGTTTATCCTATTTGAATGCTTGATCTTGATTTTCATGTACTAAATCTTAACATTAGTCTAAAACTAGTTTCTTAAACACCTATATGTATCATTATTCTACCTTGATCCATCTTTGTACCCTAGAATGGTCTAATGTTTCTTTTATGACCTAGAATGGACTTATATGCAAAATATCCTCTCTTTAATGCTATGGCTTGTTCAAGTGTTCTTTAAATGTTTATTAATACTTTAAATCAGTATAGTTCACCCCCAAATGAAATATTTTTCTATCATGATCCATCTTGAACCCTCAGGATGATCTAGTGACACTTAGTGTGTCTGAACATGACTTTATGTGTACTTTTGTGATGGATGCTAACTCTTGTGCTTTTATTGATAAAATTCTAATTGAATATTTTATGACCTCTAAATCAGTAATCCTAATTCTCTTATACCCCTAATTTTAGATGAGGGTCCTTCTTTTACACTTATGTGACTAAATTCCCTAATCTTGATGTGGATGTGGTCTTGTATGAATGATGATAGCTAACTCTCACTCTTATGAAAATGTTTCCCTAATGATCATCCATAGTATATAACGATCCAAAATCCGTAGCTTGGTGATATTCATGACACCTAACTCAAAAAGAGCCCATTTATGCTCTATGATGATAAGCTTGCATGCTAATGATCCAAAATGACTGGTTTGCCAATGTTGATGCTTATATTGACTAAACTTGCTCGAATCTTATGATTGCTCTATTGAAGATCTTATAAATCTAATAATATATCCCTAATCTAGTTGTGATGTGTCACTCTAAGAGCTAATGAACCCATGATGTACTATGTTGCATGATAATGCATATGCATGACCTAGTTGAGATATTTAAATCAATGATCAAATATATGATACCTAGACTTAGGTGACACATCCAACCACCATGATTTTAATGGAACTAATCTTGATGATGGTAATCCAATTGTACTCTTTTGTAATGTGATGTCAAGATACCTATAAAGATTCTTTTGCCAAGATCTATCTTTCTTATGGCTTCTAATCAATGCTTAATGTTGTAATCTACTCGAAAGGTATGCTTACTCTCTTGACCCTACTATGGTATTGTCTTGTTTGTATGGATTCTTGTATGAATGCTTTTATGAATGCCTGGATAATTAATTACTTTATTGAGCTACGCATTCCCTATGATTAGTATGTTCATTTTTCTTGAAATATGTTGAACAAACCTTGAACATAATTGAACTTGTCCATTATACAAACCTAGTTTACCTTCCTGAATTCTCAGGGAAAGGGCACAAGGCATGAATGAAATAGGGTTAGATCATTGACTTTGGTGTTGAGGTCCCTCACGTTGATAAAAGGGTAGCTAATCTTGAGCACCCTTATTGACCCTTCTAATGGGAAGCTGGTCAATGGCCAAAATATGTTGTTAAGTATAATGGAAATGTACATAAAACACAGTTTGCATAAAAGAATGTCGCTAAGTGTTTCACGCCTTGTTTCAACTTCTTTCTTATATGATGTTTCTAGCCAAGAAACTTTTATATAGTCTTAAAATCCTTACTTGCCTTTCATAGCGTACTTATTGCTTTAGCATTAATATGTTTTGTTTATCGAATTTTATAGTTGCCAAATGAGATCCGCTGCACTCAAGACTCTAAGATCAAAAATGAAACACCAATGGGTATACTTAAATCTAGAGTGGGTACATGTCTCTTATCTCCATATTTAATATATTTTTCTCTTACCTTGTACTAGTGTGATGTTTTATTCATGCATATGTTATGTGATCCATTCAAGGGACGAGCACCCATGTCCACTCTCCTTTGGTTTTGTAGCCATCAGGAGTGTCGACTTAGGGTAAAAAATGACTCTGTGACGCTGTCGGTATTGATGCCTAGTATTTTCATGATTTCTCATTCTATGATTGATCTTTGCTCGAAATGATTTCTTGTCTAGTTTCCTCTCTTGATTCTGCACAAATCGAGCCCTAACTTTCTAACTTTTCATCATGTTTTGGGGAAATGCCCAAATCATCTCTAGAGCTTCGTGAAGCTCTCAACCATTAAACCCTAAGCCTCTACCACACCTGTAAACAAAGATGCTTGGATATTTGTCGCTCCCCGCCTAGCTTTTCCTCCCCCTCAATTTCTTTGAATGCACCTTCTTTGGCCCTCGACGATCGAGTTTTAGCTCTAGATTGTGGTGCCTGCTGCTCTCTCTACTCACCACCATTGACCAAATTGTAGGTATGTTCGAGTTTAGTTTGTTCTTGGCCTCCTTTCAGTACCTTTGGTTTTTAATTTTGTTGTGAATTACAAAATTGCCTAATTTGGAGCTAAGCTCCTCGACGCCATGATGACTGACCAAGGAAGGGGATGAACCCCATCATTTTCCTGATTTTTCCCTCTCCCCGCCTCTCTTTCTTTCTTTTTCGTTGAGGGTGAAATAGTCTTTTCTTCGTGTTTTTCTTTGCCTTGATAAGATTCAACCTGGCCTTTGACTGCATGATTTGGCCACCCTTGATTGGGACAAGTCACGTGGCGGGTCCCTCTCTCTCGCTCTCTCTGTCATTCAGTTTGATGATGTGTCAATATCAGATTAGCCAGTTTTATAAAAATCATAACTTTTTCCTCATTTTTCCTAGAATTAACTAAAAATATGTTTTGGAATTGAAAAAACGTGTTCTTTCTAATAAAAATATTGTTGAGACTTGGCATTGAGTTTTATCAGAAGGTGTTTTCTAAAAATGAAATTAATACATAAAAATCACCAAAAATGCACTTTTAACCTCATTACTCCAAAATAGACAAAAATATATGCTTTCTTAATCAATAGAACTTAACTAGATCTATGGTGATGTTTTCACATTCTAAATCAAAGTTCAAGGTGAAAAGTCCAAAACTAGGGTTTTCCTTACATTAATGCATATGACAAACCCTAATACTTGTGAATAATTTATAATTAGGAAAAGTTGATCTTGGAAACAACTAGATTGGTGAATAGTGTTTCTAGGATAGGTTTATGGTGTGTTTGCATCCTTGGTCATTCTTTTTTAGCAATTAACCTATTTTTCTTCTTTTTTTTGGTCCTATGGACATTAGCCTATACACAATGTCTTTTCTTTTGAAAATCATGGTTCAAGTGAACTATTGTATTTGGTATTGATATTGTGATCATGGAAATTCTTTTGGACTCTCTCTTATGCTTTATGCATGTTGGACTTATTTTTTGATATGTGCTTCTTTTCCCACCATGTTAGTGGATGTATAAATGGCATGTTATGTGATGGCATTTGGATGGATGTTTTGTTCTTCAAATTTTTAGTAGGGAGTGATTTCCCTCTGGGATCCCACTCCTTACAACATGGTATCAGAGCCCATGGTAGTCAAAATCTGACTATTTCAATTTTGTCTCCCTTATTAGAACCCTTGACTTGCATAGTGACCTCTAGGTGAGATGTTTTCACTAGATCTGGCCTAAGGTTTTTATGAGGTGATCTTACCCTACCATATAGGTTAATGATAACATCTATAAAGTTAAAAAGGTGTTTACTTGAGGAAGGGGTCATGTTTTGAGGATGAGGCACTAGTAGGATGAAGACATATTATTATGGAAATTGTGACTTGGTTTAGCGCATTGATTTTGGTACCATCTTTGTTTTGCCTCCAATGTTTCTTATTGCCAATTTTTTTCATTATACAACTATATGAAATTTTCTGGATTTTATCAAAGTTTTATTGAACTAAGTCGCAACGAGATTTTGAGAAGTTTTGGTAGTGAAACCCTAAACCTAGTGGTAACCCTAGTTTTGACTTTGGAGATATGACTAGGAATATGTTGGTTTATATAAAGGTGTAGTGTACCAACCCTTTGTACCCTATGACTTTTTGGAATTTAGGGTTGTTAGGTTAGATACATGAGGACCTAAAACTCAACCCTAGATGGTTTTGACTTATTAGTTGGATACATGAACAACATAAAACTAAAAAACATTCACAGCTAAAAGATAAGCGGGTAACCCTAAATGTTGTTCATTATGACTTGTTAGGGAAAACCTTTTAAGGGGTGGAGAGTAGTTGTTTGTTGACGTTTGGATCACTAGATTTCAAGGATGAAATCCTTTTAAGGGGTGGGGTGTTGTAACATGCTGGATCTTGGACCCTACCCTAGAAGTTTGACCTTTTAGGCTTAGCCAAATAAGGTTGGGGTTAGATAAAAAAGATGTTTCGTAGAAATCTAATGAGTTAATGCATGAATAAATCACCCTAATGTAACCTAGTGTTCTCACAATAGTCTTAAATCAATAATAGACACATCAAATATGTCACATGAGATAATAATGAATTATATAAAATTTCATGCAAATAATCACACATAATTCTTTTGGTGATAATATTAAGATATGGAATATAATTGAATGAGAAAGAGTGGTAATAATAAAATAATGTGATAATAATGGCCACAAATATTAATTATGATGTAACTCAATAAAATAAATCCCAAAAGTGGAATCTAAGTTGAGAATCGTGTTCCTAGGGTCCCAATTGTCTTGGGAATCAAGTTTCCCATTATTCATATAATAATAATAATAATTAATTTAATTCTTTTTGGAAAAGAAGATCTATGTTTTGCATAAAATATCAAATATAATAATAAATGACTCCAAAAAAGGAAAATAATCATGGATTCGTAATCTACATAATAAATATATCCTTTGGGTGAATTTTCATCCAATTTGGAAGATGTTTGGTTAAAAGATGAAATTAGGAGACCAAAAGTGTGTATAACCTTCAAAATATTAAATAAATGTACAAACCTCTCCAACATGTAAAATTAATGGCAAATTCATATCCGACACATTAAATATGACTTGTTGGTGAAGTTTCATCAAATTTGGACAATCTTATAATGATTAATGCATGAGGAAAGAGAAAATATGATTTGATTTATTTAACACGTCAACTTCTCAAAAGGAAAATATAATTTCATATTCAATTCCTCATGTCCAAATTAGGTTGGCAGTCAAATTTCACCTAATTTGGGATTCGTTTGCACCCTCAAATGAAAAGAGAGAAAATACTAAATAATTGAGTTTTACACTTTATTCGGAGTTTGATTTTGATAAGGTTTCTTGATCTGTATGTCATGTTGCTTTCTAAGCTGTAGGATCAGTGATCGGACGATTGGGGGTCATCCTCCACCTCACGTCCAAAAGGGAAATAGGCCGCCAATATTTATGTCTGGTATTTTCATGATTTCTTATTCTATGATTGATCTTTGCTCAAAATTCTTTCTTCTCTAGTTTTCTCTCTTGATCCCCGAACAAACTGATCCCTAATTTTCTGGCTTTTTGTCGTGTTTTGGGAAAACACCCAAATTGGCTCTAGAGCTTCTCAAAGCTCCATATCCATTAAACCCTAAGCCTCTACTACACCTACAAATAAGGATGCTTGAATATTTGTCACTCTCCGCGTAGCTTTTCCTCCCCTTCAATTTCTTCAAACGTGCCTTCTTTGGCCCTCGACAATCGAGTTTTAGCTCTAGATTTATGGCATCTTCTTCTTTCTCTACTCGCCTCCTTTGACCAAATTGCAGGTATTTTCAAGTTCAATTTGTTCTTGGCCTCCTTTCGGTACCTTTGGTTTTGAGTTTCGTTGTGAATTGCAAAATCACCTAATCTGGAGCTAAGCTGCTCGACGCTATGGTGACAGACCAAGGAAGGGGATGAACCCAGTCATTTTCCCAATTTTGCCCTCTCCCCTCCTTTATTTCTTTCTTTTTCTCTGAAGGCAGAATAATCTTTTCTTCATGTTTTTCTTTGCCTTGATACGAGTCAACCCAGCCTTAGACCGTGTGATTTGGCTGCCCCTATTTGGGTCAAGTCACGTAGAGGGTCCCTCTCGCTCTTGCTCTCTCTCTCGTTCAGTTTGATGATGTGTCTATTTCTGATTAGCTGATTTTATAAAATTATAACTTTTGCCTCATTTGTCTTAAAATTAAGTAAACATATGATTTGGAATCAAAAAAATGTGTTCTTTCTAATAAAAATACTTTCGAGACTTGGTTTTGAGTTTTATCGCAAGGTGTTTTCTAAGAATGAAATTGATACATAAAAATCACCAAAAATGCACTTTTAACCTCATTACTCCAAAATAGACAAAAATTTATATTTTCTTAATTAGGAGCACCTAACTAGATCAATGGTGATATTTTTAGAGTCTAAATTAGAGTTTTGCATGGAAAGTATGATACTAGGGTTTTCTTTACATTAATGCATATGACAAACTCTAATGCATGTGAATAATTTGTAATTAGGCAAAGTTGATCTTGGAAACAACTAGATTGGTGAAGAATGTTTCTAGGACAAGTTTAAGGTATGTTTTGCATCCCCGATTATTCTTTTTAAGAAATTAACCTATGTTTCTTCTTTCTCTTGGTCCTATGGACATTAGCATATACACAATGTCTTTTCTTTTAAAAATCATGGTTCATGTGAACTACCATATTTGTTATTGATCTTGTGATCATGGATATTCTTTTGGACTCTCTCTTATGCTTTATACATGTTGTACTTATTTGATGATATGTGCTTCTTTTCCCAACATGGTAGTGGATGTGTATAAGCAATGTTATGTCATGGTATTTGGATGGATGTTTTGTTCATCAAATTTTTATTTGGGAGTGATTTCCCTCTGGGATCCCACTCCTTACACCATGTATCACTCAAATCTGAGTTTGTCTAATACATTGTTCTATAACAAGTATCTACGTGCTTGGTTTGATATCACATATCATGACTGATGAGAATTTGTCATCAACCAACACACATTATAGTCTTATGTGTTATTGCTATCTATCACCCTTCCATAATAACATCTAACTAGGGACATAACAAGAATGTATATACTCTTAACATTCTTATGACCTCATTGTTCAAGTCACCTACTTGAAGACATATATGATTGAGTTATATCATCTCTAGACACTTATTTTATTACTTCATTATCTCATAATTAAATAATATAGAATCAATTGGAAGTGTTGCTTTACTATTAATCAAACAAGTTATGCCATTACTATCATTATGTGATTGGCTTTCTAGGCATACATACCAATAATTATCATATCTGAATATGATCATGGTGATTTTAATCGGGACATTTTGATTGACTAGATTTGCACATTGATCAATTTCATCATATGAAATATACACTCTACTGTTGTCCAATGACAAAAAAATGACTTATAATCAAATTTTCCTATAAAGAGCCTTAAACTTGTCTCTAATACCACTATAGGATTCTCCAAAGTGGATAACACAACTGAATAAAAAACATTCGGAGTATCCTTTGAGAAGGATCCATCTGATGCAACAAACCACATTAAGGTTTACAAGTTTATACCTTATCATGGAAGAGATTCCAATGATTAAAGTTGTAATTCTCAATGTAGATATGGACCTTCCATTCTACGTCTCATTTGAATTTCATTGGATCAACAACCATAACTCCTTTCTGGGGTCTTGGGCACTCTGGAGTAGCCTCAAGATTTGTAGATTTTTTTTTCTTCTCTTCGATCATGACAATCCACTGGTGAATCATGTGAATCCGCTGACGATTTGCACATATTTGAAGATCAAGAGATGGCTCCGTTGACCCCAAATCAGACCCCAAGTCACCATTGGCATATCAGATTATTCACCTATGCATGTGTAGGGCAGATCACACTATTCCACCAAAGAGATTCTCTATCTCGATCAGTGTGCCCTAGCTGGCTGATCGCAACATTCCATTGGGGATTGATGTGCAAAAATCATATCACTTTTTGAACCATTTTTGGATGAACAATTCACTCACTTTGACCATAATTATATTCTAAATCATGCTAGATTTCTAACTTTTCAATTGTTATAATAATTCCATGTTTGTCACCATAGGTATACAATAACAATAAAGAAATAAGGTTAATCCAACCCAAATTTGACATTAGTTGGATTCCCCAAAAATATTGTTCAAGTTCCAGGAGATTTCTTAAAGTTTTAGAACAAAACACGAGTGTGCCATTTGCACATGGTGTCTAAGGATACAGCTAGCTTCTTTTCTCCCTGCTGAGAAAAAACACGATGTGTCCCTCAGACAACATGTCTTTCCCAATCAGTTAAAACTTAACACCGAAGTTTCTGCCAAAAGACATGACGTGTGCTCATTGAGCACATCGTGTTCAATCCATTCAGATATGCCAAAGTCTTCACCGTTCCTCAGCAACATAGTGTGTCGCTCAGATGACATGTCGTGCATCCTTCGATCAAAAGTAGTTTTGACGTCCGTTACTCAAGGTGAGATGACATGTGCTTTCTCAAACACGACGTGTCACAGTCGATTTGTATAGTTTTTCAAGGCAATTGTCTCTCATTTTTTAATATGAGAGCACACTTACGTGATAGTTTATCTCTCAGAATTTGAAAATTTTTTCGACCAAAGAACAAAGCAGAGGCAAATAGAGGCGATTACTCAAGAGAGAACCTCTTTTTTATCTCTATTCTCCTTCAAGGACTACAACATAAGATTCTCCTTTCCATTTTAGCCACTCCGAAGAGAAGGTTGCCGGAGAAGAAGCACCAAAAGGACAAAATTTCATCTTCAAGCTAGAGTTCTTCCTTGTTCCTTGGATTTTCCTTGCTCTTTCCTTCTCTAGTCATGTTTAGCTTCAAAATATGTAATATTACTTGTGTTTCAGCATCATGAGCGAATCAACTTTCATTTCTTGGGCATGGGGGAGTAACTCCCATGTCATAACATTGTTGAAAACAAATTTTATATATAACGCTAGTTGTTTCATTATTCTAAGGTTCATTGGTATTGAATTTTTCTTACATGTTTTGTTTGCCACTTTGTATGTATGATTTCTTCTATTTGTATATTCTCAGAAGATATGAATAGGAGTAAGAATATGTACCTTAATCACACTATCTTGACCATGGGAGTGGTTGGGATGTGTTGGGGGAACAAAGTCTTATAGTCCAAATCTAAGTATATCTACGGGAGTGGTATATAGAGTTTGGATTGCTCTACAGAGATTCTCTTGCTCAATTTGCATACTGGGAGTATCTTGTCATTCCACCATCCACACCTATGATGGATGATTTTGTTCTGTTGTCACCTCGATGCACATGCCATTGGTGACAATCTTTGTTCGGACACATCTTTTGTGAAAACTCGTATCCAAGGTATCCATACAAGCATTCAAAGAAGGATGGAGTTTCTAGTCTCTATCTCTCCTTCTTTCTCTCTCTAAGTTACGCTTAGGATTTCTCAAACCTTGGATGTAATAATGAGAAGATCATAGTGAATTTCCCTAAAGGCCTTCTCTCATATCATATATAGAGGAGTGGAGAGCCAGGATTACCTAATCCATGTCTGGCTAGGCCATGGACTCCCTCACTTATGGAAACTTATTTCTTAATTTTGGGTCCATATTTTATGTAGGTCTTCAAAACATACTTTTAGGACCCTATATTTATTTTAACAACTACAAAAAGGTCCAATTAAGACCTTCTTCATACTATTTCTATGTGTGAGACCCTATAGGCATCGTACTACATTGATATTGGATTCATTAATCCATATTATGATCCACAAGTAACGAGTGGTGTCTATCTACACATCATTGCTATTCAAGTAGTAGGATTAGTCGGACAAGACTAATCTAACAACGACTAAAGTTACCATGTTATATTATCCTTTTGTTATAGAATTCCAAATTTGAACTAGAAGAATGTAGACATCATCCTCATTACATTTAATATAAGTTCTATGACCTCCTAGTATACTAGAAATATACATATGATCTAAGTATCATATGCTAACTCATATGAACTTGACTATGCATATCTCTAGTCTCATTTATCAAAAGGCATTGGATATCACACTCGTTATATGGGAGGGACAAGTTCCTTCTACATCACTCAAAATGCATATCATGATTCTAATCACAACCAATCATTACCTTTATGGAATCCTTCTTCAAGATCACTTGTAGGTAGTTTCAAAGCATGATGATTGTCACAGTACCATTCTAGTGACTTTAGGTCAAAGGACCACAACACCAGCATCACATTTTAGAGTTGATTTTAACCATCATATAAAGGTCAGTGAATCACTCTCAAGGCATACCTATCTAGTACACTTGTTCTCTAACAAGTATCTATGTGTCTAACTTGATATAATACCAATCACCCATGAGACATCATCATCAGTCACCACACATATTAGTCTCACTTGTACTATTGTTGTCTAATCCAAAAAATTTTTGACTAGGGAAATTTAAGAATATTGTTCTTAGCCTCCATTAACTCGTGTTCAATTAACATACTTGAAGTCCCATGGCTTTAACCCAGTCACTCAATGGACATTTATTATGTACATTAATATCATAGTAAGTAACTTTGCATCAATAAATTACAATTGTTTTATTTATCAAATTAAAAGTACAAAATATCCCTATAGGCATCATCTAATGATTGGCTCCTAGGGAATATACAAAAATATATACATATATATATGCACACACTTACACTATATTTATATATATATATATATATATATATATATATATATATATATATATATATATATATATGTGTGTGTGTGTGTGTGTATGTGTGTGCGTGTGTGTATCTTATTGGATTCTAAAGAAATAAAGAGGTTATGCAGTTTTAGTTGATCTACAACATTGCAATGATGGTAGACATTCAACATTGCTTTTATTGAAAGTTAATGGCATTACATAACAGAAGGTTATTGTTGACACCAAATTGAAAAATGTTTCTTACACATTTTTTCATTGTTTCTTAAGGATACTATATTGAATTTTACAAAATAATATTTCCAATGTGAATCCATTTTGTAGGATTTGAAAATAAACATATAGTCAAATTTATCATATTCTGTTGTTCATCATTTTGTATGGAAATAAGTGTTTTAGATTTAGAAATTTTGTACTTCCTCGTATTCATATAAGACATATTTACAAGTTGTAAAAGTTTTTTTGGAAACTAATATTGAATAACAAACTAGTAAATTTACCCATGAATGTTTTTCTATTTTATCAAAATGATAAAAACTATGGTTTTAGTATCATTCACTTAAAACTAAGACAAAGATATTTAGCATCATAACTTATATGTCAATAAATACAACAAGAAAGTACCTATATTGGTTTGAACCAATAACACACAATATTTAAGATATTTTGCTCGTTGTTATCGAATGAACTAACATTGTAATATATATTCCTTAAATATTTTGAAATATCATGTTTATATGTGTTATTAGTTTGGAAAAAGTTGTTGTACATATAACAAATAATGCATATATTGTGTGGCTTCAATTATTAGCGGTGGAAACTAATGTTCTTGTTAATTGTATTTTGATATCATTTTACTTCACAATTCTACAAGTTAATATCTAATCTTAACACCCCAAATTCCTTGTCTTAAACTCCGATTGTCAATATTCTATTAGATATAGGAACATTTATATACTTCATATTTCTCAGAAGGATGTCAAGGTTGAACACATTATTTTTTACAATACATAAAGATGAATGTAGCAACGCTAGTGATTATTTTACAAATATACTTTGTATTCATTGACTTAAATAAAACATGTTAAGGTAAGAGTATGGCATATACTCCACCATAAACCTTCATTAGCACTAAGTATTTTGTACCATATTACATGCTTAATTTTTTTCTTAACAAAAGAATACATAATTTACAATTTATAATATAATTATAGAAATAAATAAATAAATAAGACCCTTAACTGTGATGTCATTACAAACATTGATATGTATTGACAACTATTTTACTTTAACACCAACTTTGATTGTATTGATTCATGTGATTTATGAAACACCAAAATTCTACATGAAAATCAAGGAATCATTGATGGTGGACACAAAATATAAATAATACTCATTTGTATAAAGTATTCCACTTTATTTCAATCTGATTATATTTGGTGTTTAGGGTTTTGACTTAATATGATGTCCCTAGAGTTGTGCTCTTTCTAAGAGAAGGGGTGGCTTCATGGAGATCCTAATTTACCTTCTATTAGGAGATATAAATTTTACTTCTCAAGAGTAGAGAGTAACAATTGGTTGAAATAGAAATATTATAAGTTTCATGGCATTTACCTATTTATATAGAGCTATCATCATGTTAAGAGTGACTCCAAGTTCAAGGTTTCATATGAAAATGAACAGTTGTGTATAGAAGTGATTCAGTTGCTGAGATAAACAATTATAAAAATAGTATATTATCGGGAATGCAATGCAAGAAATTCTAAAATATGAAATTTGCATTATATTTGGATATAGGCATAAAATTTTCTAAATTTAACTAAGAAAAAGAAAATTCCCTTCCTGTGCTTGTGTCTGTTTTTCTTTACAAGACTACATGTAAAATCGGTAAAAAAAATGAACAAAGAAAAACTTATTTTGCTTAATAAATCTCTTTCAAGCAGTCAAAGCACCAACAATAGCATGAAAAAAACTGAACAAACTCTAATGTTTGATAAAGTTTCTTTTTTTTACGTTAAAAGGGTCATTGTATTACTGACAAAGTATCCATACAATGGGGTGGATGTAATACCCTTGGGAATTTTTCTAGCATCAAGGTATCATTACAAAATCCCAAACCCAAAGCAGCTATGTTGTGGGCATCCGTGTTACTCACTCTGAACACGTGTGATAGGTTGAAAGTTATGAACTCGAACTTCAAAGATATAATTTCTTTACATATCCACATGGTCGGACTATTACCCCTGCCACCATCAGTAATCATTTTGATGACATTGGAGGCATTCGTTTCTATGTTGATATGGTGTGGTTTCAGAAGCTTTGTAGTTTGATATGCCATCAACATAACATAACACTTTGCTGTTATAGAATCCCATTTGCCTGGAAGAGTCTTTGCAGCCACCGTAGTAGTTTTCCTTGTATGATTTCTAAAAACTGCAACATAAGAAGTGTTTTGATTAATGATGTAAGCGTTATCTGTATTGATTTTAATAGTGCCAATCTCTAGGTGTCTCCAATTTTTGTTTCTACCATTACGACCATTGAGGATGTTGGGGAGTTTATATCTTTTGTTCACCTCCTGGATCTCCTTGACCCAATGTAGAAGGTTGCTTTTTAGGATGCATTCATCATATGAGGTGTTAAACAACAATGTGACCAGCTCACTTTTACATCTACCCTTTATCGTATCGATGAGGTCCCTCACCATACAGTAGACAGGCTGATAGGCCTCATCTATGCATATGAAATACCCTTTCTCATTGGGAAGCCAAGCATCCTCCCAAATGTTTAAGTTTGAATCCTCACAGACGTGCTCCTTGAGACCCTCCTTCAACAGAGCTCGAACACCCCACAGACTTCGCCAAGTGAAACTAGGATCATAGCCTCTATGAGCTTCAAGGCAAGAGGACCTCTTAAAGTAGCGTCCTTGCAGTACTTTATAAACTAGAGAACTTGGATTTTTAGAGAGCCTCCAAATCTGTTTTGCAAGGAGTGTGGCGTTGAAAACTTTGAATTCTTTGAAGCCAAGACCCCCATCTTTTTTGGATTTGCAAAGCTTTTCCCAACTGGACCAATGGATTTTGCGTTTACCCTGGCTAGAGCCCCACAAAATTAGCAACCATCTGATTCATGTCATTTATAATCCCCATCGGGAATTGGAAGAAACCCATGAGGTACGTCAGGATGGCTTATATCACAAATTTTATAAGGACTTCTTTACCCATAGAACTTTTCTTTCCAGCGTGTCATTTTCCCCCACATTCTATCATTTATAGCTTTGAATATTTTCTTTTTTTATCTCCCCACACAGGTTGGTAGCCTTAGGTATTTATCATGCTTCAGCACCTATTTAATGCCCAAAATGTCATTGATGGTGTCCCTTCCAGGCAGACCAATATTCTTGCTAAAAGATACTTCAGATTTTGTATAATTGATTTTCTACCCTGAAGCACTTTCGCATTAGCTGGTAATCAAATCTATCATAGATGCTTCTTCCGAATTTTCCCTAGCGAAGAGTATGTTGTCGTCTGTAAAGAATAAATGTGATATGCTTGAGGTCTCCTTGCTCGCCTTGGCTCCATGGATTAACCCCTCTCTAGTCGCCTTAGAAAGGACGTTAGAGAAAACATCTGCACATAGAATAAACAGGTAAGGTGAAATGGGGTCTCCTTGACGGAGACCCCTTAGTGGTTTTAAGGACCCCTTTTTCTTCCCATTGATGATGAAAGAGAAGGAGACGGTACGATATCATTCACCCACTTTAGCTCTCCATCTTCTACCAAAAACTCATTCTCTCCATAACCACATCATTAAAGTACCATTTGAGTCTGTCGTAGGCCTTGCTCATATCGAGCTTAATGGCCATGGTCCCTTTCTTCCCAGTATTCTTTCGTTTCATCGCATGGAAGAGTTCATATGCGACTAAAGCGTTGTAAGTGATAAGGCGGCCACTGAAAAAGGCACTCTGATTGGGAGTAATGATTTTGTCCAGAAAGCATGTCAGTCTATTAGCGAGCAAATTTGAGATAATCTTATAAATTGTGTTACAGAGGCTGATGGGGCGGAACTCTCCCATGGTAGTAGGCTCCTTGCACTTATGGATAAGGACCACATTAGCTGTGTTAATATAATCCAGAATTTCCTCGTTTCTCCACCATTTAATAATGAAGTTGTACACGTCCTCACTAATCACCCCCTAGAAATGTTGGAAGAAACCAACATGGAACCCATCCATCCCGGGGGCCTTAGTCGGGTGCATGTGCTCTAACGCCTGCCACACTTCTTCTCTGCTCGGTTCTCTTTGGAGCCAGTTGTTCATCTCCTTGGACACAATCTCATGGATGTTGTCCAGCGCTTCACTGTTGTTTGTGAAATTTTCTGAGGCAAAAAGCCTCATGTAGTAATCATTCACAACGTTGTACACCCCTCCTCACCATCGCACCAGAGGCCCTCATCATTTTTTAGCATTAGAATCTGGTTTTGTTTCTTCCTTTGATTGGCTTTTTTATGAAAATATTATGTATTGCGGTCTCCATCACACATGTCATTAGTCTTCGCTCTCCTATACCAATGTGTCTCATTAATTTGTTGGAGCCTGACTACTTTCTTCGTCAACTGCTGACATCTCGCAATATTTTCAGCCGAAAGGGCCCGTTTCTGTTCCCTAGTGATGCTATAGAATGCATCAGATTCTTAGGTTAATTTTGAGATTCGCATGGGGAATTCACTAGTGAAACGCTGCAACCATCCATGAGTAATAGTGTAGGCGTAAAATGAAATTAAGTATTGTCATATGAATTGAAGTTTAGATGTCATTGTCATGCACCAAAACATAATAACAATGAAATTTAACCTAACATATCCAATCATGACTTATTGTTCTAGCGTGGTGAGGTTTTTTTTTTTTTTGGATCTGCATGGGCCGAAGCTCACCCCCTCTCCGCACTGGTGCCAGAGCCCGGATGACCCAAGAGGTTGGTAAATACAGCTGACTCGAGCGGGGAATCGAACCAACGACCCTTCATGAGGGGCGCGCTGGCTTGACCGCCCGGGCTACACTGGAGTATGATCATTGAAAATGACTATGTGCACTATGGTATATAGATTGTTGAAATTAAAGATATAAAAGACATATCCAAAGAATGTAGAAAAAAGATTTACTTTGATTCTCATGATACTCTAATTTAGTACTACTTTCACCCGTTGCAAAAGTAAGTTATACGAAAATAAAGTAAGAACTACACAAGTCCATGTCAGACATTCTATTACTCACCCCTCCATATGAAAAGTGTTATAGGACAAGGTCTGCATAAGAATAATTTCAATCCTTACTTTCCATATATAAATAAAATGCAAATGAGAGTTAATACCAAACATTTTCATTGGGGTAATGTTGTTTAAATGACACAAACAAAAGTCTGAGTTTGATACCCTAGAAACAATGTGAAAATCGAACCGTCTAGCAAAGGTAGCGTATGGTGTGAATGCACCTTCATTTTGCTTTCTTATATTATGTCGCTATTTGTTTGTATTATTTATGTCGATAGAGTATGCTATGCCAAGAGTTGCAGACATTGGATTCTCGAAAAAAACATATGCCTGTGCGCTATGTCATATTTGTTGGGCAACGTACTTGTACCCAATTGTCATTGTTCGATTTTAAAACCTCTAAATCAACCTAGTTGTTCACTCTGTTGTTACTCTTGTTCTCACTGCATACGTAGGCACTTCTCCGTTCTTGCCCAAATCCATGCAGTCAAACTCCATGGACATTCGCTGTTAGGTACATGAATGGCGTAAATAACTAAATATGGTGCATGATGGAACGTTGGTAGAATGCTCTGGGCAAGAATCCGTATACACTACTATAAGAGTTCGTTGATGATGAAAAACATCTCGCACAGCCGGCAAACCTTGATTAGTCGCAGTTGTCGATGCTCATCCCTAACCATGGTGCACTCTCGTATTATTGGGGTTTGCTATCTTTTGGGCTTATTTCTTTGTTGGTAATGCGGGATACCAGACGGCATACGCAATGCACACACGATCATAGGTCAAGTATTGACAGTTAACGATATTACATCCCCTCTGTTGAAGCGTTAATGCAGTTCGTTATTACAATATAACCTAGCTCTTGCGGTGGCCATCCGTCGTCCTGTACCTTTCCCGCGTGTGGATGCAACAAAAAGTGTCGTTGTAGCCTCCACTGTTGAAAGAACTGTGGAATCCATCATCTCCTTTACCCTTTATTCAGTATTTATCTTAAGAAATATTATGTTATCTCTCCTTTTAAATGAAGGACAGAAAATAACTTTTTTGTTAAAATTAAGCTCTATATGACACAAGCAAAGTGTAAAAGGAGAGCAAAGTATTACTTTGTTTAGGAAAATAATAGATACACGACCCTTGCGGGCTAGCCCTTTGGTTCTTGAAAAAGAGCAGCTATACACTCGACGTGACTGGGTGGTGGCGGGGGTTTCTCGAGTAACGTTACACACACTCTTCAAAACGTCTCTCTATACATCCCGTTTTTTTTTTTTCGAAAATTTTAATAAAATTTTCCTACTGCATAATAAAGATATGTTCAAGTAGAAGTAGTTGGAAGTTGAAGCGTCAGTGCACGCTATCAAAACCCTGTTAAGTCAAATATAAAAACGGATGTATTCAAGTACAACATTTCCTACATGTATATGTTTTTATAACATGTAGTTTGATGAAGTGGAAGATAACCAAAGCATCAATATCCTGGATATTTTCTAGTATTAGTACTATCTATGTATTTCTAATACTATTACACAAATAGTATCATTAAAAAAAAATAAAAAAAAATGAACACAAACAATACCAAAAAACTTCCCTTCTCTATTTTTTTGAATTTGATCCCCTCATTTTGTGCAGTCAAGTATAACATCAACATGTTAGATATAAATATCGATATTGTCCAAAAATAACTATTATTATAAGAGTAGTTTTGTATTATCTAGCATACAAGTTGTTAATTCTTAATATAGTTTCAAAATATAAATGAGACTTGTATATTTTAGTACTATTCACTTATTTTGACAATTTTCTGGAAAACCTTTGGTATTATTTATCTATATTTGATATTGTTATACAAATATTAACAAAAAAGTATTCATAACAATACCCAAACAAATAAATACATACCAAAATATATTTCATTACTCTCTTTTTTTCTTCTATTCTCTCTTTTTTGTTTGTCTCCTCTTTTCTATGTGGAGAATTCATTCTTACTTGAGGTAATCTCATTGAATATGATTGACAAAATTGCAAAAAAATTACCTTTACATGTAATTTGAAAAAAAAATCATCTTTTGCATGTTCAACTATTTTGGACAGAGAACCAGCAGTAGATTTTCATTACTCAAGTGTACTAACAAGGATACATGAAAATGCATCAATATTTTTCCTTTTGCTAACACCAGTAGTCATATCTTAGGCAAGTAAATATGTGCTCAACTTATGTTTCTTGAACTGGGATGATTAATGGCAAGATGGTGGTTTATTTAATGAAAGTTTAAGGAGTCAAACATTATACTTGTCTAGGTGGAGAGTGCATTTATAATAAGTATTTAGTTTCTTCCAATGATTGTCGCTGACCCATTCACATATGTCATGAATTATTCGAAGTGATCCACCCCTCATATAGGAGAGTATATTTGCGTACCAGAATTGTGTTGAGTGTGACCATATATAAGTTTAGATAGTCTCACAATGACAATTAGATTACAACATAGGCTTATAATTAAGTCAAATATTTATTTGTCAAATATCAAATTTATATCTTTGAGTAATCAAATGATATCTTTTATACGTCATTTACACATCTTCATGTCTACAATGTTATTCATTTGAAGCTTTTCAAATTAAAACTGCAAAATGAGTGTAAGAAATTATTTAATTATTTTCAATATATGTTTGACAATAATTTAGTCATCCAAATTTTTTGCTTTTGTTTAGTGGATTCTTTTTAGTCTGACAATGATTGGAATTTTTACTATTTCAAAAAAAAAACTACCTACTAAAATTGTAAACATGAAAATGTTGAAGACTGGTTATGGTGAAAGAAAGCAATGTCTAATATGTTTTTAAATATTTTTTTTTAGCTACACACTACTTACTCGGTAACATTTTATGTAAAAATCAATTACAGGGTAGAACATCTATAAGAAAATGTGTACTAATTAGTAAACAATAAAATAATAATTTATCAATAACATAAATGGTTTCATCTATTTTTTTCATCATAAATAACAAAAATCACATTAGTATATACGTAATGACAGTAGTAATCCCTACATTGTTTTCTTTCCTCTGATTAACTTGTATGGTGTGCATTTATCAAATAACAAATTAACCGAGAAAACATAAAACATTTTTAAAATGTTCTATTTTGTTTTACAAAGTGCAAATACATGGGCATTTTTTATTATTACTATTAGATTGCTTTGTAAAAATAGAAATAAAACATCCTATTATGAAGTAACTTTAGTTACAAAATGATATCTAGATCTCATATTGTAACTATATCATCTCATACTAAACAATGAATTCATTTTTTTGTTTTGTAGTTTTTTACTAAACTGATGTTTACATTTTTTATGATAGAAAAGGATTCAATAATTTTTTGAAATCATACTTCACAAATACTAGAAGTGTTTTAGTAAATTTGATTTGTTGAATGACAATATATCATCTAATATATTATTAACTAAGGTACCTATGATTTGATTTACAAAGTACAAAATCATGTTTTAATGCATATTTGACGCTTATAAAAGCAATGAAAAACACAACTATACTCATGTGTAGGTTAAAAAAGTAAATTAGAATGTAATCTTGTCTTACAAAAAAAAATCAACATTCACTATGGAAGATAGGTGGCACGTAAGAGAATACCCTAATTCACTAGGTTACTGATGAAGAAATGACAATTGTTGCAACACCATATGTACACCCATTATAAAATTGAAATTACCAACCATTTCCTCACATGTATGTCACAAAACTCTCACGTTGAGAGAAAATGTTGCTGGGGAGGTTGTTAAAAATGGTCTCATATCTAGAGAAAAATTATTGTCTTGAAAGATTGCATGTCTCTAAAGAACTATAGGTAAATAGATTTAAGTCTAGATATTATATACTTCAAAGTTATTAATAAATTCAATAATAATTTCATAACAGTTTATTGACAAACAAATGGATTTTTATTTATAATAACTCTACGAGTAGAAAAAGTCAAATTTTTCTTCAAGAGAGCCTTCACAAATTGGTAATATGTTCTTTAGACATTGATTGCAGTTATAAACATGATATGCATAAATATGAATTAAACATGTACCAATATTCTTAGAAACCAAATACTAAAAAAAATTCCATGTTAAGTAGTGCAAAGCATGTGAAGTCTACTGGTCTAAATTTACATCAAAATAAATAGTTAAAATTGAATTTATAGAACTTGTTATACATTTAATCAAATAATTCCAACTAGTTTTGGATCATTAGATTTCATTTCAATATTTTCCAAATCATACTACAAGTACACCCTACAAAATAGAGTCTTAGTATATAGATGGTGTCCCATGTTTTTTATTTGAAACAGAACCAACTGGATGAGTATCCCAAAAATTATGATTATAAACTACACTATTCTAAGCATGTTCAATGCAACAAACACTATCAGAAAACCAATGATAAAGTGGATTGTATCGGGTTATAAGAGGAGCACCACTGGATGTGGCTTTATAGGAATAATAAACAATAGTCCAAAAAAATGATACAAATGTCCACCACGAGAATTGGAAAAAAGTCATCCAAATGAACAATCTAAACAACAACAATCATAGAATTGAGAAGAGGGATGAAATTGTCCGTATGAACCTCTCATCTCCTATAAGAAGGTTTTATTGTTGATGTGAAGTACCATCACTGCATATGCAAAGGAAATTGATAAGAGGAACAAGACCAATACTTACAACAAAGATTAGAAATAACATTTGAAAGAATTTAGTTTACTTGATTTTACTTCAATGAACCAAATAAAATCTACATACCACTCAAAATTTAACTATTAATTCGAAGGTGACCTTAGCCTTCTTTATTTGTGGTGATAAGTGTATAATAGTTGGATGTATTTTTGCATGATCTATGACATGCACTATGCCATAGAAGTGTCTACATGCACTATGTCATAGAAGTGGCAATGATGATGAGCAAAAAAAGTGCATGGATCTACCATTGTTTGATATTCTCTATGACCTTGAGAAAGCAGGCATAAAGGCCAATGTAAATATAAATTATAGCTCATGCTCACTTCTCCTTCTAAAAACCTACATTTGGCACCATCTTCAATGGAGCACCGAACATATGGTACACAAATTTCGCTTATCATTTCTCATCACAATAGCAAAATAACAAAAATTTAAAGAATTTTTTTATTTAGATAAAGGGAAAGGAGAATTGCATAACATGAATAGAAGTGGAAAAACATGTGGGAGAATATACTATTAGGAAAGAGTAACATGCACAGATTTTGAGAAGGAGTCAAGATATTGATTAATATTTATACTTTAGGAGTTTATGCATTAGTATGCCACTTAAAAATATGGGATATCGTTTAGTCAATATTTTTGTTGCAAGAGTTGAATATACAGGGGATGGAAACGATCAATGACTCTTAAAATGATAAATATTCAATTATATGTTACTACCACATAAACGGCTTAATCTTTGGTGCATCTTAGCCTTCCATGTTCACCTTTTACTTTCCTTCGTTTTACATATGATTACTAATTGATAATTCTCCATACACATTGTATACCAATGCCAACCTCTCCTTACCCAACTCAATATTGTTTGGACAAGTATTTTATTTATCACTATGTTAACATTTTTTTAGTCATCATCATACATAGATAATAAAAGAAATATCACCATTATCTGTGATGACTTATAAAGTTCACAATAGGGCCAAGATAGGTACCAAAAGTACATAGACATCAAATAGAAACATGCCCAATAAATCTAAGTATCATTGAGAGTGGATTATCCTTAGTACAACCCACATGAATATAAGAATAAAAAAAGGTATTACAACCAGATACATTATAAGAAATCATCCAACATTAACAAACATGCACCATCTGGTTCTACTCCTCTTCAGAGTTCAGTGGGGGTGACTCAAAGTTCATCCAACATTTAGAAGAGCCAACAACTAACTAGGGATGTAGTCAGGAGAAAGAGTGGCATCACACTTCTCCTTTTTCTTAGCCTTCTTCACAATGCTTGCATCACTATCACCTAAAACAAGAAAATAAGTGAGGATAAGGGGGTACAAGCCTACCAAAAATGGTGAAGATGTTATTGTAATTTTTGTTGTTACTTTGTTTAAGGAACAAAAGAACTAAGAGTGTTAGTAGGAAAATCTGACTGTAGGTTCTGAGTAGAAAAATAAAGTAATAATGATTGCAATAAAATTTTGAGATCGTAAGTGTTAGTCGTCCAACAAAAAAAAGACAACTAGAAAAATCACAAATATTATCATCAGAGATGAAGCAAAAAAGACATCTAAGATGCCCATGAAAGCCTCTAGACGACAAGTGTGGTCCAAAATGATGAGCAAGTAGCCAAAGAAAGATACTAATTGAGGCTGGACATTTAATCTTCCAATGTCCTGGGCTAAAATAGTCAGCCACCCCATTATCTATAAAGAATTTGTATATGTCAGTGATTTTGAAAAGAAGTCTATTTCCAAGAAAGAAGCTACAAATGACCAACATTTATGGAATCATAGTAGCAACTGACATCATTAACATAATGATCAGCATGTAATAGCAACCTATTAATCTTATTAGATCTATTAAAATAAATAAAGCCACTGCCTTTGTAAACATATATAAAGAGATATTATCCGACAAGGAGTAGCTCAAGTGGTCAAGAACGGTGTCCCCTAACAAAGGGACTCAGGTTCAAATCCCAATTGCCGCCTTAATTTACCACCCTCTCAGACGTTCGCCCTTTGCCATGAGTATGGAAGAGGGAGAGAGAAATCTTTCTCTCTTAATACCATATATAAAGAGATACTCCCATATATAAATACATATTCTTTAAGGATTTGAATATTAGGAGAGAGATCATAGAGTAGACCAAAAGGGCGTCATGAATCTTTGTAGTAGTTGATGTTGTTAAAAAGACTAGAGGAGTAACAACTGATTTGAGAGTGATAGAAGTTATTGTCTAGAGTTAGAACTAACAAGGGAGATGTGATTGCCATTCAAGGTGTGCTAAGGTTTTATTTTTAATACATTATTTCTTAGAGACAAGGTTGGACTAAATGCTTTTACTATTATTTTTGCACAAGGTAAAAATCATTCTTCTCAAAAGATTAAGGGAGTGGAGCTTAACATCAAGAATACCCCAACTACCTAAACAATGGAGTCAACATAAGGCACCCTAGTTCACTAGGTGCTATCTTTATTAGATAAGACATGATGAGAGATAGGTATACAACTCACAAAGTACGAGGATATGGAGTGAGAGAACCATTTAGAAAAATCAACATGTCAGTCTGATTAAGAAAATGAGTATTCTATCGATTCACAGTTTTTTTTGCTTGTGAGAAAATAGCTTGTTAGACCTACATAATGAGTTAATGAGGAGACAAAAGTTGACTAAGGTAGGTGAATGGAAAACTCAAAATTTGACATCCCAAAAGATGTTAAAAGCTTTATAAGTCACTATTTAAAACATGAGTCTCAACTATAGTCTATTTATAAAAATTGACTCTCAAACCATATATGTGGTAAAAGAACTCTAAAACAATTAAGAAGTTAATAAATTTTTCTTTACTTTTCTTGAGAAAGACCATGCTATGATTGAAAAATTGGTTGATACTTTCTGAGGCATACTCTTGGAGAGAACTTGATCCAAGTTGTTATAATCCAATGCCAGTATCATGAAGTAGAAATTATAAAGAGGGAAGGGGACAAAGGGTCTCATTGCCTAATCCCATTACAACTAGAGAAATGACCAAAGGCAGAGACAGTAATTATGGTGTAGAGATAACATCTATTTTTATAATAGTGGATCCAACCAATCCATTGATTTGAGAAATAATAACCATAGAGACTCTAAATGATAAAGTTCTAGTTAACATTGGCAAGTATAATTTGAGCATAAAAAGAGTAACATGCTCCACATGGAATGAATGACTGAATTCATTAGGTGATATGTAAACCTATTGTATCTATATACCTTTAATGAAAAACATTACTCAACAAATATAGTGGACATAAGATGTGGCTTAATTATATTATTTAGGACTTCAGAGAAAATCTTACAAGAAAAATCAGACTAATAAATCTAATTTTCCTACTATATGTAGGATTTATTTGTTTTTCAGTAAAAGGAATGTGAGTATTGTTCAAGGCTATAATTTGATCTGAGATGTCCCTATTGTGTTAAATAAAATGGAAGAGGTTCAATATGGATGGTTTAGCTAGATTCAGATAAGCTTAGTAAAAATCCAAATTAATGGTGTTGGGATGAATATATTATTCAAGTTCATCTGGGAGATTCATAAGTAAATATCTGCCTTAGTATTCTCACACGTCAAAAATTGGGGATTAAAGATTTTTGTAGGACAAAAAAGCTCCCAATTGAAGTTGAAAGGTGAAATATATTATGATTATGATTGAACAAAGACTAATACAGTTGTTAATATCTAACCATATGATTTATTTACTGGAGGTAGGCACAATATTTATTGTTAGATTAAGGATGCAAGATTTATACTTTCTTTTATTCAATGCATGGTGGAAAGATTTATTGTTTTTCTCTCCTGCTTTGATCTAATGATCTTTGTAGTGTTGCTGTTAGAGTATCTTAAGACATGATTTGAGTTCATTTAACTCTACTTGTTTAGAATCAATTGCACTAGGGTTAGAGCTGAGTTAGTGTCAAGAGTAAGGATTTCATCCTAAATTGGATCAATAAGTCTTTAAATGTTTCCAAAATCCTTTTTACTCCAAGGGAAAAGGGTAAATATCAAATTCGTGATGATATTTTGAAGAGTGACCCCCAATGCATTATATGAAGGATAGTCAATCCATATTTTTGAAAGAACTTCATATAGAAGAATGTTTCTTCCAAAATCATACAAAGTGGAAATGCTTTAGACCCCAATTCTGATTGGAAGTATTACAGACGATATGGAAATGATTATATACAACCCTATAAGAAGGAAGAAATATATGAAGAGTCCCATTTGTTAGAACCCAATAGTCAATCTAGTTTGGACCAAGAGTCACCTTTCTTCCATGTAAAGTTGGTGTTGGAGATAAGGAGATCAATATAATTTTTGGATAGAATGAAGTTGTTGAGAATATCATTATTGATGGACTGATATTAGTATGTTATTATAATGAAATTCTTCTTAGGAAAAAAATATTGTGAGACTAAAATCACCACCAATAATCTAAAAAGATCATTGTAGAGGCCTTAAGAGAATACAATTTATTAATGAAGTTGGTTTTATGTTCCTATGATGGTTGAATATGGAATGGAAGAAGAAGATAGAGTTATTGTCCTTGGAATAGAGGTGTAGACCGATCGAGAATGAATCCATATGAGTTGCAAGGAGAGTCACAACTCATGAACTATTACCTACTTAAAGACCACCATGAAAACATACGTCAATCTTTTGAATTCAATATGAGATAATGTTGCCCCCCATGGAATGAAGGTGGAAGTCCAAAAGGTAAGCCTTAGTCTCTTAATTGGTAATAATATTTGTTATTTGTTTTGATGTATTCATAAATATGTTGTCTATTCTTATAAGAGATCAAAAAGCAAATGTTCCTAGACTCCAAGAGAATGGGAAACAATAGCTAAAAGCAAGAACATAACCCAACCAATACAAATCCTAAGTTACTAGAGAGTATTCACAATAAAATGGATTTGATGCATGTAATTCCACCCGATATTAAGCTCAATATCTAAAAGAAGAATACAAGCCTCGAGATGATAGATGAAATTAATTCTTATAGTCTTAAAAAAATGTAGAAATTATCATCATTTTCTAAGGAAATCAGAATTTTAACCGGGTCCCAGTGAGGTAATGATGAGGTTAATGAAGTGTAACAACATGGAGATCTAAAGAAGAGATAAAGGATGAGTGGATACCTAAATCCTTGGAAAGACCACTGGAAACCACCTTATTTTTGGGCAAAGAATTTGGAAAAATGTTCCCTAGAAACAATAGATTGAGCAAAAAGTGAGTGTTCGACTTCATAACATCAAATTTATTTCTCCCTAGTCTAGAAATGATACCTAAGTGATATTACAAATCAAGAAGTCCATATCATTTATTATTTATGTATCTACATAATTATTAGGCTGAATTTGGTTGCAGAAACTAAGGATACTATCACCCTCCATCTTCTTGTTTGGATAGGTGATTTACATTATCTTGGTGTTTGGACATGGGACATAGTATAGAATATAGGTCTCTTTCTACCTCCATAACCACCAAACGCACCGTTATCCCAATTGTTGTAATGTTGAGGATTTCAGGTATTTTGAGGAGATGGATTATGAATATTATTAGGGTGACTTTTGTTGTGTGGGTTTTGTGTTTTGTATTTTCAAACACACACATTACTCTTTCTTGTGTTATATTTTACTTTAGTCTTAGAAGAATCACCCATTGGTTGGCCACCAAATTCTATTTTAGGAGCCGAAAAAGATTGCATTTTTAGAAATAACCTTTTAGAATGTGAGTATGAAGAAATGATGGAATCTAGGGTTTTCTTTGATGGTTATCAGGCAAAGGTATTAGGTTATAAGAACTTAGCATTGAAATCTTGGAAGTAGAGCAGGCATTTTAGGGTGAGAAAAAGTTGAGAGGTCATCCTTACAAGTAGATTCATATTGATAGGTGACCCTAAATATAAAATGTTTCTTTTGGAGAGAGATGGTGAAACATCTTGACTCACTAGTAGGCCATCTTTCTAGAAAATTGGAATGATGGACGTGTCAATCAGTCTTCACAGGAATTTTCCTCCTTACATCATCTTATATTCTAAATCAGAGAAATATATGGAGAGAGAAAATCCCACTTTAGTTTATGGTTATGTATCCCTTGCTCAAGAATGAACATGGGATAGAAGAGTAGAGGGATTAGCACAGCCAACTATATTTTATTCTAAGTTACTAGCTTGAGAAGGAATATAGGGATAAGAAACACAAACTTGATCAACATAATGAGCACAATGAGGAAATGATCCAAGGCTAACAGTAAGCATCACTAGACAACATTATATTAGAGGAAGAAGATATTCTCAGACACCATGAAATTATGTCATGTTCTAGGTCCCCCTATAAAAGAATCTTTGTGCTATGTCAAATTCACAAGGAATAAACTGACAATCCTCTAGATAACTAGTAATTGGTCTGGTAATATAATTTCTCAATGTTGTGTAATGTGACACTCAACAACCATGCCATAGCCTTCTGTTGTCTCTATTCATGTTCACCTTGTACTTGCTTTCATATACACGATCCTTCACTCTAAGAATTATTCTTTCCAATGGTGTTGCAACCATTTATGGTTGGTTCACTATCATGTATTTAGTCTTCACCACCTCAATCTGAGGGATCTACCTTTCTCTTTGCATTTTCCACATAGTTTTTAGCATGAATAAATCATTGCAGTCCCTCATCCATATCACTACCAGCTCCACATCCCATTTTCTACATATAACCTTGTCCCATGGTACTCAAGATGCATGTTGTCTTTTAGTTCATCCATACTACACAAATTTCTTTGTTGTATTGTCTAGCATGTAACATATCTAAACTTAAATTTCTATCACATGCATAGTCTATGTGGAAGTAGAAGTAAATACTGACTTACCATGCATATCCTCCCAACAAGTGATAATTTAAAGGGTAATTTAGTAACCATACCCAATGAAAATTTGGAATCTATTAAAAGCTTAGTTTTATTCAAAGGAATAAGTTCCTAATTAATCATGTGATTCACTAAATTTATCTTCACATATACATGATGTGCATGCCATACATTACAACTCCTAAAGACCATAATAGTAGATAATTATCATTATAAAAAGGGTTATTACATGAAATATAAGATAACTTTACAAGAAGTTCAAGGTATATCATAGAAAAATGGATATGTTCTTAAAAATAATAACATGGTTTCCTTGGCACAAAAACATGTTTCAAGAATGTGTATGAACAACTTGACTATTAATATTCTTATGAAAAGGTGGTCATGTTATATGTCATGCATTCTAAGAAAATTTGAAAAGGTGACTGTTATGTCAACTCATTAAAAAACTTGAAGTTGATATAGTAGAATCCCACAATTTGATCATTCGTCCTGAATTGGCCTAATAAGAAGAAAAATTGATTAGTAAAAGAATATGATAAGTAGCACTACACCACATGCACAAATAAAAAAAGGATAACTATAAGATATCCTAACTTTCCCACATAAGAGGAAGCAAATTCCCCCATGCTTATCATATTTACTTAACAATTTCTAGGAGCCTTATTATTCTAGTTTCTTTATCCTTTTCGATATATACACACATTCCTGGAAGGACTAGTTTATATAAAATATAGCAAACATGTTTTCTTCTTTGATCACTATTATTATTCGTTAGTTGGTGTTTGTGGCCACTAAATAGATTTTCTTATGGTATTTTGAGTGATTAGGATTCTTCTTCGATTTATCTCTTACAAAAACAATGAAAATATGATTAGACGTCTTGTCTTGTTATTTTTCCATGTGCCTAGTTTGATAGTATTTTATCAAGAGGCCACAATTATGTTCCCTTATCTAGCATGAAGAGACTTGGCAAAGTCTTTCCAAGAAGGTGGAGGGTTTTTTAGACAGACCCTTACTTGAATTTAGTCATCAACTTTTTAACCTTTGGATATGGATTTAGAAATGAGATGTTGGTACTTGAGGACCTGGGTCAAAATTGGCTTATCATAAATAATATGATACTTAAACCATTCAATAAATGAGCAATGCTCAAGGCACACATCCTCTATACCATGTTTGTCATTCAAACTCATTCAATGTTCTAAGTCACAGAGAACTTATAGTAAATATCATAGAGTTTACTAGAGCGAACAGATAGGATCCTACCATGGACAAGGTAGTAAGTTTCCTTAGAAATAGAAATATGTACATTATGTGTTTGGGAAGTAAGTGGTTAGAAATAGGTTTGGGGACAAAGCTAGTCGAAAGTGTTAGAGGAAATATGGCATACATGGGACCCAAAGAGGCCAACTAGAGTTATATTTGTAGATACTAATGTTGAAAGATGTCAATTAGAAAAGCATCCATGCCTAACAAAAAAACATCATTATGTGAAAGCATAGAGTCCATATCAAATACCATGAACTTCCATGGTTGATCGAAATAGAGGATCTAAGAATCTATGTTTAACTTTTGGAAATAAAACATTAGCTAATTCAATTATATACAAGAAATAAATTGTAAAATAATACTATGTTGGATCCGAGAAAAATAGACAATGGGATTGGACAAGAAAATTTCTAAGATTGAAAAGGTGTAAAAAAATTATATCAAATACAAATTGGTATGCATATAGAACGATCTTTCTAGTGGTATATACTTATGATTAGTCAATGCAACTCTGGTAAGACCAGCCCTACAAGCGAGAGGTCCTTGTCAAAATATTTCTTGACAAGATAGTTGTAGAATAAATTGGGAAAATGATAAAAATTTCTTAATTTTTTATCTTTCCCAAAGAAGGAAAGATGGATCCTCTAAAGTAAAGGGGAATTTTAAACGTGTCCCAAAATCACCCACGAGTCACATATTTTTTCTTCTCAAGTTCAACATCACATTTATTGGGAATACTAGTGCATGGTTAAAATGAATAGCTCGTGCTTCTGACTATATGTTTTTAGAAACTTCAATGAAGTAAAATGAAAGATAAAAAAATTCAAGAAATTAGATCTTAAACTATACAAATCATAGTGAACAGGGAGAGGTAGTGCGGGATCTATGTTGATCTTGGCAAAGCCCAATCAATCTTGAAACATGATTGAACGCAAACATAATCTTTAGGCAACTCTCCCTTAGAAACACCACCTTCACTTTAAAAATAAGCATGGTGAGACTCTTGAAATCACATTAATCACTTAATTATTATGTCATTTACTATTTTACTCTACTAAGAGGCAGAATTCATTTCCGTCCTCTATGATATGTAATATAAAAATTGGACTCCTGTTTTCCATCTGTCATGTCACAAGTAACTAGTAACTCTTATATATGCTTCCTTAGGGGTGAGCATTCGGTTAATTCGGTCGGTCACGGTTAATTTGATTCGGTTAAATAGTTAATTTATAGTTTAAGATTTTAACAGTTAACCTAACCAAATTAGTATCAGTTAGTTTGGTTATGGTTAATCGATTATTGGTTAATTGTGACGGTTAATTTGGTTAACCAAACAACCCTTTTGTAATAATATTGTATGAAAATTATAATAAATTTTGAACAATTGTTATATTACAGTAATATATGAGTAATATTAAAAATAAACATAGTGATATATAGTTCATAAAGTTTGATTAGTTTATAATCAGAATGATTTTTTGAAATCAAAGTAAAATTATATATAATATATATATATATATGAGCAAGATATCTCTTTTTGAATAAATTGTTATTATTCAGTTAAATCTGTTAACCAAACACAAAATATTTTTAACCGACAAATTAAATGTTTAACCAATTAACTGAAATAAATCAACGAAATTAACTGAATTAACCAAATTGTCCAAAAAAATTAGCCATTTGAAATGAACTATTAACCGAATTTTGTCACCCCTATGCTTCATTATCTTTTTTCGATGACACACTTTGGCGAATGCTGGTTTTTTTTGTTGGCCAAGCTTTAGCAGCCGCTAGGTTTTATTTTCTTTGAGTCAATGATAAGTCTTGGGTGCTGCTTAGAGCTGGCAATCGGGCGGGTCGGGTCGGGTCGGGTTTGGGTCGGGTCATTTTAGGTCGGGTCATTACGTGTCAGAGATAATTCAAGTTATTTTATTCTTTCGGGTCGGTCGAGTTTGGGTCGGGTTAGGATCGGGTTGGGTCCCTTCGGGTCATTTTGTAATTCGGGTCAACTCGGGTTCGGGTCGGGTCAATTTAGGTACATACTTTTTTAGGTTACTTTATCGGGTCGGGTCGGGTTCAAGTCAAATCATTTTGAGTTGTCTTAATACCGGGTTGGGTCAATTTGAACTATTTCCTCGGTCTACTTGGGTTTTAGGTCAAGTCATTTTTAGGTTGGGTAGTAATCAGTCCGGGTCTTCTTGAATTGTGTTTTTTGTTCGGGTCTAGTTGTTTTGGGTTGAGTCTCAGTCTGTTTAGGTTAGAGAGTTGGCAATCAGATGGGTCAGTTCAGGTTTGGCCATAGTGATTATGGGTCGAAGATAATTGAGGTTATTTTATCCTTTCATGTCGAGTCAAGTTAGTATTTGTTTGGTCCCTTCGGTTCATTTTGTTTTTTTGGGTCAACTTGTGTCCGGATCGGGTCAATTTTGGTACAAGTTTGTTCAGATTCATTTATTGGGTTGGTTTGGGTTCACGTCAAATCACTTCAGGTCGTTTCAATTTACACTATTTCTTGGGGCTAACTCGAGTTTGAATCTAATCATTTTGAATTGGGTAGTTATCAAGTTGGTGTTTCATGAGTTATATTTTTATATAATCAAGTTGCTTTGAGTTGGACCTTATTCAGGTCACGTTGTGAGTTGTGATAATGAGTAATGACTAATATGTTGTATTAATTAAAAAATAAAGAAAATATTTTTTACTTATTATTTTTCTCTTTTACTATCAAATATCTCTTATATCCCCCCTTCCTTTTCCTTACAATCAAATTATCAAGCAAACTATTTCTTATAAATAATATACGGATAAAGCTATACAAAAATCTATTGTAAAATTAAAACCTCACTTCTCGGGTTCTCGCTAGTTGCTACTCGCTAGTACTCAGTCAGGTTGACATTGGGTCGGGTCGGTGTTCTGTTAGATTTATTTTGGGTCAGGTTGACATTACGTTGGTCGGTGTAGGGTCGGTTTGACGTCAAGTCTAGTTGATATAGGGTCGGGTTGGTGTTGGATTGGGATGACATTGGGTTGTGTTGGTGTTAGGTGGGTTGGCGTCGGGTCAGGTCAATGTCAGGTCAGGTTGATATCGAGTCGGGTCAAGTCGGTTGTGATTTTTCCAGGTTGATTTGGATCACACGATATCATCGGGCGGGTGTCGGGTCATGTTTGGGTCTGTCAATTCCGGGTCATATTGAGTTTCGGGTAAACATCAGGTCGGGTCGGTTTGAGTTCGGGTTTATATTTTCTTCAAGTTTAATCGGATCGGGTTGCGGATAGGACAGGTCGGGTTTCTCATGTCGGATCAACTTTTGCCAACTCTAGTGCTGCTACCTGTCATCGTTTCTTATATCCACCGGCTAGGAAATCGACGCTGTAATCTTCTATGTGGTAAATGATATTTTCTCCTTTGATCCAATTCTGCTATGTTTGTATGGTCCGTTTAAACTAATACAACAGCATGTTCTCTTGGCGAGCATGCGTTGTAATGAATTCTGGATGAACTGGGATTTTAGTTAGCTATTGTTCAAATCATCTCCATCGGCGGTAACGACAACCATATATAGGATATCAGATCTCTAACTTGACTGGATAAATCTCGAGAGTAGGTATCTCGATACCCCATACTCTGTCCCTCATATGGAGAGACAATGGTCGAAGAGGTAATGTTTTATTGAAGACATACATAATTTGTGTAGAAGTGTAAATTTATAAACAGAATGTATCGACATCAGGATTGTTTTGGCAGCAAAAATTATGGGTGCTATTATAGATAATTATTTTTACCTACGACTTGACTTTGTACATCGATCAACTATCTCCATCATCAATAGAAGCAGACAACATACATTATTCCGGACAACTATCAATAGTGGGTATCCCCACTCCCCATTCTCTTGTCCTTCTCATTAACAACGAACATGGAGGCATATTCCTTTGGGAAGATGTACATATTTGTTTTTGAAAAATTTTGTAGATAGTTTTCATTCACCTGAGACTTCAATTCTCTTGCTGATAAAACCATTTTCATCAGCAGTTACAATAGGCAGATGTAGTGACAACGAATTAGGAACCAAATTCAAGAGCAAGTATTCCTTACACCAATGCTCCTCTCTCTCGGATTGTTAACTGGCATTAAGGTATGCATTTAACTTTGAAGATATATACAATTTATGTACCATTATTAAACTATGCATATACATCATCAAAATATTCAAATGTTGCAACCCAACTGCACTTATTATTAGAGAAGCGTTAGTAGGTTTCTGTTCGTGATACAGTACCAAGTTATGAACTAACTCAGGCATTACTCTTATAGTTTCTACCAACTAACGACCTGGTAGTAAAACTAAAAGATTTAATGGGACCCTCCAATATACCATTACTTCTGACATCTAATCCAAAGCCACTAAAGCAAACTACATAGTGGGAGTCTGAGAGTGTCATTTTCTTTTCCAAGTTATGTGTGATAGTCAACGAGCACATAAGTTCATACTATCAATATGGATTTTCTTTCATCAGAATAAGATAAGAAATGATGTGCTAATTCGACATAATTCTCCCTTGATGGGATCTGTGGATAGTTGTTCTTATTTTTTGATCTGGATGGACGGGTTGTACATGGTGCCAAGTATGTAGGGGAGGATTGGTAGGGGTGTTATCATTAATTACTACAATGGGGGAAGATATTCATTACCATGGTTGGAGCTCATTGCATGCAATTTGTATTGCTTCTGATCTTTGAGGCTTGCTAAAAAAACATTACTTGATGTGTGACATAGATAACTTCTTCTCATAGTCAATGATATCTTTTCTATCAAAAGTTTTTAATATAGCTTAGAAATTAATAATTTTGCCTACTTCATTCACAAACATAAGTATTGTCAAGTGTGTATTCATATTTACAAGATTATCATTGATCTTGAGTTTGGGAAATATAACCCCATAGAACTTACATAAATAGTTTTCACCATCACATTGTGATTTTTTTCCTCAAATGAGATTATTTTGTCCTCTACTATCTGTCTATTTCTTTACTTCCTGAGGTGCTGACTAGAATAAATATCTAGTTGTTTTTTGAAAGAAGTCACTTTCCAACAATGTTGTATTTTAAAACCTTTTGTGGAAGTTATTAACAGATGGATATATTGGAGTTCATATAACAACTTACAATTAGTTAAGATATTATAAAGTATTGAAATAAATTATTCGATATTTTGTATCACACTAATCTACCATATCATATAAGAAACAAACATTTACCAAATAATCCACATGCATGATCTATTAAAGCTTTACTGTAAAATACTAATATGTATCTTACCAACTTTATATGTTTTAAAAACAATGGCATGGGTTTACTAGAACATACAACATTCATGGTAACTGAAAATGACATGATACTTGGCATCTAAGAGTTTCCACATCAACTGTAATTTATATTTCATGTCATTATCATTCCTTAGTAAAGCTCAAAATTTCATTTTCAGGAAGTTTCTATGACTATGTGTGTGATAAGGAACGAAAAAGAAATGTTCAAAACCAACAATTTATGAATCATATAAAAATAAAAACCATATTGTATATTAAAGAATAGCCTCTTGAATTCTAAGATCATAAAATAATTTCTTTTATTGTACTACATAAACTCTATATTGTATAAATGGTCAATTAGATATTATATTATAAACTGAACAACGAATAGAGAAATAAGCTTTAAAAGGTTATACCTTTTGTTCTTATTGCTTAGAACATAGGTATTTAAAAAGATAGTCAAATCACATCTAATATGAACATTAAATAATAGAACATATCATGCAATTGTTCTTTTGTTTTAATCTCTTACAAAGGTTATTTTCACACTTTTTTGTACAGTATAAGTACACTACGCCACTAATGTTACTCCAATATGATGATGACATATATACAAACATGGTTGTAGAAGAACTATATATATTCACAACATTTGCTAAAATGCACAAGTACAGAAGGTATGTTTCTTAAATCAATTTAAGAGAGCACCTATAATGTATTTTTATAGTAAAAAAGCAATAAGAAACTTAAGAATGGTGAGCATATGCAATACAATCTTTGATACATTTTTATGAAATACACTATAATATAAAATACAAAGATATCAATCTATGCATTAAGAATTTGTCATTAATTTTTTTACTTTTAACTTAATATATTGTTTCACATGTTTCATGTTCTTTTATTGTCATCTAAAAACAATGTAATACTTATGATTATATTCAACTAAGTGAACACTAAATTCTATTTTTAATATAATTGACTTTACACTTATCCTCATGTCAAGAGCTATACGACCAACAATGCTCTATGGGAGTAAATGTTGGGTGGTGAAGAAATAAGGTCTCAACAAGATGAACGTGGCTGAAATGCGTATGCTGAGAGGGATGTGTGGGAGGATAAGAAAAGATTGCTTGAGAAATGATTATATCAAGAATAAAGTGGGGGTGGTGAGCATTGAGTATAAGTTGCGTGAGGGCCAACTCAGATGGTATGGACATCTGCAACGTAGACCGACTAATGCGCCTATATGAAACAATACTATTGAGTCAAGCACAATAATTAGAAGAAAAGGAAGGGCTAAAATTAACCTGGGATGAGCTTATAAAGAGAAATTTTGAATCTCTACATCTCAACCAGAATATGGCCCATGATAGAGTTGAATGGAAATGAAGGATCCATGTAGCCAACCCCAACATAGTTGGGACTGGGGATTAGATGATGATGATGATAATGATGGTGGTGGTGATGATGATGATAATGATGATGATGATGATTATGACGACTTATCCTCATGTCAAAAGAGATCTTCACTTTTTACTAATTATAATACTATTCTAAATCAATTTGTAAAACTTTTACGACAAAGAAAGATCATTCAAGGATAGTTGTCTTGATTACGATGAATGGACATCATTCCTAATATATTGTTATTGCAAATAAATATTAATTAATATAAAAAGCAATTCTCACTATGAGCACTAAATTAAGATTTAGATTGTTATTAATTTGATATTATTTCGTTACATACAACAATGACAGGTGCAATTAAGTTAACAGTTTAGGCCGATCCAAATAAGAAAATGTAGAATAAACCAATGTAGGGGAACACAAAATAAATAAGATCAGGAACCAAACCAAGTCGTTCGTTGAAAAACAAATGTGATATACTTAAAGAAATCAACGCCTTGCAACCCTTCTGGATGGGCGTCATTCTGCTAGTCAACCTAGTCACGAGCTTGGAGAAGAGATGACTCACTCGTGTTAATGATGAGCGATGCAGATGAACTAGTTGCACTACTAGTGCAACTTAGCAACCGCAAGAACCACCTCCTGATAGGTTGCGTCTTTAAAGGAAGAGGATGAATGATCTTGCTACGTCTAGGAGAAAGGTCTCCATGTAACACTACTGAACGTCGACAATAGTACGACTCCATCTTTAGGGTTTGCAAATACACACTTGAACGGCTGGCGACTGTGTGTTTGAAAGATATATTTCACCCTAATGAATAGAGGCATATTTATAGCCTTACATGCCCTAGTATTCCTATTATGACTAAGACATGACCACTCGATTGTTCTTGTACACATTGTGAAAAATTATGTAAAAGAGACACTTTACAGTTAGGATTAATAAATTTGAATAGGAAAGAAGTAATTAATTAAATTAATAATTAACGACGTAGTTGTAACCTAGTGTAAAAAGAAGACGGAATACATTCTCCAAAATCCACAATTCACAAGCCTGAGCTCGTACCTGGCCAGGCGAGGCGAGGCGAGGCGTGGCATGGTGTGTGTGTGTGTGTTGTGGTTACTATACCTATCAAGGAAGTGAGCATACCCTCCTTCTAGGACCCTTAGACATTAGTGTCACATGTGATCCTACATATAAGGACCATAAAAGTTCTAGGAGTGAGCAATGTGGGATAAAACTTTTTTCCCATTTGCACTAGAGACAAAACTACCTCTCTCACATGTACTAGTTGTACTACATTGGGCTGAACCCATTCTATATACACAACTATAGCAGCCATATATCTAACAATCCCCTCAAATTCCAATGTGTAGTGTGCTCTACCATTCAGTCTTCCATACTAAACTTTCGGTAGATACCTTTCAGTTTGAATCTACCTAAAGTTATACAACTATGACCTCTCCAGGAACTAAGTGAACAAAAGTCTTGAACCTGAACCTTGGGTGCAAGAGTATAGGATGGTAACAACACAATAAAGATATGGTAGAAAATAAACAATGCATTAAGGCCATGCATACAAAATTTTATGTCATGATTTATAATATAGAACAACCTAATTCTCTTGTTGCGGCCTGTGCAACATCAATCATTTAGTTGGAATTTTCAAAGATGTACTGCTAACATCCTGTCCTAAGACTTGACACCATTTAGAGACTAATCACTTACTAACTTACAGTCATGACACTAATAGGTTTCCCAAGGGATAGAACACAGATACATGAAGCATCAAAATAATTACATAGTGTCATCCAATTCACCTGACAGCTTATTATTACCACATCGAACCCAATTTTTTGGATCTCCACTCTATTGGGTTGGGTTTCTACTGCCTACAAATAATGAGGGATTTCACTCCCATCCCCAACCTGGATTTTTCCACTAAGGCTAGAGTAAGACCTTTAGTGAAAATATCAGCTGTATTTTCTTTGGTACAAACGTAGTCCACAACCACGACCCCATTAGACACTAACTCCCTTACAGACTTGAGTCTGACATGGATGTGTCTATACTGGTTTTAATTGTATTTGTGACTCTTTATTTTGGCAATAGTTGTAGTGCTATCTCAGCGAAGTGAAATTGCAGGAAGCGACTTCTTCACAATAGGTAAACTGAACATAAGTCCATGTAGCTATTCATCTTCCAATTCAGTTTCATCTAATGCACACAACTCTTCCTCAAAGTAGACCGAGATAATATGGTCTATTTCTTAGACCTCCAGAAAACAACTCCTCCTCCCAATAGGAATACATATCCTGAGACACCATTACTTCCAGAGTTGATGGCAATCCATCTTCCATCACTTTATCCTTCGACTACAGAAGGATATTTGCCATAATGCAGCCCAAGGGAACAAGTTCCCTTGATATACCTCAAAACTCTATCAAGAGCTTTCCAATGGGTCGTGTCATACTTAACTTGCTGATGACAAACGCAATGTCTGGACGTGTGTAGTTCATAAGATACATCAAACCTTCGATAATCTGAGAGTATTGTAATCGAGACACTAGAACCCCATTTTCCTTTTTGAACATGGCCTTGTATGAATCATGTGGAGTCTTAACATGTTTACTTGATGTGTTCTCAAACCTCTCCAATATCTTCTCAACATAGTAAGACGGAGAGAGAGTTATACCATTAGTAGACCTTATGATTTTAAGCCCTAAAATCACATCAGTGATATCTTTCATCTCAAACTTGCTACACAAGAATGTCTTTGTCTCATTTAATACTTTCATATCGGAACCAAAAAGCAGGATATCATTGACATATAAGCATAATAAAATGAATCCATCATTGGTGATTTTATAGTAGAGACACTTATCAAATTCATTAGAAACAAAGACAATCGATGATATCACAGAATTGAGCTTCTCATGCTATTTCTTAGGGGCTTGCTTCAAGCCATATAATGTCTTAACAAGTTTACACACTTATGACTCATTCCCACGACCCGCAAATCCCTCAGGTTGTTCCATACATATCTCTTTCTGGAGATCACCATTTAAGAACACGGTCTTCAAATCCATCTGATGGATAAAAATATTATAAATGGAAGCCAATGCTATAAGCACTCGGATTGTGGTCATACGAAAACCAGGAGAATAGGTATCAAAATAATCTATTCCTTCCCTCTGTGTGTAACCCTTAGCAACTAACCTAGCCTTATACTTATTGATTGTCCTATCTGCATTAATTTTCTTCTTAAAGATCCATTTGCATCCAACTACAGAACAACCATGAGGTAAATCCACCAATTCCCAAGTTCCATTCAAGAGAATGGATTGGATTTCATCATTCACAACTTCTTTCCAAAATTTAGCTTCTAGAGATTCCGTAGCTTGTTTGAAAGTTACAGGATCATCCTAAACATTGTAAGTGAGAAAGTCACTTCTAAAGTCCTTGTATGTCCTAGACCATTTACTTCTCTTTGGTTCAACAATTTCTTCAAAATCATCGGATTCAGAAATAGCTTGTTCTGAGTTGCCCCCCCATTTTTCATCTTTTCCACGTGCTCAAGAATGGAACATGTGGTGAATGAATCCTCTTGATATACTACATTGAGCACACGTAATTCAACAATTGTATGTACCTCAATACCTGATATATCAGATTTCATAATCAAGAATTTGTAGGCATAACATGTCTCTACATACCCTAAGAGTATGACATCAACTATTTTTTGTCCTAATTTCTTCTTTTAGTGTTCAAGGACAAGTACCTTAGCAAGGCACCCTACACTCAAAGATATTTGAGACTCAGTTTTCTTCCTCTCCATAACTCAAACAGACTACTCTCTACATGTTTTTTGGGAACTCTATTCAGAATATGGCAAACCGTATTAAAAGAGGTATGTTGGGTAGACCTGAGGTTTGGAGTAAAGAATTTACCATATTTATAAGGGTTCAGTTTTTACGTTCAGCTATCTTATTATACTGTGGTGAATACAAAGCGGTAACCTCATGAACTATACCATGTAATTGAAAAAATTCCAAAAACAAATTTGAGGTATATTCTCCTCCCCTATCAGACCTTAATCACTTATTTATTTTGCCGGTTTGAGTTTCAGCTTCTTTCTTATAAATTTTAAATTTATCCAATACCTCATCTTTACTCTAAGAAAAAAGATATAATAGTATCTACTAGCATCGTCAATAAAAGTTATAAAATAATGTTTTTGATCCCTTGTAACAATTCCATTAAATTCACACATATTCGTATGCACTTTATCCAATATTTCTGAATTTCTATTCACAAAATGAAAAAAATTCCTAGTTAATTTATCTTGTACACATATTTCACATTTATTATTACTAATTTCAGATTTAGGGATTAAATTCAGATTCATCATACGTTTCATTAAGCCAACATTCACATGTCCCAAACATGCATGGCAAACATCAAATGATACATGATTCATACATAAAGAACTATTATCATTCAAATTTAAAATGAAATTTCAAATAGGTTCTATAAGAATCTTAAACAGGTTCTCCATGTCACAAAGGTACCCTTTGCTAAAAAATAAAGAATCTCAAAGGTGAGTAATAATAGCTTTATTACATTTACAATATATTCTAAAACCTTCTTTAACTAAAATTACACCACTAATAATGTTACATCGTATTGATGGAACATGTCAGACTCTATGAAGTATCAAAACCTTTCTCGAAGGTAACTTCAAGTCCACCAGACCTTCTCCTTTGACTTCTACAGCGCTGGAATCGCCCAAAGTCACAGATCGACGTTTAGAGACCTGATAAGACACAAACAAGGACTTGTTAGTACACACATGCACATTAGCCCCAATGTCTATAATCCAATAGTGGTTCAAAAATAGAAAGAACATCAGATTTTATAGATATGTATCAATCATTGTGGTTCAAGGATGCAATCATCATGTTGACCATAGCCTCCTCAGTTGCATATGCGGTAGCTTTCTTGGCCTTCTTTGAAGGACAATCCTTGTTCCAGTAGCCAACATATCCACAAGTCCAAGAAGGTTTTTTCTTTTATTTCTTCTGGATCTTGGCCTTAGGTTTAAGTGAATTCTTAGGTTTCTTATCCTTATTCTTAGCAGTAGTAAAATTAATAGTCTCATTAACATCAGTGGATACTTTGATAGTCTTCTGTTTTAGATGCTCTTCCTGAATATTGATGTCCATCGTGAGATCATTCAATGGCATGTCTCCTTTACGGTGCTTAAGAGTCATGCCAAATGACTCCCAAGATTTTGGGATTTTCTCAATTATTGACATAGCAACAAACTTTTCAGGAAGTTCCATGCCCGCATTAGTGAGTTGTTACACCAAGAGTTAAAAAATGTGTGTTTGATCAAAGAAAGATTTACCCTCAGACATATGAAACTTAAGAAATTTCAAAACACAATATTTTTCACTTCCCTGATTCTCAATATTATATTTCTTTTCTAATGTCTTCTACAAAACCTTAGATGTAGTAACATGCAGCTTTGAGTATGAGTCATACATTTTGTTGTTTAATGCAAACAAAATTAACCCTTGGCATGTCTTGTCACCCTTCTTCCAGGTTGCAATTATATTAACATTATCAGGAACAATTTCATCAGTTTTGGGTTCGTCTTCTTCTAAATATTGATCATACCCTACCATGTTAAGCCAAATTTGCATCCTACTTTACCAACGAGCAATAATTGACTAATGAAATATGATGATTTCTTTAAGATTGTTGTTAATTTTGAATTACGTTCTTACATGAAACAACGATAGGTGCAATTAAGTCAACGGTTTAGGCCGATCCATATAAAAAAATGTAGAATAAACCAATACAGGAGAACAAAAAATAAATAAGATCAGGAACCAAACTAGGTTGTTCGTTGAAACGAACATGATATACTTGAAGAAATCAGCGCCTTACAACCCTTCTAGATAGGCGTCATTCTCCTAGTCGACATGGTCATGAACCTGAAGAAGAGACATCTCACTCGTGTTAACAACGGGCGATGCAGACAAACTAATTACACTACCAGTGCAGCTCAACAACCGCAGGAACCACTGCCTGACAGGTTGCATCTTTGAAGGAAGATGATGAATGATCTTGCTATGTCTAGGAGAACGTTCTCCATGTAATGCTATGAAATGACCACGGTAAAAAGACTCCATCTTTAGGGTTCACAAACACGCACTTCAACAGCTGACGGCTGTATGTTTGAAAGATGTGTTTAACCCTAATGACTGGAGGCATATTTATAGCCTTACATGCCCCAGTAATCTTATCCCTGTTAAAACTTATGAAATATTTCATAAAAGATACACTTTCCAGTTAGGATTAACAAAACTGAATAAGAAAAAAAACAATTAATTCAATTAATAATTAATTATGTAGTTGTATCTTAGTGCAAAAAGAAGACAGAAGACATTATTTACAATCCACAAGCCCCAAGCCCAAACATTTTCCCGACCCGACCAAGCGAGGTGTGGCATGGCACGCGTGCATGTGTGTGTTATGGTTACCATTTTTTTTTATAAAAGCCCATCAATTAATGAAAAGAAACCAGGATACAGAGCTTGCAAACACAAGACCTCTGCAAGTTGAACTAGAGATAGAAAAGGCCATCATGTGTGATGAGGCCTCACAGACATAGGTACAATTAGTGGTGAAAAACATAACAGGGTCAAGTAGATCTAAATGTATTGTTTGTGGGGGAGGCACCCCTTAAACATTGTCTCTAATCAAAGTGCTGAGAGTAGATGAAAATAAAAAATTGAAAAGTAAGCAATCAACTTCATCAGGATTGAATCTTTAAAAACCTGTGTCATCTACAATGATGTCCTCTAGAGAGTAGCATCCACCACCAGTTTGATATCTAAAGAAATTTCTCGGATCACCAGTTCGATCTCCAAAGATATTTCCAGGATCAGTTTCAGCAAGAATCACCTGGGTTGAAGTTGAGGCTTGTCCTGCAGAGTATTTTGTATAGCTAATGCTTTGTTAATACTATCGATATCGATATTAGAATGTAATTGTACAATTCCTTTAATTTTTTGTAATACGTTTGACAGAGCATACAAGTCTGGGTAGTTTATGGTTATTAGGAAAGCATTGAGTGCTTTATTTATATGAATGTAAGTAAATACATTATTATTGATCAATATAAAGAAGAAGTTTGTTCAAGTGTTTTTCCCATCAATACGAGAGAATCAAGTGTATAATTTTAAAATCCTTTTCTACCTCATGAAAAAGTTATTACAATATGAAAAAATCCAAAAGATATACTTATATGGAATACATACAGACATCTTAAGTAATTTATTATTAGATAACAATTAAGAGATCATAAATCTGCTATATGAAATTGTCACATAATACCAAGGTTGGTCCAAAAATCAACTAACAAGGAAAACATATGTTGGATTTGCGTCCATAAAGTCTAAGTAGAAGTTTGACATGTGGCCAAAATGAAAATCTGCTTATTTTAAAGGTAACTACAAATGAAACAATATGTTAATAATGAAAAAATGATGTGATGATAACATATATTTGTAAATGAAAGAAAATGAAAGCCTATATGGTAGTTTAAATATTCTCATACTAATATTAGGTTATTGTTGTGATTCAATTTGTTAAAACTTTCATTCAAATACATATTTTTACTATTGTCTCATCTTATTTAAGAACAACATGGCATTTTACGAAAATGTGTGTAGTACGTGCAAATACTAGTGAATAATAAAATGTGTGCAACACAAGGGATTTTGAGGAGGTGAGACTAAAGATAAAATTATATTATTTGGGAAAAATTCAACATCATATATGTTGTGAAATTGCATATTTGTTTTGCACTTAAATTAAACTTAAAATTAACAATGTTCATAGGGAAAGCCCAAGAAACGTTGATCATATCTCTCATTTGGTTGCATATATTTTTCATTTCCATGACTTTAATCATCATAAGTCTTTAATCATTGTAAATTATTATGGTATTCTCATGCTTACACATCTTTTCCTATAAAGGAATATTCAAATATATGTTTTGTATCCTTTTTTAGAGAAATGGTTTGTATCTTAGTACCACAAGAATTACATTGCCACTATAATTTAACTATACACTTATTTATAGAATACAACATGTGAAAATTAAAATACAAATCAAATTGTACTTTAATTGAGATGATATTTAACTTAAATAATCATTATATGTGACATTTTTAAATTAATTTCACTACATAACTATACATCTTACCATATCATTATGCATATAATCTTATTTTGTATCTTTATATAAATTCTAGGTGTGTGGTTGTTATAAAATATAACAATGGATTGATTTCATTTGATTGTAGCTTTAGAAAGATGGATGTTTATGGGAGGTGGAGCACTTGTGAAATGTTTAGGCATTGATTTCAGTTCAATTTTGTGCATGTCAACATTGATGTTTTTTCAATATTAAAATACTCTTATATCCCATGATGTACATTTTGCTAACATTGAAGATAACATGCACAATAGTCGAAACAATATATGTTTTGATCTAGAAACACAAGATCCTCATTTCTACAATTCTAAGTTTTTACCTTGATTGAATGTCAAAATTTCATAGAATTCTAATACATCAATATTTATTTTTATACTAAAATTATAATTTCATATATCAAAGACTTTGAACTAGTACTACTTCTAGATTTTATTATTTATCTTATCTTCACTAAGAGGTATGATATTAACGTAGTAGTCGTCAAGATTGTCTTTGTTAAAATTTTATGATTTTTTAAGGATAGGGGATGTTAATTCTAGTGCATCACAAAATAATAATTTGTGGTGTTTGTCAATCATATATGTAATACTAAGTTTCAACTACAACATATAATAAATAATGATGCTAAAAGGGGTAAACCCACTTAAATGTAGATCATCACTTTGACAATTTAAACCACTTGGTCCTGAAGAAAAAATGTGTGTAAAGTAACCTTTAAAATAACACAAATAAAAAGTTCCAGATCTTAACAAATCTTTCATCAAATTAGCTCACTAATTATTTCTCCTATCATTAAAGACATACTTCATGATCTTATTTAGAACTACATATGTGAAACATTAATAGATTCTCAGTAAATATTGCTCCATTGTGATGGGAGAAAATTCACTATTTGAAGTCTTGAAGACATAGAATGCCATTTATGCAATAAATTGAACAAAGAGAATGATGATAAAGTTTAAAACAATGAACATAATTCTAGCATTTGATAGAAATGAAGCAAGATTCTTAATGTAATCATAGAATGAAATTATTCAAGGACTATGCAGATGAACTATTAAATAGACATTGGATTTCACAATTGATGTCCTTCATTCTTCCCCGCTATCATTGATTTTGTAATCAAGGTTGATCATAAAATCATGAAACTCCTCCCATTTGATATAACCATCTTCATTAGCATCCACCACCTTTATTCTTCTATCTAGATCACTACTCTCCATTTCAATATCGAGATAGCAAAGCAAATCTTGTAAACCATACTTTGACATCTTCCCCCCTTCAAGCGAGAATACTTCAAATAGTTTTGGCCAATCATTATCTGTATAGGCACAAGTAGGGGGCGAGGGAAGTGTCACTTTACTAACATGATCATTAGAGCATGAACTTGTAGATGACTCTAAGGAAGACATTGAAAGTATAATGCAATTATATATACATTGGGGTCAATGCATGAATTTTATACCCTCAAAGTGATCCATGTGAATGAGAGAAAATGGTAACTAAGTTATCACAATTGGATGAACATTGTTTAAGCTCAATAATGAGTTTAAACACTAATGCCAAAATTCTTGAGGAGATTGGTGTGAGGGATGATGTCAATAGGATTTATAACATAAGTGATGTAGAAACAAATAAATTTAAATATCTATTAAGAAAATGGTAATAGAATTTGAGCATGATATATTAGCTAAAAATTAGTGTCACTATCTAGTAACTTGGGTGTAGACTCACTTAGGTAGCAGATAATGTTCACAATGGAAATAGTACCTAATATCAATCATTGAGCCATTTTGAATATCATAGCATAAATGGAATTGGAGATATAATGGTGCATATACAATGTGGATCATTCTTTTTAACATTGAAAGGAACTTGTATTACCAAACTAACATTAATGACTAGCATTTCAACTTCCCCTTCCCTCACATTGTGTGCATGCATGAAAATCAACACCCTCCTTCAACTATATCAGCCCCAAAATTACTCTTAACTAATCAATGCACCAACCAAAATTTAAGTTTCAAAATTTAATGGGATATACTATTTCTATTTCATAGATGGAGTAAAAATGACAATGATTACATGTCTTGTGATAGATGATTAAACTTGCAGCATACATTGTAACTTTACATTCAAATCACTTTAAAATTTATTCATTTATCTAGTTTATTATAAAGGTATAGCTTCTATCTTTCTATGTGTGTAATGTTTTATAAATATAATTGTGATACTTGAAAATTTATTTCCCTAAAAGATCTAGAAATTATTGAATATTATAATTTATGGAATATAATTAGTCAAATAGATATTTCTTTTCAACTATGTAGGTTGGGATACAACATGTGCATGCATGTGTTTAAAATGACCAAACTTTGACTAACTTTTTACTTTTTATTCACAAGTTTTCCAAATATGTTTCTCCATTAGTGACTTTGTCAAATAGACATATAAAAGATAATCATTTCTCTTATTCAAATATATATATCAAGTGAGGTATCCACATAATTTACTTGACTTAGATGGATTACTCAAAAGAGAGAAAGTCTTTGAAATTTTTGAATTTTCTATCAAACACTCGTCCAATTATATAGACACTAGAAAAAGGACGTTCACATATTAACCATAACATGGGTCCACATGCTTCGGGATGTGTCACATATAATGATCATCATCACCTAAAAGATAGTTAATCACCTAGCATTCATGGAAATTTGATTCCTACATTTTTATTAAAAAGTAAATTAGTACAACATGTTCTCTCAAAAAAACCATAAATACTAATGCATGGCTTCTAACAATGTACAACATTTATTTACATATCTTGAGTCTTTGGACATCTGAATCATACTTGTGCTAAATTTTGGAGTTGTTGTAGTTAAGGTACTACAACTTATATTATATAATGTTTATGTTATCATCATGAAAAGCGTGCATAAATAATTATATGTTGTGAATGCTAAATTATTTTCAAAACCTTATCCCGTCCCTTTGAGTAATGCCCATTGAACATGTAATCTTATATATTTTTATTACATGACAGGAAAGTAAAGTAGTCATCACTTAGAGATTTAGCTCTTTGTTTAGTGGATTATTAATCATAAAGTTTCATAAAATAGAGGGAATAGTTTTCACATGTTAACTTGATAACGTAATGAGACAAAAGTGTTTCTCTCTTAGAGTGTGAGAAGACATAGGCATGTCGTCCTTGAGGATATAATATAAATATGCAATATTTTGGTATTGTTTCTATCTTTCCATCATGTTATTTTTATCTACAAATCTTACATACTTTAAAATATTGATAATATTATTGAGTCTCTTGGAAACTTAGGTTCAAAATACATTAATATCTAAACAGTCCTTCCATTTACTTGAAACTCATTAAATCTTGAATATCTAGTGCACACTTCAAAATATCTCAATAAATGGATGTAGTATCACCAATTGTTGACCTAGTTTCCTTTGGTCCATGCATAGTTATTACTTCCTTAGGGTTGTAAATAATAGAATGACTCACACACTTTGATACTTCCATTATTGACTTTTAAATCTAAGAATTGATAACAAAGGATAATGCATAGGTTTCTATTCTAACCTTGGATTTATCTTTATAATATACTACTTCCTTTCATGGTCCCTTATGTGTACATTGCAAACTATTTTATGAATGTTTCTGAGAAAACAATACTTAAGTTTTCATATTTTAGATGAATGAATTACTTTGTTATAAAATTATGTACACATGGTCTTCAGAAATATGTAATAAAAATAACCCCATTTTGATTTGTGGATTGGATAATACTATTGAAATATAACTTAGATATGATCTAGGCTACCTCAGTCAGGAAGTAGAGTCATAATTTGTAGGTCTTGAATATCTTACATGACCATTGATGATTCCTTTCAATAAAGAAAGTACCTAGAATTTTTTTTGCCATGGGAGCATGACCATTAAAATAAGTATATCGACCCAAACTTCACCATTAAATCATGGAACTAATACATGAAGCAAAAAACCACTACAATAGATAGATCTATCACATGGTGAAAAACTGCACTAATGTTGGTCTGAGTCAAGAACCACAATTATCAATCAACATATATGATATTAACTCCATTCCAACACTTTGGATCACATCCACAATCAGAAAAAGGAAATGTGGAAGAACCAACAACAACTTAACTACCAAAGGATCCATTTCTATCATTGTGGCCATGAGGAGTTTGAGTATGAAAAAATCACAAACCACTACCATGTTAGCATGCCTCCTTACTAAAGTCCTATCTGGCATTAGATGCATGTTATAGTGAATTTAGTATCAATGAGAATTATCCTTCTCCTATGGAAACTCAAGTATTAACTACATCCTCTAAAGGATCCACCAAACACATGACGCAATCCTCTATCATTCTAATATTGGCTTCATTATGAGAACAAAATCATAAAAAATCTTGGTGTATGAGGAAGGTATTCTCTAATCTCTAAGATCAATTTATCTTTCATATTTATTTAGTATTTATGCATTATCCTTATATATTTGTTCTTCCATTTTTAGTAACTATTAAGAGTTTCTGACCTTTCTCAATGACATGCATATTTTGTATATTTTTTTATTATATGTATGTTTTTTTCTTTAAGTAAGTTAGCTATTTTGTATTGAAAACTAGTATTTTATTTAATTTTATTCGATGTTTTGTGGGTAATTTGGGTCTGCTCATATAATTATTAATGAGTTGCATAATTTTTTCTTAAAAGAGTGAATATCTCATCATAGAAGGTGATTCATGAAAACATTCACCTTCCTTAAATGATATTTGACCTTCATTGAACTACCTCATTTTTCTTGAGTTTCCTTTTTTTTGAGGAATTATTTGATTTGACCTATGTTGGTAACTATTCATCGGGGAAGTGTTTGCTGGTTAAGATGCACTCATACAAAATTGAAAATTGGAGTTTTATTTTGATTGTTAGAGAAACCAATTTTTATTGTTCATATTTATAATTTTCATGTAGTAGACGATTGATGACGCTGGTTTATGTATCTTGTATTTATGAAAACATAGAAGTAGGCTCATACCACATTTCATATATCTTTTTTTCCTCTTACTCCATCATTTCATATCTCTCATCTCCATCCAAACATATAAAGATTCCCTATCTAATCTCTAAAAGAATGGTGTGACTGACTCATTTCCCTATCCACTTATCCAATCCTCCAAAGTCACTAATTAATACCAAATAACCAGTAAGAAGGAAAAGTACAACAAATAATATAAGGTTTATCCTATTTAACATTACTTCACCCTCTCTATAATAATTTTTTTCTTTCTCCATTTATAGGTCTTTGGATTCATCAACCCTAATCTATTTGACCATTCTCCACAACCAAACAAGTATTATTGTATGAAATGAAGTATTGGGTGCAACTATTGCAAGTGGAATAATATTCAAAATTTCCTATATCACTTCCATTGTGATCCATATTTCCTATAGCATTGTGAAATGCTTCTTGACATTTTAATTGTCTATTCAAACCACTATGGACGTGGTTCAACATTCATTGCTTTTAAAGCAAACATAATGTATTTTTGGTGATAGAAAGGTGAAGAACATGGGTGAAGTCATTTTTTATCTTGATTAGTGAAGAAACATCTTTGGTAGAAAATTCACCATGAAAATTTTCTTAGTGCATACTTGAAAATGAGTTTGCTTCATTTTAGGTTATGATTGAAGTGCTATTATGGACCTCCATTTGTCCCCGCTTCGTTCAATTATCATATCAACAGTTGTGTAATGCATGTAAATTCCCCAATGAATCATACTTTTGATGAAATTCACTTATTGGCATTCTATTCATGTTTTTTAGCTTCAATGATGCCCATAGATATAGATCATAAATTTGTATATCTAATCCCTTCACTAACAATTGGTGCATTCTATGGTTGACTCAATTCAACCTGAATGACGAGAAAAAGTAAAATTGGGATCCATTGATGTAAAACATTCCAAATAATACACAATAAAGATCAATATTGCATACAAAAACCCTAGAGAAGAGAGTGAGAACATGGAATTTTACTCTTTTTCATTTTAGTAAGAACTGAAAACATATTATTTAATGCAAAGATGCTTCCAGTTGGGACAAGATTTAAGAATTCATTAGCTCAATACAATAACTACCAACCAAGGTCAAATTTGTTAGTTATATTATTGTCCTTGTGGAATGATAATTACAATAAAAAATATTCCTTGAGGCAATAAATATTAGTCTTAAAAGGGGATGACTTAAGGACCAAGAAAGGGTTTTCATGTTTTTATTTAGTTTTCATCTTTTATTAATAGAAAGTGGAGAGCATCAGGAAGAAAATGCCTAAATTTTAGTGCCATCAAACCTGCCAAATGGTCTAGAAAATGTATATAAGTTTGTGTTTTAAATAAATTGAAACTCAAAATTGGTATGTTCGATAATGCATTAGTCAAAATTAATACACCAAAAAATTTTATGGGTCCTGGAACTAGCCCTTTGATGTGTCACATGACCCAGGAACCACTGGATCTAGGACCAATGGTGTTGAGGTTGTCTTCTACCGCATGTCTATTTGGAAAGATCACATAGTGATTTCAACATTTCCTTCACTCGAATACCCTCATGGTGCTCCCTCTCTCCTTTCTCTTCCTCCCATTCAAAATATGTTATGAATGTGACCATCTTTATAGATGTATTGAGGTAAGATGATGCCTTGTACACCAAGAAAAAAGACACCACCTTCTCTCCTTCTCATAGCTGCTAGAAAGGGGTTTGATAAGCCTAAAACTAGTACATTGTCAACCCATAAAAGTACATATTGTCTCTATTTCCTCACCTCAATGTCAAGTGTAACTTTTATGCGCTATAAAAACCTCATATAACCCCCTGGTCCTTATTAATCTCCACCATGTTAGTCCTTTTTCTCCACCACCATTTTTTCCTTCCTGTCTTACCCCATCACAACATGAACCTACATTCATTTTGTTGAACCTATCTAAGCACAACCAACTCTATTCTAGACCTTATGTGAGAATGTGAGTTTTTCCTCTTTTTCTATTATTTAATTTATTTTCACCTTTATAATGATCATTCATAATCTCTTTTGACTCCTTGATCAATATAGATACCCAAAATCAAATTCTTTTTGTTTTTGATGAATTTCATGCACTTTTGGGCACCTTAATTAGCTTAATACACCTCCTTGTTCAAACACTTGAGTTTGACTAGTTAACTCTATCTTTTGGTCTCCAAACTTGTACACATTATTCTACACTTCATTTTGAAGATATGGTCCAAATTTGAGATCATTTGGACCTTCCCATGATTTTATACGACTGTTCTAAGATTTTAGCCTTTTCCTAGTTTTTTTAGCCCTTTTTCTTCTTGTTCTTTCTCCTTTTCCCTTACTGGGCTCGGCCCATCCTTTTCTTTGGGCACCGCTGGGCAAGGCGGATTGACCCAACATCCTTGGATCTTAATCCAACGGTGCTGGGGTCATCCCCTACCTTGCGCCTGGTAAGGCAAGTCCACGGTGGACAAGCCACCATGGCTCCCAACCCCAACCAAGAAAACCCAATCAGTTGCGCCCGATGACTCGACCAAAGAATCCCTCACCATCTCTCAAACCTTCCGCATTACTTGGTAATGTGAGATTGTGCTTGGAGACCAGGGAACAGGCTGACTCCATAGGGTGCGCCGCCCCCTTAGTAGCCCTAACCCTAGCACAAAAATGCTATATAAAACCCCCCTATTGCCTTCAGCTCGCCTCCACGAACTCGAGCGGTACTCTTTCTCTCCACGTTGTGCCCTTCCTCTCTCGCTCCCTTTTTCTCCTTGTACCACACCTATTTCTTGGGCACCCTATCGGATGGCTCCTGCTGAATTGACTGAGCTGAAAAAGCAGTTGCAGGAATTGCTTGACAAGGGTTTCATCCGCCCTAGTACCTCTCCTTGGGGAGCCCCCATTTTATTTGTCAAGAAAAAGGATGGTTCCATTCGCATGTGTATTGACTATCGTCTGATCAATCAAGCTACTGTGAAAAACAAGTATTCGCTACCCAGAATTGATGACCTTTTTGATCAACTCCGTTCTGCCCATGCCTTTTCAAAAATTGATCTCCGTTCTGGTTACCACCAACTCAAAGTTAAGGATGAAGACATTCCTAAAACAATATTTCGAACCCGATACATGCATTATGAATTCCTTGTCATGCCTTTTGGGTTGACTAATGCCCCTGGTGTGTTTATGAACTTGATGAATAGTGTCTTCCAACCTTTCCTCGATGAGTTTGTAGTGGTCTTCATTGATGACATATTGATATATTCGACTGATGTTGAATCACACTGCATTCACCTTCGCAAAGTTCTTGACATCCTCCAATCTCAGAAATTCTATGCAAAGTTGTCAAAATGTGAATTTTGGATTTCTGAAGTCATGTTCTTGGGCCACATAATTTCTGGTGGGAAAATTTATGTTGACCCCACCAAAGTCTCGGTTGTTCTTGAGTGGCAAGCCCCAAAGAATGTTTCAAAGATTCGTAGTTTTCTGGATCTTGCTGGCTATTATCGATGTTTTATTCAGAACTTCAGCAGGACTGCCTTGCCTCTCACTAAGCTCACTAGGAAAGGAGAATAGTTTATCTGTTCAAAGGAGTGTGAGTCCAGTTTTCAAGAGCTAAAGACAAAGTTGAAAATTGCACCTGTCTTGACTCTTGCCTCGAGAAATGATGGGTTCATCATCTTCACTGACGCACCAAGATCCGGTCTGGGTTGTGTTCTCATGCAAGAGATAAAGGTAGTAGCTTATGCCTCTCGACAATTGAATCCAAACGAGGTCAACTACCCAACCCATGACCTCGAGCTTGCCTCCATCATATATGCTTTGAAAATATGGTGACACTACTTGTATGGTGCCACCTTCGACATCCTCACCGACCACAAGAGTCTGAAATACATCTTGACATAGAAGGATCTCAATCTCAGACAGAGGCATTGGCTCGAGTACCTTAAAAACTATGACTTTACCATTGCCTACCACCCCGGTAAGGCAAATGTGGTGGCCGATGCACTCAGTAGGAAGCAGGCTAAATGTGTTGCTGTCTTTACTTCTGAATGGAAGAACATGGAAGTCATGTCACCTTGGGCCCCAAGGCATATGGACAACGTTCTTAGATTGGCCAGTGTCCATGTAAAACTGGGCCTCCAGTCCAAAATCCTGTCATCCCAAAAGAATAGCAAGAGCCTTGATGATATGACTAAGCTATTAGAGAAGCCCCAAACTCATCTGACAGTCGGTATGGATGGTGGAATCCGATACAAACATCGCATATGGGTCCCTGAAGATTCAGTCATGATAGAAATGGTGTTACGAGAAGCTCACGGGTCAAAGTATACTGTGCATCTTGGATCGATGAAGATGTACAAGGATCTGCAAAGACATTTCTGGTGGAGGAATATGAAGACTGACATTGCTACTTTCATCTCCAAGTGTCTGACCTGCCAACAGATCAAGGCTGAACACCAATGTCTAGGAGATCTTCTACAACCCCTACCCATCCTCGAGTGGAAATGGGAAAACATCACCATGGATTTCACGGTGGGACTACCTAGGACCAGGAAAAGGAGTTATGCTTATATTCAATATCAACATTATCAACTTTTCCAACATCATTATCAACATCAATATACGGGCAGTCATAATGGGTATTGTGAATTAGGGTTTCATGTTTCTCAAAATATAATATAGAAGAAAAATGGAAGACTATTCATAGGGAACAATAGTTCATCCAAATAACTATCCAAGCATATTTCAAGAGATACCTAAAAGTATCATCATTACAACCAAGGAGGAGTAGTATAATAGCGTACCTTTTTGAGTGCTAATCGAGTAAAGGTCCAAGAGTGAAAGGTCAAGGTTTCAAGTAGATCCTAGATTAAACAAGATATAGATTTGAGGGTCAAGATCATATTATGCAAGAACCATGTATGAAAGATTAGGGTTTTGCATTCCTATTACAACCCTAGGGTAGATCATCCATTATATCAATATTTCAACATTTAATCAAGCATCAAGCATATATCAAGAATGAATTATCCACTTGGGTGGTTTTTAGGAAATCATATTAGTTAAACCTAATTATATCATCAACATCCAAGCCATTAATCAAGTTTCTAGATCATAATGATAGGTTTGAGACTAAACATCAGAGTATGATTGCATGTTTGATCATGAACTAGATTAGGATCATAAATTCAAGAAAGTTGTTCATTTTATGCTCAAGAGGGTTATTCAAAGGTATTTTCATCAAAATAGAGAACAGAGATACGAAACAGGTTCTAAAACCATTTTTATTAAATCGGGCTAATTTTTCTGATAAAAATGGACTATACATTCGATATATTTGGAGCTAGGAATCTCAAGATAGAATTTTTGCAAGATTGAGCCATTTTCTGGAATTTTGGGCAGAGAGGGCAGAATTACCAAAAAAATGGGGCCATTGATTGTTGGTCAACCGTTGACCCATGAAGATGATCAACGGAAGGGAGGAGCCGCGCTCCCAGGCACGTGGTCACGGAGAAGAAACATGAGAGGGGCTCGCGTGGGGATCTATGACCGTCGATCTCACCTTGGACCAACGTCGGATCCAATCTGATGGTTGCTGCTGGTCGTCCCAAGCAACAGAACCTTCCCGCGAGTAGGGCTGCTCCGAGGCGGTGTGGCAGTCGGAGAAAAAGGGAGCGAGAGAGGGAGGGCACATCGTGGAGAAAGAGAGTGTCGCTCGAGTTCGTGGAGGTGAGCTGAAGGCAACAGGGGGGTTTTATATAGCGTTTTGGTGCTAGGGTTAGGGCTACTAAGGGGGCGGCACACCCTATGGAGTCAGCATGTTCCCTTGGCCTCCAAGAATGATCTCGCACTACCAAGTCATGCGGAAGGTTTGAGAGAGGGTGAGGGATTCTTTGGTCGAGTCATGGGGCACAACTGATTGGGTTTGCTTGGTTGGGGTTGGGAGCCATGGTGGCTTGTCCATCGTGGACTTGCCTTACCAGGCGCAAGGTAGGGGATGACCCCAGTGCCATTGGATTAAGATCCAAGGATGTTGGGTCAATCTGCCTTGCCCAGCGGTGCCCAAAGCAAAGGATGGGCCGAGCCCAGTAAGGGAAAAGGAAAAAGAACAAGAAGAAAAAAGGCTAAATAACTAGGAAAAGGCTAAAATCTTAGAAAAATCGTATAAAATCATGGGAAGGTCCAAATGATCTCAAATTTGGATCATATCTTCAAAATGAAGTGTAGAATAATGTGTACAAGTTTGGATACCAAAATATAGAGTTAACTAGTCAAACTAAAGTGTTTGAACAAGGAGGTGTATTAAGCTAATTAAGGTGCCCAAAAGTGCATGAAATTCATTAAAAACAAAAAGAATTTGATTTTGGGTATCTATATTGATCAAGGAGTCAAAAGAGATTATGAATGATCATTATAAAGGTGAAAATAAATTAAATAATACAAAAGAGGAAAAACTCACATTGTCACATCCTCCCCTCCTTATAAGGAATTTTGTCCCCAAAATTCAAACTTCCTTGAAGAGGTCAGGAAAACATTCCTCCATGCCTGACTTCAATTCCCAAGTAGCATCATCACTCCCATGGTGCTTCCACAACACCTTAACCATATCGATTTTCTTATTTCTGAGTTCCTTGGTGTGAGTATCAAGTGTTAAATCAATATAAAACTTGACATCACGATCTGGTGGTAGCCCAAGGAGCTCCTCAGGAAAGACACTTGGGTACTATCGCACTATATAAATGTTTTCTAGGGCACTTGTATCAGGGTTGACCATGGTTACAGTTGCTAGGTATGCTTTGCACCCTTTAGCTGTCAAGTTTTGGGCTTTAATCAGAGAGATGAAAACATTTTGATTTCGATCTTTCCTTCCAGGGATTACAAGAATAGGGAGGTTGGGTTTGGAAATAATGACTTTATTGGAACGACAGTCGATTAGGGCATGATTTTTATGGAGCCAATCCTTCCCTAAAATAAGGTCAAAGTCTTCCATGTCTAAGATTATGAAATCTGACTCAAAACTACATCCAACATAAGATAGAGGGACTTTCTCGACAATATAGTAGGAGACTTTCATCTTCCCACTTGGGGTAGTTACATCAAGTACGTACCCTAAGTCCCTTGTTTCAAGATTCAACATAGAGGCAAGATTCTTAGACATGAAAGTGTTTGTTGACCCAGAGTCAAAAAGAGTAACAACAAAATGGTCAGAGATTTGCATCATTCCTACGTATACATTTATTTTATGTAAGGACCATGTACAAGATAATCACGATATAAAGTTCTGGAAATAATCTTGAATTTAAAAAGTACCTTCCATGAGTTTGTTTTCATTGTCCTTTGCCTCATCTGCATTCACATCAAAGACACGAGCCTGTCTATGTTCACCTTGCCTGGCCCATGCTGGAGGAGGGTGGGGGCAGCTGTCTCTGAAGTGACCCTCCTATTTGCAGTAATGGCAGACGGGGGGGCGGATACTTGCACTAGCTAGGGTGGAAGTTACCACAGTTACGACAACGAGGAATATTGGCGTTCCGGCCTGGACCCCTGCTTTGGCCATGATTCTGGTTTTGTGCAGGACCACTGTTGTAATTCTGATTCTGGCCTTGGGCAGGAGGATTTCTCTGGTTCTTCTGTCGGTTCTTGTTCTTATTGCCACCAATATGGGGTTTTCCTTTCTGTTCAGGTTTTATAGGTACAACTTCAGTCAGGCCTAGATAGGCAAGGGTAGGTAATGGTTTCCCGTGTCCCATCCCTAGGGTTCTCTCCATGGACAAGGCATGGTCATAGGCATCTTGAAAATTGATGGGTTTGGATGAGGATACAAATGCTTTTAGGGTAAGGAATAACCCATCAATGTAGTGGTCAAGTTTTTGTTCTTCGGTAAGGTTGGTGACATGCCTCTCCAGCAGGCGAGACTGTCGGCTGTATTCAGCCACTGTGTTAGTTCCTTGGGTAAGGGTGAGGAATTTTTTTTGTTTCTCCTTTCTCTCAGATGTGGGTTGGAAATGGTTGGTGAAAATGGGTTTGAAGGCTTCCCAGTTGATAGGGATGATCTGTTGTGACCGGATATAATTCTCCCACCACAATTTGGCCGCTCCCTTCAACTGGTAGGTGGCAAAGCCACCTTTGTCTAGTTCAGGGCACCTCAAAACCCTAAAAGTGTTTTCCATGGACACTAACCAGGCATCAGTCTTGTCTAGGACATCATCTTTGTCTTCCCCATAGAAGGCTTTAGGGCTGAGTTTCAGAAAATCCTAGATAGTGATAGGTTTTGGGTTATGGGTTGGCACAAGATATGCTGTACGGAAACAAGAGAGTCAACAAATGAGGTGTTAAGTACAGGGTAGAAAGATACATATATATAAGGTTTGTATAATTTGAAAATAGTGGACATGTAACTAAACAGGAAGTACTTAGGAAAATGAGAACCCATGATTTATTCCATTTTATTCTGAATTATACTAATAACATAATATAGCATAAGGACTTTGACCAACTTCCCAGTAGAAGGGTCTGTAAGGGTGCTCAAGATTACTTAACCCTTATATCAACATGGTTGTCTCTATCTTGACAAACTACAGTGGGAACTCAACCCTGTGTACTTATTCGAGATTGGTAGGTGCACAAGGTTTGTATAACGGAGTTCTATATTATGTATTCACAAGAAAAATCATCAAGAATAATATTACAATACTACATGGCAATATTTGAGCAAGCAAACAAGCATACATACATATCAGTTTGCAAGCAGGAAAGCCATAGTCAAACAAATATCAAATCTCATACCTAATTTAGAGATTATTTACTTAACTTAGACTAGTACCATCTAGCCACAAGAAACCCTAAATTAAGAACAAGCTTACATGTATGCATTAGCTTTTCATCATCTCAACTTCAACTAGTTCCATTTTTAATATTTTGGCCAAAATAGGTTCAAAGTTGGTTAGCTACATGTTTGATAATCTTTTACTAATTTGGGGTCCATCGTCTATAGGTGTGGCTCAAATTTTGTGTCATTTGATGTTCTATTCATTTTCTTTTATCATTACAAAATTCATTCTACTTATGTACAATCTAGGTCAAAAGACTCATAATCGGGAAAGCGAGGTTAATGATCATCAATTCAAGGGGTCCAATCATAAAATATGGTTTACATCAGTAAGATATGGACACAAGAAGTACTTTCATGATTTTATGGATGTCCCCAAGCCTAGGCATCATTGTCCTAACATTAGGTTCAACATCTCAAAGATACATTCATATCCAACATACATGTGGATTATATGAGACATCCAAATCAAGGTCCTAAGGGAGGATACTTTTTATTTAGAAGGAAAAGACAAGAGATTAAGATCCATATTACAATTGGGGAATAAGAGAGAAAACAAGACATATAAGGCATGTTATGCAATTACTAGGGGACGTAGAATTCCGTACACCAATGGATCATGATGGAGGTTGGACTTAGCCAATTATTCACAAGACTTCATACAATTACTATTTTTAAGGATTCAAGTAAATGGGTGAATAAGTTAAGTCAAGTACATTATATTATTCAAGGAAGGATCATGCAACATCATGTCATGTCACTTAGATGCATAAAATTCATAGAGGAAAATATAGCAATTAGGGGCTTTAGGGGATGATATTCAAGTAATGAAGAGATGTAAGTTACTGATTTTGAATATGATAAAGAATTTTATGTCATTAGGAAGAAATGATAAACATTAGGGTAAATACCATCATTATTACTGAAAACATGTCACACAAGAGAAACTAGAGTTAGTCATGAGAAATATGGTTGATTAGGATCTTTGTTCGGGTTACAATAGATATAAGCTAGCCATGAGTGTCACACTAGGTCCTCACTAGTGGACATAGGGTCACATACAACCTCATATCAAAGCATAGAGTGAACTTGGGCATTAGGGTCTCTTAAAATCATGAAGTTAGTGAGTTCAATAATAGAGGTGCATTTGATGCATAATTAGATAGAACACATCCTTTGATCTAAGGTTTAACATGCATTCACTTAAAAGGGACATAAACATGCATTAGGTGTAATAGGAAACAAAACTAGAAAAAGATATATGATAGACAAATATATGCATTATAAGAGAGTACATAAAATTGATTTTGGAGGTTAGTCCAATAGTAGGCATCACTAAGGGGAAAGATAAAAAAGTAGGGCAAGGTGCATCATTAAAGTCACAACATAGTCTTATATGTACATAAATATTAAACAAGCACAAGACTAGTTCTTTGGAACCTCATATAATTCAAACATACATAAGAGGTATCAGTTTAATGATTAGGGGTGTAAAGTTACACTCCCAGTTCAATATTCATCAGAAAAATGGATTAAATGTGGTCAAAATAGTAAAAGATCAAACTTTAAGCTAAAGTGGGGGATTAAAAGTAGTTTTTGTAGGGAAATAATGGCACAGACATGGAAGCGGAAATAAAAGTTTTACTATTATATTCCCCAAGAACATTGGGATTGTGCCAACAACTATGTAATGGGATGGATGGTTTTACAAGTTCATACATGGTCCTGGAACAAGTCCAACAACTACAACTTGTTCTAGTAGTGCAGTAATCCTAGTTGCACTTGGATGACGTATGTGCAACTCTTGGTCTTGACCATGGATTGTAGCATGATGTTGTCCTCCTAGAGATAGACAACAACCTCCTTGCCTCTGTACTAGTATTCAAGGACCACCTAGAACTCCTTTCATTCAACTTGAATAGACAAGAAGGAGTTGTCCCTCCCATTGGTGTACTAGTCACCAACTTGCTCTCCCACAATTATTTCTCCCTTGCTATCCCTCCCTTTTGTGGGTAGGACTTTCTCGGGCTCTCTATTGGCTACCATAACTAGAGAGAACAACAATTGTCAGAGGCAATTGAGTTGTGTTTTGGGAAGCCCCCAGTGCCCCTCTATTTATAGGATGGGTTAGGGTCTAGGTTCCCATTCTGTGTGGAAGTAGAAGGGACCAAAAGATCATGAATTTTCATAACCTATGCGCGCCGAATAGATCAATTAGCAACCAAAATGGTCTGTTCACATGCCAGCTGGTTAGTTTGCTCAGTGAATTGGTCATTTTTCCATGTTTCCCAGTCACATATGAATTGGCAATTTGAATCGAATTAATGCAGAACTTGACATCATCACTAATCCTTGATGCAATCAAATTTCTCAGTAACTGGGTGTTTCACTCACACGAACCAGTCGTCTTACGACCCCAACCGGCCGATCAGTATGTCGAGCCAGTCAGTTCACTAAGCGAACCAGTCAATTTGATTCTTAGTTCAGCCAAAACTCAACCAATTCAATTTCTAATCAAGTTGACACTCCAATCGGTCATTTCATCACATGAGTCGATCGGTTGGGTGTCCAGTCAGTTGATTTGTTGCTTGAATTGAGTAACCAAACACATTGGAAATCAATTCAGTCATCATTCATTATTAAACTCCTCTTCTTGGTGAATTCCTATCTGTGTGACCCTATAGATCCCATATCACGTTGGCAGTGAATGTTCATAACCAGTTCATGACAACACTAGAAAAGAGTGGTGCCTAGTTGCACATCATTGCTAGCCAAGTGAATGGAAAGTTGGAGAACAATTTCAACCTACAATCTGTGTAAGGTGTTGTAGTGGGTGTATAATTCCTTTGTCTCTGATATCTGGAATGAACTCGAGGCATGGAATCATCATCCATTCAATGTTCAATCCATGTTCCTTGAACTAGAGCAGTCTGTCTAAGATATATGTGACCTCAATATCATATATTGATTCACATGTGCATGTACATGCATTTCTCAGTCTCACTTATTGAGTGACCAAGACATCAAACTCTAGTAGGAGGGACAAATCCCATCTACATTAGTCACAGTCCATCTACATGTGGGACAACTATCCAATCATCATTGTTATGACAATCCTTATTTAGGGTTACGTTGGATGATGTCAAAGTATTCCGAACAACATGTGATAAGTGTTGTGACTTCAGGTCTAAGAACTACTGTAACATCCCAGGATTTGAGGCCTTGGATAGAATGATCTTATAAGGAATGATTGGACTACACATATCACCAAGGTGCACCTCCTTTTTTGGGATACCACCACTAAAGAACTCCATAGTTAAGTGTGCTCAGCTTGAAGTAGTACTAGGATGGATGACATGTCGGGAAGTTGACCCCGACTTGCGCGTGTGTGAGGAAAAAGCGCACAGTTAAGGCTAGTGGTGGTCTGTGGGGCTAGTCGTCATTCTTGAAACTCTACTGAAGCCTTGGGCAGTGGGCTCGGGTGTTACAAATGGTATTAGAGCCCATTCCACTCCAGTAGGTGGGGCCCACATAGGAATGTGGCATGCTAATCTTGAGCCGTGCGGTCCAGGCATGTTGGAAAGGGTTGTCCATGGTGATGTAGCCACCCTTACGCTAGTATTCCGTGATCGGGAGCTGGTTGTCCATGGGCCATTCTGGGTCTGCCCTAAAATGGGGAAATATTATGAGGCCATATAGTTGAGCCTTGACGAGGACATCAAGAGTCTAAGTGGGGGAGATTGTAACATCCTAGGAATTGAGACCTCATATAGAATGATCTTATAAGGATTTATTAGACTACCCATATCACCAAGGTGCACCTCCTTTTTCGAGATCCCATCACTAAAGAACTCCATAGTTAAGCGTGCTCGACTTGGAGTAGTACTAGGATGGGTGACCAGTCAGGAAGTTGACCCCGGCTTGCATGTGAGTGAGGAAAAAGCACACAGTTAAGGCTAGTGGTGGTCTGTAGGGCCAGTCGTCATTATTGAAACTCTACTGAAGCCTTGGGAAGTGGGCCTGGGTGTTACAACTACAATCACCACTCTACATTATGAGAGATGACTATGACCACTTAGTATGGTTTCTAAGTGTCACTCTCAAGGTGCATCTTTTGGATACACTATTCAAGTATCTATGTGCGTCTGATATCATACAGAATGACTGATGAGATTTTGTCATCAACCAACACACACTCTAGTCTTAAGTGGTACTGGTGTCTATCTTCCTTCCACAATAACAACTGACTAGGGACATAATAAGAATGTACATACTCTTAATATCCGCATGATCTCATTTTTCAAGTCATGCACTTGAAAACATACATCATTGAGTATTTTCATTCTTTAGACATCCCTTATGTTTCCTCATTATCTCATAACTAAGTGAAACAGAATGAATTGGGAGCTTGCCTTTACTATTATTAGTCAAATCCTTTATTTAATATGCCGTCACAATCATCATATGATTAGCTCTTTGGCATACCATACCAATAGTTTAAGGGTCTACAAGAAAGTCAATTTTGTAGATCTTTTTGAGATGATCAAAATAACATATTGTATTGCATGTTTTGTCTAAGAGGTTTGGGAGATATCAATTTTTGAATTTTAAATTTAAGAGATTTAGGAGAAATTGAAATCTTAGCTAGGTCATTAATCAAAATTAGGTTACATAGGGGTGATGTGCACACTTGTGTGGTTTATACAGGGGTGATGTGCACACTTGTGTGGCACTAACCTAGATGTGCCCCACTGGGTGTCACTTTCCATATGACAGTGTGTGCAAGCTTCTTTCACTAGGGCCAATGATTGGCACATCTTGATCTTGGATGTTACTCATCGATCTTACAGTGGGATGCTTGTCTTCCTCACCATGTGAGAAGGTGCACAACAGTTGCAACATGTGTCATCTAGTCTCACTGATGTGAGTGTAGGTAGGTGCTCTATAGATATGTGATTCCACTGAAGGTGCCTCGTACGTTCTGTATTTCCCATCAAAGTTGTTCATTGTGTTAGGCATACTTTGGGTGGCTGAGGCCTCGACTCCCAAAGGGAAAAGGCGTGCTAGTGCCACCATATCTAGGGTAAAGGGCACCACAAGAATAAGGTGGGTCTACAAGGCAATAGAGAAATGGAAATAGGGTGAAATTGAAATGAAGAATGAAGATGATGGTGCAACCATTGGCTCTTACTTATACACTTGTGATACAATGTCGTGTGGACACTATATAGAGAAAGAAGACGATTCTACAACCACTAGATCGTGGATCCTTGATCCAAAAACCAACAAATGGGTGCATTAGGGTTTTTCAAGCATGGGTGGCAAATGCAGGGATGCAAACTAAGATTTGGCTAATTAAGACTTGAAAATCCAAAAAAAAAGTTAAAATGACATATCTTCATAAGTCCATAACTTGGGCTCTAATAGTCTGATTGAAGTGATATTTGCACCTTCAGATTCCTAACTAAATCCCACATAGCATGATATGTTTTATAGAGAAATAGGGGCATATTGATGAGGTTTTGAAGTGATATATCAAGGAATGGTACATAATTTAATATGCAAATAAGTCACATTTAGTAAAATTGATCATGAATGTGACCAAATAGTAGCTTTGTTACTCTCAAATAATGAATTTGACATTAAATTGAGTAAGATAATACTTGATTAGAGAGAATTAGTAAAATAGATGTTAGAGAAAAGTTAGTTGTTACATCATTCCCCCATTGTAGGAATTATATCCTTGAAATTCATTCAAGATCACATTCAAAGGTCAAAGTTTTTATTCATCATGTTTAATTAACCTCCCCATAGGTTCCAAGGAATCCCCCATCATGGGTTGTATACATAGGTTGTTGGTGTACCCATCCCAGTCATATAAATGACACTTATTTATTCATCATATTAAGAGATTATCATGCCAATAGGGTTATACCATCCCTTATTATCCCTATATTAGGGTTTATTTCATGTCTTCATACAAGCTCGATGTGTGTTATCAGAAATCTATGTTATCAATCTCTCATATGAAATAGTCTTAATCATGACATTCAAACAATATCAATATTAATATTAATTAAAGTTAAAATATACATGCATGAGTTAGTCTTCTCCCCATGATTCTACCATCCCCAATTACATTTCTCATATTTTATTTTTGGGTCTCAAATAAAGCATTTATATCTCATGATTATTCAAGTTACAATTTCAAGATATCATCGTATCACGCCCATGATTCAAAACATGCATCTTTCAAGTATGGTTTGGTTTCATGTTAGGTCTATCTTATGAATGTGACCTATCATACATATATCAAATTTTCGTCTTACTTGAGATTATTCATGTATGGCATCATTTAAGGGAAAACATCATTGTCAATGTCAAGATTTCATAGTTATCTCACATGTATCTACAAAGAGCTCCACTAGCTCAATACACTCAAGCTAAGATGTATTTATGTCCAACAAGACATGCTAGCCACAACCATCTACCCATGAAAAAAATTCTACCCAACCTTCAAAAATAAGGGAAACCATTGGATTCCTTTACATAAATTCACTGACCCAAGTGTGAGGTTCATCACAAATATCACACATTATATACATCATTTTAGGGTTTTGGTGAACATCTGCCTCACCTAGATGACAAACATACATATATTCGAATGCCTCCATCTCTAGGGTTAATTTTTTTTCCTAGTAAGTCTAAGGTTCAACATTATAGAAACTCTAGGAAACTTAATTCATATACTTAAAAACAATCAAGCTAGGGACTCATCATCTTGTATTTCATCATTCATATTATTCAAGATTTCATAAGTTTTTTGTGGTTAGGTACTCTGACCTTCTCCCATGTAGGGTATACTCATATCGAGTGGTCAACATTTTTGTATGTCCCATGCTAGAGGCACTCCTTTCTAAAGAGATTGAAGCTTGCATTGGTCCATATGTTACTATTCATATCCCAACATATACAAAACTAAGCACATGCAAGCATGTCAACCTGCTATCTATGTATATTGCTTCAACTAAGTCATATACATCAAACATGGTGTTAAATTATCTAAGGTTGCATTGTCAATCTTATCTCATGTTGTCTAACATACATGACCCTTCCAAAAAAAAATCATCATCATCAAGAAAACTCATATCATCAATATCAACATCAACATCGGCATCGAAATCATCATGTTCATCATCATCAACAACAACACCATCATCATCATCATCATCATCATCTTCAAATTAGGTTGTATAGGCTACTTACTAGCCTAACCTTTATCATGGGTCTAGACAACTCTAGAGATTAAACTATCATCTAGCCACTCTCATCTATACTAGTTTTACATTTCTTTCTCTTAGGTTATAGGGACACACTTCCTTTCTATGTGTGATAACATTTTTTGTTTATACATATACTTATCTTAAAATAGGTTTTCCAATGTTAAAAAATGTGATGGAAGCCACTATATGACATTCGAATAAAGCTAAAACCAAAATGAATTACCACACTCATTAGGTAGTCTAGTACCATGACACCTAGATAACTAGCAAGAACATGGTGCACACATGTAGCTACCCTAATAAAATATAGCGAACATATGTCTAGGGTTTTATTATGATCTACCTTTTCTCACCATCCTGAATCTACAACCCATACTATAGGATAGAAGGAGGATAAAAGAAAGTTCTAGGTATTACATAATTTTACAACTAGTTCTAGAACATCTAGGTTCTAACCTAGAGGCTATGTCAAGTTAGTGCACAAAGGACAACTTACTAAGTGTTTAGGGTTGAGATGTAAGTTAAATTTAGTTTGTGTTTCATGTGAGTAATGTTTGGTGTAGTTATTTTTCATGCTCTAATACCATCTATCATTGAGTTGTCTATTACAAATTTCCTAACTCCAAATTACATGATAGTCAATGAAGATTGGACCTAGGCACTCGTCCCTATCATGGTATTATCAAAGCACAAATGCAGAAGCGTAAAAGTGTAGCGTACATGAACAAGCTACAAGAATAATACACCAACACAATCTCAAAATTCAATAAGTATATTATTCAACACCATTTATTACAAGATTCGTATTATAGTTTGAGAGTACATTTATACAACTCAATTCATGTATACTATCTATGATCTTACAATAAGTACACCTTAACAATGCTAACTAATCCATCTCTAAACCTAAAACCTACTTGAAATAAGTGGGTCAAAAGATGTTCTGTTGAGTACATGTTAGAAAGATAGTCATATATAAGTTTTTCATAATCTAAAAAGAGTGTATAAGTAATTGAACAAGAGTAACAAGTTAAGTTCTTAGCAAAATAAGAACAGATGATTTAGGCCATTTTACTCCAATTATAATAAAAACATCATATATCATAACGCCTTTGATTAACTTCCCATCAGAAGGGTCTGTATGCGTGCTCAAGGTAAGATAACCCTTCTTTATCAAAATGGTATTCCCTATCTTGACAACTCAAGCAAGGTGCCCAACCTTGTGTACTGACCCCGAGAATATAGGTAGGTACACAAGTTTGGTATTTTGGAGTTCTATACTATGTTTAAAATTTACAAACTCAATGAGACAAAACATCGAGTACATTACTACAAACCTACATTGAAATATTTGAGCAAGCCAACAAGCATACATACATATCAGTTTGTAAGGAAGAAAGCCACATTCATTTAAATATTAAAGCCCTCACCTGATTTAGAGATTCTTAACTTAACTTAGACTTGACCATATTCTTAACTAAACTTAGACTAGGAAATCTAGCCACAAGATATACCTGATTAAGAAGAAGATTGCATCTATGCATTACATTCTCATAATTAAACTTAACTAGTTCTATATTTAAGGTTTTTGATAAATTAGGTTCAAAGTTGGTTAATTACATATGTTATGATATTTTACTAATCTAGGGTCCATCGTGAAGGTGTGGTTTGAGTTTTGTATAGTTTTGATGTTCCATTCATTTTCTCTGATTATTACAAGATTCTTGCTACTTATGTACAATCTAGGGCCAAAAGATTCATCGTTGGGTAAGTGAGGTTAAGGATCATCAAGTCAAGGGGACCAATCATATAAGATAGTTTACATTAGTAAGATATTATCCCAAGAATCACATTCAAGATTTGGTGGAATCACCAAGCCAAGGCATTATTGTCCCAATATGTGGTTCAACAACTCAAACATACATTCATATTCAACATATATTCCTATATCATTAGGGTCCAACATGTGGATTACATGGGACATCCACATCAAGGTGATCCTAAGGGAGGATATTTCTTGATTTAGAAGGGAAAGTGATGCACATGATTAATATAGCCTATTTTATTACTTTTGCATGCAATTTTCAAATATTTCTCTACCTCAAGTTGCTTCTAATCATACTAGATTGACCATTTACTATTATCTTTACTAATTCCATGTTTATTATTGTGGGTACATTATTTCGATGAGGAAATGATGATGTTTTATTCACATTCCATCCTTATGTGGATTCTCCAAAAGATTGCACAACCTTAAAGACTTTTCTAAAGTTTCTGATAGAAACACGCCGTATGATTTGTCCATCACGGCGCGTCAGTAGCAGGAAAGGACATACTCAGTCTGATGTGTAGAAACATGGTGTGTTGGTCAACCAACACATCATGTTCCCCAATTCCCAGAATATACTAAATTTGCTGTCTTGCAACAATGTAGTGTGTAGTTTATCCAATGCGTCGTGTCTTCTTGATCCAAAGTTCATTATAACACAATAACAGGGGGTGTCTTAAGTACACATGTCATGTCAAGTCAATGTAGATCTACCCAAATTTTCTCGACTCGTGGCAACAGGGCGTGTTGGTCCAACCAACACACCATGTAACGTTTGTGCAAAGTAATTCTGACTTCAGTTGCTGAGAGATACATGTCGTGTTGTTTCATCAACACATCATGTCGTTGATGATTTTTGTACTATTTTAAGGAAAATTGTCCCTCATATTTGAACATGTGTGGACTCTATTGAAATGGTTATCACTTGTCATTTGAAGCATTTTTTTACTAGAGTTCTGAGAAGAAGAGAAGGAGGGTGATTTTGGAGAAGATGGAGCAGTTTCTTGAGTGTGAACCTCTTATCTACTCCATTTCTCTTCACTAACTATAGAAAAGATGTCCATCCTCTATTCCCATCCCTTGTAAGAGAGGGTTTCCAGAGTAGGATCTATAGAGAGGATGAAACGTCATCTTCTAGCTGAAGTTTTTCCCTTGTCACTCTTCTTCAATGAATTTCTTTATTCTTTCCCTTTTGTGCTCATGTTTTGCCTCATGATTCATCACTTTTACCTACATTTTACCACCATGTGAAAGTAGCAACTTGTTCTTGGGCATGAAAGAGTAACCCCATGTCATAACTGATGTGCATTTTTATATCATCTTTTAGACCAATTTTGGTTGCATTTCCAAATCAATTTCACCTAATAATCACTCTTAATGATGCTAGATTTTCTACACTATTATTATCTATACTTGCTCTATTGTTTGGATTGTATATACCACATTTTGGCATCAAAATGGGGAGAAAATACCATCATATTATCCATCAAAACATTCCTAAATCATCTAAACATTAAAAAAATCAATGTTGTTGAAAATGGCAGTGACACACCATGACCAAAAATTAACACATTGTGTCCAGCGCAGACACGCCGTGTTTAGAAAAACACACATCATGTTCCAATCTAGAACTTGAATCTAGAGCACCCAGATTGCAGCAATACACCATGTCAAATTTAGACACACAATGTGACTTTCTAGAATTTTGATCGTCATTTCAATTATTGCATCAAACACACCATGCTGGCCATCCAATATGTTGTGTGACGTGCATACTGAACTCAAATGCGAATTTAACTGCCTCACACTTGTGTATACGACTCCAAGCCTCTTAGGCATTTACCAGGGACTATATTGGACCTTTTGGAGAGGGACTCAAGTAAGGGAGACCCAGGTGGAGTTGGAGGCGTTCCAAAGGAGAAAAGTGGGTTTCTCGGGAGGGAAAATTCTTATTCTTCCTTCTTCTCCAACAATTGCAGCAAGGATCTCTGCCTTTCTCTTCTCTCCACTCTGACATGAAACTTTCTAGAGAGTTTCCAGTAGCAAGGATGGATTTGTGACTCCTTGACCGGAGTTCCAACTCTATCTTACTTCTTCTATAATTATCCAAATTTATTTTCTTCTATTATGATGTCTAGCCCTATTCTCTATTACTTGTATCTACTTTCTACAACCATGGATGAATAGATCTTCTTTTCTTGGGCATGCACAAGTAACTCCCGTTTCATGATTTTTAGAAGTATGAAGTCTCTTTCTTAATGTTGGTTTAATCATTGTTCTTTGGATACATCCGTGTTGGTTTCACATGTATGTTTGATTTCCCATTTTGTATGTATGTCTTATGCTTCTTCCGCGTACTGGGAAGGTGTACATTGAAGTAGGGGGTTTTGTTGTGTATCTTTGTTTCTTTGACCATGGTAGTGTGTTGGAAGAGAAGGGGATTCCAAGGTTTTGGTGGTTCTATTCTGAATATGTGCACGGTGGTTCTATATAAGGGTAGAATCGTTCTACATTACCAGGAGGGGTGTAGAACTCAAATCTTGCTTTGTAATTTTATTGCTTGTGGATTTGTTGTTGTTTCATGGCATGATATGATAGTGAAACCATATCTTCAAGAATTCCTTATCCAATTTTATCCTTAATACAAGTGATTTCTTTTTTAGTTCATTTTCTTCTAAATTTGTTAGTTCATATAACAAAACCTTTCTTGTTAAAAAGTTCTACATTGTTGAAGTTCAGTACTCTTGCACCTAACAAACCCTTGATCCTTAGAAGATCTCGAACATACTACATGCACCCGTATACTTGCGGGGTAGTCGAGTTTATAAATAATAAAATTTTGCATTTAGATAACAATGTTTTGGCACAGTTGTCGGGGAGCATCAGTATTTTTGTTAGAGTAAGAAGTGTTGAATAGTAAGCAAGACTAGATCACACTATTACCTATCATATCTACCATGATTTTGTTTTCCATCATGATTATCATCATTTTCATATTTTGTATCTTCCATTTTCATTTTTGTACTTCACTCGCCTTCTTTACTTGCATGACTGTGTGAGGTGGTTGAAAAGGACTCTTGAACCATCCACATTTCTAGACCCTGAAATTGAGCATAATGTTAGCATCCTTCAAAAGAAGGGAGGAGTGAAATTCAAATAGATTTGGAGGAAACTCAACATCCACCACCTTCATTGCCACCATCATCACTCAAAAGTCCAGCCCAACAAGAAGAATAAATCATAGAAAATGATCGTCCCCTAAAGGACTTTCTTGTTCTAGTTTTTACAAGTATCAATGGATCTATCAATATTCCAAAAATCAAGGGAAATCATTTTTTTAGACCCACCATTATACATATGACACATCAGAACTAGTTTAGAGGGACACCAATGGAAGATCCAAACCTCCACATTGCTGAATTTCTACAATTTCTAAGCACTTTCAAGATAGATGGTGTTCCTACCGATGTATCTTGTCTTCTTATTTTTCCTTCTTCTTGAGAGATAGAGATAAGGCATGGCTCTATTCTTGGCCAAGAAACTCCATCAACAGTTGGAACAAACTCCTCAAAGTTTTCTTAGACAAATATTTTCCACCAAGAAGGACTGCACATTTGAGGAGTCAGCTCATCAATTTGTTCACAAAGGGATGGAGAGACCTTATATGACACATGGGAAAGGTTCAAAGCCTTCAATGTCTTTTTCCACACCATGGTTTGCGAAATTGGCTTCTATTGCAAACTTTCTATAATGGCTTATTTTACAATACAAGGATATCTATTAATGTTGTTGCAAATGGTGCTTTAATTAACAAATCATACATGGATGATTATGCCATTATTGAAGACATGACACTTAATCATTGCCAATGGAGTCCTGATAGGAGCAACCCACCTTCTTCTTCAAGCTCTATTTTTGGAAAGAAAGTCGCTTATGATGCATGTGGAGTAGCATGACACACTCCTTCTTTATGTTTTGCCACACCATAACAATTTGAAGAGATACTGGTGCTCAACAACAATGTGAGCTGCAATTTCATCCAGCAACATCCCAAGCCTAGTTTCGTGTCCATGCTTGAGACCTTTGTCTCAACTCAAATTCACCAAAATGATGAGCTACACCAAAAAAGGGAGATGCTTAAGGATGCTATTTCACAACTTGCTTTTAAGATGGATCAAAAGCACACTCACACTAGGTTGTTGGAGAATCAAATTGCTCAACAAGCTCTTGCAAATAAAAAATCACCATGTGGTTCCTTTCCTAATCAACCACAAATACATTCAAGGGAGACATTCATTTTGGTTACTTTGATGAGTGAAACTGCTATAGGAGAATCCTCTTCACCATCAAATACAATATCATATGAACTTGTTGACTCCAATGTCACTAGCGATGATGAAGCTCAAAGGAAGAAATATGCATATGCTCCAAAGGATGATTTGTTCATGCAAATCAAGTTCTCTCTTTCAACGCATCTTTGATACAATGTTTAGTGATGTAGAAATTCTCTTTGAATCTGATATTCACTATCTTGAAGAAAAGAATGAAGGGAAAAACAATATTGTAATCCAAAGGAGAATTCCTATTGCAAATCACAAGCATCGATCTTCGGGCCAAATAAAAGATATTGAGAAAGAGTTGTATATCCTTAGAACAACAATTTCCATCCTCAACTCAAAGCAATGGACCTCCCTCTTGATCATTCACCATGAAAGGTATCCAGTTGCAATCCTCTTGAGTTTGTTATATTAAGTGAAGACACTGTAAATTTCAAGCTTAGGGGGAGAGCAATCAGTTGGTAGTTGTAGTTTTTTGTTTGTTTTTCTTCTCCATTTCTAATTTTCTTTCCTAGTTAAGTGAAAAATATATGCATGACCATGATGATCCATTCTTGAATCCCTTCTAGATAAACCATGTACCTATTGAGATAATAGTTGAAGAAACCTAGCATGCACATCCAATAATTTAATGAAATCATTTGGCCAATCACTCATGTTAACATGATATTTTGTCTCTAGCATGTTTTTATATTTTTCTCACTCTTATCTCAATGCATATAATGGTTCAAATGCTTTGGATTAATCAACTTTATAACTTTGTGTATCATTTTTTATGATTATGCCATATCTATAGTGCATTTTGTACCACCCCTATGATGAAAATTTTCCCACATAAAATAATTCTAGGTTATGAATCACCTATATGCATGACCATTATGCTCTTTGAAAATATGACTAGTCTAGGACTGTGAGGTTCCAAAGTGGGACCTGAATCATATTTAAAAATGGATATTCGTTTGCTCAAAATAAAAAAATTTGCATACCTACAAAAGATTGATAATCCCTCCACATGATCTTATAACCCAATGAAGGATGGAAATTACATCACAAAGAGGGCCAATAAACCACAAATGGCATTCCACATGCACGTAAGCCTACATTAAAAGTCAAGTGTCATACCCAAAGCTGTTAATTTTAAAATCTTGATGCTTATGAAGGAGTCATTGTAGATTTGTTGATGTCAAGCCAAAATATCAATTTAATTATCCTTATAATCATAAGGGTTTGGTTGCACATTCACTAAATTTTTGTCTTTGTCATCATACCTATATTCATTGCTATCTTTTTTATTTTTCCAAAGCAATTTGGCCATCTTTTTTTAACTTAACTTCCAATTTTGAGTGATTGAAATGAAATCATGTCTAGTTCCAATATCTTCACCGTGATTGACATGCTGTGATTAAAATTTTCTATCTCATTAAATTGATCTATGTTACATGCTATTTTTTCATCTATGTGTCTATGTTTATTTTTGCCTGAGGACAAGAAATGGTTTAAGCTTAGGGGGATTTGATATGTAAATTTTATATCACATATTGGACCACTTTTAGTTGCATTTCCAAATAAATTTCACCCAATAATCACTCTTAATCATGTTAGATTTTCTACTTTATTGTTATATTTACTTGTTCTATAGTTTGGATTGTAGCTACCCCATTTTCTCATCGAAATGGGGAGAAAACAACATCATATTATCCATCAATACATTACCCAATCATGTAAACATCCAAAAAGTGAATGTTGCTGAAACTGGTAGTGACACGTCGTGTCCAAAAACCAACATGTTGCATCCAACTCAGACATGCCGTCTTTAGAAAAACACACATCATGTCCCAATATAGAACTTGAATCAATAACTCCCTAAATTGAAGCAACACAATGTGTCGAATTTAGACACGTCAGTTGACTTTCTAGAGCTTTGATCCAAAATTCAACTATTTCATCGAACATGCCTTGTTGGCCATCCAACACATCATCTGACCTGTAGATTTCACTCAAACACGAATTTAATTTTCTGACTCTTATATATATAAACCCAAGTCATCTAAAGATAGTTACCATAGACTATTTTAGACATTTTGGAGTGGGACTCAAGCAAAGGAGATCAAGGAGGAGTTGGAGGTGTTCCATGGGAGAAAAGTTAGTTTCTCAAGAGAAAAACTTCTTCTTATTCCTTCTTCTCCAATAATTGCAGCAAGGATCTCCTCCCCTTCTCTTCTCTCCACTCCAACATGATACTTTCTATAGAGTTTCCACCAGCAAGGACAAATTTGTGATTTCCTGACCGGATGTATCTTACTTCTTCCATGAATATTCAAGTTTATTTCCTTCTATTATGATCTCTAGATCTATTCTCTACTACTTATATCTATTTTCTATAGACATGGACAAGTAGATATTCTTTTCTTGGGCATGGGGTAGTAACTCCCTTGTCATGCTTTGTAGAACTACAAATGCTCTTTTGAAATGTTGGTTTAATCATTGTTATATGAATATATTGATGTTTATTTCACATATATGCTTGATTGGCCATCTTGTATGTATGTCTTATGCTTCTTGTGCATACTGGGAAGGTGTACAGTGAAGTAGAGAGATGTGTTTTGTACCTTTGTTTCATAGACCACGGAAGTGGCTTGGAAGAGAAAGGGATTCCAAGGTTTTGGTGGTTCTATTCCGACTATATGCAGGGTGGTGCTATATAAGGGTAGGATCGTTCTACACCACTGGGAGGGATGTAGAACTCGAACCTTCCTTTGTGATTTTACTACTTGTGAATTTGCTATTGTTTCATGTATTGATATGATAGTGAAATCCTATCCTCAAGTATTAATCCAATTTGATACCTAATACAAGTGAATTCTATTTTAGTTCATTTACTTCTAAATTGCTTAGTTCACATAACAAAACCTCTCTTGTTAAAAAGATATAGATTGTTTGAGTCCAACACTCTTGCACCTAAAAAATCCTCTCTCATTGGATGATCTTAAACATACTACATGTAGCCATATACTTGTGGCATAGTGCTTGAGTTTATAAATATTAAAAATTGTGCATTTAGATAACAATAACTTATGTTAACATAAATTTCATTCCTAATACTAGTTGTTTACTTTTCTAAGATGGCATCGATTCTTCATTTACTTGCTTTCTTGATTGGCCATCTTGTTTTCTTGCTTTATGCTTCTTATATAATATAAAAAGATGTATCTATGAGTATTGACATGTAATCTTAGCAAAACTTCCTTAACTATGAGAGTGGATGGGAATATGTTGAGTAATCAAGGTTTGTATTTCAAAGCTAAGCATATACACAGGAGTGTTATGTTGAGTTAGAACTACCTCATATCACCTAGAGGTGTATGAGATACAAACCTCCTTTGTAAGTTCAACTAGAATATTCAATTTTGTTGTTCTACTATGTTGTGATGTGGAAGTAAAATCTCACTCCCGAGAGTCCTTAGTTCTGATCTTAGTCTTCATAAAAATATTGTGTTTATGAATTTATTTCTTATATGTTGATTACTATAATAAAACCAATCAAACTTTTGTAATCATATCTAGAATGATGAACCTTATTGCAGGTGTAACTAGCCTAGCTCTCTGTTGATATGACATTAACTACAATTGATCTAGTATATTTGTAGGGGAGAAATGAATTGAGATGATACAATATTAAAGCTCATTTCTTAATACACACCAACAAGTTTTTGGCATCATTGTTGGGGTGCTACAATACTTTTAGTTAGAGTAAGAGTACTCATTTGTATTCGGGACTAGATCACACCACCACCTATCAAATCCATATTAATTTTTATCATTTATATTTCCATTTTTATTGTGTAACAAACTCACCTAGGGCCCAATTGGGAGATATTGTCTCTATGAAAGCAATATGGTTGAGCAAACTTGAGAAAGGCAGGAACATCTAAAACCTTAGCGTACCCCAGCACAATGGATAGGAATCTAGCTAAAATAAAAGTAGGGTGTGAAAGCTACACGTACCAGGAACCATTTACGAGTACAACTAGGAACCAAGGCCAGGAGGCTATTGTGAGGAAGAGTCCTTTATTAAGAAAGTTTGTCGTAGGTGCAAAAAGTCATTCAACTCTAAAATTAAGTAGATGGTATTGGACCTCAGTAAGTGAACCAAGCTAGACACAAGGGTTGTGATGTAAGGATGGCATAAATTTGTAGTGGCATATTTATAAAAGGAAACAACCTAAGCTCATCAATCGATCCTTTGGTTCCATTTATTAGACTAAGGACATGCTAGATTCAATGTTTGGGGGAGTTGATAACATCCAAATTTGTGGATATTTGTGTGCTTATTTTATTCTTATTATGCCATATTTACCATGTTTTATCCGGATAGTTTTATCATTTTGATAGAATTAGCCATGTTCACCAATCTTCATATTATTTGAATAGATTGTAGAGACCAACAATCCATGAAACCTAAAGCAAGGAAGTCATTACTATTGTGATTCTCAGTGACCACTAAGAAGTTGTTACAGGTCAACGGTCACTACTCATTCTTCACCTGGACACATAAATAATCAATGAGTCTCGCACCATGTCAATTTTTACTGACCTCAACTCCCTTGTGGTCAAACAAGGACACATCCTCATCAACCAATGAAATCCAGTTCCTCTACAACCTGCGCACCTCGTGATGACTCTACAAATGTTGAGCTTGAACTCTCTACGACCAACAAAACTCCCCACCTTAGCGACCGTAGCTTCCAATCATCCTCAATGGTCACTACAATATCTACTGCAACTGATGGGATACTTAAGTCATTTAGCAGAGCATATAAAAAGACTAGAACTTCTTCCATGAAGGGGGGCACGATATTGAGGAGAAGATGAAGTGTTGCTGCACTCCATACTCACTCATCTTCCACTCTATTGATCTTGGATCTTCAAAGACGATATTCATAGGAGAGAGAAGATCTATGTTGCATCCATCATCCTTGACTAATCCTTTGAGAAGAGTTCTAGTCACTCACTATCACCCACGTTGGATCTAGATATGAAGACAATGTTGACGTGGCAAATATCGCACTAACAAATTCACTCAGGGTTGAAATCCCTGAGCTTTTACCAAAACCTCATGCAATAATACCACCCGCAAGCGGACGAGTCTTATCGCAGTATAGTTAATGATTGAATCCCAAGTGACAATGTTTTTAAGAATCTTTCTTAGTCAAATCTAGCTCAAGTGAGACTAATATTTAAAATGATTGATTTGGTTGAGGTTAATTAAACTAATTGCAGGAAAGTAAATGAGTAGAATGAAAGTTTGTTTTAGATTAGATGATATGGAATCACTGGGATGGTATCGGGTTCACCACCACTACACATGCAAACATATCCAAACACATAACATCTAGTCAAGCATCTAACTATCCAAATGGAACTATTGCAAACCCTCCCGGAGGGATGTTTAGGCCCGCATAAGCATCCCCTTAGGCATCATATTTCTCGTCACCATCCAGATCATGCACTTACAGTTCCAAAGATACAACATCCAACTAAGGCTGTGATCCTCCCTAAGCGATGTTTAGACCACAAAAGCGTCATTGTGGGCTAGATGGCTCATCCCCTCATGGATCATACACTTACGACCTCAAGGAACCCCATTCTATTTCTAGTTTGGGAGTCAACCGTGCTAATCGACACACATGTAGGAAATTAGTCTGCAAGCAAACATTGACGATTAATAAGAAGATACAACATCCAACTAAGGTTGTGGTCCTCCCTGAGGGATGTTTAGACCACATAAGTGTCATTGTAGGTTAGATGGCTCGTCCCCTCACGGATCACACACTTATGACCTCAAGGAACCCTATCACATTTCTCATCAAGGAGTCTACCTCATTAATCGACATTCTATGCTATGAAGAGAAGAACAAGATGAAAGCAAGTAGGTAATCAACTAGAAGCATATCAATTAGCTACAAAATGAAAAGTTATATACATTTGCTTGGAATGTTAAATGAAAGACATGCATACATGGGAAACGAGGCTAGTCACCGCTCCCCAGTGAAAAGGAACTACTCACTCATGGTGTGATAAACAAGAAGAATAAGAAAGAGAGAGGATTCCATTATGAGCATGATGCAGAAGGTAGTCATAGCTCAATGAAGATGATGTGGTCTTCTACATCGTGTCAGAGAAGATCTAGAAGAATATGGGATGCCAAGACAGTCCAAGCGGTATTTCGCACTCATCCTTCCTTCTCTTCTCAATCTCCTTGAGTTGTAGTAGGAACGGCAGGTGAAGTGGCAGTGGCAGGATCAGACCAGCGTACAGGCAGCCTGTTAGAGTCCCAGAACCAATCATCAAATGAGGACCCTGCTGGTCCTATTTATAGGCTTGGGTCTGGCCCTCACATTTTTACTGTGAATTCCAAATGGTTTGGGAGCTTTGGTTCCAATCGGTCTTTGTATCTTTTACTCAAACAATCTTGGATGAGTATTCTTCAAAACAGTTTGGAAAAATCACCATACAGTCTTAGTATGCACTGAAAAAATAGTTTGGCAGTCCTTTGGTTGTATCGATCTTAGAACAATTGCCCAAACTGTTTGGAATACTAAGATCTTCATGCAGTCTTGGAAGCAATGATCTATCAGTCTTGAATGAGGAGGATCAAACAGTATGTGAGATTGATTTCTATCAAATGGTCTTCTCAGCCTTCATACAGTTCTGGGTATATGGTTTGCAGATTGGTGTCTTGTACAACAGGTCTTTGGAGACTGATACTCAATCAATCGGTCTTGGATCAACAACCTTTATCAAATGGTCCTGTGAGATCGTTGGGTATCGAGCAAATGGTCTTTAGCAACACTTTATCAAATAGTTTCATAATCCCTGGGCTCAAACAATCTGCTTCAATCGGTCTCTCAGCGTGACTATTCCAAATGGTCTCTGGTTCCCATCATCAAACAGTTTTGAGTGGAGCGCCGTCAAATGGTCCTGGATAAGATCTCTTCCATTTGGTTTTGGCAGATCGGTAACTCACGATCCTATCAGTCTTGAGACTGAACACAGCCAAACATTTTGGCACTGCCAACCAGTCTTCAGTCGAATCAGGTTGAGATCATGCGACGCTGAGGTGGGCAGGTTAGGGCGGCATCGATGAGAGGGGAGGAGCCCGCAGTCTCGTTGTGTTAGGCGACATTGGTAGCAGGCAGTTCTAGGGTTACAGAGGTTGAAGATGATGGAAACGAGGGGTCCTTCATTTGATCTTCCGTAGATCGCTCAAATAGTCTTGAAGAACGGTTGATATCAAACAGTTTTGAGGTGAAGCTATCCATATGGTCTTGAGACTGAATGGATGAAACCGATTGGTGAAGACCAAATGGTGAGATCATTTAGTCAAACCGATTGGTCAGAAGCAAGGGTGAGTGAAAGGTGGGTCCCAGGTGATTGTTCAACCTCATCAAGACCTGCATCAAATCAACATAAATTCGGTCAAAATCATGATAAGTGGACCAATTAAGTAATTTTGCACATTTTGATATTTAGTAAATGTAATTGGATGTATTAAATCAAAAAGATCCTAAGATGGTGATTGAAATTCATGATGAATATCCATTCATCAAAACACCCCAAACTTAAACATTGCTCATCCTCGAGTAACACAAAATCTGAAACAGTCACCAAGTGAATACTTTCTGGTCATGTGATTGCCTCCTCTTCACATCATGATTGTTTCCTTTTTGTTTAGTATGACTACGCATCTCAACTTCCTGAGACCACTGAACACATCTTACCATATCTTCGTTCCTGAGTTTTCTTTCCAACTTCACTTCCTCCTCACTTTTTCCAACAACAAGCATGTCAAAGAGTTTCGTAAGAGTCCAGAGATACCCGCGGAATAAGAAGTGTGCATCTGATCTGACACTGGTGTATTTCAGGGTGGTGGAGGCATTTATTTGTGCCTTTAGGTAGAAAAGGGAGTGAAGGGAGGCATGGAAGGAAGAAATAAATCTCTCCTCTATTCGACTCGAGATTTTTATTATATTATTCACAACTTCATTTATTGCATTTTTTTTGTGAATCTCTCCTCTATTCGACTCGAGATTGCATTTCTTTTTGTGTGTGCTTTGGCATCTTTTCTTGGTGGTATGCCCCTATTTATTTGCAAGGGTATGGAAGAAGTAGATATAGAGGGAAGTGGTGTGCCACCCCGAACTTAGGGTTTGGCACTATTTTGGCTATTTTTGTTTCTTTTTGATGGATGGAGGGATACAAAGATGATAGAAGAAGTGTAGAAGAAAGTTCAGATCAGAATGCGACTTGATTTACAATTTCATGCACCGGGTTGTTCTCTTTATCATATTCTTCTCAAATAATGACTTGATGAGGATCTGGTGGGGATTCCATGTAATTGTTCCACTAGTCAGTTATGAAGAACGATGTGTTTGATCCCTATCAGTTCGACAGATACTTGCCCTTTTTGAATAAAGATCATGATGTTAGGATTCATAAGCTTCACAAGATTATTTCAATCAAAAGGCTAGTTTTCAGAAAGTGGTCCTTTTGAGGATCTGCTTCGAATAAGGAGGGTATAATGATTCGAAATGCATAAAGATTGAAACAAAAAAGTGTCAAAACTTCATCTAGTATCTGTTCAAGTTTCTTTGAAAAACTTTAAAATTTTGAAAATTTTATTTGAAAAATTTGAAAATTTAGGTAAAAAATGCGACAATGAAATCTTAAGTCTGATTTAGATGGGTGAAGGTTAAAAGTAATATACGTACCACCAACCCTCCACCCCGAACTTAGAAATTTGCTTGTCCTGAGCAAATTTTAAATCTGAGATGGAGGGGAAATTTCATGCCATTTGGACCACCAGATGTGGTTGCGTTCCAATCAGCATGTTGCCTCCATCTGAAAATCTCAAAGATAAAGACCATTCAGAACTCAAAATAGCATCTCGCGATGAAATTTTATTTGGTGTAAAATTATCTAAAAGGTAAAAACAAAAATAAGGAAAAAAATCCTAATTTGAAATTAAAACTACATACAAATTTATTTATCAGGTTGCCTCCCGAAAAGCGCCTTTATTTTACGTCGATGGCTCGACTTGATTCCTTCAACTTCTATGGAGGATATGTTGGATTGGTGAGATCCATCATCGTTTCAGAGCCTGTATCAGCAGAGGTGAAGTATCACTTCAATCGTTGACCATTTGCCACAAATTCACCTGACTTTTTATTCCATAAAGAGAAAGCACCATGTAGGTAGATGCTCTTGACAATATAAGGTCCTGACTAGTGAGAACAGAGTTTTCCTGGGAATAACCTAAATCTAGAATTGAACAGAAGAACTTGGTCTCCCACTTGTATGTCCTTTCTTTTTAGATGGCCATCATTCCAGAGCTTTGTGCGTTCTTTATAGATTCTGGCATTCTCATAAGCTGTCATTCGGAGCTCTTCTAGCTCCTGGAGTTGCAGAATCTTGGCTTGGCCTGCTTCTTTCGTATCAAAATTCAATTGTTTTGTTGCCCACCATGCCTCGTGTTCCAATTCTACCGACAGGTGGCATGACTTTCCATAGATCAGTCGAAAAGGTGTAGTCTCAAGAGGAGTTTTAAAAGCAGTTCGGTAGGCCCACAATGTGTCATTGATTTTTACCGACCAATCCTTCCTATTGTGGCCTACAGTCTTTTCCAGGATAGCCTTGAGTTAACAGTTAGAAACATCTACTTGTCCACTCATTTGTGGATGGTAGGGTGAGGCTACCTTGTATGTTACACCATATTTTCTTAGTAAAGCTTCAAAGCTTCTTTCAAGGAAATGAGACCCTCCGTCAGATATCACGGTTCATGGTACTCCAAAATGAGGGAAAATAATATCTTTGAATAATTTGATGACTAGTTTGGAATCACGAGTGATGGTTGGAATAGCTTCAACCCATTTTGAGACGTATTCCACCACTACTAGGATGTATGAAAATCCATGAGAAGATGGTAATGGGCCCATGTAGTCCACACCCCACACATCAAATATCTCGACTTCTTGTCACAAGTTCAGTGGCATCTCATCTCTCTTTGTTATATTGCCTGATCTTTGACATTTGTCACATGATAAGACAAAGTCATAGGAATCTTTGGATATGGTTGGCCAAAAGAATCTGCATTGCAAAACCTTCAAGGTATTCTTGTTAGAGCTCATGTGTCCTCCAACTGGCCCTGAGTGACATTGCTCCAAGATAAGTTGAGTTTCTTCTTCAATGATACATCATCTGTATAGACCATCAACGCATTGTTTGAAAAGGTATGACTCATCCCAGTAGTATTGTTTCACATCATGCATAAATTTCTTTAGTGCATTTCCAGTGCATTGAGGATGAATAACCTCAACAACAAGGTAGTTCACATAATCAGGATACCACAATGTAACTTTTGAGACCTTCATTAGTTGATCATCTGGAAGGGAATCATTAATCAAAATCTTCTTGGTATCCAGAGTGTGGATGCGACTGAGGTGATCTGCTACCACATTTTCTATACCCTTTTTATCTCTTATCTTCAAATCAAATTCTTGCAATAGGAGAATCCATCTAATTAGTCTAGGTTTTGCATCCTTCTTTGTCAGAAGGTAACAAATTGCAGCATGATCTGTGTAGACAATGACTTTTGAACCAATTAGGTAGGATCTGAACTTGTCAAAGGCATACATGACTGCCAGAAGTTCTTTTTCAGTAGTAGCGTAATTCCTCTGAGCTTCATCGAGGGTCTTCGATGCATAATAGATCACATAATGTTTCTTTTCTATGCATTGACCCAAGACAACACCCACAACATAATCGCTTACATCACACATAATTTCAAAGGGGTGGTCCCAATCAGGAGCTCTGATGATGGGTGTAGTAGTAAGGGCATGTTTCAGTTTGTTGAAACTTTTAACACATTCTTTGTTAAAATTGAATTCATCATTCTTTAGTAGCAGATTTGTCATCGACTTGGTTATCTTTGAGAATTCCTTCATAAACTGTCTATAGAAACCTGCATGACCTAGGAATGCTCGAACTTCCTTTACATTGATAGGGATAGAAAGCATGGAAATCACTTTGATTTTGGTCTTATCTACTTCAATTCCTCAATTACTGACACTATGGCCGAGGACAATGCCTTTCTTTACCATAAAGTGGCACTTCTCCCAATTGAGCACAAGTCGTTCTTCTTCACACTGTTTGAGAACAAGGGAGAGGTGTTTTAGGTATGAATCGAATGAGTCTCCGTACACAGAAAAGTCATCCATAAAAACTTCCATAATTGTTTCAGTGAGACCTGCAAATATGGTAGCCATGTAATGCTAGAAAGTTGTAGGTGAATTACAGAGGCCAAACAACATTCTTCTAAACGTGTATGTTTCAAATGGGTAGGTGAAAGTAGATTTCTCATGGTCATCTGGGTGTATAGGTATTTGATATAATCCAGAGTAACCATCAAGGTAACATAAGTATTCTTGATGAGCCAGCCGCTCTAATACTTGATCAAGAAAGGGCATTGGAAAATAATCTTTTCGAGTTGCCTTGTTTAACTTCCTATAATCAATGCACATCCTCCACCCTGTGACTGTTTGAGTGGGGATGAGTTCATTGTTTTCATTTCATATTATAGTTGTTCCACCTTTCTTCAGGACTACATGCATTGGGCTCACCCATGGTGAGTCTGATATTGGATAGATTATTCCACCAGTGAGCAGTTTAATGACCTCGCGACAGACTACTTCATATTTGGATTCAATTTCCATTGATGTTCAATAGCTGTCTTGTGATCTTCCATCATAGGGATCATGTGCATACACATCGCTTGACTAACCCCAGTGAGGTCACTCATTTTTTAACCGATGGCTTTCTTTCTTTCCCTTAGTTCTTTCAGAAGTTTATCTTCTTGTTTGGTTGTTAGATCAGAATTTATAATAACTGGAAAAAACTTGAGATCATCCAAAAACACATACTTCAATCCCTCAGGAAGGGGCTTCATTTCGGGGGCCTCTGGTTTTTTGCATGTTTCTTTAGTAGCTTCCACAACCTTGAGTTCTTCAAAAGTAGCTTTAAAATCTTCTTCCACAGAGTCGAGATATTTGATGCAGCCTTTCATTTGTTCATCAATAGGTTCTTCAACTGATGGGTCAGTCATAGAAACTTCTAAAGGATCGTCTGATTCATGATTCTCTTGGATGAGAAGCAACATCTGCTCTATGAAATCGATAAGATATACTTCTTCTTGCATGCTTGGTCTTCACATACTTTCAAAAACTTTGAATTCGAGAGTTTCTTTACCAAGTCTAAGAAGCAAGGTTCCTACTTCAACATCAATTAGGACTCTTGCAGTGGCAAGGAACATACGTCCAAAAATGAGAGGGTATTTGGCATCTTCTTTTATGTCCATGATGACAAAGTCACACAGAACATAGGAATCTTTTCCCACCTTGACAGGTACATCTTCAATAATTCCTAATGGGCGTTTTATCGAATTGTCTGTGAGTTGTATGGTCATGCTAGTTGGGAGAAGTTCAGCGAACCCTAGACTTTTGCAAAGGATGAGTGGCATGATGGAGATGCTAGCACCAAGATCTGCCAGTCCTTTCTTGCATGAAGAATCACCGATATGGTAGGAAATCCCAAAAGATCCTGGATCTTTCTACTTCTTTGGCATCTTACTCTGGGTGATATCTGAAGTAGTTTTAGCTAACGTGACTGTCTCATATTATTCAGTTATATATTTCCTGGTGAGGAGTGACTTCAGGTACTTTGTCCATGCTGGTATCTCAGCCAGCGCATCCAAAAATGGTATATCAACATGAAGTTTCTTCATAGCTTCTTTAAACTTATTGAACCGAGTATCAAGCTTAGTTTGCCTCAGATGAGCTAAAAAAGATATACGACGTTTGTAAACAGGGATATCAGGTTTTGGTGTTGCTTTTTCTTCTTCTTGAGCAGTCTCCTTAGCATTTTCTCTGTCAGACTTACCATTTGTTACTGGTTCTTTTGGTTGAGATTCAGGAGTTGTAGAGTCTTGTATAATCACGGATTCATCCTCATGTATAAAAACCACAGGTGGCTTGGCAGGAGGATTAGAATAGTCTTTTCCCGACTTGGTGGTAACTACCTTCAGTTGTTCTGGGTGCTTAGGATTGTTCTCAGGTTGGCCAGCAAAGGTTCCAGGTGGTGGCTTCATGCTAGCTGCAAGTTGAGCTAGTTGAGATTCAATAGCCTTCTAATGGGCTTGTTGGTTAGCTATCATAGTTTGTTGCGACTGTAATATCTTCTCAATGGCCGACAACTTGTCATCAGAAGAGACGGGGCTGGCATGTTGCCCTCACTACAACAAACATACTCATTAGCAACCTTTCATAAATGCCACTAAAAAAAAGCCAATAAACAAGTTTAGCAGCATTTGTTGACATTTAAAAAAATGCCCCTAGCGCCAATGCCACTAGGAAGATAGTGGCTTAAGTTGTAAAAGCCACTAAAGGTTTGTCTTTACTGGCTTTGAATAAATGCCACATAAAGGCCACTAAACCATCATTTGGCATTTATAAAAAAGCCACTATCCATCAATTGCCTTTTATACAAATGCCACTATTTTGTATTATGTTGGTGTATGAAAATGTTCTTATTGAGTTTAATGGCATATAAAAAAATTCACTAATGACTACTAGTTCTGTATTACTACATTTTCATGGTTTTTAGTCATTCAGTTTTCAATTCATTATCATTATTTCTAAATGAATGTCAATTGTAGATGAACTCACTTTTCTGAAAGTATGAATAATTTTTATTTATCAATTGAGAATTACAAGGGGAGGACATTTTACCTTGCCCCTTATATTGAATAAAACATCAATGATATACTTTCATTCAACATTTTACCTTGCCCCTTATATTGAATAAAACATCAATGATATACTTTCATTCAACATTTTACCTTGCCCCTTATATTGAATTACATGGGGAGGACGTTTTACCTTGCCCCTTATATTGAATACAACACCAATGTTTACTGCTGCATTTTATGGTTTGCAAAATCTTCTTGCTGAATAATGTTGCATACATGATGTCTTCAACATTGATGGAGCTGGCTCAACAACTGCTACTGTATTTGGTCTCATATTGCCTGGTTCCTTGAGATGGCGAGTGCGGAATATGCTCCTTGGTTCTGCACTTGGAGCTGCCTTTTGCTTTCCACTGAGATTGCCCATCTGAAACTTGTAGAGAAGGCAGCTGAGCGGAGTGTAGTTCCATTGGCGTCTGATTCTGGTGAGTGATGCAGGAAGCAAGGTGGGTGCGGCAATTGAAAGGCTTGAAAGTGGCCTCTAAAAATACATGTAGCAAGGTGCAGTTGGCTACTGTGTTCAGGAATCATAGAAACAAGGTGATAGCTAAGTCCAAAGCCTCAACCTAAGTCTAAAGCAAAAAGTTAAATGAAAAATACATGTATCCTTGTTCTAGATGGTTAAACAAAAAAAAACCATGCTGAAGGTGCTTTTTTAGTGTAAAGCAACAAATAATAAGGGCTTGTTTAGTATAAAGCAGCAAATAATAAGGACAAATAATTTACCTGCTGACTCATCTCAATAATGCCACCTGCATTATCAACAATAGGTCCAAACATATCCATAGTCAATACATATGCAACAGTACTCAACATCTCCATGGTTGCATCAGCAGTCCCAAAAAGACCACATGTGGGATTTCCAATTTCATCTACTAGGCAGAGATGATAGATACACTGATCTCTAAAACTAGAAGAGATATAGATTCTAAACCTCTGGTGCAACAAGTGGCCTAATACAGAGCAACTACAACATCCATGTCAAATCCACCAACAGACTAACTGACAAACGGCCAAGCAAACCTTTCTTTCTTGCTTTGCAATTTCATTTTCCTTTGATAGCTTCCTCCAAGGACCTAATGCAATTTCATGCTCTTCTCAGGTTTTAGCTCTGAAATTAGAAAAACCATTACCAAAACAAACTTTCAGGAATTGTTAATTCCTCTTGCAAGTTGCAGCAATAGAAGTGCAATGTTCATCAAAAAATCTCACTAGTACATGATTATAGTTAGCATGACAGTACATTGGTTCATCAAATTAAAAATAAATTTACATTCCATCTCTATCAAAGTAGTGTTCATGTTACATTCCAGCTCTAGTATATGAACCATCAAAGCTAGACATAGCAGAACAGAGATTTACCTATCTATACAACTCAGATGTGTAGAGTGGATGGTTGGTTAGCATTTTCCTAGATTGTAGAACATAATTCTTTTGTCATTGGTTCATTATCCAATGTATAAGTGAACAATATAACAAGGTCGATAATAAGCACACCATTCAGATTTATATACACTGCATTAGCAATCAAACAACTAGATTAGAATAGGAATTAAAACAACAACCTATATATGAAGGTGTAAGGAATTTGATAGCCAATCACGTCATTTTTCTATATTATTTTTCCCAATCCTAGTGGTTCTCAAGAGTCCGATTGTCGAATTGCCCATCAGTTTTGCAATTGGGTCATGGTAGATATGAGGTGAGGAACGACCACGTTTAGAAACACCATCACAACTGTGAATAGACTCTACTCACAATAAGAAAATAGGTTTAAAAACCTTAAACTAGAGGGTAGGATAAATAGATGTAGCCTCTTGGAAGTTTAAAGAAAAACATGTGTGAAATAGACACCTTAACTAAAATGTCTCAGTATATTATTGTAGTTCCTGCAATATACAACAATTAGTTTGTAAAATATGTACTGACATCAGTGAATTAGGCAATAAATATGGGGCATGTGCATATGTTGTTTGATATGTCTTCCAAGATGTAAGTAACTAGTATATCGTGTTATGTAGGACTTTAAGGTGTTGAGAAAGAATGGAAGAACATACCTGATCGAATTCCGTTGAATGATGTGCATGTTCCAAGCATTTCACCTTTGCAAGCATGTAGGAGAAAAATAATTGATCTTGATGGAGAATCTCATTCACCTTCATTATTTTCTTCAAGGTAGAATATATGGCATGTATACAGTAAAATGAGCACTGGAAGTTTGTGCCTCATTTGATCCATATCCATATTTCAATCAACTGCATTTGTACAACCACACCTTATACAACCACAATCCAATAATTGGTGAACTATAGTTTTTATGCATTTGTACAACCACTCTCCACACCTTGTACAACCACAACTAAGACACAAGCAGAGAAACATAGAATACCCCAGATAAGAAAAATGAATACATCGACATATAGATTTGAGCCCAACGAAAATAATGGGATGAAAAACACATACATATGCTAAGGAGTCAAAATTGAAAACTTACAGTAGCTATTGATGGCTTGTCCGACTGCCCAGGGCTCCCATGGGACACATCCATTCCTAGTATAATATTTAGCTCTTGAGAGATCTTTGGCATGGATGGAGGATGCTCAGTTGTGGTGAACTTCTCTGCACGCTGTGACAACTGTAGGCTTATTCAGGATCTCATTCGTTGTGGAAACATGAAGTGTGTTGTCAGTAAAATCTTTTTATGTATTTCATTTAACTAATTTAAACGAAATACATTAAAAGATTTTACTTACAACACCCTTCATGTTTCCACAATGAATGAGATCATGAATATGCCTACGGGTGTCACATTGCGCAGAGAAGTTCACCACAACCATGAGCATCCTCCATCCATGCCAAAGATCTCCCAAGTGCCAACTATTATACTAGGAATGGATGTGTCCCATGGGAGCCCTGGGCAGTCGGACAAGCCATCGATACATAGGTTGTCAGCTCTCAAGATTGGCCTTTAATCTCCAAGTACAGAGCTGCAGTTAGCAGAGGATCATTACCATAGTTATTGGCTTTTAGGGCCTGCATCACAACCACATGTTACAGAAAGGGTATTATTTTATATGGAGGGGGTAAAGGAAAAAATACAAATATACAAATGCTGTTTTAACAATTAAGGGAACCCACATTACTAAGAACACCCATTCTTTCTTGAGGCTTCTACCTAGACTTCTCAACCAGAGTAGACCTCTGAAATGTTGACAATGACTTAGTGTGCCTCTACAAAATGCAAAAACACCAGGCTATATTATACTTAGTACCAAAAACAAAACATTCAAAAACAACACAGTGAGAAAATAGAACAACACTCGTAGAAGTAACACACCTCAATAGGTACATGTGATCAAGTAATAGAAGAAAAATTAATATGCCATAAGAAATATATCATGATTTGACATGATGTAAGTTGGATATGAAGCCCACAAATATCAAGCACCCACAATATGCATTCCTTCTTATATAAGAAATTGCATTCCAAGATATTATCAAACAGAATCAAACCTGCATAGGTTGGGAAATAGAAAATCATGGTATACGATGTGTGGCTGCCATACAAAAGGGACAATTATCCTTTTACTGCAGTAGTTTTTACATTAAAAAAGAATTATTCAGTCCACATCACCCATCCACATTAGTTGTAAATTTTGAAAATCCAAACCATAATAATCCATTTACTAGCTGAGTAATTACAAATTGGAAAGAAATGAATCAAATAACTGTAACTCATTTTAAACTAAATTTTTCATCTGTACCCACAAACAAGAAGCTAAAACACTGCTCATAGCTAAAAACCACAAACCAATCATAATGCGTGTATCCTCGATTATACTAAGATTCTCCGTAACAAAATTAAAAGTCATACAAAACAAAATAGGATTGTTATTTGGCAACATTGTCTACAAAAATGGACATGAAACACCATTACTTTGGATCGGCATGTACAAATATCAAATTGGATTAAATAAAAACAACTATATCTCTCCTCTCTTTAGATAGTATCCAAGAATGCAATTAAATTTAAACTTCATGTCCTGCAATAAATGGAATCGACTTTAGATACTACTTTTGTTTTCAATTATGTAACAGTATAAGCAATACTTTATGCTCACCTTGGCAACGTATGTGTTTTCGGACATGCTATGACGTTGCCAACAATATCATCAATAGATTGATATTGATCATAAGGTCTAACTAGAGGATTGTTGCCCAACAAAGCAACCTCTACAAAAACAGCAACAAATGATGAGCCTAAAATTGCACCTCCCACTCTTTTCATGGGGTCAACCTCATAGACTTGACCGAATGCAATTCTAGCATCTGGATCTGTAAAACTCAGCAGATACACATCCTACAAAAAAATACAGTTTACATAACAAATTTATATAAACGTAAAATGAAGTGCAATTCACAGTAATACAAACATACTTGCCCCTTCTTAAATGATGAATGTCTTATATGGAGTGGAGTTTGCATTGATAAGTTTGTCTGCACAATTATTTTACTTTTGTCATAAGTCCATAAAAGTCAACATGTAAAATAATTGATACCACACATCTTGTATAAAATGTATTCATACTTGGCCAGTGCCAACATGTTGTGCTTGACTGTTTCTTGCTCTAGTTAAGGCAAGTAACTCCTCTAATTTTGGTTGAATTCATCCTTTTATTCTTGAAGTTTTGCATCAAATTCCAACCGTTGTTCTTCAAGCTTATCCTAGAAATGCTTCCTTTGTGCTTCTTCAGCTTCTCGGGATTTACAGTTCTTGCCCCAGATATTAGAAGGTGATGGTCCAAGTCCATAACCAAGAACATATCCTGATCTCTCTTCTCCCATAACATGCCTATAAATTTCATCTGAAGTAACATCAGGTTGTTTTCTTCGTAGCTCTTCTCCTACCTCAGAAATTTTTTCCTACATACAAAAAATCATACGAGAAGCAATTTATGCCAAATATATACCTCTATGAAATTAGTATATGTAACATAATACTATAGGATATTATGTGTTGTACCAAAATTTTGTCAGATTCAACATCAACTATGCTCCCATCTTTTTTACAATGAGTTTTCTCAAAAAACATTATGGGATCCACTTCTCCATCTTTATCATTCAAACAAGGTTATTGTAAACAACAAATTAACGGATGCCATCAAAATTTCTAAATGGATCACAAAAATTACTAACTTACATCATATTTCAGACATGCAATCGACTCGGTTCATGTTGTGTGGCTAACCTTTTGAAATTTTCTGCTTGTCTTGTTAGTTATAGACTTCCTCTGTGGAAAACATTGCAGTATTATGCATAGTAATTATCTGTGTGGTACTGTAAGTATCCATGAATAGATAAAATAATATTACCTTTCCTTTATTACTCCTCCAATAATCGACAAGAAATTTCCAATGCGACTTGTCCACGCGGGGAACAACTTGTTCAAGTTGTTGTTCGTATGGACTATCTTCTACGAAGTATAGTCTCCTTAACTCGCACTTGTGGTCCTTCCATTTCTTTCCTAGTCTCTTCATTGTCCACTCCTTCATATCTGAATCCATTGTGAATTTACTCTACCAACATAAAGGATATCAATTAGATGCTTCATTTAACCATTTAAAAATAAAATTTAATAATATACCTTCACAAAATTCCATATAGAATCTTTTTTATTTTCTAGAAATTGTCTCCAGTCCTCATAGTTTAGTGGACAAAGATTGGGATCTCTTGCAATGGTTGTCAGAAAACTTGATAAGTGACATTGGTTTTCACCTACTGGTTGTCCAAATTGATTTTTCTCAATGGGAATTGGATCGTCGAGCTTTCTTTTCCAAACTTTCAAACATTGTATTTGGCCATGTGCTAGATGTTTTGACCTAAGCATTCATTCAAAAAGGATAATATATATATATGCATAATTATATATGATTAAATGCAGCACTATAAATACAATGATATGAATGAAATGATTACCTAGCCCATCAGAAGGTGTTGTTGTAACATTCAATGACTCAACATGGTGATCAGAGATGTCATTTTGGTCCATGTTATCAGGAAATACATTGCTATTTTGGTTACTGGCAGCTCTATTCTCTACAATTCTTAAATGAATAGACACAGAAGCATTGACATTAGGCACACGGGGTAGCTGTGAAATTCTTGATCTTGTAACTTTATCGCCACTTTCTTTGTTTTGCTGATTTTGGAACCTTGTTCCCATCTCCTTTTTAGTTGTGCATGTTTGAGAGGATTTCGAACCACCAACCATATTAGAGTCTTGGGGAGACGTGGCTGATTGGGAATTTTTTGGAGAGCTAGCAGCAGTTTTATTGAATTTGTTTGCTCGATGTTTTTGACCTAAGAATTTATTCATAAAGGATAAAATATATATATGCAAAATTATATATGATTAAATTTAGCACTATAAATACAAAGATATGAATGAAATGATTACCTAGCCCATCAGAAGGTGTTGTTGTAACATTTAATGACTCAACATGGTGATCAGAGATGTCATTTTGATCCATGTTATCAGGAAATACATTGCTATCTTGGTTACTGGCAGCTCTATTCTCTACAATTCTTGAATGAATAGACATGGAAGCATTGACATTAGGCACACGGGGTAGCTGTGAAATTCTTGATCTTGTAACTTTATCGCCACTTTCTTTGTTTTGTTGATTTTGGAACCTTGTTCCCATCTCCTTTTCAGTTGTGAATGTTTGAGAGGATTTTGAACCACCAACCATATTAGAGTCTTGGGGAGACGTGGCTGATTGGGCATTTTTTGTAGATCTAGCAGTAGTTTTATTGAATTTGTTTGCTCTGTCATTACAAATTTTAGTTGGAAGGGAAGCTAAAAAATTTTTGGAGCGATTTGAGGATGACATGTTCAAAGATTGCCAACAACCATGTCGAGTAATGCTAGGTAAATGAGTCACCGTACATGATTCATTGTTGTTGTTCTTATCATTGCTTGCGGCTGTCATGTTATGGCAGTTGTCACTGTACTGTTCTCTCATCCTGAGTATATCAAGTCACATAAAAATGGTCACATTTAGAAAAATATTGAACATAATAACAATTTAATTAATAATATTTAAAAATGAAACATAGATATTTAATCAAATATAATTATAAACAACAGTAGAGACAAGGATAAATATGAATAAGAATAATTTCAGACATGCAAAATTAGAACACCTAGCTAGAGCACAATGTGAGTCAGAAAATTAAAGAGATACATTGAGCCAAAAAAGGCTTATTTAAGTCAAATATTAATGACAAACAAAAAGAAACATTGTCTGCTACACCTCATTAAGGATGAGGTTTTTGATGACATGAATAACCGCATTAGGCGAGGTATAAGTGGAAAGTGTCTGAGCACTTTGATAGGTATTCTCTTGGGTTTTTTTGCAAGCTCATCATCATCATCTGGGATTGTAATTGGTTTCCATCTTGATGCTCCACATGTATCACAGACGTCTTTATCAGCAGAATCCTTCCAAAACAACATGCAACCATTTGGACAAACATGAATCTTCACATAATCTAAGCCCAACTTCGTAATCGTCTTTTTTAGCTCATAAAATGAATTAGGTAATTGTTCTCCTTCTGGTAGCATCTTCTTAAAGAACGTAAGAAACATAGATGATGCTTTCTTACTCAAGACATTAAGACAAACTAGGTGATAGAATTTTAGGATGCAAGCAAGTTTGTTATATTTCTTACACCCTGGATATAATTCTGTCTCAGAATCCTTTAACAAGATATAAAAAAATTCAGTATTGAAATGTTGATCACTAGATGGCTCCACTCCTTCTGTATTTCCATCTTCACTGAAACTCGAAAAAGTATCATGCAACATATCATGTAAATTTTCAGCATTAAGGAAATCTCCCTGATCAGTAGGAGCATCCATTTGAACATTGACATCTTCACCATGAAAAGCCCAAGAAATATAGCTTGGTAAGAAGCCATGCCACAGTAGATGGCTCAATGCAGTCTTTCTGGTGACCTGGTATACATTAGCACACTTTCTACATGGGCATACAATCTTGTCTCCAATCGATGAATGTTCAAAAGCAAAATCCAAAAATTTTGATACTCCACATAAGTATTTACTGTTGGTTCGGTCATCCTCTGCTATCTAAGACTTATCCATTCTATAAAGAACATTTATAATGAAATTTATCAGTAATTTGTAACATAATAGGATATGCATATTTCTTTTTTTTTGTTTGGTTTTGAATGTGTCGTTAGATAGGATGGATTTGTTAATTTGGAACATTCATGGGAACACACACTTCAGTTACAATCATTCATGTAGCAACTTTCAGTTCCATTCATTAATCTCTTTTTACATCCACACACAGGGGTGTCCACTAAACAATAACTAAACAAAGGGGTTGGTGTACCCCTAAACATGCGCATAATTAAAATAACTATTAATACAGACAAGTCTAGATAGATAGACAACTAAATACTACACCAACATGGTCCCGCATCAGTAACTTCGAGGACTTATCATTGTGGCAATCTTCTCCTGAAGTTTAGAAAAGAAAGCAGCTATGAGGATTGATTGCTTTCAGACAAAAAAGTGTACACACAAATTTTTTGTCTTGACAATTATATTTGTTAATTAGACCTACCGTGGCCTTTTTGATGATTGTGCTGTGTCACATAGCTCCTCACTGTATTTAGACAATTTTGAACTGACAAGGGCCTCATAATCAGATTCGTTCGAGCTGATATCCTCCATCGTGCGCTCATACCATCGTAGATGATCGGGGGTTTTGCAGTTGATGTTGGTTATCCAAACTTTGATGGTATTATGGCCAACTGGACGGAGAAAAAGCCTATCACTATGGCCCACTAGCATCTTTCTAATCTAATCACGCCAACCATATTTTGATACAAGATTTCCCGCCAAATCATACTCAACCTCGATAACATGTGAATAATTGCCAAAATTTAGGGTCACTTCATCAGGCCTGTAGTGTCTTCCTTTTAGACAACACCAATGTTTGGGTATGGCTAGTTGGTTTAAGGAACGATCATCTAGGATGATGTCCAATTGTTCTTCAATAGGGAACGTTAACATTGGCATAGAGGCCCAGTTCATAGTGACTGTTGTGGGTGGACAGAGACTGCATAATATTAGTATTAAGAAAGTGTAAGTACATATAACGATGTTATATATTTTCAAAAAAAGTTGTATAACATCAGTTGATCTTTTATTGCTTGTCATAACCAACTTTGTTGTGTTAGACATGATAGCTTGAAAAGAAATCTAATAGAGGAGATCATGTCCTATATAGAGGCTATATCTTTGCAATTGGTCCAATGCTCACTAATCCTTCTTTGAGATTTTCAATGAAGTAACTAGTATTTTCTATAATTTGATGTATCTTGGTATTTCATACAATGAGGTGACACTTATTATCTATTTGTTGAATCAACACTCATATTTTAGATTATCAAAGAGGTTAATGGTATATGGCTTATTTTGTACAGGTGTGAGACCTATTTAATTTGGAGTATCGACACACTACTATAGAAGGTGTGAGACCTATTTAAAGAGGTTACTGCTGTCTTTCCAAAATTTTACTATAGTCTTGTACTTATGTGTTTATCAAAACACTACTAAAAGATATCTTATCATCTTATTATTTTGATAGTACCACAAATTTTATGACAAGAAGGATTCATCTAAAAATTGTAAATTTTCTAAATGAGTTTCAAGAAGGATTCATCTAAAAATTGTAAATTTTCTAAATGAGTTATGTGAGGTTATTATTCTATGACCTATATGTAAATGGGATATATTCCTGCCACTTTAGTTTTATGAGTACATGACACTATGTTTGAAATACGTTTTAAAAGGATAAAAGAACATACTTATAATAAGGACCTAGGCACATTCTAATCATTTTGAACTGAATCAGAAAACGAACAGGAGCCTGGGTCCTATGCGCCAGTATCAAAGGAGAATTCGTAAACCTCAAAACCACCAACATGGTTTCCAAACCTACAACCTCAGCTTCTACAAGCTCACCTACTAGAAAACTTTAGAACATATACAACCAGAAAGTATCAATGATTGCATGTATCAATGACTGCAAAGTCTATCATGCAGCTTTCTTGGCACATTAAAGAGAGACATGTTCAGTTGTATTGGCCCAAGTGGAAAGCAAACCCTATTAGGGATAGGTCTAAATCTGACTCACAAGCACTATTTGGCAAAGGAGAGAAGCCCATCAATGCCTAGTACGACTCTGTGCCATACAACTTTGTGCACAGATAAATTGGTTGTACACTACAACTTTGTGCACAACATAGACCAAATAGCTACCAAACTACTTTTAATAGTAGAAAAGATCATCTATTTAAGTTATTTATTCTTCTATATAGGTTACAAGTGTTATTACCCTAAAATAAACATATTTATGATTTGCCAAATGTTGCACTCCATTAGTCTGAAATGTACTTATCTCAACTTGAGCCATCAAATCCAGAATATAATGTTGTACAAAGAGATTTCCATGAACCCACAAAGTTTACTTTGCCTACCTCATCTACAGAATGAGCCAAAGTATCCCACAAAAGATCATAGTGCCTCCTCCTCACAATAAAAATTCTGGCTAAACTTATAACATATATGGTACATATTTGTGTCATTAAATATCATAATCTTGAACATTTGTCTTACTTATCAATCAATAATGCATTATCAAATGTGTGCCTTATATATGTTTCACAACTAAAGCTTAGCATAGCCTTAAGAAATCAATTTCTACTGAATTTTTTATGTTTCAGCCACGAAAAAATTTAGCTTGATGGTTTTAAGTCTGTGGTCCTTCCAAAAGTGATGTATGTTGAGCATCTTTTCATCAAAATTCTGCTTGAACCTGAATGATCACATGTAATGTACCTGGTATTACTACTGATTTTGTTAATTTTTGAGTCAAGTATTTTCTTGCAAACTAAAAAAAATATATCCGAAGCAACATTTCTATTTTTACTATAAATATAATGGATTTTTCTGAGTCTGTGCTTTGCTATTGCCTAACTTCTTATCTAATTCCAATTTCTACTAGCAGCATCTACTGGATGGAGCTTTACATATAAGAACTCTAATACAAAATGACATAGGATGTTCAACACTTAGAGAGAAAAAATCTAACTAATATGTTGATCTAGTGAAACTTCCTATTGGTGATGTCGAACCATTATTGACAACTTGGCTGGAAGTCTAGCCGGAAGCCTGGCCGGCAACTTGAAAATACAGATATCATTTTTACTGTGGCTGAGAAGCCTGGCCAGAAGTCTAGCTTCGTGGCATGAACCTGGTTTGTGTAGATATATGGGGTGGATCGAACACCCTAACGAGATAAGGGAGTTGTAGAATAGGGTGCAGCGATGGTTACCTGAAGAGATTGATCAAAGTACTCCCTCAATCAAGCTCGCTGACACCAAAGGGGCAGATTGAGTCTTGCTTCGACTGCGCTCGGTCCAAAATGGTGGAAGTGTAAGAACGAATGAGTATGCTTTGATCGATTGGGACTCACTGGTGGGTGCCGGCAACTTGGAAAACTAAGGCCGGCAACTTGGCACTCTGCGGCCGACAGCTTGGCACTCTGGAGCTGGCAACTGGCACACAGACGCAATACGTGATCCACCAATAGCTAGGGTACGATCTCCTCCACGCGCTAGCTAGAGAGGGAGGAAGTCGTGTAAGGAGAGAGCGGTAGATGGATATCGTCGGGATGAATTAGGGAGATAGTGGGATATCATAGTGATTTGGAGCACGAGTCGTAAAATTTGGAGCGGGAAAGTCAATATTGCATTAGCAAATTACTTTCTAATTTGGGTATGGCAATTTAGGATTGCCACTAATTAAAAATACAAATTCCTTTAATGTTAAGTCCTTTTAGAAACTCTATAATAGGTGGTTTATAGGCATTTTAATTAAAAATGCATGTATATTAGAAAGATAGTGGTTTTTTTTATAAATGCCACTAGAATAAATGCCGCTAATGGGAAAAATTGTTGTAGTGCCTTGTTGTTGTTGGTAGGGGACTTGGTTGGGATTCTGGAACTGAGAATTGTTCTGATAATTATTGTAGTTCCTGTTTTGAAAGTTACCCCTAAAATTTCCTTGATTCCCAAAAATTTTTTGTTACTTATACTGGAATCTTGGTGGGTCTTGTTTCTAGTTATTAGAACCAAGTTGTTGCGAGTTTTCTACTCCTGAAGGATTTCCATATTGAAAACTAGGATGGTTCCTATTCTGATTCAGATTGTAATATCCTTGACCAGGGATGGTGTTGACAACATTGAGATTTTCCATTTGACCATTATCTCCTTGTCCATAAGCATTGCTTACAACCACATCATATAGAATATTGCATGCTAGAGTGGAATGATCGGTACCTTTACATGCTTCACAGAACCGTGAAGCGGACTTGATATGTTCTTGTTGTTGAGGGGTGAATGTCCTCTTCCAAATGCAGAAAGAGATGATTCAATATGGTCTTGCTTGGCAACTAAGAGTTTGAGGGTCTCAACGATAGACTTGTACTCGGGAGTAGCTTCTGCCATAGCCACTTTCAATACTCCTTTACCTACAGACCTACCCCAATTAGCTTGATTTTCATCTCCTAGGGTGAAGACTCTCCATGCGCTATCATAACTTTGACGCATGAAATTTCCTCTAGATGAGGAATCTAAAAACCTTTTGATATCATCGTCCACAACCCTATAGAAAATTTCCATGAGTTGATTCTTAAGAACTCCATGGTGTGGACACTTGCGTAGAAGCTCTTTGTATCTATCCCATGCTTCAACAAGGGTTTCTCTAGGGACTTCAGTGAAATTTGTTATCCTTCCCCTAATTTCATAGGTGAGAGAAGGAGGGTAGAACTTTTACAGAAATACATTTTGAAGTTGTTCCCAAATGGTGATGGGTTCATTTTGCAATGAATTGTACCAACTTATTGCTCTATCGGCAAGTGAATACTTGAAGAGACAGAGACAAATGGCATCATTGGATACTCCATTTTGCTTTATCATAGCACATAGATCAATAAACATCAAAACATGTTCCTGACTATCCTCTCCTTGTTTGCCATAGAATGGGCTATTTTGAAGCAATGTGATCCAATGTGCCCTAATCTCGAAATTGGCAGCATTGATGGGAGGAGGTTCTACTGGATGATGAACATTTGTAGCCTTAGGGATTGAGAACTCTCTAAGATCCTTTTGTAGTTCTACTGCTTGTGCTACTTGAATTTCTTGTTGAACGACAGCTCGGGCTTCTTGCATAAGCCTCTCTCTCTGTGCATTGAGGGCTTGAGCTACCCTTTGAGCTATCTCCCCCTCTTGAGCCATTCTTGCTCGGTTTTCTTTGTTTTGATGATAGAAGGTTTGTGAGTCTGGGACTGTTCAAACGGTGTATCCACTAGTCCTTCTTTAAGTACCTAAAATAAAAATATTTGAAGTAAAATTAATGGAGTAGAGTGAAATTCAAGTAGATGATCAATAGTTTCAAAAAGAAAAAGTAAAATCCTAGATTAGCCTTAAAAGAACTAGATTTGACTAATTGATTCCATTGTCCCCGACAACGGTGCCAAAATTTGACGTGGCAAATATCGCACTAACAAATTCACTCGGGGTTGAAATCCTCAAGCTTTTACCAAAACCTCGTGCAATAACACCACCCACAAGCGGACGGGTCTTATCGCGGTATAGTTAAGGATCGAATCCCAAGAGACAATGTTTTTAAGAATCTTTGTTAATCGAATCTAGCTCAAGTGAGAATAATATTTAAAATGATTTATTTGGTTAAGGTTAATTAAACTAATTGTAGGAAAGTAAATGAGCAGAACGAAAGTTTGTTTTAGATTAGATGATATGGAATCGCTAGGATGGTATTGGGTTTCACCACCACTACACATGCAAATGCATCCAAATACATAACATCCAGGAAAGCATCTAACTATCCAAATGGAACTGTTGTGAACCCTCCCAGAGGGATGTTTAGGCCCGCGTAAGCATCCCCTTAGGCATTAGATTTCTCATCGCCATCCGGATCATGCAGTTACGGTTCCAAAGATACAACATCCAACTAAGCCTGTGATCCTCCCTAAGGGATGTTTGGACCACAGAAGCATCACCGTGGGCTAGATGGCTCATCCCCTCACAGATCATACACTAACGACCTCAAGGAACCCCATTCTATTTCTAGTCTGGGAGTCAACCGTGCTAATCGACACGCATGTAGGAAATTAGTCTACAAGCAAACATCGATGATTAACAAGAAGATACAACATCCAACTAAGGTTGTGGTCCTCCCTGAGGGATGTTTAGACCACAGAAGCATCATCGTAGGTTAGATGGCTTGTCCCCTCTCGAATCACACACTTACGACCTCAACGAACCCAATCAAATTTCTCATCAAGGAGTCTACCTCATTAATCGACATTCTATGCTACAAAGATAAGAACAAGATGAAAGCAAGCAGGTAATCAACTACAAGCATATCAATTAGCTATGAAATGAAAAGTTATATACATTGCCTTGGAATGTTAAATGAAAGGCATGCATGCATGGGAAGTGGGGCTAGTCCTCACACCCCAGTGAAAAGGAACTACTCGCTCATGGTGCGAGAAACAACAAGAATAAGAAAGAGAGAGGATTCCACCATGAGCATGATGCAGAAGGTAGTCGCAGCTTGGTGAAGATGATGCAGTCTTCTACGTTGTGTCGGAGCAGATATAGAAGAATGAGGGATGCCAAGATAGTCCAGGAAGTCTTTCTCACTCCTCCTTCCTTCTCTTATTAGTATCCTTGAGTTACAGTAGGAACGAAAGGTGAAGTGGCAGTGGTAGGATCAGACCAGTATACAGGCAGCCTGTCGGCGTCCCAGAACCAATCATCAAATGAGGACCCTACTGGTCCTATTTATAGGCTCGGGTCTGGCCCTCACATTTTTACTGTGAGTTCCAAACAGTTTGGGAGGTTTGGTTCCAATCGGTCTTTGTATCTTTTACTCAAATGGTCTTCGATGAGTATTCCTCAAAACGGTTTGGAAAAATGACCATACGGTCTTAGTATGCACTGACCAAACGGTTTGGCAGTTCTTTAGTTCTATCGGTCTTGGAGGCCATTGCCCAAACGGTTTGGAATAATAAGATCTTCAAGCGGTCTTGGAAGGAATGCTCTATCGGTCTTGAATGAGGAGGAGCAAATGGTCTGTGAGACCAATTGCTATCAAATGGTCTGCTCAGCCTTCATACGGTCCTGGGTATACGGTTTGCAGATTGGTGTCTTGCGCAACAGGTCTTTGGAGATTGATACTTAATCAATCAGTCTTGGATCAGTAGCCTTTATCAAACGGTCTCGCGAGATCATTAGGTATTTACAAACAGTCTTCAGTAACAATTTATCAAACAGTTTCATAATCCCTGGGCTCAAACGATCTGCTTCAATCGGTCTCTCAGCGTGGCTATTCCAAACGGTCTCTGGTTCCCATCATCAAATGGTTTTGAGTGGAGCGCCGTCAAACGGTCCTGGATAAGATCTCTTCCATTCGGTTTTGGAAGATCAGTAACTCACAATCCTATCAATCTTGAGACCGAACACAGCCAAAGGGTTTGGCACTGCCAACCGGTCTTCAGTTGAAGCAGGTTGAGATCGTACGACATCGAGGTGGGCAGGTCAGGGAGACATCGATGAGAGGGGAGGAGCCCGCGGTCTTGTGGTGTTAGGCGATGATGGTAGCAGGCAATTCTAGGTTTACAGAGGTTGAAGACGACGGAAGCGAGGGGTCCTTCATTCGATCTTCAGCAGATCGCTCAAACGGTCTTGAAGAACGGTTGATATCAAATAGTTTTGAGGTGAAGTTGTCCATACGGTAAGACCGAATGGTGCGACCATTTAGTGAGACTGTTTGGTTAGACCGATTGGTCAGAAGCAAGGGTGAGTGAAAGGTGGGTCACAACTGATTGTTCAACCTCATCAAGACTTGCACCAAATCAACATAAATTCGGTCAAAATCATGATAATTGGACCAATTAAGTAATTTTGCACATTTTGATATTTAGTAAATGTAATTGGATGTATTGAATCAAAAAAGAGCCCAAGATGGTGATTGAAATTCATGATGAATATGCATTCATCAAATGTGCACCAACTATGATTGTTGGAATCGTCGTTGGTGTATCCCCTTTTCTTCCCTTCTAGATTTATTCATCTACATGTATCCTTTTTGTCGTTATCCTTAGTTATTCTCTATTTGTGCGAATTTATAATGTTGTCCATGAACATGGATGACTAAACTCATATCTTGGGGTGGGAATAGACACTAAGTCCCTCTCAACGTGTATATACATCTGTTTGAATATGTATGCTCTTGCAAATGGTTATCTCCATACGCTTGTCCTTATTTCTTCACTTGCATGTTTAACTATCATCTAGTGATGTTTAATTGTTAGTGCCTTGAAAGAGTAGTGCTAACCTTATCTAGTTTTAAGGAGTTGCATGAATACATAAGAATGTGAGAATGCTAATGATAATGATCATATGGTTATGTTTGTGACTGTTTGTTTTCCATCTCAAGAGAGAGAGAGAAAACCTTATGATCTAGATCTATACTAAGCTCGAGATAGTAGGGAATATACATATATGATGATTTCTTGTAACCTTGCTAAAGGCATACAAAGGGGTGTGAGTATTGCATGTTGGTCAGAGATCTTAGTAGGTGAAGCCCTCTCCAAGTTCCCATCACATTTTTATTACAATGTGTTTGCTTTTTTTGATGTCTTGCTTTAGTTTCTTAACTTTACTTTTACTTACTTTGTTTATTTAGGGTAACATCATCCCTAAGGAACACCATATTAATCCGCCTTCCTTATTGGTGTAATTGAGATAAGACCCTATGTTCTTAGAACTCATCGTTACTTGTCCATGTGGTTTGACCCCGATCTACTACATCAGACCCAATATAATAGTTGTGGGGGCCTGAGTGTCATGTTATAAATTTTAGAATCTGACTACACCAGATGTGCTCCATTTTGGGCATGTGATTTAGGTTAGTCATGTAAACTTGTCAAGGTTTTTGGGTTCTCTCTATTTTGGAAGTATCTCTCCTTAGTAATCTTCTTGCAATAGAGAAATTCTCTCTCCTCTCATGGAGTAGGTCATTTAGACTGAACCACTTAAATCCTGTGTTCATTGTTTGTGTGGATTGTTATTCTTCTTCTTCTTGTGTACATATTTTTCATTGTTCTTTCCACAGGGCCAACTCAACAAATTAGTATCAGAGCCTAGTAATAAAAAATAATGACGACCAAGTACGACATCGAGAAGTTTGACCACAACCAAGTTTGGGTTGTCGCAGATCAAGTTGTGAGGCCTACTAGTGCAACATGGTGTCACTAAAGCACTGCTAGGAGTAGAGAATATGCCATATTCCTTGACTGTTGAGCACAATCAAGAGATAGATGAGAAATCCCTAACTACCATCCAGTTGTCACTTTCATGGATGGTTCTTGGTGAAGTCATTAAAGAGAAGACCGCTATATATTTGTGGCAGAATCTTGAAAATCTCTACATGAAAAAGACTTTCCAAATAAAATTGTATAAGTACTACACATGGATGAAGATACATCTATTTTTGATCATATTGATCATTTCAACTCCATAATTATCGATTTGGAAAACATTGACATAAAAGTAGAACATAATGATAAAACCTTGATTCTATTATTCTGTCCAAAAGACTGCACAACCTTAAAGACTTTTCTGAAGTTTCTGATAGAAACACGTTGTATGGTTTGTCCATCATAACGTGTCAGTAATAGGTAAGGACATACTCACTCTGATGTGTAGAAACATGGTGTGTTGGTCAACAAACACATCATGTTCCCCTATTCCCACAATTTACTAAATTCTCCATCTTGCAACAATGCAGTGTGTAGTTTATCCAATGTGTCATGTCTCCTTGATCAAAAATTCATTATAACACAATAAAACAGTGTGTATTCAGTACACACACCATGTCCGCTCGATGTAGAGCTACCCAAATTTTCTCAAGTTGTGGCAACATGACGTGTTGGTCAGACCAACACGCCGTGCAACCTTTGTGCAAAGTAGTTCTGACTTCAGTTGCTGAGAGAAACATGCTGTGTTGTTTCACCAACACGTCGTGTCATTGATGATTTTTGGACTATTTTAAAAAAAAATCATCCATCATATTTGAACATGTGTGTACTCTATTGGAATGGTTATCACTTGTCATTTGAAGCAATTTTTTACTAGAGTTCTAAGAAGAAGAGAAGGAGGGTGATTTTGGAGAAGATGGAGTAGATTCTTGAGTGAGAACCTCTTCTCTACTCCATTTCTCTTCACTAACTGTATAAAAGGTCCATCCTCCATTCCAACCCCTTAGAAGAGAGGGTTTCCAGAGTACGATCTATAGAAAGGATGAAACTTCATCTTGTAGCTGAAGTTTTTCCCTTGTAACTCTTCCTCCACGAATTTCTTTATTGTTTCCCTTCTGCACTCATGTTTTTCCTCACGGTTCATCATTTTTACCTGCATTTTACCACCATGTGAAAGTAGAAACTTGTTCTTGGGCATGGAAGAGTAACCCCATGCCATAACTGATGTGCATTTTTATATCATCTTGTGGACCGATTTTGGTTGCACTTCCAAATCAATTTCACCTAATAATCACTCTTAATCATGCTAGATTTTTACACTATTGTTATATTTACTTGCTCTATGGTTTGGATTATATATACCACATTTTGGCATCAAAATGGGGAGAAAATATCATCATATTATCCATCACTACATTCCTCAATCATCTAAACATTCAGAAAGACAATGTTGCTGAAACTGGTAGTGACACGTCGTGACCACAAATTAGCACGTCGTGTCCAGCACAGACAGGCCATATCCAACACATACGCACCGTGTCCAGAAAAACACACATCATGTCCCAATCTAGAACTTGAGTCTAGAGCATCCTTAGTGCAGCAATACACCATGTCGAATTTAGACACGCTGTGTGACTTTTCAGAATTTTGATCCATATTTCAATTATCACATCAAATACATTGTGTTGGCCATCCAACATGCTGTTTGATGTGCACATTGTACTCAACTGTGAATTTAACTATGTCACACTTGTGTATACGAGTCCAAGCCTCTTAGGCATTTACCATGGACTATATCAGACCTTTTGGAGAGGGACTCAAGTAAGGCAGACCCAGGTGGAGTTGGAGGCATTCCAAAAGAAGTAAGGTGGGTTTCTCGGGAGGGAAACTTCTTCTTCTTCCTTCTTCTCCAAAAATTACAGCAAGGATCTCCACCTTTCTCTTCTCTCCACTCTGGCATGAAACTTTCTGGAGAGTTTCCAGTCGCAAGGGCGAATTTGTGACTCATTGACTGGAGTTCCAATTCTATTTTACTTTTTATATGGATATCCAAATTTATTTTCTTCTATTATGATGTCTATCCCTATTCTCTACTGCTAATATCTACTTTCTACAACCATGGATGAATAAATATACTTTTCTTGAGAATGAGGGAGTAAATCCCATGTCAGGCTTTGTTTAACTATGAAGTCTATTTCTTAATGTTGGCTTAATCATTATTCTTTGGATACATCAGTGTTGATTTCACATATATGCTTGATTTGCCATGTTGTATGTATGTTTTATGCTTCTTCTGCATACTGGGAAGGCGTACATTGAATTAGGGGGGTTTGTTTTGTATCTTTGTTTCTTTGAACATGGGAGAGGGTTGGAAGAGAAGGGGATTCCAAGGTTTGGTGGTTCTATTCTGAGTATATGAACGGTAGCTCTATATAAGGGTAGAATCGTTCTACACTACCAGGAGGGGTGTAGAACTTGAATCTTGCTTTGTAATTTTATTACTTGTGAATTTGTTGTTGTTTCATGGCATGATATGATAGGGAAACCATATCTTCAAGAATTCCTTATCCAATTTGATCCTAAATACAAGTGATTTACTTTTTATTTCATTTTCTTCTAAATTTCTTAGTTGACATAGCAAAACCTTTCTTGTTAAAAATTTAAAGATTGTTGATGTTTAGTACTCTTGCAACTAACAAACCCTTGCTCCTTAGAAGACCTCGAACATACTACATGCACCCGTATACTTGCAGGGTAGTCAAGTTTATAAATTTTTAATTGTGCATTTAGCTAAGAAGTTTTTAGCACCGTTGTCGAGGAGCTTCGATATTTTTGTTAGAGTAAGAAGTGTTGAATAGTAAGCGAGACTAGATCATACTATTACCTGTCATATCTAACATTATTTTGTTTTCCATCTTGATCATCATCATCTTCATAATTTGTATCTTCCATTTTCATTTTTGTACTTCACTTGCCTTCTTTACTTGTAGAACTATGTGAGGCAATTGAAAAGGATTCTTGAACCATCCACATTTCTAGACCCTAAAATTGAGCATAATGTTAGTAGCCTTCAAAAGCAAGGAGGAGTGAAACTCAAATATATTTGGAGGAAATGCAACATTCGCCACATTCATTGCTACCATCTTCACTCGAAAGTCCAGCCCAACAAGAAGAATAAATCATGGAAAGTGATCATCCCTTAAAGGACTTTCTTGTTCTAGTTTCTAAAAGTATCAATGGGGTTATCGATATCCCACAAATCAAGGGAAATTATTTATCTTTCAGACCCACCATTATACATATGATACATCAGAACTAGTTTAGAGGGACACCAATGGAGGATCCAAACCTCCACATTGCTGAATTTCTACAATTGCTAAGCACTTTCAAGATAGATGGTGTTCCTACTAATGCATCTTGCCTTCTTATTTTCCCTTCTCCTTGATAGATAGAGACAAGACATGGCTCTAATCTTTGCCAAGAAACTCCATCAATAGTTGGAACAAACTCCTCAAAGTTTTCTTAACCAAATATTTTCCACCAAGAAGGATTACACAGTTGAGGAGTCAACTCATCACTTTTTCACAGAGGGATGGAGAGACCTTGTATGACACATGGGCAAGTTTAAAAGACCTATAATGTATTTTTCCACACCGTGATTTGAGAGATTGGCTTTTATTGCAATCTTTCTATAATGGCTTATTTTACAATACAAGGATATCTATTAATGCTACTGCAAATGGTGCTTTAATGAACACATCATACATGGACGTTTATGCCATTATCAAAGACATGACACTTAATCATTGCCAATGGAGTCTTGATCGGAGCAGCCCACCTTCTTCTTCAAGCTCTTTTTTTGGAAAGAAAGTCGCTTGTGATGCATGTGGAGTAGTAGGACACACTCCTTTATGTTTTTCCACACCATCATAATTTGAAGAGATACCGGAGCTCAACAACAATGTGAGCTGCAATTTCATCTAGTAACTACAACATTTTGCATCCCAAGCTGAGTTTTGTGTCCATGCTTGAGACCTTTGTCTCAACTCAAATTCCGCAAAATGATGAGCTTCACCAATAAAGGGAGATGCTTAAGGATGCTATTTCACAACTTGCTTCAAAGATGGATGAAAATGCCACTCACATTAGGTTGTTGGAGAATCAAATTGCTCAACAAGCTCTTACTAATAAAAAATCACGATGTGGTTCCTTTCCTAATCAACCACAAATACATTCAAGGGAGAAATTCATGTCATTTACTTCGAAGAGTGAAACTTATATAGGAGAATCCTCTTCACCATCAAATACAATATCATATGAAGTTGTTGACTCCAATGTCGACAGTGATGCTGAAGCTCAAAGGAAGAAATATGCATATGCTCCAAAGGATGATTTTTTTTCAAACAAGTCAAGTTCTCCCTTTCAACACATCTTTGATACAATGTTTTGTGATGTTGAAATTCTCTTTGAATCTAATTTTCACTATTTTGAAGGAAAGAATGAAGGGACAAAAAATATTGTAATCCAGAGGACTATTTCAATTGCAAATCAAAAGCATCGATCTTCAGGCCAAATGAAAGATATTGACAAAGAGCCATAGATCCTTAGAACAAAAATTTCCAGCCTCAACTCAAAGTAATGGACCTCCCTCTTGATCATTCATCATGAAAGGTATCCTGTTGCAATCCTCTTGAGTTTGTTATATGTAGGGATGACACTGTAAATTTCAAGCTTCGGGGGAGAGCAACCGACCGATAGTTGTAGTTTTCTATTTGTTTTTCTTCTCCATTTATATTTTTCTTTCCTAGTTAAGTGAAAAATCTATGCATGACCATGATGATCTGTTCTTGAATCCCTTCTAGCTAAACCATGTACCCATTGAGATAATAGTTGAAGAAACCTAGCATGCACATCCAACAATTCAATGAAACCATTTGGCCAATTACTCTTGTTGACATGATATTTTTTCTCTAGCATGTTTTTCATTTTTCTCACTCTTATCTCAATACAAATAATGGTTCAAATGCTTTGGATTAATCAACTTTATAACCTTGTGTGGCATTTTTGATGATTATGCCATATCGTAGTGCATTTTCTACCACCCCTATGATGAAAAATTTCCCAAATAAAATAATTCTAGGTTTTGAATCACCTATCTGCATGACCCTTATGCTCTTTATAGATACGAGTATTCTAGGACTGCGTGTTTCCAAAGGGGACCCAAATCATATTTAAAAAGGGATATCTGTTTGCTCAAAATATAAAAATTCTTATACCTACAAAAGATTGATAAGCCCCCACATGATCTTGTAACCCAATGAAGGAATGGAATTAAATCACAAAGAGAGTCAATGAACCCCAAATGGAATTCCACATCTGTGTAAGCCTACATTAGCAGTTGTGTGTCATACACAAAGCTTTTAATCTTACAATCTTGATGCTTATGAAGGAGTCATTGTAGATTCGATTTTATTCATCCTAATAATCATAAGGGTTTGGTTGCATATTCACTACATTTTCATCTTTGTCATCATACCTATATTCATTGCTATCTTTTTTATTTTTCCAAAGCAATTTAGCCAACTATTTGAACTTAACTTCCAATTTTGAGTGATTGAAATGAAATCATGTCTAGTTGCAATGTCTTCACCATGATTGACATGCTATGATTAAATTTTTCTATCTCATTAAATTGGTGTATGTTTCATGCTATTTTTTCATCTATGTGTCTATGTTTCTTTTTTCCTGAGGACAAGCAATGGTTTAAGCTTAGGGGGATTTGATGTGTAAATTTTATATCACCTATTGGACCACTTTAAATTGCATTTCCGAATCAATTTCACCCAAAAATCACTCTTAATCAAGCTAGATTTTCCATTTTATTGTTATATTTACTTGTTCTATAGTTTGTATTTTAGCTACCATATTTTGGCATCAAAATGCGGAGAAAATGACATCATATTATTCATCAATACATTTCCTATTCATCTAAACATCCAGAAAGTCAATGTTGCTGAAACTGGTAGTGAGACGCCGTGTCCATAAATCAACATGGTGCATCCAACTCAGACATGCCATCTCTAGAAAAACACACATCATGTCCCAATATAGAACTTGAATCAAGAACTCTTTGAATTGGAGCAACACATTGTGTAGAATTTGGACACGTCATTTGACTTTCTAGAGTTTGATCCAAAATTTAGTTATCGCATCGAACATGCGATGTTGGCCATACAACACATCATGTGACCTGTAGATTTCACTCAAAAGTGAATTTAATTATCTCACTCTTATATATATGACCCCGAGTCATTTAAAGACAATTACCATAGACTATTTCAAACATTTTGGAGTGGGACTCAAGCAAAGGAGATCAAGGAGGAGTTGGAGGCATTCAATGGGAGAAAAGTTAGTTTCTCAGGAGGGAAACGTCTTCTTCTTCTTCTCCAATAATTGCAGTAAGGATCTCCTCCCCTTCTCTTCTCTCCACTCCGACATGAATCTTTCTATATAGTTTCCAACAACAAGGACAAATTTGTGATTCCTTGACCAGATGTATCTTACTTCTTCCATGAATATTCAAGTTTATTTCCATCTATTATGATCTCTAGACCTATTCTCTACTACTTGTATCTATTTTCTGTAGCCATGGATGAGTAGATTTACTTTTCTTAGGCATGGGGTAGTAACTCCCATGTCATGATTTGTAGAACTACAAATGCTCTTTCAAAATGTTGGTTTAATCACTGTTCTATGGATATATTGATGTTTATTTCACATATATGCTTGATTGCCCATCTTGTATGTATGTCTTATGCTTCTTGTGCATATTGGGAAGGTGTGCACTGAAGTTGAGAGATATGTTTTGTACCTTTGTTTCTTATACCACGGAAGTGTCTTGGAAGTAAAAGGGACTCCTAGGTTTTGGTGGTTCTATTCCAAGTATATTCACGATGGTGCTATATAAGTGTAGAATTGTTCTACACCACCGAGAGGGATGTAGAACTCGAACCTTCCTTTGTGATTTTACTACTTGTTAATTTGTTGTGATTTTACTGCTTGTGAATTTGATGTTGTTTCATGGAGTGATATGATAGTAAAATCCTATCCTCAAGAACTAATCCAATTTGATACTTAATACAAGTGAATTCTATTTTAGTTCATTTTCTTCTAAATTTCTTAGTTCACATAACAAAACCTCACTTGTTAAAAAGATATATATTGTTTGCGTCCAACACTCTTGCGCCAATTGTTCATTTACTTGCTTGCTTGATTGGCCATCTTGTTTTGTTGCTTGATGCTTCATATATAATATAGAAAGATGCATCTAGGAGCATGGACATGTAATCTTGGAAACACTTCCTTGACTATGAAAGTGGATGGGAATATGTTGAGCAATCAAGGTTTGTAGTTCAAAGCTAAGCATATACACATGAGTGTTATGTCAAGTTAGAATGGTCTCATATCACATGGAGGTGTATGAGATACAAACCTGCTTTGTATGTTCAACTAGAATATGTGATTTTTGTTGATCTACAAAGTTGTGATGTGGAAGTGAAATCTCACTCCCGAGAGTCCTTAGTTCTAATCTTATTCTTCATGAAAATATTTGTGTTTATGAATCTATTTCTTATATGTTGATTACTATAATAAAATCAATCAAACTTTTGAAATCAGGTCTAGAATGTTAAACCTTATTGCTCTTAGGTGTAATTAGCCTAGCTCTCTATGGATATGGCCTTTACTACAATTGATCTAATATACATGTAGGGGAGAAATGAATTAAGATGATACAATATTAAATCTCATTTGTAATTACACACCAACAAGTTTTTGGCGTCATTGTTGGGGTGCTACAATGCGTTTAGTTAGAGTAAGAGTATTGATTCGTATTCGGGACTAGATCACACCACCACCCATCATATCCATATTAATTTTTATCATTTATATATCCATTGTTATTGTGTAACTCACTCACCTAGGGCCCAATCAGGAGACACTGTCTCTACGATAGAAATATGGTTGAGCAAATCCGAGAAAGGCAGGAACACCTGAAACCGTAGCCTACCCCAGCATAATAGCTAGGAATCTAGCCAAAATAAAAGTAGGGTGTGAAAGCTACACCTACCAGGAACCATTTACGAGTACAACTAGGAACCAAGGCTAGGAGGCTATTGTGAGGGAGTGTCATTTATTATGAAAGGTTGTCGCAGGTGCAAAAAGTCATTCAACTCTAAAATTAAGGAGATGGTATTGGACCTCGATAAGTGAACCAAGCTAGACACAAGGCTTTTGATGTAAGGATGGCATAAATTTGTAGTGGCATATTTATAAAGGAAAACAACCTAATCCCATCAATCCATCATTTTGTTCCATTTATTAGACGAAATACATGATCGATTCTATGTTTGGGGGAGTTGATAACATCTGACTTTGTTGATATTTGTGTGCTTATTTTATTCTTATTGTGTCATCTTTACCATGTTTTATCTAGATAGTTTTATCATTTTTTCAAAATTACCCATGGTCACCACTCTTATTATTCTTTGAATAGATTGTAGTGCCCAACAATCCCTAACACCTGAAGTAAGGAAGTCACCACCGCTGTGATTCTCAACGACCGCTAACAAGTTGTCACAAGTCAACGATCGCTGCTTGTTCCTTGCATGAACACATCAACAATCGATGAGTCTTGCACCATGTCAATGGTTGCTGATCTCAACTCCCATGTGGTCATAGAAGGACAAATCCTCAGGGACCAATGAAAGATAGTTCCTCTACTACCTGCGCACCTCGTGATGACTCTAAAAATGCTGAGCTCAAACTCTGTATGACTGATGAAACTTCCCACCTTAGCGACCGTAGCTGCCAATCATCCTCAGTGGTCACTACAATCTCTGCTACAACTTATGGGATACTTAAGTCATTTAGTAGAGCATATAAATAGACTAGAACTTCTTCCATGAAGGGGGTGTGATATTGAGGAGAAGACGAAGTGCTGCTGCACTCCATACTCACTCATCTTCCACTCTATTGATCTTAGATCATCAAAGACGAGAGTCATAGGAGAGAGAAGATCTACGTTGAATCCATTGTCCTTGACTTGTCCTTTGAGAAGAGTTCTAGTCACTCACCATTGCCCATGTTAGATCCAGATCTGAAGACAATATGCACCAACTATGGTTGTTGGGATCATCCTTGGTGTATCCGCTTTGCTTCCCTTCAAGATCTATTCATCTACATGTATCCATTTTGTCCTTATCCTTAATATCTCTCTATTTGTGTAAATTTATAATTTATCCATGAACATGGATGACTAAACTCATATCATGGGATGGGAATAGCCATTAAGTCCATTTAAACATGTATATACTTACATCTGTTTGAATATGTATGCTCTTGGAAGTGGTTATCTCCATACGCTTGTCCTTATTTCTTCACTTGCATGTTTAGCTATCATCTAGTGATGTTTAATTTTTAGTGCCTCAAACGAGTAGTGATAACCTTATGTAGTTTTATGGAGTTGAACGAATGCATAAGAATGTGGGAATGCTAAGGATAATGATCATATGGTGATGTTGGTGACTGTTTGTTTGCCATCTTGAGAGAGAGACAACCTTATAATCTAGATCTATCCTAAGCTCGAGAGAGGAGGGAATAGACATATATGATGATTTCTTGTAACCTTGCTAAGGGCATACAAAGGGGTGTGAGTATTGCATGTTGGTCAGAGATCTTAGTAGGTGAAACTCGCTCCAAGTTCCCATCACATTTTCATTGTTTTCTTTTGATGTCTTGTTTTTCTTTCTTAACTTTCCTTTTACTTACTTTGTTTATATGAAGTAACATCATCCCTAAGGATCACCATCTTAATCTACCTTCTGTATGGGTGTAACTACGATAAGAACCTATGTTCTTAGAACTCATCGTTACTTGTCCATGTGGTTTGACCCCCAATCTACTACATCATACACAATATAATAGTTGCATGGGCCTGAGTGTCTAGTTAGAAATTTCAAGATCTGACTACTCTAGATTTCCTCCATTTTGGGCATGTGATTTAGGTCGGTCATGTAACCTTGTCAAGGTTTTGGGGTTCTCTTTCTTTTGGAAGTATCTCTCCTTAGTAATATTCTTTCAATAGTGAAATTCTCTCTCCTCTCATGGAGTAGGTCATTTAGACTGAACCACGTGAATCTCGTGTTCATTGTTTGTGTGGATTGTTATTCTTCTTCTTTTTGTGTACATGTTTTTCATTGTTCTTTCTATAGGGACAACTCAACAAATTAGTATTAGAGCCTAGTAATCGACAACAATGATGACCAAGTACAACATCGAGAAGTTTGACCACAATCAACTTTGGGTTGTTGCAGATCAAGTTGTGAGGCCTACTGGTGCAACATGGTGTCACTAAAGCACTACTAGGAGTAGAGAATATGCCAACTTCCTTGACTTCTGAGCAGAAGCAAGAGATATATGAGAACTCCCTAACTAGCATCCAGTTGTCACTTTCATGCATGGTTCTTGGTGAAGTCATTAAAGAGAAGACCGCTATATATTTGTGGAAGAATCTTGAAACTCTTTATATGAAAAAGACTTTCCAAATAAAATTGCATCATAAGAAACATATATATCTTCTACACATGGATAACGGTACATCTATTTTGATCATAATGATTAGTCAACTCCGTAATTATGGATTTCGAAAACATTGACATAAAAGTAGAAGATGAAGATAAAAGCTTGATTCTGTTATCCTCTCTTCCCCTTCCTACAAGCAATTTTGTGAGACCATTATCTATGCAAAACACTCCATCAATATAGAAAAAGTAATGCCTTCTCTCATGTCTAAATCCTTTATGGACAAGGAATTGGTTGTTTCTTCTAGTGGCAGCCAAGGAGAGGCTCTCAATGTCAGTGGTCGACTAAAAGAAAAGGACAAGAATAAATAATACAACAAATCTAAGTCCAGGTCTAAGAACAACAAGTCATGCAAATATTGCAAAAAGAAGGGACATACAATTGACTAGTGCAACAAGTGGTAGAACAAGCAGAAGCGTGAAAATAAAGATCTTCAAGAACATCCTCATGGTGCCAACATTGTACAATAAGACGTTAATTTTGTTCTCATGGCATCCTCTACTATAAGATATCAGAATTTATGGATTCTTGACTCCACAATGACATTTCTCTCACTATTTATAAGAGGGAACTATTTTGATGTGGTCCTAAACTCATCCCCCATGCAATTTTGGTGACACTCATAAGAGGGAACTTCCTCATATGACTATCTGTAAGAGGAAATTCTCATTTTGAGGCCCTAGGATCATTCTTAGTGTACTTCGTGTGACTTTTTTTGAGATGGAACCTCCTGATCTGACATGGAACACCACTACTCCCATGTCACCTTGGAGTATTTGTCATTTGAGTTTTGAAATATCTCACTTATCTTGTGAAGGAGATCTAATGAAGTAAGATAAACTCATCCTCAATACATCTTGGTGACTCTTCATGAGACTGAAATTCTTAACCCTACATTTAAGGCCCCTCCTCTAAGGTCCTTTTTCCAACTTAGATTTCTACAATTGATTTAAACAACTTTTTGTGAGAGGTAATCGTCTTGATGTAGGCCTAAACACTCCCAACCACACCCTTCCCCACACATTCCCTATTATCAATGCATGTTCAATGTATTGAAGCTCATTATTATGCTAAATAGATGTGTTTTAGTTCTATACCTTTTTTGTCATGCATAGATACATATTCTATATGAGTATCAGATGACACATAATAGAGAAACCCCAACTTACATGTATTGCATGTCAGTTTTTTATGTTTACAAAAATTCATCCTGATCCTATAGAGAAAACAACTATTTTTGTCCCCTTTTGCAAGTAAAATACCACTGAGTGATGGATATGGAAATAAAGGCTCAAGAATGTGCATCCATGATGTTGATTTTTCCATTTACTTGTGAAATATCTAAATGTAGGTGAATGGATTTTGCATTCGAAAGTTCATTGAGTTAAGGACAATTATTAAATTAGTTTATGGTTTTTATGGGTGAATATTAAATAATAAATTGGGTAGATATACCTAGCATGATATGACGGGACTTAATATGGTGTAGTAAAAGCAACAAAATGAAAAAGAATATATATTCTAATAATAGTGCATACTTGTTGGATTTTAAATACATTAAGGAGTGGTTTGGGTGCCGACTTTTTGAATTATAATAGCCCAATAGCCTATAAATGTGCATTAATAGGCTATCATGAGTTTTCACAAGAAGGAGGTTCTATCAGCTCTGTGAGGACCTATGAAAGGGAATAATTGAGAGGTGGATGATATGGGAGTTGGGTAGTGTTTAGTTCACCTTGAATTCATGGTGATGAAAAAAATACCCATTCTTTTCTATGCCTAGTACTATACAGTAGGTAAAAATTACGAATCTGGGATAATATGCTCTTAGTATATGGGAACTAAAGGGATTTGTAATGATCTCATCCCAAACTCAACCTAAAAATACAGAATGGGAAGTAAATGAAATCAAGTACATAAATAACAAGTAGATGGGAAAAAGCCATGATGTCTAATATTTTTTTCCGATTACTATATATATGTAAAAATGAAGAAAAAATATGTCGAGTAGTAAATAGGAAAAATATATTTAAAGTTTGAGCTTTAGATATTAATTTCCAAATAATAAATTATATAACTTTAGTAAAAGTATCTGATGTATGAGTGAATGAAATTAAAAAAAGATGTCAATCAAATCAACTACATCCAGTTAAGGATAAGTACAACCTAAGGGGATACATAAGTCAAAAAGGAAAAATTACTAAATATACATCACTTACAAGGAAACTCATAGTGCACCCCGATGCTAATGAAAATGATGCTTTAGAACATTTTTCTATCTATCGAGATGTATGCATAAAATATAACATATCTGGGTCTGAATTAAAGATGAGAAAATATTTTATCATTCAAAATGGAATGATCTTATCAAAATAAAATAAAAAATTGTGTAAATGTTCAAAAATTTCCAAACAACCTCTCTAGGAATCACTTGGTTTCTTCCACTCCCCTAATCACGTTTGCACTCTTTGGCTCCACAACTGCTCTTACTTTTCCACTCGCACCCCCTCTCTAGTGAAACTCGACTTCCCAAATCACCTAATCCAACCTCAAGGAAACCCTAATGTTGTCTAATATCATACTCTACCTCACCTCCCATGCTCACTGACTCACCTCTACCTCTACCCCAACCCCCAAACACACCTTCTAACATCTACCTCTAGAACCCTACTAATTTGAACCCTAATTTATGCAACCTGGTTGTTCTGTTGCTCTGGAGTAGTGGTTTCTTCCCTAAATCCACCTCATTGAGAGTCAAAAATATTTCCTAGCAAGTCATGATCACTTATCAGCACTCAGGGACTAGGGCTATGGTGACTGTAGAGTACCTACAAGTGGGCAGTTCATTTATTTGTTGCACACTAACCAACTTAGAGGAGCATATTCAAAGGGGAGGTAGTAAGGCATAACACCCAAAAAATTTGAAATCGTAGACACACACACAAATATATATATATATATATTTATATATATATATATATATATATATATATATATATATATATATATATGGGATGATCTTTAATACCTGCGCGGGTAGCCTGATTTTTCACTACCCTCCCATCCAAAAGAGTAACTATATGGTACACAAGAGTAACTCTGAGATCAACAGAGTAACTATGTGGTACACAAGAGTAACTCTAAGACCAAAAAAGTTATTGCGCATAAAATATACAGTCAGTAAATATATGGACGAGTTTTTTATTTTGGGGGGGGGAATGATATTATTTTTGGATGAAATTTTTTGGGGAGCTAGATAAAATTCTCCTATACAATTGTGACAAAAAATAAAAAAAAATATCAGGAAGGGTGCACGGGTAGCTACCTGTGCGGGTATTAAATAAATCCCATATATATATATATATATATATATATATATATATATATATATATATATATATATATATATATATATATATATATATATATATCCTTAATGTTGCAAACTTACACAACATGATCAATTGGTGTAGTGGTTGGTACCTACATTTTTAGCAATTGGTTTGGGTTCAATACCCACCCACAACAATTTATAATTTTCTTAACATATTTTTAAAACATTTTTTAGATGCACTTAATGTGACTTTAATTTGCATATTGAACTTTGTACTATTCCTTAATATGTCACCCTCATGAAAGTGTTTATGAACCTCACCAATTTTCCCCTATTTCCCTATAAAGAATATCATGTTATAAAGTATTGTATTACAAATTTAAAAGAGCAAGAATTGCTTCAATTGAACTGTCAGATCCCAAGTTATGGACTTATGAAGATATGTCATTTTAACTTGTCTTTACTAGATTTTTGAGCTGCAATTTGCCAAATCTTGGGTGTGTCCCAACACCTGACACCCTTTCTTTGGAAAACTCTAACGTGCCTCTTTTGCTAGTCATTCGATCAAGGATTATGATCTAGTGGATGTACTCATCTTCTATCTCTATACAGTGTCTAGGAAACACTCTAGTAGGGGTGAAAGAGCAAGAGCCAATCCCATCCTACACTTTATCTTAGGTTCAATAGGTATAGGAAAAATCTTTGTTTCTTCCTTTTGTTCCATTACACCCTTTTCCCTTACTCAATCAATTAGGGTTTACAAGGTTGGATCAACAACCATCCTTAGATCATTGCTCCCATCGTCATTATAAGGTATGTTATGAAATAAAGATTATAGAAAACTACACTCTTTTATTATTCACACAACCACCCCATAGGGTATCACATCATATCATGTAACCCTTCATCAACATGATGTAATATAACCACCATTACAAGGTGTCGGTTGAGAATATCATATAAGGTATCAGTTAGTACTTTCCATAGGGTGTTGACTTGTCATCATCACCACATGTCGACTACCACTATGCAAGGAACAAGAGATATCCTTACTAATGGTGTATCGATTTACCACTTCTTGAGAGTGTTATCATCAACACCATCTAAAGGTGTGATGGGCAACACCACCCCAAGGTGTCGGGCAACACCACCCTAAGGTGTGACAACCTCCACTCAACCAGGGTGTCACGGTTAACCCTCAAAACAAACCAACTCACACTAGGTACACCCATAGTTGTGACGGACTAACACCTTCAAGGCATAATGGTATAGCAACACCTATCTATTTAGGTACTTCAAGAGCATGACGACTAACATCCTCCATGCATATTGGTTTAGCCATCACATAATCCATGACGAGTTAAACTTCTCAACACATGTCGGCCTAAGAATTCACAAGGCATGTTATGACCTGTTCCAAAGCTTATTGGTAAGCTTTATAATTTGAGCCTAATTAAAGTTATTTGAGCTAATTTATGTGCTCATGAGGTAGTTAGTGAATCATTAACTTGATTTAATTGAATTAAGCACATAAGATCAATTAGTGCATAATTAAGATGATTAATTTGAGTAAGTAATAATTGGATGCATTTGGAATGTTGAACCAGTAAAACAGTATAATTAGCATGTTTTCTCGCTTCAAGGTTGTAGTGGTTTTCGTGCTTGAAATTTTGCAATTAAAATCACCTGAATTGGACTTTCGAGTCAAAAGTTATGAACTTTTTCGATTTCAGAGTTGAAATTGCAAAATTTCCAAATATTTTCTTTATAACCTTCGGTTATTTGTCCCTGTTAGTTATCCGTTTACATTTCTTTTGGTTGGAGGCGGCGCACAGGAGTGCAGCCCGCAGGGACGATCGCAGAAGGGGATCTCCATTTTCCAGAATTGTTCTAGGTTCCTTCTTCTCTTCTCCTTTCCACCTTTCTTCTTCTCCCACCATCTACTCTTCCCACTCTTCCTACCTTCTTAGTTAGCTGCCGCCTAGCTGCTGGGTCTGCGGCAAGCTACAGCCTTCTACCAGTGGCCATGGGTGGCTGGAGGAGGAGAAATTAGGGCGGCCAAAGCTCCAATTTCATGGCCATGGATCTCGGCTAGGAGGTTTAGTTTAGAAACCACCGTCATTCAGCCTATACTAGCTTCAAGCTACGGTTTCATATTTCGAGCGCGAAGCTCCTGTTCACGGAACAGGAACAATGAAGACTCTAGATGCAATTCCGGACGAACGCGGACATTTCGAAACGCTCTGAGTAGGAGTTTATTTAGTTATCACCATTTAACTCCTTCGTTGGAATTTTTCGATAAACTGTGCATTTTTGCACTGATATCAGTGGTTATCAGGCATTTTATCAGTATTTGATGAAACTTGAATTTTATTTTATAAATTGCTTCGGTATGATTATACATGATCTAGAACAGCTTCTGATCAGTGTAGATCAGTTCAATGATTTTATTTGGTTGAACGGAAACCAAAAGTGCTTAATGCAATTGTTGAAATAGATTTAATTAAATGAAATATTGCTGCTGTGTATGTTTGAACAATACAGATAATTGACTTGCTCTATAAATACTCCTGTATATACAGATTAGCGGTTGAAATTAGTACAGTTCATAAACAAGTGTATTAATCCGGTTGTATGTTCTAAAGTAATGAAAGATATAATTGTGTTATAATAGACTTAGGTGCCCCAACACCGTAGAACCCCATTGCGCGGTCTGTACCTTTGGGGTGAAACGACCTACCTAACGTGTGTCTAGATGGTCGGTGACTCGTGTTCAACAATAATTCGTGCGTGTGTCACGGTGGCACGAGGACAGAAATGCAGTGTTCAACAATAATCCGTGCGTGTGTCACGGTGGCACTGGAGTAAATAGGAGTTATTCAACAATAATCCGTGCGTGTGTCACGGTGGTAACCCAGACCCTCCGACTGTGCACTACAGGTTGCGGGAGGAGTCCAGAGCACTCAAATTTAGTGCAGTGAGGCCTTGTGAGCCTGAGAGTCCTGTGCAGACCAGGACGAGAAGTCAGACTTAGCATTTCCCGGGTGTGTCGCTAAGTCTTATACGGTGGGATCGTAGTTCGCTACAGATCTTCATATGCAGAGTGCGCTGCATATGTTTGGGGCATAACTAAAATGTAATCGTATAGGATCACAGTAAATTTAATATGTTAGTAGTTTAGAATCTTCGGTGTTAGTTGTTAATAATTGCCTAACTTATTAAGATATGCAGTTCCTGATATTTAATGCTTACAGTTATGTGATACCTGCTGTTATATAGAAATATGAATATTGCCTGATAGAATTATTATGCCATTAGAATTGCTCAGTATAGAACTGTTCTTATGCTTTATTACAATTTTATATATCTAATGAGTTGTTTAGTGATAGCTAAATGAAAAACTATTCACTGAGCGAGTAGGCTCACTCCTCTACTCAAACATTTTCAGGTCAGCGACAGTTCCAGGAATCTGAAAGATCTTACCACCCTAGTCAGTAGAAGGTATATGTAGTTAGTTAGATAGTGGTCTCTTAGTCCTTTCCCCTCGGTCCTTGGGACATGGTGTGGGTGAGAGAGAGTATGTATGGCGAATGTGTAAAAGATGTAAATTAACTGTTATGTTTTACTTTCTGTTAAACAATGTTACATGTTGTAAACTCTGTTTATGTTCTCTAGCCAGTTTAATTGAAATGCTTCCGCAATAATTTATTATGTTTTAGTTTACAGCAATAATCCGGATATCATTACGAGGTTTTAAAAAGAAAAAGTTCTCAGTGATTTGTTTATGTGATAATTTCTCCGCCGCGCCCTAATCTCGTGATTAGTGGTTAGTGTGAGATCGGGGTGTGACATCTTTGGTATCAGAGCGAGGTTGAGTATATGAATACTCTAAGTCAAGGTCAGGGGACGATAAGAGACCAATAGGATTAGGACTTAGGTGTCTTCCTTCTAACTGCATGAATAAACTCTAGTATGTTGTCCAAGAAAATTGTTTTTTCATGACGCCATGAAAGGGTTTAAAAGATGAAAATAAGGTCTGTTGAGCACCTAATCGCTATGTCATAATAGATCCGAACACTTGCCCCAAATCGACTTGACGTGATCACGAGAATCAAGTTGAGAGTTTAGGGTGAGTTATCAGGGATCATTAGGATCAAAAGATAGTATTATAATTAAGATGGATAAGAAATGATGTGTTTTTAGCTCTGGGAGGTCTGAGTGTTTAGATACCCTGGCCAGGTGTCTGAATACTTAGATTGACCAGTATCAAGCTACTCTGTCTATTCTTCTCTGGATGCCCTGGCCAGGTATGCAGATGAAGGATAGGCTAGAGAGAAATCTTAGAAATCATAGGGTTAAGAAACTGGAAATTTATGTAGGATTAAGAGATTAAATATAGGATGCGATGCAACTCTTGTTTTATATTGCTTATTTGATTAAAGATCACTGGAAATACTCTTATATGCATGAATTTAGATTTTCAGTTTGTAGAATAAATATGATTCTTTTATATTGTTGTGTGTCATGAAGCGATTCATTTATTGTTTACATTCTTTGTATTAAGTAGACCAGGAGTTATGTTTAAATGAGTTTGCCCTGAGTGGATATTCTTTCCACATGTTTGCGATTAATAGGAGTTGGTTAATCCTAAGTAGCTCTTGGCTTCAAGACTACAGGTTCGGCCTGGTCCGGCTGGCAAGATGCGTTACTGGGATCTAATGACTCCTATTAACAGTATAATAAGAGTAGACTCTGGATAATTTAGACTCACATCATAGTAAGAATGTACATACACGAAGATGTTGAGATATAAGAGAAAGATTAGAACAACTAAGAATTAGTTGGAACTGATATTGGAGACCCAACATTGGGACCTCATATGAGCAATCCTTAATTAGAAATAAAGGAACACAATAAGGTTCAGATTAAATTTAATGATTAGGTGAGAAATACCCTTAATGGTACTAATCAATAATGCATAACAAATGCATGGATCCAATACATGATTAGTAAACCCTAGTGGAGGGTGTATCATTGTGAACCCTGGTTGAGGGTGTATCCTTGTGAAACCCTAGTGGAGGGTGTATCATTGTGAACCCTGGTTGAGGGTGTATTCTTGTGAAACCCTAGTTGATGGTGTATCATTGTGATTGTTTATAGGCAACTTTATAATAAAGTTATGCCTTAAACTAAGATAAAGTTGGTTAACTCAAGAGGGTCTGAATTAATGAGAAATGGGGAACCCTAACCCTAATTTGGGGAAAAGGGAATGATAAGCCCTGTTTGATAGTGAACCCTAATTCCTGGTTAAGGAATGATGGTGTTACTATTGTATCACATGATGTGATGAATATCTTATATGATTGTTATCATGCCTAATAACCATGTAGGTATGATGAGATGATGAATATAGCCAAGTTTGGGCTGTGACATTTATATAATAAATGTTGATTGGTTTTTTGTGTGTTGATGTTGTTGTTGCTTAATAAAAGTAATAATGTGTACGGATTTTATGAGCCATGTGAATAAGTTGTTGCCTAGTGAGAGGTGACAAGATATGAATGGCCTTGTGAACCATGTGTGATGCTTGGGTAACAAGTATCATGTTTATTTGTAGCATTTGTGTTAATAAGTTATGCTAGAGAACTTGGCTGATGTTACATTTCTGTTATATATCTATAGTTGATTGATGATTATTCATATCTGTTGTATTCATTACAACTAGATGGATGAACTTATGAGATCTAAAGTTTGATTTCAAACTAAGGAAGCAAAGTCACATCACAATAATGCTATGTTACTGATAAGGACCAAACCCTAGAATGTTTAGAGTTGTAGTAGTTCAAGGGATGTCACTAGTGATTTGACCTTGAATACTAGTATCTCTATAAAATAAGATCATACGATTTGCACTATGAAAGGTAACCTAGCACTAATAAAATCCAGGGTTTAAAGTTAGCTAATCTGGAGGGTAGATACACAATATGAAAATGATTCAGAGAAAAGAATAAGATACAAATTTGAAAGGTAACAAATGTGTTTGAAATAAAAGGAGAAATACAAAATAAGTGAAGTGCGTTATGAAATAAATTCTTGTAGTAATAACAAGAAGTAAGTAGTAGTAGTGAATGAGGAGTATTATCCGATACATGATCTGAAGTTAACTGTTGTAGTTCATGCTTATAAGACATGGCGTCACTATCCTTATGATGTGACGATAGATCATCACTATGGTTAAGCGAATGTGGTAGCTGATGTCCTCAGCAGTAAGTCAAGTTCAATAGATGATGCATTTTCCATGGCATGTTTCAAGAGAGACCTGCTAATAGAAATGCATAAGTTGAACTTAGACTTAGGGGTCACAACACATAGTGGTTTGATTGCACAGATGCAAGTCAAACCTACTTTTTGTGATCAGATCAAGAAACTACAGTAGGGTGACAGTGAGTTGCAGCAGATCATGCATGACATGACAGGGGAAAGAGACCAGAGTTCAAGTTTTCAGATGATGGTGTGTTGTATTAGCATGACATGTTGTGTGTACCTCAAGACAGTGATTTTAAAAGAAAAGATTCTTGTGGAAGTGCATGCATCGATGTATGCCATGCATCCAGACAACACTAAGATTTTTAGGAATCTCAAGGAGTTGTATTGGTGGTCTAGTATGAAGAAGGATGTAGCTGAGTACGTGGCTAGGTGTAGTGTGTGTCAGCAGGTTAAGGCTGAGCACCAGAAACCTATAGCTACCTTGTAATATTTTCCTATACCAGAATGGAAATGGGAACATATCACAATGGATTTTGAGATAGGGTTACCAAGGACACCTAGAGGTTATGACTCGATATGAATGATTGTGGATAGACTAATTTAGTCTACTCACTTTCTTCATATTAAGTCAACCTTTGATGTCTCAAGATTGACTAAGATATACATGGATGAAATAGTTAAGTTGCCTGGTATTCCAGTTTCAATCATATCAGATTGAGATCCTAAGTTCACATCCAGGTTTTGGAATCAGTTGTATCGTGCTACGGGCACAAAGTTGAGATTCTGTACAACCTTCCATGCACAGACGAATGGTCAGTCAGAGAGGACCATTCAGGCTCTTGAGGACATCCTGCGAGCATGTGTTTTGCATTTTAGTGGAAGTTGGGAGGAACACTTAAGCCTTATAGAGTTTGCATACAACGATAGCTACCATTCTAGTCTTGGTATGGCACCGTATGAAGCTCTGTATGTCAGAAAGTGTAGATCACCTGTATGTTGGTACGAGGTAGGTGAGAAAGAGATTCTTGGGCCAGAGATAGTGGATATGACTACAGAGAAGATATCTGTGATCAAGGAGCAGTTGAAAGCTGCTCAGGACAGGCAGAAAAGTTATGCAGAGAGACGACGTCGACCTCTTGAGTTTGAGGTTGGTGACGAGGTTTATCTGAAAGTTTCACCGTGGAAGGGAGTGTTGAGGTTTGGTAAGAGAGGCAAATTGACTCCTAGGTTTATGGGCCCATATCCTATCATTGAGAGGATTGGACCTATAGCCTACAGGTTGGATTTGCCGTCTGAGTTGGCCAATCTTCATGATATGTTTCACGTGTCTATGTTGAAGAAATGTCACCCTGGTACAGAGAAAATAATAGACCCAGAATCAGCACAGCTCAGAACAGATGTGTCCTATGTTGAAGGACCGGTACAGATAGTTGATCGAAGGATCAAGAAACTAAAGAATCGTGAGATACCTTTGGTGAAATTTTTGTGGAGGAATCATAACCTAGAGGAAGCTACGTGGGAGCTTGAGTCAGAGATGCGTAACAAGTTTCTTTTTCTCTTTTAGGAATTTCGGGACGAAATTACTATAAGGGAGTGAGAATGTTATGACCTGTTCCAAAGCTTATTGGTAAGCTTTATAATTTGAGCCTAATTAAAGTTATTTGAGCTAATTTATGTGCTCATGAGGTAGTTAATGAATCATTAACTTGATTTAATTGAATTAAGCACATAAGATCAATTAGTGCATAATTAAGATGATTAATTTGAGTAAGTAATAATTGGATGCATTTGGAATGTTGAACCAGTAAAATAGTATAATTAGCATGTTTTCTCACTTCAAGATTGTAGTGGTTTTCGTGCTTGAAAGTTTGCAATTAAAATCACCTGAATTGGACTTTCGAGTCAAAAGTTATGAACTTTTTCGATTTCAGGGTTGAAATTGCAAAATTTCCAAATATTTTCTTTATAACCTTCGGTTATTTGTCCCTGTTAGTTATCCGTTTACATTTCTTTTGGTTGGAGGCGGCGCACAGGAGTGCAGCCCGCAGGGACGGTCGCAGAAGGCGATCTCCGTTTTCCAGAATTGTTCCAGGTTCCTTCTTCTCTTCTTCTTTCCACCTTTCTTCTTCTCCCACCATCTACTCTTCCCACTCTTCCTACCTTCTTAGTTAGCTGCCGCCTAGCTGCTGGGTCTGCGGCAAGCTACAACCTTCTACCAGTGGCCATGCGTGGCTGGAGGAGGAGAAATTAGGGCGGCCAAAGCTCCAATTTCATGGCCATGGATCTCGGCTAGGAGTTTTAGTTTAGAAACCACCGTCATTCAGCCTATACTAGCTTCAAGCTACGGTTTCAGATTTGGAGAGTCAGGAACAATGAAGAATTAATTCAAAGGTAGAAGACAACCCAATTTCGCCCGGAATCAGACTCTAGACGCAATTCTGGACGAACCCGGACATTTCGAAACGCTGTGAGTAGGAGTTCATTTAGTTATCATCACTTAACTCCTTCGTTGGAATTTTTCGGTAAAGTGTACATTTTTGCACTGATATCAGTGGTTATCAGGCGTTTTATCAGTATTTGATGAAACTTGAATTTTATTTTATAAATTGCTTCGGTATGATTATACATGATCTAGAACAACTTCTGATCAATGTAGAACAGTTCAATGATTTTATTTGGTTCAACGGAAACCAAAAGTGCTTAATGCAATTGTTGAAATAGATTTAATTAACTCAAATATTGGTGTTGTGTATGTTTGAATAATACAGATAATTGACTTCCTCTATGAATACTCCTGTATATATAGAGTAGCGGTTGAAATTAGTAAAGTTCATAAACAAGTGTATTAATTCGGTTGTATGTTCTAAAGTAATGAAAGATATAATTGTGTTATAATAGATTTAGGTGCCCCAACACCGTAGAACCCCATTGCGCGGTCTGTACCTTTGGGGTGAAACGACCTACCTAGCGTGTGTCTAGATGGTCGGTGACTCGTGTTCAACAATAATTCGTGTGTGTGTCACGGTGGCACGAGGACAGAAATGCAGTGTTCAACAATAATCCGTGCGTGTGTCACGGTGGCACTGGAGTAAATAGGGGTTATTCAATAATAATCCGTGCGTGTGTCACGGTGGTAACCCAGACCCTCCGACTGTGCACTACAGGTTGCGGGAGGAGTCCAGAGCACTCAGAGTTAGTGCAGTGAGGCCTTGTGAGCCTGAGAGTCCTGTGCAGACCAGGACAAGAAGTCAGACTTAGCATTTCCCGGGTGTGTCGCTAAGTCTTGTACGGTGGGATCGTAGTTCGCTACAGATCTTCATATGCAGAGTGCACTGCATATGTTTGGGGCATAACTAAAATGTAATCGTACAAGATCACAGTAAATTTAATATGTTAGTAGTTTAGAATCTTCGGTGTTAGTTGTTAATAATTGCCTAACTAATTAAGATATGCAGTTCCTGATATTTAATGCTTACAGTTATGTGATACCTGCTGTTATATAGAAATATGAATATTGCCTGATAGAATTATTATGCCATTAGAATTGCTCAGTATAGAACTGTTCTTATGCTTTATTACAATTTTATATATCTGATGAGTTGTTTAGTGATAGCTAAATGAAAAACTATTCACTGAGCGAGTAGGCTCACTCCTCTACTCAAACATTTTCAGGTCAACGACAGTTCCAGGAATCTGAAAGATCTTACCACCCTAGTCAGTAGAAGGTATATGTAGTTAGTTAGATAGTGGTCTCTTAGTCCTTTCCCCTCGGTCCTTGGGACATGGTGTGGGTGAGAGAGAGTATGTATGGCGAATGTGTAAAAGATGTAAATTAACTGTTATGTTTTACTTTCTGTTAAACAATGTTACATGTTGTAAACTCTGTTTATGTTCTCTATCCAGTTTAATTGAAATGCTTCCGCAATAGTTTATTATGTTTTAGTTTACAGCAATAATCCGGATATCATTATGATGTTTTAAAAAGAAAAAGTTCTCAGTGATTTGTTTATGTGATAATTTCTCTGTTGCGCCCTAATCTCGTGATTAGTAGTTAGTGTGAGATCGGGGTGTGACAAGGCATGTCGACCTAAGCATCCACAAGGCATGTCGACCTAAGCATGTTCATGTCATGATGACTTGCCCCATAGTGTGTCGGTTTGTTGCACTACAAGTCGTGACGACCTACCCTCAACATGATGCATGTATGTGTGTGAACTTGTCGTCTTTAACCTTAGAAAGGTTGGCCACTAGTCCATATACTAACATAGCAAGAAGGTGTAATACATGAATAGAAAAACAAATGAGATTCCATCATACAAACAATTCTAAAACCATTAACGGCTACTAGCATACAAGAGATGAATGATCTCAAGATGAAGAACTATCATAAGCGTATGAAGAGTGAAAATAACAAAGGAGGTTAAGAGTTATATAACCTGCCTCAAAGATCACCACCAAGATCCAAGCTCTAAGGTCAAGATTCAAGCTCACAAGCTCAATGTAGAAGATGATCCAGCAAACTTGTTCACCACTACACCTCCAAGGAAGAAGATGAAGGATGATCAAAGAACACAACAACTTGGAACTCGTCCACCAAGCTCTAAGAAAGACTCTCTAGCTCCTTAACCTTCTCAAGGTCATCCACCAAGAAGGAGAGGAAGCAAGGATGGACAAAAGGATCCTCTTACATGGAGAGAAAGGAGATTATGTACAAGAGGGATGAGAGAGGGATCATGGAAGAGGTGTCATCGCCTTGGAAGCTTAGGTGCCACTTGTCCATAAAAATGTGCCACATGCACAAATTCATGCAAGACATGGTGATAAGTTCTAGGATAGGTATCACACTCTTGATCTCCTATCAAGGTCATGTCCGATATCATATCTCCAAACACCCATAAACTGATAGGGTACAACTCTACACACCCCACAAAACAATAGGGCTCAACCCTACACACTCATAAACCGATAGGGTTCAACCCTACACACTCACAAACTGATACAGTTTGATCCTACGTACTCACAAACAAATAGTGTTCAACTCTACACACTCACAAATTGATACACAACCTCTCTAGGGCTCTCTAGCCTGAGACAACACATCTAGATGCAAGACACACCTCACACATGTGTTCCAAAATATCACCAAGGATGTCACCATGCAACCAAGACCCAAAAAAGGTGTCCATCTCTATATCTCCTCAAGATGATGCCAAGAGAGAGAAGGAATACTTTAGAGGTGGAAAACTTGCACATCAATCCCTACTCTGGATGAATTACAATTTGCACCAAAACCTCACCACAAAACACAAGCATCATCCAAACAAGCTCAAACAAGAAACTTAAGCTTTCAACAACCCCTAATTACATCTCAAATGATTAGAGAAAGGTTATAAGAAACATACTTAGGCAAAACAAATAGGGTTATCCCAAAATATGGGTCAGGGCCATACATGTTCCCAATATGCCACCGTAGAACCAGACTTCTACTCTACCTCAACACGTCCCCTTTGACAGAGCCACGAATGCCATTATGTTCGGGTGAAGGGTGCAAACACCCCTTCACCATTGCACAGGGATCCAATTATCGAGAGCATGAAGTCAACACTTTGCTTGAATCATCCAGGCATACGCAAGGAAGGTCACGAGGAAGAAGAAGGGAAAGCATGAAATTACTAGCCTACCCCCAAGGCGCGAGGACCAAACCCTAGGTCGGGTGGGAAAAAATGGTATTTTGCCTTAGCTTGATGCCCCATCCATGTGGATCAAGACACACACATAGATAGAGCCCATTTGCGGAACCCAGAGTGCATAAATTAATAGATAACTCGATGATTCTAATGTGGCTGCATTTTATTAGCTAAAAGGTATTTTTCTTATAAAAATCATAATAATTAGTAGGATGATCTGATTGCAACATGTAATATATGACAAATGATCAGAAAAATGCAAGTAGTACAATGAAAATAGTTTCAAGACCTCAATATATTTCTAATCCTAAAAGTTCCTAAAGTTACCCACTTTAATGTATAAAAATCCTTCTAGATTTTGATGATCTTTATACATATAAATGATATTTTATGGATAAAAAGAGAAACTTTAAATTTATGTGAACTTAACACTCCATAATTTGATAAAGTAGGACTTCTTTTAGATTAAAAGTGCAATTGATGAAAAATTATGGTTTGTGCACCAAAAGGACATGAAAAGTGGAATTTAGGGTTTGGAAAGCCAAAATCCAAATGAAACCCTAAAGTTAACCTTGAAATCTTAAATTTGAGACCCAAGTCTATCTTAGGATGATTTGGATAAAATAGTAATACATGGGTGTATTGCATCAAATTTCAGGGAAAACTTTGTTTGGTTGATTGATTGCTTGCTCTAGCTTGGATGTATAGACTCTTGATCAAGGTATGTGGTTACTCTTATGGCTAATCGCTCTAGTTTCACGGAGATTTTTGAGGTTTCACGAGTTTTCTTGAAATTAACTGTTGGATGAACTTTATTCTTGCAACTATAGATTGACTATGGCTATCACCATATATATGTGCATGACTAGCTCAAATCCTAATCCTCCTCTATAGTTGTGTGTATACGTGAGAAATTGATGACCTAGGTATTGGTCTACCTCCTAGTAGGATCAATAGATTACCATGAGTTGAGGTTTGTCTACCTTTGGGTAGGATCATACAACTATACTGCTCTAGGTCTTGGTCTACCTTTGGGTAGGATCATACGACTATACAACTCTAGGTCTTGGTCTACCTTTGGGGTAGGACCAAAAAGGGCTATAGAGGATCTACCATAAGGGAGAGGTAGTATCCATGTCCAGTACAAGGACAACACAAAGGCTTGGATAGATCATGATTGAGTAGTTACGTTTAAGATGTAAAGTTTGATTTGTCAAATAACTTTGTTGCAATTGTTGATATAACTAGATGCAAACATTTTATTTCCCCTACATACCCATACAATTTGTTATACTGACTGACGTTTTACTTGTCAACATTTTTGGTTAATTTGTTGTTACATCTACAAGATTAATGGAAAGTGGATATTCAATAAAAGGTGGCATTGAAAAAGAACAAGGCTATATAATGTTTGGAGGAATATAGTTAGATAGTTCTAAACTTGGGTAAAATCTTGAAATCCCATTTTCAAAAAGGTATGTAAAAAGAAAAAATTATATCCTGCATTAATCTTAGTTATGTAGAATTTATTAATTATTTTATATTATTTGCAAAACATATGATCTTGTTTGAAATAATGACTCTAGCCTCTTGGCCTTTCTTAATTTGGGGTTGTCGGGGGTGGGGTCCTAACAACTACAACCGGTAAAACATGTACCATCAACATCTCTGATTGGTGTTGGGTATAACACAACTATAAGGAGTCCACCCTACTAGTCAAGACCCTGACACCCTAGTGGTTCACTCTAGCTTACCTTGATCGAGACTACCTCAGTTGGGAAATTGTTTCCTCCCCACAACACATGCCTCATCTTGTGTGGATTCTACAGTGTTTAGGGCATCTAAATCTTTAATTCACTTTTTAAATTAAGGATTCAATCATCACATCAACACGTCTTAGTTTATCTTTGCATGTTCATTTCATAGATCAATTGGTCGTTTTACCACAAAATGAACTATTAAGCATCACCACACTCATACTAAGAAACATTGATATCACAATACTTGATTCATTCAACACCCTATCCTAAGGGTTTCATTTTACTCAACCACTTATCACATGACTTTCATAAGGATTTAATCTATCATAAACATTCATTGAATAAAGACGACTTTCCACAATTCATATACAATCAACATATGTATGAAACCCTCGAATTGAGTTGAATTTGGGTTTTCACACCATTCAGTGAGATATCATGCATCACAAATAACATGTAATAAATTAACTCCATGATGTCAAGAAATCACTTCAAATGGATTTCACAATATCTATTCACAAATTTGTAACTTTCCACTCATGTAGGGTTTCACCCTCTTTAATGAGATACTAAGAAAACATTGATGACATCACACAAAATCCAAGATATTATCTGACATATATGTAGTACACATTCAAATAGAAAATTATCAATAAACAAGGAGATTCAAATAGACAATTTCTTTATTTAATTATACAACAATTTCAATCATAGCCAAAAACCCTAAATTTTAGTTTACTCTTATAGCCTCTACAATTAGTTATTAGGATAGATTGTATCCATTTCTAATATGATTTCATCATCTGAAATTCATCACAATAGAGGAATAATTCATTTCATATCATTTTGCAAAAAATAGATCAAAATGACAATTTAAGATTTGTAGTCACATATTAAGAAATTGAAGATTGTTGACGATTTAAATCATTTTTGTGCAATATACTTTTTAAAGCAAGTAGACACTCTCCCTAAGGTGTGAAAATACCTTAAAAACACTATAAATCTATGGAAGCTATTGATCCTCCTTGGTCTTTATGTGTTATAACCGAGAAACTTGACGGCTCGAACTATCATCTTTGGTCAGCATCTTTCGAACTATATTTCAAACAATAAGGGTGATTTTCCCTTATCCCAATTGATGCTTAAATCCCTTATGATGCTATGGCTCATGAAAATCAAGTAAGCCTACACTTAGTGGGCCAAAAATGATTCCAGAGTTATGACGTGGATGGCAAATAGTGTCAAATCAAACATTAGCCAGTCTCTCCTTCACCTTTAAAATGCCAAATCCATGTGGGATCAACTATCCCATTGTGTACTACTCAATATAATCCAAAAAAATTCTTTGATATCTTCAAGAGTCTTGTGAAAAAGGAGTATGCGACTGATGGATCTGTTAAAGAATACTACTGTCATGACCACATTTGTGCTTAATTGGTAAACTAGGGTTTACTTGAATGATTACATGTTTAATTAGATTGAACATCGTTTAAACTTGATTAATGATTATAGCTCAGTTGTGATGTTCAAACCTAATAATGAATTCTAATCATGCTTATAATTCAGAATATTTAGTAACAAAATGTACAGAGAAGAAGATGTAGCAGCAATAGAAGCAGCAAATCTAGATCAACAGATTTGAAAAACCCTCATAGAGGAAGTAGATAGCAGTAGTAGATCAGGATCAATAGATTTGAGAAATCCACATAGGATACTAGATAATAGTAGCAGATCAAGATCAATAGATCCAAGAAACCCACATAGAGGTAGTAGAGAATAGAAGTAGACTTGGATCAACAAATGTGAGAAACCCACATAGGGGTGGTTGAGAGAAATAGAAAATTTGGATCAGTAGATCTGAGAAACTAGCATAGGGGTAGTAGAGAGAAGAAGGAAAGTCCTACACCACCATAGTGTGATATTTACTTCACCATGTGTCATAGGTAGAAAAAAAAGTATATTACTTTTAGGTTTTCAACTTGCTATTTTGGATATAGCTAGAAAAGATCAGGAGAAGTCGATGGCATGGAGATTGAACGGGTGGAGTTCTATTGGGTGAAGGTGAATGGGGTGTACGAAGTTGAGGAGGTGGTATAGTTATATGGGATGGAGGTCGATGGGGTGGAGGTCTATGGGGTGGAGGTTCATTAGGTGAAGGTCTATGAGGGATGGAAGTTGATTAGATGGAGATTGGTGGGGTGTTGGAAGTTGAAGAGAAGGTATAGGTCAATGGTGGAGGTTGATGGGATGGAGGTTGATGGGCTTGATGGGGGAAGGAAGGTCTAGGTGGTGTAAGTTGAACAAGTGAATGGAGGTCATTGTAGTAATGGTCGACGGAATAATGGTTGATGGGGTAGTGGTCGATGGGGTTTGGAGGTTGATGGTTTTTGGAGGTCTATTGGTTGGTTGATGATGATGGGGTGGTGGAGGAAGATGAGGTGATTGGTGGAGAGGAGATGGAATAATAATGTAGAATTAAGGAGGTTTAAACATATCTGATACCATATATAATGAAAAAAACTTTATTTGATGTGTTTCAAACAAATGAAATGCACTATCATGTATAGTATAACATAGTAAGTGAGAAATAGAATTGGGAAATATGGGATAAAGGAAAACCCAAATGCAAGATAAGGGTAAAGAACACAAGCTAATGCACACAATAAAGCATAAAGCATATATACTAATACTCCCCTCAATATAAAGCATAGATGTCAAACATTCTTGTCTTGTCTACCATCATACCAAAGTGAGTCTTGGTAAGTATCTTGGTAAAGATATTAGCAACCTGATCTTCAATCTAGAGATAAGGAGTATAGATGTGACCAGAGAACAAATTTGTCAAAAATTGCAATCCACCTCTATATTCTTAGTGCACTCATGAAGCATTGGATTTCTTGTAATAAAAAGGGAGTCTTTGGATTCACAATGCATGTGAATAGGAACATAATCAGAGATATAATTTTTTTTTGAGGAGTCCACAGACCCATATGAATTCTCTAGAAATATGAGCCATATCTCTATTTTCTTCTTCGGCACTAGATCAAGAAACCACGATATGTTTCTTACTATGCCATGTAATTGGATTTCCCCCAACAAAGGTACCGTAGCTAGAGATAGATTTCCTATCACATCTACTTCCGGCATAATCAGAATCAGAATATACATGTTTACATTGCCCATGCCTTTGATACATTAGCCCTTTCCCTAGAGAAGTTTTTAGATATTTAAGGAGATGATAGACATAATCCTGATGACATTGTTTAGGTTTATCCAAATACCTACTTACAAGTCCATTAACGACAATAATTTAAGCACTAGTCATAGTAAGATAAATAATCTTACCAATTAATCTTTTATATTGGTGGTTATCAAGATAGGGTGGTGAAGATTCAACATCTCAATTGGTATTGGGATCTAGAGGAGTGCTAACAGGTTTAGTACCAAGCATACATGTTTTCATCAGCATATCTGGAACATATTTTCACAATGAAATATCGACACCCGAAGAAGGTCTAGTAACTTCAATTTGCAAGAAGTACCTGAGTTTACCAAGATCTTTAGTAATAAAGTGTTGTTCTTGATATCTTTTGGTAATTGCAATACTTTTAAAATCACTACTAGGAAAAATTATATCATACACATAGAAAATAAGAATAATACAAGCCTAGAACTAGTTTTTTAATAAAAATAGAATGATCTATATGTGAGCACTGAATAATTTATCAACCATGTCCCTAGTCTTTGTTTTATGCCATGGATCAGCTTCTAAAGTTTGCAGACTTTGGAACACTCCCCCTAACTGATAAAACCACATTCTTGTGCCATGTAGACTTCCTCATACAAGTCACCATATAAGAAGGAATTTTTAACATCAAGTTGAAAAAGTGGCCAATCTTTATTCACAACAACAGATTTTATCACTCTTAAATAATTGAGTCTGGAAACATGAGATTTAAAAAAAAATAGTAAACCACACAGGTATGAGTGTAACCTTTTGCTACCAGTCGTGCCTTCAGCCATTCAACGGAACCATCTGGATGGTATTTGATAATAAAATCCAGTGACAGCCAACCGTCAAATAATTTTTGGGATAACAATAAGATCCCAGGTCTTGTAATCTCAAAGGGATTTCATTTCAATTTCTATAGCTAGAAGCCAGGAAGGATGTTGAAGACTTTATGTAGAATTATTTGTTATAGAAATAGGAGAAAGAGAAATACTAAAACAATTAAATATAGCATCAACATTAGTGGAAGAGAAGAAATTACTAATCATATGTTGAGTGCAGGAGTGAACACCTTTCCTTTGGCTAACAGGAAGATGTAGATCAGAAATTACCTGGGAGGTGTTATGATCTACCAAAGAGGGAGTAATTGGTTGTTGAAGGGATAAGGAGGGAACTAAAACCTTGGTTCTTCTCTTGTTCAACTTCAAAGGAAGTGTATGATCGTTAGTTACTTTAGTGTGATCATGTTATACCACTTGAGGCAATAGAGTAGGATCCAACAAATCACTTGATTAAGTAGACCCCTTGTCATAGTAGTATGACATCTATTAAAAAAATACAACATCTTTACTCATAAATCATTGTCGTTTGATAGGATCATAACACCAATATCCTTATTGAGTCTTTGAATATCCTAGAAAGATACATGGACTGGAGTTGGTGTCATGTTTAGATATCCTAGGGTGGAGATTCTTAAGAAATAAGTGATTCCAAAGATGTGTGGTGGAACAAAAAGTAGAGGTGCATTGGGATACAAAAGAGATATAGGGACTTGATTATACAACATAAAAGAAGGCATATAGTTTAATAAGTAACACGCAGTAGAAACAATCCCAGACCTGAAATGTTAGGGACATGGTAGTGAAGAAGAACAGTGTGTGCTACTTCAACAAGATGGAGATTCTTCCTTTTTGCCACACCAATGGTGTTTTAGAACATGGTTTTATGAACAGTACCTTGAGAAATATAAAATAGATCGATATATTTTTTCATAAATTCCAAAGCATTATAAGTTCTCAAGATTTTAAAAATAGTTTTGAATTGGGTTTGGATCTTAGTAAAAAAGGTGGTGGTAGTTTGCAAAACATTATTGTGATCAAGAGATATAGCCATGTTTCTCTAGAATTCTTGTCAATAAAAGTCATAAAATAGTGAAAACCAAACCACCTAGTAACAGAACAGGAACCCCAGATATCGACATGAACAATATCAAAAAGATTTTAAGAACACATTTCTATCTTTTTATGTAAAATAGCTCGAGTTTTCTTGCCAAATTAGTAAGATTCATATAAAAGATATTTCTCAAAAATATCAAGGAATAAACATCGTAGTTTTGCAGAAGAAGGGTGTCCCAGGCGATACTACAATTACAGACCAATCACAAAAGATTATAGTAGAGTTGTAGCAGATTGTAGAACATCCAAGTAATATATTCCATCAGGTCCCTCATGGCCTAAACCAATCTTCATCCTCATTCGAAGATCTTGAAACATACAAACCTCAGGATAAAAATTGATAAAGCATTGATGGCTCGTAATAATTCTACTAACACTAATAGATTAAGAGGAAATCTTGGAACATATAAGAGTGAATTTAATGGTAGTCTTTTAGATAGAGATATAATTCTAGTTTCATGTACTACAAACTGAGTTCCATCAACCACTATCTTAGGAGGAACTCAAGTTGTTTTTTAGAAGGAAGTAAAAATTTCATAACAACTAGATATATGAGTGGATGTTTCAAGTAGATGACCCGTTTAAAATTACCGTAAGTAGCAAGAGATGTAAGTAAAGTAGAAGGACCACCATTTTGAGAAGGTGTTTGAGAGGATAACCGAGCCTAAAGGATTTTTTTCAAACTTTGAGTGAATCCACTCAATTGTGGGATGATAAAAACTTGAGGCAGTAGTAGTCAAATATTTGCATGCATCCAAGGAGACATGGTTAGCCCAGGCAGGACAACCATGCATTTTCTAGTAGCGATCCTCATTATGCTCGTATGCCCACAGAAGGTGTAGAAGTGGTTATTATTAGAAATTTGATGTTGGCCTCATCTAGAGCCAGAAGGAGGACCATGTCCATGAGAAATAGATAAACAGCCACCATGACCAAGGCCACATCCACATCCTTGACTAGAGTCATGGGAAAGGATGGCAAGAATAGAGTGACCAGAAGAAGTAGCAAGAAGTGAAGACATGGAAGGAAGAAATTGAATGTGCTTTAGAACATCCCTTAGTGTGGGTAAGGGATCATTAGATAAGATCTGGTCAACAACGCTTGAAAAAAGTTGTGGTAGTTCAACCAAGAACTGAACTAACTAAATTTTGTTGTGTTGCTATTGAACTTCTTTGATGTCAAAAGGAAGAGGATGATATACTTCACATTCATCCCAGTGTGCTGAGCATTGGTTTTAGTAGTCTTCAACAGATCCATAAGTTGCATGCTCCTTTTTTTCCCAGACTCTTGAATATCTTGAAGACCTTATTTTGAAATTCTATTGATGAGAGTTCACATGGGGTAGTTGATCTCACATGGCTTTGACATTTTGAAGGAAAGGGAGAGACTAATTAATCTTTATTTTAGCATTATTAACCATCCACATCATAACTCTGGGATCATCTTTGGGCCATTGAGTGTACCCTTTCTTGGTTTTTTCATTAGTCACAACATCAGGAGGGATTTTTGCATCAGTAGAAATATGGGAATAGTGCCCTTGAGTTTTGGCATATAGTTCAAAAGATGCCAACCAAAGATGATAGTTTGAGCAGTAAAGTTTCAAAGTCATAACACACAAAGACTGAGTAGGATTGATACTTGCCATAGAAGTCAGATTGATGATGTACATAGAGAAAAAGAAGTAGGAGCAGCAGATCTGGATAAAAAATATGAAAAACCTTCATAGGGTTAGTAAATAGCAGTAGCAAATTGGGTCCAAAGATTCGAGAAACCCACATAGGGGGCAGTAGTAGATCCAAGAAACTCAAATATGGGTAGTAGAGAGAAAAAGCATATCTAGATCAATAGAACTGAGAAGCCTACATAGGGGTAGTAGAGAGTAGTAGAAGATTTGGATAAGTAAATCTGAGAAATCCGCAAAGGAAAATAGAGGGAAGAATGAAAGACCTATGCGGGCACATTGTGAGATTTACTCCACCATGTAGTGTAGAAAAAAAAAGCATATTACTTATATGTCTTGAATATGATATTTAGGAATTAGCTAGAAGTGATCAAGAGAGGTCAATGGGGTGGAGGTTGATGGGGTTTTGGAAGTTGAAGAGGTGGTATAGGTCAATGGGGTGGTGGTCAATGGGTTGTAGTTGTATGTGGTGGAGGTTGATGAAGGTTTATGAGGTGAAGGTAGATGAGGGGTGGAGGTCAATGGGATGCAGGTTGATGGGGTGTTGGAATTGGAGTTGGTGGTAGAGGTCAATGGTGGAGGTCAATGGACTTGATGGGGGAATGGAGATCTATGGGGTGGTGAAAGTTGAAGAGGTGATGGGAGGTCTATGTGATGGTGGAATTTGAAGAGATAAAGGGAATTCGATCACGTAATGGTCAATGGATGGTCTATGGGGTAATGGTTGATGGGGTTTGGAGATTGTGGGTAGGTGAAGGTCTATTGGTTTGTCGAGGATGATGGGGTTGTGGGGGTAGATGGGGTGGACGATGGAGAGGGGGGTTGAAATAGCATCATACAATTAAGGGGGGCCAAACATGTTAGATATCATACAAAATCAAAAAACCTTTATTTCATGAGTTTCAAACATATACAATGTAGTCTCATTTATAGGATACGAGAGTAAGTGAGAAACAGAATTGGAAAATATGGGGTAAAAGAAATGCTAGAGACAAGATAAGGATAAATCACACAAGGATAATGCCCAGAACAAAGCATAAAGCATATATACTAATACTCCCCTCAAGATGGAGCAAAGATGTCAAACATGTCTAACTTGTCCAACAGTGCATCAATGAGAGTCTTGGCAAGCATCTTGGGAAATATGTCATCAAATTGATCTTCGGTCCATAGATAAGGGGTACACTTGTGACTAGAGAGAATAGATTCACAAACAAAATGTAAATCCACCTCTATATGCTTGGTGCTCTCATGAAATGTTGGATTGATGGAAAGAAAAATGAAGGCTATATTGTGGAAATGCATGGGAATAGTAGCGGAATCAGAGACATCAAATTCTTTGAGGAGTCCATGGACCCACATTAATTCACAAGAAGTATTTTCCATATCGTTATATTTTCCTTCAACACTGGACTAATCAACCATGATCTATTTCTTACTATGCCATGTAACTAGATTTCCCCCATCAAAGGTACAGTAGCCAGAGGTAGGTCTATTGTCACATCTACTTCTAACATAATCAAAATCATGATATCTAGTGAGTTTATAGTGCTCGTGTCTTCAATATAGTAATCCTTTCCATTGAGAAGTTTTAAAATATTTAAGGATATGGTAGAAAGCATCCCAATGACATTATCGAGGTTTATCTAGATACCTACTAACAAGTCCAACAATAGTTGCAATATCATCTCTAGTCAAAGTAAGATAAATAAGCTTACAAACCAATATTCTATAATGTTGGTTATCAAGATATCTGGAGGAGTTCTAGCGAGTTTAGTACCAAGCGTAACTATTTTGGTTAGTATATTTGGAACATATTTGTGTTGTGAAAGTCAAACACTAGAATAAGATCTAGAAACTTCAATTCTCAACAAGTGGCTAAGTTTACTGAGATCTTTAGTAACAAAGTGTTGGTCTTGATATCTTTTGGTAGATACAATACCTTTAGACTTACTACCAGATAGAGTTATATTGTCCACAAAAATAATAAGAATAAAAATCCCAAATTTGGTCTTTTTAATAAAAACAAATTGATCTGAATGTGAGCGTCAAAATTGAAACTTCAAAAGTATTTGGGTCAATTTATCAAACCATGCATGTGGGCTTTGTTTTAGGCCATAGATCACCTTCTTGAGTATATAGACTTTGGAACACTCCCCCTGACTGACAAAACCAATTTCTTTCTCCATTTATACTTCCTAATGCAAGTCATCATATAGGAAGGCATTTTTAACCTCATGTTGAAAAAGGCGGCAATTTTCATTCACATCATAGATATTTTCCTTGTTAGAGAATTGTGTCTAGCAACAAGATAAAAAGTTTCAAAGTAGTCAACCCCATAGGATTGAATGTAACCTTTTTCTACCAGTTGTTCCTTCATTTGTTCAAGAAAACCATTTAGATGATATTTCATAGTAAGAATCTAATGACAACAAACAATTAGAAAATTTTCAGGACAATAAAAAAGATCATAGGTCTTACAATCTCAAAGGGCAGTCATTTTAGTTTCCATATCTTGACGCCAGGAAGGATGCTGAAGAGCTTGCGTAGCGTTCTTTGGTACAAGTATGGTAGAAACAGAAGGAGTAAAACAAGGAAATCTAGCACCAATATTAGTGGAAGAAAAGAAATTACTAATTGGATGTTGAGTGTAGGAGTGAAAATCTTTCCTTTGGCTAATAGGAAGAAGTAGGTTAAAGATATCATGGGAGGTGTTCTAATCGTCCTATGAGGGAGGAATTGGTTTTTGAGGGGCCAGGGATGGAACTATAACCTTGGATCTTCTCTTGATCACCTTTAAAGGAGGAGGGAGATCTTCAATTACTTTAGTGTCATCATGTTCGACCACTTGAGGTAGTAGAGTAGGATCAAGTAGATCACTTGATAAAGCAGACCCCTTATCAAATTAGTACAACATGTGTTCAAAAAATACAACATGCATACTCACAACCCATTGTCCTTTGACAGATTGTTGGATCAAAGGGCTCTAAAGGGGGTTAATAGATCTAAAAATCACATAAATAAAATCAATTGGACCTTCAAATTACTACAAGAAGTAGGATTCCAAATATGAAATTTGATGTGCAACGAAGCATACATAGAAAGGATGAGAGTGATTGAACAAGCACACGAACAAGCTATGTAGCGTGGTTCCAATCTCCAAACTAGGAGAAAGTCAGTCCACTGCTTAGAGAAGTCAAGCCCTAGGATTTTGCAACCATTGCATATTTATGTTCCATTATAAGACATACAATAAGACCGACCTTTTATAGGTCAATGATACCTATCCTTCCTTTTTATGGACCAACAGGAGGTAATAAATCACACATGGTCTAACCTATCCTTGAGGTAGAGTCTTCAACCTCTATAAGGGCATACCCACTTTTCCATGAAGTAGTACACCTTTACCAAGGAGCTCCTCTCTTGCATCGAGTCTCCCGCCTTAAAGGAATTACCTACTCGCCTCAAGGATCTTCAACTTTCACCTTCTCCTTCAACTTGGAGGAGCTTCACCAACATAGTTCTTGAGAAAGAGGTTGGGAAAGGGAAGATTTGATAGCTTTACAAGAGTAAAATGGAGTAGATATCTCACACACAACCTATCTCACTCAAATGGACGTTTGGATTTGTAAGTAAGAGAGATAAAGGGTCTCTAGTGGACAAAATGCACACTAAAATAGCTAGGAGCTTGAATAACATGATGGAGCAAACTTGGAATGAAGTCCAAGGGGTCCTATTTATAGTTGGGGATGTCCACTAGCCACTAGAAGAACTTAGGAAAATTTCTAGTCATTTGGGTGTTGCAATATATCTATTTTCTGATGTTTGCAACACTCCAAAGGCTAGAATCATTTTTTCTACACATTCAATACCATGTTGTCGGTCGAGTTTCCATAAAGGTAACTCGGTAGCTAGAACTATGGGACAAGCTAATTTTGAGTTTTCAACTGAGTTTATCCAAGATGAAACTCGAATGATTGCTTAAAATAAATTTCTCATTGCAAGGTGTCAGTCAAGTTTATCTAGAGGTAAACTCAGGCAAACTTTAACATTTACCAAGAACCATCCTAGGCATCAGTCGAGTTTTAGAGAAAGAAACCTGATTGATCATCCATCTTGTGATGTATTTCGGAAATTGTCATAAAAATGATTAAATGTTCAAATTAAGTGCTCATGATTTTTATCATCTTAGTTACAAGTCATAGCATTAATACAAATGATTACAAAATTGTCCTATGTCATTTAGGGCTATTTCCACAAAAGTGTATTTGCATTGCTTTTGACTTGAACTTGATCAAGCTAGGGCTTGATTAAATAGATCCTTTTGATGTACCTAATACCTGAAATTAATCTTAAATGGACACATTAGAGTCATATGAATGGAATGGTTAAGTGATCATCAAAACATGGAAATGTATAACACTTAGGTCAACATTCTCCCCCTTTTTTAAGATGACAACCCATTCCTCAACATATTGAAAAAGATTTAGAAATTTAACTTTTACCTTGTGAATTGTAAGGGGATACATGAATTAACAATTTCAATTTCTCCCTCTCAATTCATTCTTACATAAATTTCTATGTTCGTTCACCTATATGGTTAGTATCTTCCACAAAGAAAAAGAACCATAGCACATATATACTATTGAGACCTCTTACAAGTCACATGATATTTTAGAAAATAGACTAGAAAAGGTTCACAATACACTATGTTTGAACTCACTTATCCCCCTTTGTCATATCAAAAAGGTAGGGGCTAGAAGAGCTAAGAAATACAAGTCTTATCCACAAGAACAAACTACACTAGAAACCACCATAGCAGACACCAAAGTAGAAAATTCAGAGACAACAAGCATGCTAGAGTCATAATCAAAATATGTAAGCACATACCAAGTACTCATCATATAAAGCCAAACATAGAGTTAAGGTACATGATATAATATTACAATACCAGATATGTCCTCTCTAGATGAAAACTATAAAACAATGAAAAAATGAGATATGAAAATAGTATGCCTCAAATACAGTGCCCAAATGTTCAAGACATGAAAGTCTACAAAAAGAGATATATATGTCCTATAGACTATGAACTAAAAATATATGACATTTATATCAATGAACTCGTCATCATCGTCCTTGGGCTGGTAGTCCTCATCTCCATTTGAAGGTGCATCTGGGGCAACAAGAGTGTCATCACCATCATCTCCATTGTCAATGGAGTTGTCATCACCATCATCATCATAATCCTCATCACAATTAGCATCCTCATCCTCATCATCACCATCAACCATTTCCTCATCCTCAGGAGGTCCAAAGGGGCAAGTAGTAGGCCACTTGGCATGTTGTTCAGTCCACAACGTACCACATGTAGCTAAAACATTTGCTTGCTTGAAGCTAGGTATAGAAACCCCATCAAAGTCATGATGCAGGGTAGAGGTAGGTCCTAGAGGTAGTAGAAGAGTGTCACTTGGTTGAGGAGCAGCTGGGGCAGGTCCACCATCAGAGGTATGGGGTACCTCGGAAGCAGTAGGTGGAGGGCCCAGGTAGAACTAATTGTATGCATAGTAAGCATAGTTACCACCTGGGTAGAAATGGTAGGTGGGGTAGGGTTGGGTGCAAGATAAGTTCATGATTGACATAATTTGAACTAAATCATGATGTATTTGGTCCTAAACCTAGAGGTTGCAGGCGTGTTGGTGTGTCATGTAGCCATCAGGATTTTTTTCGATGCTGAAAATGAGGTACAATCAGGTCTAGGATGAGTGGAGGACCTGGGTGGAGGTAGAAATACAAGGTGTGGTAGAGGAGGTAGGACAGAAAGACTTCTAGATAGTGGTCTCACTAGTATAGACACCTTTCCTATTAGCTTTGTAGCCAAGATCATTGATGCATGTTTACTACATGTCTTAAATGCAAGTGCACACATCAAAGTAATATAGGCCAAAAGAGGCCCAGATATCAAACACAGGGAAATGTGAACCCATGGAATACTACTAACTATGACTCGATCAACTAAACCTATGGAAAAGGAGATTGGTTGATTAATTGACTAACTATAAGAATGAAAACTAAGTTATGGAGGTTGTTATCACATATGGGATGGATTCCTTAGGAATATAGTTTCACCATGGTTTATACTGCTTTTAACATTAATTATCAATATTTAGTTCACCTAACTTTGGACCAAGAAACCTACAGTAAGAACTACCTACTCTCATTGTGTAATTCACTACCTAAACTAATAAAAATCCCACTCTCATAGTGGTTTAGTTATTAGTTAAATGCTTTAATGATACCTCTGGGTTATCCTCTTCATAGTCGTACGTCTTCTCTCGAAGCACGATCTAGGCTATGTAAATCTACAACCTATCCAACCCTTAATCCCCCTCTCAATGCAATTGATGGTCTAATAAATAACCTCTGGTAATATGGAATGGATAATTCGTGAAGCAATCATAGAGATATGTCCAGAAATTAGGAAAACATAAAAATTAACTAATAATTAACAATTATAGTACATAACTGGGTTACTCCCAATTCCTAAGGAACAAGGGGATTAGCCTCGCATCGTTTCAGTTTCCCTACACACAGATGGAGAAGAAAGAGGCGAGTAAAACATCAAAGAAGCAACAAAAAACCCCTGGAGAAGATGATCTAGATGACTCCTTCTGACGAACACAATGATTTTCCATCTTTCGGCCGCAAATATGTCCACCGAAAGTGCTCAAACCACCTGAAACATAGCTTTCTCCTCTCCTTTATCTTCTCATGGTTCTCCTCTATCATGTAATAGATTATAATGTGATATCAAGGTCTGACCGCACTCGTCCCTAGTCATAGAATTGACTTAGGGCGTCATTAAGTCATGAGTGTTGGATTTAACCGTGATCTTTAATTTGTCTTGATCGCGACAATTCGGTACCGCTGATAAGGTGTCGATAGTACCAAGGCCTTCTCAGCTTCAAAATCATTTGTGAACTATTGGTACCACTGACATAGACGTCAATGGAACTGAGATTTTCCCTAACATCTCCTATTGAATTTCTGGTTCAAGTCGGTACCACCAACTTGGGTGTCGGTAATACCAAGATACTTTTAGAGTGCTCCTGTTGAAATGTTGGTAGTAATAATTCTTTTATCAGTACTAGTGAGTTTCATCGATTCATTCATGCTATTTTTCTTCCAATGTCGGTACTGACTTGTTCATAGCATTGAGATGATCCAATTCTTGTCAGTTTCATGACATTTAACAAGAAAGAACATAAGTTCAACAAATAATGATAAATCAATATGGAATAGTAAAAATAATGAATATTTTACACAATTAAGTGTCACGAGACAATAATGATAATTCATGCATAAATATTATCAAAATGAGCAATAACTTCTTAAAATACATGGTAAAATAGCTTACGAAAAGCAATAGTTATTCAGTGCATCAATCATGGAAAAGGGATTTCTTACAATGATGAGAAAACACACCACAAATCAAGTTGATGGGTACCATTGGTGTTCTTCCCTGAGTCAAAATAGGTCATGTGGTGAAGATTGTAATGGGCCCATTTGACTCTAACATCATTCATGAGAAAATTAATACATTAACACATAAATGTTCTCTACAATATCCATTGATTTTTCTTTGGGTGGATATTATATTTATCCACTAATCCAATGAGATGTGTCATTATGTATAGGGAAGAGGAAGGATGGATGGATTTGTTCTTATACAGAACATCAAGTTTCATAAAAAACTTGTGATGTTAGGGAGGGTAAGCTCAGGGTCAAAGATTTTTTAGAACTTTTCAGGGTCAAGCAAGTCAAGATATTGGTGATAGGAGGTCATTCATTCATTTTCATAGTTGGTACCATTGAAATAGGAATTCAAAGAACCCTTAGAGATGGTAATCTTAGTACCCACAATCATGGAGGTCAAGATAACTTGGGTGATTAGAGGTGGCACAAGGGTAGTGTAGTTCCACGTGAGATTTGCATAAATTTAGGGACCACTTTTGTGATAGACATAGAATTTGTGTAGCACAATTACTCTACACACAAAGCAAAATGATGATGACCTTGAAAAATAGAAGCAAATTGCTTCATCAAACCACTATTGGATTCAAGCAAAGCTAAAAAAGGAATAGGATTTCTAGGAAGAATCTCCTTATGCCTATTAAAACCTTGAGTGGAGATGAATGGCGTGCCAACAAAGGAGACATGCCTTGGAGCAGTGGCGGATGAAGGTATCCCAGCTGGTTTAGTGTGTTTCCATCAGTTTGATTCCATGTAGGTTGGATAAGATGAAATGGACTCAAATCGAGAGAGATGGAAAGAGTTTTGGGCCGTCTAAGGTGCTAGTTCAATGTAATAAGGACTTGCATAAGTGATCTGGGGATATAAAGAGTAAAAGAGAGATTTGGGTAGCCCTAGGGTTTAAGGATGAACAAGAATAAGTGGCTATCAGCTGACTTTCTCTATTTGAGAGGGATAAAAGTCATCTGACACCCTATATATTTTCCTCCCAATAATGTTGTTGGTCATGTTTTGGATTTGAGAAACTCAACTGACACTGCGGTTTTGTTTAGTCCTTGTCTTTTTGTCAGTCAAGTTTCTCCCACAACAAATACGGTTGACAGGTCAATCTGTCTAAAAGATAAGAAACTTAATTCTAAGACACTAGATTTCTATATAAATTTATATTTATACCTGATCATTATTTTGTAACTATTTAGGAACATTCCACTCATCATTGTCCTACTATTTTTTGGTAAAGCATGCATTAGCAAAAAATAGCCAAAAACAAGCAAAACAAGGCTTTAAAACAAGACAATTATAGCACTATCTTGTAAGAGATGAGCAATATATGAGTAAAAACATATAGGTATATGAACATATAGATATAAGGCATATCATTATCATCAAGAGTAGTAATAAACAATTTTGATCTAACAAAGGTAAATTTCTCTCTAGCTAGAGGTTTTTTGAAAATGTCCACAAGTTGAGTTTCCGTGTCCACATGCATGATATAAATATCCTTTTTGGCAATGTGGTAACGAAGGAATTTGTGGTGGACCTCTATATGTTTGGCTCTACTATGCAATATAGTATTATAAGAAAAATTTATTGCACTAGTATTATCACAGTATATAGGAGAAGCATCAAAATAAATGTTAAAGTCATGGAGAATTTGCTTCATCCATAGGACTTGGGCACAACAACTCCCAATTGCAATGTATTCAACCTCAATAGTTGAAAGAGCCACTGTGATTTATTTCTTAGAGATCTAAGAAAACAAATATGGTCCTAGGAAGAATCAAGTGACACTAGTGTACTTTCTATCATTTAAGCACGGTCCATAATGTACATCACAATAGAAGTAATAGTGAAGTCTTATGACTTGGGATACTATGATGGACTGGAGTTATGCTTAATTTCGAGGATGAAATTTCTTTTAAGGTGTGTAGGATGTGATGGAGTGAACTTTTGAAGTATTTAGATTCTCAATGACATACATAAATTCATGTGAATTTGAGTTACTTTAAGGATACCAAGTGCTCTACTAAAGTTTGGATGTTAATTGTTGTGGACATAATGATTAAGATCCCTAGGTTTGTCTTTTTGAGGAATTTAATTTCATGAGTAGAAAGTTGAGTTTTGGTACCAAAGTTTAGTAGGATGTATCTTAAGTTGTGATAATCTACGGTTAAATTTTCATGGAGTTTGACTGTTCCTAGAGAGCGATATCTAAGTTTGAAAATAGTTAAATGATTGATGTAGGATGCAATTTGAAATAAGGTGTATGTGTTTTTTTGCCCTCAGTTGTAGTTATATGTGTCACACATATAAGTGGTACTAATTTGTGACATTGTTCTAGACCTAAGATGTGATCAGATATTGTTGGGTTCAACCTCTTCCCCTTACAGCTATAGTTGATCGTGGGAGACACCCTCCTCATGACGTGATGCTTGGAAGTCGTGGGAGCTGAATGTTGCTGACCTGACGGTTGCAATATGATCATCTAACGGAGGCAAAGGACCTCTTATTCAAGCCTTTTTGATCGTTTCTAGAGGGAGAACAGGTTGTTTCCTCCTTTTCTTTCTCCACTGCATCCACAGGTTAGATGAGGAAGAAGGAAGTAGAAGATAGAGAAAGATAAGGGATCGAAGGAAGATTATCAAGGGAAAAGGAAAAAGGAGATGAGATGAGTCATTTCCATCTATTTTCAATGGATTTTGTAGAGTTTTCCATGACCAAAAAAGTCAAGGTTGGCAATCGACAAGCTCAGATTTAGGGGGAACACTTCAGGATCTTCCATCACAATCTCTAAGTACTAGTTCGTATCTATGAGTCACCTAGAGCTAAACGGACTAGAAGGGGCTCACAAGGGATATGAAGAGGCGAGATCCCTCTTCTACTCTTCCATGGAGGACCCTCATAGCGTAGAGCTTGTAGGTAGGAAGATCTGGAACTGAGGACGAGATATAGAGTGGTCGTTGAGGTCTGGATGAAGTTGTCACATCTGAAGGAGGCATCATCTTCAGTTTAGGAGGCAAGATCCCAGCATATCACATCAACGGAGCCATCCCTCACGGAGGCAACTCTATTCCAGACTCACTTGTATGCATCGCATGGAGTGTGAGAAAGAAAAGGGTGAGATGATAAAACCATGAACCAACTGAATCAACCTGAACTGTGTCCAAGTGCCCTTGAATCGACTGGCTCCACCACGAAGCAGGAGCAAGGATCTACGTCCCCAAATGGACACGTGGTCGATTCTGATTGGCATGAGCAGGTAAAATATCTATAAATTTATAGATTTTAGATAAATCATAATAATTATCTTGATTATTAAAAAAATACAAACAAGGTGTCAAAATTCTCAAAAAATGTGTAGAACCACATGAAAGCATAAAATCAGACTTTTGATGCACTAATCTTAGTGATATCATGTAAGTTGTTAAATGCTTATTCCATGGATAATAAATATCAAACGATGGCCTAAAATTATGAGAAAAGGTCATTAAATATAGATTCATGTTTATAATCCATTTAGGGTCATTGATTATGATGTTATCACACGAAATCATGTAATTTTTCTCCATATGGGTAATTAGGGCTAATAACCCTAATTAATGTGCAATAATTGCAAAGATGCTCAAGAAACCCTAAAAATTGTAGAGTAAGCTTATATATGTAACTAGAAGCTAATATATAATTATTAGATCATAATTATGCATATAAATAAGGTTACATGTTTAAGGATCCTATAATGATGAGAAAAGTCGAATTGTATTAAGGTATATAATCTTGGGTTAATACATGCAAACCATGATATGGAAACTAATGGTCATACAATTGACTAAAATATGGAATACAACATCAGTAACATCAACCCCAGATAACAAGAAGAGTAAGACAAGAAATAATGATGGTAATGGCTTAATGAACTAAGCTAAACCCTAATGAACATAAATAGGGTTAAGATTATGAAAACATGATTGTGATATGTGGTCTTGCCTTAATCAAGGGTTGACAAGGATATAGTTGACATGAGGAATATGTGATTAGATTGTCTCTTGATAAATCTATGCCATTACCTCTTACTTGTCTTATTATACAGTATGCTTGTATTATACATGTAGCTAAATACTTGGCATATGGTATTGGATGAAATGATTGTTCTTGTATGATATCTTGATTGATTTTCTATACTTATATGGATACAAACACATGAAACATAAGATATTTGATCCATTATATGATACCACTAATTCTCTTTTGTAGAATAACACATTGATGTAAGTACTAAATCTCTTTGGAAGAATAGTGCATTTACAAAAGTGCTAAATCTCTTTGGCAGAATAGTACATGTGAGCACTAAATCTCTTTGGTATAATAGTGCATACAGTTGATCAACTTTACATATAATAGAAAATGAGCTTAAAATATGTGTTCTCTTTTTTTAATGAATATATTTGTGAAATTATATTCTTTTTCTTATATTTGCTTATTACTGCCAAAGTTCTAGTTTTATCTTATTGCTAAGTCTTAGTAATGAGAGGTGTATACAAAGACATGTAAGCATACTCAATATAATATTCTTAAATATTTTGCGGACGTGTACCACATGTAATCATTTATTTAGGCATGTGGACATGTGATCTTGAAGGAACTGGATAGTAGTGAGTTGTGTGTCGAACTGATGTAGAGGTGGACCTATTGTCTTAAGATCCTATCGTCTAGTGGTAGTACATGCATATGTAAGAGTTTGTTGTTCAATGTGTAATATCAAATGTTATAACAATTCATGTTGTAATTATATGTTGAATGGTGAACATGTGTTGTATGGTTTTATTATTGTTCATGTGCATGTGCTAATGTTGTTTCCATCTAACTTCCTCTAATTTTCTTCTTCTTAGCCTAGTGTGAGGTGTTTAAATTGGGATTCTCACTGAGGTGAGGTTTCAATTTGGAAGTCACACACTAGATTAAGCTTTTGAAAATCTGGGGACGTCACAGGTGGTATCAAAGCATGAAGAAAAGAAAAGCCTGACATTTGCTCATTATGCAACTCAAAGTAAAGAAAACTTTGAACTTAAAAATCTTTAGGGTTAGATCTTATGCATCCATGAATACTAGTCTTAGACTTATAAAAACCATGTACCTATTGTATTAGATATGGATTCCCGAGAGTCTAGGGAAACAATAAATGGATAACCCTAAAAGGAAATCAAGGGTATAATGTTACTATGAGTCCATATGACCCAAGACTAGGGTTTCTTCTTCAATCAAGGTTATCATCACCTTCTTATGCTTAGATTAGGGATTATTTATTGACTTCATCTCATTTTGGAGTCATAGGATCAAATCTCAGATTTAGGGTTACATGTTGATTATGATATCCTTTATATTAAAGGAACATTTAGGATTAGGGTTTCTATAGAATCTAGGTCATCATTTGCTTCATTTTAAGGTTCACATGATCCAACAAAATTAGAGTTAAATCTAGGGTTTTGGGAGTTGTACATAACACATAATAGATCATTCTTTTGTTAGGATTTGACAAATAACACATAAAGGTTCATTGTAGGGAGAGAAAATCTAAGTATCAGGGTTTCCATAATCTTTGGATTACTAGTCATTACTTAATTAGGATTTCATGATGTAGGGACATTAGAGATTCCATTATGGTTTTTTGAGTCATGAATTTCAAACTTTATATCATGAATAACATTTCTATACAAGAAAAGATAATAATATAAACAAATGAATTAAAGCTATTATTTTTGTGAAAGGAAATAATTTTAGGGTATTATAGCATTTTTATCAGGTTTCTCGTGTTTCTCTGATGAAAATGGTATATAGTTTTGCTATTATCCAATATTCCTAGCATCTACTATGATTTTTCTAAGATAAATAGATTTTTATTAATAAAATGGGGAATATGCTTACGTGGATGCATGTGATTGGTCCATGGAAGCAAGTGCACTCCTCTCTAATTCCTATTGACCCACAATCTAGAACTAGGGTGGCGGTTTGGGATTGGTGCACCTAGATCCGAGCTGGCACCACATGGGTCTCCTCCTCGTGTTACTATTGCATGATCGAGCAGTCTGAGAGTAGCTCCGACGAGCTCCTTCTTAGGCTGGGGTGGTGCTGGCATTAGGACAATGGGTGCCCTCACCTTCGTGAGGCTACTCCATCCAGGGGCATTGGGTTTATTAACTATGTCTCCCTTGGGAACCCCATTTCCTATGTGAGGGTGAAGGAGGTCACCGGAGAGAGAGGGGTCAAGGAGGTGGAGATTTTGGGACATGGGAAAGAGGTGTCTCTGAGCCTTGTGGAGATCCCACGAAGGTGGATGGGGGTTCAATTGCAATGCTGAGGTGGGCACCAAGGCTGCCAAGGTCAAGCAATGGTGGAAGGGAAGTTTGGTTCCAGTGGAGGTGGGTGGACTGGTTCGGGGCCAATTGACTATGGGAGAGGACTAAAGGAGGTTGGGCAGAGTTTATGGAAGAGTTAAATAGGTAGGTAGTGGCAAGGGTGGATAATCCCTAACTTGGGAGTGCCGCCAAGTGAGACCGGTGCAAGAGAGAGAGCTCATTCTCCATGATTCTAGGGCGGGGGGAAACATTGAAGAGTTGGTTGAGTTCATTTTGGTGAGGGGAAGGGAAATATCCCTCAATAATCATGAATAAGTGAGTAGATAATTTGTGGACAATTAGGACTAGTTGGCTCGGGTGTTGGTGTAGAAGCCGAGTCTTGCATGAGGTTAGGGACAAAGTCCCCACTGTTGATGTCCATATGATCAGTGAGTGGCTAGATTGGCAGCTGTGATGCAAGTCCAAATAAGTGGTCTGTGCCCAGGCATTCCCAAAGGCCGCGTGACATTTAAATTTGACACATATGATAAAATGAATCACCAACTTAGGTCTAAAGTTCTAATGTTGTGCATAATTTCAAAAGCTTATAACTTCTAATCTATTCATCCAATTGAAATGAAATTTTCGATAGAGCTTCATGATGACATATTCTTACTATGGTATAAATTTGAAGTTCAAATTAGAAAATTGACTATGTAATTTGACCATGTACTATAATACATACGATTCATTTTAATATGTACTTAGGATTCGTATTATTTTCAAATTTGTGTACCCATATGGTCATAATAGTAGAGAGAGATGACTGTGGGTATTTTAGATAACAAGTTTGAATGATCATAAATATCATTAATTGCAAGAGAGATAAAAAGAAATAATATAAAACTCACTTTAGCACGTTCTCCCCTCCCTTTTAAGAATTTTTTCCTCAAAATTCAAGAAGCCTCAAAAGAGATGTGGATATATTTGTTCGATCTCTATCTTGAGCTCCCAGGTGGTGTCAGTCTGATCATGGTGGCTCCAAAAAACTTTCACCATATCTATGCACTGGATATTGTGAAGCTCCTTTAACTTATGATCAAGTATTTTGATTGGAGATTCATAATAAGATAGATCATCTTTCAGCTCTAGGGCCTACTATTCAGATTGTGACTAGGGTCTTTAACATAAGCCTTCATATTAAATATATGGAAGACATTGTGCATGGAACTATATTGAGGTGGTAAGGCAAGAAGGTAAGCACATTCACTGGCCCTTTCCAAGATCTCAAAGGGTCTCACAAAGATAGGATCGAGCTTCCCCTTGTTCTTGACCAAAGCTTGAATAGGTCTGATCTTCAAAAAAACATGGTCACCTTCCTTGAACTGATGTTCCTACCAGTGAGCATCTGCATAAGATTTCTGTGCATCCTGTGCCCACTTCATTCTTTGCCTAATCAATGCAACTTTGTCTGTATACTGCTACATCGCCGCATATTTCATCTGGGTGTGCTCCCCAACATCATCTCATTGTGGTGGAGATCGATAGGGTCTTCTGTAGAGGGATCTATATGGAGGCATCCCAATACTCACCTAATAGCTATTATTATATGAAAACTCAACTAAAGGTGGATATTGATCCCATAAGACTTTGCAATCTAGAACATAAGCTTGTAGAAGAACATCCAGAATCTGTACTATATGTTCTGACTGCCCGTCTATCTGCAGATTGTATGTTGTGCAAAAGTTCAACTTTGTGCCCAGTTCCTCTTGAACCTTCTTCCATATCTTTGAAGTAAATTTTGGGTCCCTATCTGAGACAATGGAAGCTGAAAGTCCATGCAAATGTACTATCTCCCATATATAGAGGTCAAGAAGCTCGAATACTTTTGCAATAGTCTTCATAAGGAGAAAGTGGGGTGATTTTGTGAGACGATCCAATATAACCCATGTAGCACTATGTCCCTTTCTGGTCTTTGGTAGCCCCACTACAAAATCCATGGTGATGTGTTCCCATTTCCATTTTGGGATTTCAAGGGGTTGTAGTAGACCACCTGGTCTTTGGTGCTCTGCCTTGATCTTCTAACAGGACAGACATCTGAACATGAATTTAGCAATATCACACTTCATGCCCCTCAACCAGAACTGACGTTGCATGTCATTATACATTTAAGTTGTGTCAGGATGATATGTGTACCTTAACCCATATGCCTCACTGAGAATCTTTGCCTTCACATGTGACTGCTCAAGAACCCACATATGATTTGTATATCAAAGACCACCATCGAGACCCATAGACAAGTATGTTTGAGATTTTTTCACGAGAGAGGAGAGCTCTTAAAAATTAGGACTAGCTGTCTGTGCCTCAAGAAATTTAGATTGTAGACCAAGAATGATAGAAATGTTGTTGATATCGACACAATCATGCAAAAACTGCAACTTCAAATCCACCAAATCCCCCATGTTCCTCCACTCGGGAACAGATAGAGATGCACATGCATCCCTTTTTCTACTAAGGGCATCAGTGAATACATTTGCCTTAACCAGATGGTAGGCAATGGTGAAATTGTAGTATTTTAGAATCTCAATACATCGGCATTGCCGCAGGTTCAGGTCCTTCAGAGTCAGGATATACTTCAGGCTTTTTTGGTCAGTGAAGATATCAAACGTTGCCCCATATAGGTAGTGCCTCCAGATTTTGAGAACATGAATGATTGCATCTAACTCCATATCATGTGTGGGATAGTTATGTTCATTGGTTTTTTGCTATCTGGATGCAAAGGCCACCACCTTTCCCTCTGATGCCAGACACAACTTAATCCATTCCTTGAAGCATAAATGAATATCACAAACCCTTTCATTGCCAGAACATGTGCTGATTTAAAACCAGAACATGTGCTGATTTAAATTTCTACTTTAACTCTTAGAAACTATACTCACAAGCAAGTGACCATATGAAATCATGATCCTTCTAAGTAAGCTTAGTAAGAGGGAGCACAACTTTAGAGACATTTGGGATGAAGATAAGATAGTATCCAACTAAACCCAAGAAACTCCATATTTTAGAAGGATTCTGAGGAGGTTGCCAATTGAGAACAACATATACTTTTATAGGATCAACATATATATTACCCGCAGAAATGACATGGCCAAGGAACATGACTTTATGAATCCAGAATTCACATTTAGAAAGTTTGCCGTAGAACTTCAAAGCTCGACAGACTTCAAGGACCGCCTTTAAGTGCTATGCTACTCCATAGAGTCAGAATAGATCAGAATATCATCACTGAAGATGACCACAAACTCATCAAGATAGGGTTGGAAGACCTTGTTCATAAAATTTATGAATACACTGGGTGTGTTGGTTAACCCGAATGAAATCACTAGAAATTTTTAATGCCCATAGTGAGTTTGGAAAGAAGTTTTAGAAACATTAGAATCTTTAACTTAAAGTTGATGATAGCCAAAAATAAGGTTAATTTTTGAGAAAATCTTAGCTGTGCGAAGCTGGTCAAAGGGATCATCAATGGGGGAAGAGGATACTTGTTTTTAATAGTGGCTTGGTTAAACATGCGGTAGTCAATAAACATGTGCATAGAACCATATTTCTTCTTCACAAAGAGAACAAGTGCACCCCAAGGGGAAACACTAGGATGGATCAAGCCTTTATCAAGAAGTTCATGCAACTATTTCTTCAGCTCCATAAGATCAATAGGATTCGTCCTATAGGGGTCCGTAGAAATTGGAGTGGTTCCAAGAAGAAGATCTATAGAGAACTCAATGTCTCGATCTGGAGGAAGCCCAGGAAGCTCCTCCAAAAATATGTCCATAAAATCATGTACCACCTATGGTCTTTATACATGTTTAGTACTAGGACTGGTCTCTGAGACTAATGCAAGAAATACTTTACAATCTTTAGAAATGAGCTTTTTAGCTCTAATAGAGGAAAAATTTAATATTATTACAAAATTTGCTTCCCCTAGGGATCACCACATGATTAGAATGAGGTTGAGAGAGAACTATCATCTTTTCCCTACGGTTAATTTGTGCATGATACTTGTATAGCCAATCCATACCAAGTATGATATCAAAGTCTTCCATATTCAAGATGATGAATTTGAAGTACATATCATGATTTTCGAATTTTATGGGTAGGATATCAATTTTCAGTAATGTAGTGAGCATTTTGCCTCTAGGAGTTGACACATCAAGAATATATCCCAAATCTCTTGTGTGTAAATGTACCATAGATGCCAGATTTTGAGATATGAATGTATTTGTAGATCTAGAATCATACAAAGCTTTAACATGATGATCATTAAGAAATTCAATGCCTACATAGAATAATGTGTCATGAATATCTGAAGGCATTGAATGAGATATTTAGATAATCAGAAAGAATTAAGGATACCTTCAACCAGCTGATTTGCGTTTGCCTTAGCCTCTTCTATAGTCATTGTAAACAATCTGGCATTGTGGTGCCCCTAATGAGGTGGAGCTCCCACTGGAGGGTTTCTATAGTCAAACGAAGTAGGGCACTTGGAAATGAAATGGCCCTCCTTCTTGCAGTTGTTGCAGACTTGCTTGGTATAGCGACAGGGTCCATCATGTCCTCGTCCACAAGTCTTACATTTGCTTCAGTAAGTCTTCAACTGATTGTGTTTGTTTCTCTATCCTCCTTTATCTAAACCTCCCTTTCCTAATCCCTTGTTATGTCCATGGTAGAACTTCCTAGATTTATCTTCAGCAATGGTGGTTAACCATAGGTATCCCATGCTCGAAGGTTTCTGCATACCCTGCTCCCTTTCCAGGTTAAGGGACATATCTAGGGCTTCATAAAAGTTCTTGGGATGGGAGGTGATGACTAGGATTTTTGGGCTGGAAGCTAGGCGGTCAATATAGCTCTAGGAGGCGATCTTCGATCTTAATGGGTGCATAATGCTCTGAATGTCTAAACTTTTGAGAGTAGTCAGCCACAGATAAATTCCCCTTCTTAAGCTCAGTGTGCATTCTCTCATTACTCTTCCTTTTAACTATAGGAATAAAATGGCCAATGAATTATATTTTGAAGTCTTCCAATTCCATGACATCTACCTCTTCTTCCCTATTCCCACTATAATTTTCCCACTAAACCTTTGCCCCTCCCTTAAGAAGGGGTGTGCCAATTTCATCTTCTTCTCATTGGGTACTTCTAGGGTACGGAAAGCATTCTCCACTGATAGGGTCTAGGCTTCATCCTTATCCATCACCTTAGGTTGGTCTTCCCTCCAAAAGGTGTTAGGGTTGAGTTTGACAAAATCTAGCATAGTCACTTCCTTCTTCCTAAATGAAATGGGTTCAGGGGTTCCTTTTAAGGCAACAGTCTCCATGAAGTTTAAGAGGATTTTCTTTTGTTTTCCCACTTATCCTTGGTCGTAGTGTCAGGATCAGGTACACCAGAGGTGTCTGATTTGTTTCTCTTTGTAGAGGATGACTCTTAAGAGGCCTTAGAACCACGAGTTTCTAGAGGCGTCCTGGAAATTAGGTGGAATAGATTAGATATTTTATTTCTTTTTGTCATCCTATTTTTTAATTATATTATATTTCATTATTCCTCCTTATTAGTTATTTATGATGCTTGTATTATTATTTGAGGAGGATATCCTAATAATCCTTATCACTCAATCCTTAGGACTCTAACTAAGAGTGACTCATTCTTAATATTATATCATAGAAATGAGATGGAAATATTTATAAAATAGAGAGAGAGTGAGAGATGAGAGGGAATTTCTATAGAGGATATGAGAGGGAATATCTATAGATGAGAAGGGTCCTTGATTAAGGAATGTCCAAGAAGTAGCATACATGTAGGGTCTTGGCCAGGTAGACTTATACTGCCATAAAGGTAGAATCACAATTGCCAAGCAAAGTGGCTCAGAGACTTTAGTCTGACCCATGGAAATTGCTATCCTAGACACCTCCACCCTCCATATCCCTAACTGAAGGAATACCGTAGACTCACAATAGGGTGAATGAGGTGTCATGTATCTGTGATGTGTGAACATTGGCTCTTATACCAATTGTGACGCCCCCAATTCCTATATACTTTCCATGATGACATTCCCTAGATATGTGTGCACTCATATCTATAAGATTTCAAGAGGAAAAATTTAAGGGATTTTGATTGTCATCTAGAATATATGGAAGCCATATCATGTTCACAAAACATCATATAAAAATTCCACACAACACCATCATCCATAGGGGTAAATATTCATGATTACATTATTCAATGGAAAGAAAGACTAGTTCCAGGAAATGAAAAGTACATAGGACATAAGATATCCTATACATCATCTAGAAGGAAAATAAATGCAACTAGTTATAAGCAAATAGAGATGGACATCCATCTAGATAATATCCTCCAAGGAAACTTTATAACATGTCTTCTGGTACTTTTATGTGCATTACTTACTCATTACACCTAGAAAATATGTGAAATAGATGAATCAAAAAAAGTTGTGTATGTGGGTGAAATACTTGTATAGTAACTGGCATAATGAAATATTTTATGAAAGAAACTAAATAAAACATTATTTAAGGTGAGAATCAGGTAAATCATTATTTTATACATGCCTTTAGATGGAATTGTACTACTAAGTGGGTCAACACCTTATCTTACATATGTGTTGGGTCCTCCCTATATGTTGGGATATGGGGATCCCTACCCCTAGGGCTATGGGGATGTGTTATCCATAGTATTTAGTAGAGGGAAAAATACTAATCTCACTTCAATAGCTACAACCCATCTATTCATTTATGTTCTTTTATGTTTTGGCAAAGCATATACTACTCATATGCATCCAAAAACTTATATAAAAATAAAGCATCCAAAGTATTTTGTATCTTATGTATCCATGAAAAGTAGTCTTGTACTTATAAAACCCATGTACTTGTCGTATCAGATCTGGATTCCCAAAATTCTAGAGAAATAGTAAATAGATCACCCTGAAAGGAAGTCAAGGGTATAATGTTACTATGAGTCCATATGATCCAAGACTAGGGTTTGTTCTTTACTCAAGGTTATTATCATCTCTCATGCTTAGATCAGGGATTATCTATTGAGTTCATCTCATTTTGGAATCATGGGATCATATCTCAGATTTTGAGTTACACATAGATTATCATATCATATATTATTGGAAAGGAACATTTAGTATTAGGATTTCTACAATATCTAGGTCATCATTAGGTTCATTTTAAGGTTCTCATGATCCAACATAAAAATAGTCGAATTTAGGGTTTTGGGAGTCTTACATAACTCAAAATACATCATTCTTTGGTTAGGGTTTCACAAATAATACATAGAAGTTCATTATAGGGAGAGAAAACCTTAGTAGTAGGGTTTCCATAATCTTTGGATTACTAGTCATTACCTAATCAAGGTTTCATGATGCAGGGACATCAGAGATTCCATTAGGGTTTTATGAGTCAAGAATTTTTGACTTTATATCATGAATAACATTTCTATACCAAAAAAGGAAATAATATATGCAAATGGCTTAAAGTGATTATTTTTGAAAAAGGAAACAAATTCAGGGCATAGTAGTATTTTATTAGGTTCTCAGTGTTTTTCTGATGAAAATGGTATATACTTTTCTATCATCCAATATTTCTAGCAGTTACTACGATTTTTGTAAGATAAATAGGTTTCTATTAATAAACGGGGAATATGCTTATGTGGACACCTATGATTGGTCCACAGAAGTGAGTGCTCTTCTCTCTAATTTACATTGACCCGTGATCTGGCACTGAGGTGATAGTTCAGGATTGGTCCTCCTAGATCTGAGCTGGTGCCAATACCAATCTCCCTCTCACTCTCTTGTTGCATGATCGAGCAACCTAGGAGTAATGTCGGTGAGCTCGTGGTTGGACTGGGGTGGTGTTGGCATCTAGATGATAGTTCCCTGACCTTCACGAGGCTTCTTCAGATAGGGGCATCGAGTTTATGAATTGTGGTTCCCTCTGGAGACCCCTTACCACTGTGAGGGTGAAGGAGGTCACCAGAGAAAGAGGGATTAGGGAGGTGGAGCTTCAGGGGATTAGGAAGAAGGTGTCACTGAGCCTTGTAGAGATCCCACGAAGGTGGATGGGGGTTCAATTGTGATACGAAGGCAGATGCCAAGGCTTCCTAGGTTAGGGAATGGTAGAAGGGAAGGTCGATTCTTGTAGAGGTGGATGGATTGGTTCGTGGTCAATTGAATATGGGAGAGGACTAAAGGAGGTTGGACGCATGTGGTGAAAGAGTTAAATATGGAAGTGCTGGTGGGGGTGGAGAATCCCTTACTTGGGCTCACTGCTAGGTTTAGGTCATAACAAGAGTGGGAAGACATTATCCCTAATCCGAGGGCGAGGGGTGACATGGAAGAGTTGGTTGAGTTCATTTTGGTGAGGGGAGGTAAATATTCCTCAAGAATCATGATCAGGTGACTAGATAATTCATAGGCGATTGGGAATAGTTGGCTTAGTTATTAGAGAAAAAGTCAAGTCTTGCGGGAGGTTAGGGACGAAGTCCCTACCGTTGATTCCCATCTAGTCCATGAGCGGCCACATCAGGCGGCTAGGATGCAAGGATGAGTAAGTGGTCTTTGCCCAGGAATTATCAAAGGATGAATGACATTTAAATGTCACACATATGATCGAATCATTCACCAACTTAGGTCCAAAGTTTTAATAATGTGCGTAATTTCAAAGCTTATAAATTCTTATCGATTCATTGAATTGAAGTGATATTTTAGGTAGAGCTTCGTGATGACGTTATCTTACTATACTATAAATTTGAGGTTCAAATTTGAATGTTGAATATGTAATTTGACCATGTACTACAATGCATACGATTCATTTTAATATGTACTTAGGGTTTGTATTATTTTAAAAAATTTGTACCCATATGGTTAGAATAGTAGAGTGAGATGATTGTGGGTATTTTAGGTTATACGTTTGAGTGATCATAAATATCATTAGATTGCAAGGGAAAGAAAATAAATAATATACAGACACACTTTATCACATCCTCCTCTATTGTACCATTCGAAAACACATTTTTAATATCCATATGGTAAAGCAAGAAATTCTTATACCTAGCAAAGTCAAATAACATTCTTATAAGATTCAAGTCTAGCAATAGCATAAGTTTCATCAAAATCAATACCATCATGTTGACTGTACCTTGAGAAACTAACCTTGCTTTGTTCATTACCACTTTGCCGCTTTCATCTATCTTGTTGCGGTAGACCCACTTGGTGTCAATGATATTCCTATCATTTGGTCTTGGCACTAAAGTACACACTTTGTTTTTTCAAACTTTTCTAACACCTCTTACATATCTTGGATCCATTCATCATCCTTGAGCACTTCTTTGATGTTTATTGGATGAAGTTGTCAGATGAAGGCATTTTTGGCTTGTTCATTGTTGAATGCAGCCCGTGTCTTAACCCTTTCAAAGGGATTTCCTATTATGAGCTTTTTAGGATGATCTTTAGAAAAATGGGGAGTTGTATCCTTCTTTTGTTCTTCTTTCTATTCTTCATCTGCTATCACCTCTTTTCCTTTGTCAACAATGTTGAGCTCTTTCACGCAATGAATCACCGTGTATGCAACATTATCGTTTACAATATTCTTGGAAATAGAGGGGTTAGTCTCAATAAATTTTTCATTGATAGATTATTCTACTTCAACTTCATTGTATTAGATCTCAAGATCAAGAAACTTCCCTTGCAAAGAATCGATACTATCAAGATGAATCTTCTCATTTTTCTCAAGAATATCTATTTTAGCATACACGTCATCAATAAGTTTCCCTAACCTATCTTCTTGGATTTATGTTTAGAATAAGAAGAGTAGGAAACATTATGAATATCAATGAGGGATTCTTTATATATTTCATTTAAACTTATCTCACTTCACTTACCTCACCAATATATTCACTAGTGGAGGCCATGAGAGGAAGGTGGCACTCTCCCTCGTTGGAGCTAGAATCACTAAATAAGACTTTTCCTGTACGGCATGGGCTGCATCTTTGCTTCTTCTTTCTTTGTTGTCCTTCCTCTTGTACTTGCAAACCTTCTTTTAGTCCTCCTTCTTGGAGATGCTCTTGTGGTAGGACTTCTTTTCCTTTCGGAAATCATTCTTGCAATGTTCTTTTTGGCCACATTCATAGCACCTTGGAGTGGAATAGGAGGATGGTTTTCCTTTTAAGTGCTTCCCCTTGTATTATTTAGCATCATGATCACTAGGGGCTTGATCCTCACTTGAGGAAGGAGGAGTAGTTTGGCAAGCAAGTTGTTGTTGGAGAACAATTGCCTCTACTTGAGCTTCAAATGCACTACCTTGATCTTCTTTGATTCTTTCTCTTCTTGCTTCTCATCTTCCTCTTCCTTTTTAAGTCTTGGCTCATATGCTTGTAGGTTGTCAATGAGCTCTTTGGTGTAAATGTCACCAAGGCTTCTAATTTCTTATATAGAAGTCATCTTGGATTCCTACCTTTTGGTAAGCGAGCTATGATCTTGGAGTTGATGGTCCCTCTATCCATAGGATGTCCCACAGAATCAAGTCCATCGATGATGGTGTTGAGTCTTGAGTACATCTCAGAAAGTCTCTCCTTCTTCCCTATCTTGAAGCTTTCAAGGATACCAATTACCATGTAGATCTTGAATTCCTCGACTTGCTTGATCTCTTCATAGGTGATGCAAAGCATATTCCATATTTCATTGGTTTTATTCCAAGAAGAGACTCATTTTAACTCGAAAGGGGTGAGGGCTTCATAGATGATGCTTATGGCTTTTCTGTTCAATTGTGCCTTCTTTAGAAAAGCTTCATCTCAAGTAGCTATTTCTCTGGCCGCTTCCCTATAGGGGAGGATGACTACTTTCTATATGTCATAGATCATCCCTTGCAAGTAGAATTACATATGTTGCTTCGAATAAAGGAAGTTTGTGTCATTGAAGATTGGAGGCCTCATGGAGAATCCACCCTCCAAGTCTATAGAATCTAAGATGTTGTTTACCATCTTCTCATCTCGTGGGAGACCTTGTCAGAGAAGACTGAGGCTCTGATACCACTTGTTGGATCAAAGGGATGTAGAGGGGGTTAATAGAGCTAAAAAGAACGTAAACAAAATCAATTAGACCTTCAAATTACTTCAAGAAGTAGGATTACAAATATGGAATTTTATGTGAAACTAAGCATACATAGCAAGGATGAGAGAGACTGAATAAGCACAATAACAAGCTTTGTAGAGTGGTTCCAATCTCCAAACTAGGAGAAAGTCAGTCCACTACCTAGAGAGGTCAAGCCCTAGGATTTTTCTAAAATTTCATACTTATATTCCATTATAATACATATAATAAGACCTTCCTCTTGCAAGGCAAGGATACATAGCCTTCTTTCTTAAGGACCACAAGGTGCCAATAAACCATAAAAGGTCTTACCTATCCTTGAGGTAGACGCTTGAACCACTACAAGGGCTTACCCACTCTTGCAAGCACCTAGACACCTTCACAAAGGAGCTCTTCACTTGAACTGATTCTTTTATCTTGAAGGAATTACTTCTCGCCTCAAGGATCTTCAACCTTCACCTTCTCCTTTAACTTAGAGAATCTTTCACAACCATAGCTCTTGACAAAGGGGTTGGGAAGGGGAATATTTGAGAGCTTTACAAGAGTAGAATGGAGTATCTCTCTCACACACAACCTATCTCACTCATACGGGCATTTGGATTTGCAAGCAAGTGAGAGAGAAAGGGGTTCCACTGGACAAAATGTACTCAACTATAGCTAGGAGCTTGAATAACATGAAGGAGAAACTTGGAATGAAGTGTAAGGGGTCCTATTTATAGTTGGGGATGTACATCAGCCGCTAGAAGCACTTAGGAATGATTTTTAGTCATTTGGGGTGCTGCAACATATCTATTTTTTATGTTGGCAACACTCCAACGGCTAGAATCACTATTTCTACACATTATGTACAGTGCAATCGATCGAGTTTCTATAAAGGTAACTTGGCCAATAACACTATGAGACAAGCTAATTTTGAGTTGTTGGTTAAGTTTATCCTGGATGAAACTCGACCAATGTCTTAAAATAGTTTGCCAGTGCAAGGTGTAAGTCGAGGTTATCTTGAGGTAAACTCGGATGAACCTAGACATTTGTTAAGACCCATCCTAGGCGTCTATCGAGTTTTTGGGAAGGAAACTCGGCTAAGAGCTAAGAAACATATGTCTTATCCACATGAACAAACTATACAAGAAACAACCATTGAAAGCACCGAAAAAGAAAACTTAGAGAGAACAAGCATGCTAGAGTCATAATCATCTAATGGAAGCACATATCAAGAACTCACAAGATAAATCCAAGCATAGAGTTAAGGTACAAGAGATAAGATTAGAACACTAAATATGTCCTCTATAGATGAGAACTATAAAATGGCAAAAAACAATGAGATATGAAAACAATATGCCTTAGATAAAGAGCCCAAATGTTTGATACATGAAAGTCTACAAAAAGAGATATATATAAGAATCGTATAGACTAAGAACTGAACTTCTATGGAATATATGTCAACGACCTCGTCGTCATCATCCTTGGCCTGGTAGTCCTCATCTCTAGTTGAAGGTGCATCTGAGGCAACATGAGTGTCATCACCATCATCTCCATTATCATTGGAGCAATCATCACCAACATCATCCTCATCACCATCAACATCCTCATCCTAAACATCACCATCAACCATCTCCTCATCCTCAGGAGGTCCAAAGGAGTGAGTAGAAGGCCACTTGGCATGTTGCTTAGCCAAAGACATACCACATGAAGCTAAAGCATTTTCTTACTCAAAGCTGGGTGTAGAAACCTTGTCAAAGCTAGCAAGCTCGGTAGAGGTAGGTCCTGGAGGTGGAGTAAGTAGTAGAGTCTCACTCGGCTAAGGAGCAGTAGGGATAGGTCTGCCATCAGAGGTATAGGGTACAATGAAGGTAGTAGGTGGAGGGTCTAGGTAGAAAGGATTGTATGCATAGGAAGCATAGTCAGTACCTGAGTAGGGCTGGTAGGTGGGGTAGGGATGGGTGCAGGATAAGTTCATGTTTGACATAATTTGAACTAAATCCTGATGGATGTGGTCCTGAACCTAGAGTTTGTAGGCCTATTGGTGTATCATGTAGCCCATTAGGGTTTAATTAGACACTGAAAATGTGGCACAGTCAGGTCTAAGAGAAGGTGGAGGAGCCTGGGTGGAGGTAGAAGAACTAGGTGTGGTAGAGGATGTAGGATGGAAAGACTTCTTGACACTAGTCTCACTAATGTAAACACATTTCCTACTGGTTTTGTATCTAAGATCATCAAAAAGGGATTTTTCATAATAATGAGTGAACATGTCACAAATAAAGTTGGCATAGGGTGGGTGGGTACCACTGATGTTCTTCCTAGAGTCAAAAAAGGTCATTTGGTGAAGAATGTAATGGGCCCTTTTGACCTAGACATCATTCAGGATATAGTACATTAACATGACAATCTTCTCTGCAATATCCATTGATTTTTTTTGGGTGGATATTACAGTTAACCACTAATGCAATGATACGTGTTTTGATGTCTAGCAAAGAGGAAGGAAGGATGGGTTTCTTCATATTTAGAACATTAGGTTTCTTCAAAAACTTGTGGATGTTAGGGAGAGTTAGCTCAAGGTCCAAGATTTTGCAGAACTTCATGGGGTCAAGCATGTTAAGATATTGGTGATAGGAGGTCATCCATGTATTTGTAAAGTTAGTACCATTAAAATAGGAATTCTAAGAATCCTCAGATATGTTAATATTGGTACCCTCAATCATGGAGGTCAAGATAACTTGGGTGTTAGGCGGTGGTCCAAGGGTAGCGTAGTTCCACATGAGATTTGCATAGAATTTGTTGATTTCTTTTGTGCTAGACGTAGAATTAGTGTATCAAAATCACACTACTCACAAAGCATAAAGATGATGAGCTTGGAAAATAGTAGCAACTTCCTTTCTGAAAAAACTATTGGATTCAAGCAAAGCACGAAAAGGAAAAGGATTTCTAGGAAGAAGCTCATTATACCTATTAACATTTTGAGTGGAGATGAATGAGGTGCCATCAAAGGATATGTGCCTTGGAGCAGTGGAGGATGAAGGTACCCCATCTGGTCTAGTGTGTCTTGGTCAATTTGATTCCATGGAGGTCGAAGAAGATGAAATGGACTCAAACTAAGAGAGATGGTAAGAGTTTTGGGTCAGCTAAGGTTCTAGATCAATGTAGGAAGGGGATAGGATAGGTGATCTAGGGATACAAAGGGTAGAGGAGATGTCTGGGTAGCCCTAGGGTTTTAGAATGAATAAGAAGAAGTGTCCATTGATAAACTTTCTCTAGTTGAGAGGAAGAAAATTTAGTCACACCCTATATATTTTTTGCCCAACAGTGTTATCGGTCAAGTTTTGGGTTTGGCAAACTTAGCCGACACTGTGGTTTTGTTCAGTCCTTGACCAATTTTTGGTTGTGTTTCTCCCAAAACAAACTCAATCGATAACCCCGTCTGCTAAAAAGATAAGAGAGTTAATTCTAAGACACTAGAGTGCTATATAAATTTATTTTTCTAGCCTTCATGTATTTTTAACATATTGAGGCACATTCAACTCATCATTGGCTACTATTTTATAGTAAAACATGTGTTTGTGAAAAATAGCCAAAAATGAGCAAAACAAGGCATTAAAATAAGGAAATTATAGCATTATTATGTAAGTGATCAGAAATATATGAGAAAGAACATATAGGTATGTGAACATCTAGCTGGAAGACATATCATTATCATAAAGATCAGTAATATACAACTTTTCTCTAATAAAGGTAAATTGATCTCTGGATAGAGGTTTTGTGAAAATATCCACAAGCTGATTTTCTATGTCCACATGCATGATATAAATATCCTTTTTGGCAATGTGGTCATGAAGTAAGTGGCAGAGGACCTCTATATGTTTGGCTCTACTGTGTGACATAGGATTATAAGAAAGATTTATTGCACTAGTATTATCATAGTAGATAGGAGAAGCATCAAAATGAATGTTAATGTCTAGGAGAATTTGCTTCATCCATAGGACTTGGGAACAACAACTCCCAGTTGTAATGTATTCAACTTTGATATTTAAAGGAGCCATTTTGCTTTGTTTCTTAGAGAACCGAGAAACCAAGCATGGTCCTAGGAAGAAGTAAGTGCCACTAGTGAACTTTCTATCATTTAAGCACCCAACATATCTTCATCACTATAAGCAGTAAGAGTAAAGTCCCTTGACTTGGGATACCATAGTAAAAAGTTTGTGTTTTGGCTAAATACCCGAATATCCTCTTAACATATATAAGATGGGATTTTCTAGGATTTGATTGAAATCTATCACACAAGCCTACACTAAACACAACATCATGTCTAGAGGCAGTTAAATAAAGTAAACTATCAATCATACCTCTTTAGATCTTCCTATCTACATTCTCACCTTCCTCATCTCAATCCATTTTGGCGGTGTTTAACATGGAGGTGTCCATCATCTTGTTGATATCCATCCCAAATCTCTTAAGAATTTCACTTGTATACTTGCCTTGGTTGTTGAAGTTTCCTTCCTTTGCTTGTTTGATTTGAAATCCAAGGAAGAAAGTAAGTGTACGTTCCCTAACCTTTCTTTTTGGTTGAACATGTTTTCTTACCTAATTGGATTCTTAAAACTTTACTAAAACTATAATATGTTCTTTGATATCATGTGACAAGCCTAAGTTTCAAGTTTGGTCCAGTTTGGATAGTGTTTGAGCAAGTTATGCAATTTTATGCTTGTTTTGGGATTTCATGAAATTTACCAATATCTAAGGTTTCTCTTGTAATTTGTCACATTATTTTTGTTCCTCACATGTTTTTATATCATTATTGAGTTAGGTGTGCCTTGGGTATCCTATATGCACCTTGGTCTTATGGTGACACCTATCTAGGGTGATTTAGGGTTTTGCTCTCATGGATGATCTACCTTAGAGACCAAAACGCGATGGTATCCCTTGATTGATGGGATGGGATGGGACGGTATTGAGATACAATGGTGGGTCCTTGGTTGTCCTTTGAGGTTTGAGAGGCTCCTAGGGTTGATGGTTAATCTAGCAAAATGTTAAAATGATGATTTTTTGTCCTTATGACCCATGGTGTGTCAACTGATGGTCACTATGCCTTGAAACTCGATGGACACCCTAGGAAGTCATAATCTTATGGATGTACAGACTCCCATAACCAATGAAGTTGCTTCTTTGCATGGACGTGACCCTTTAGGCCATGGACACATGGAAAACTTAGTAGGACACCTTAACCTTCTATCCTATCTCACACATACCCTAACATAGCTCTCACCTTCCACCCAAAAGACCCCTTTAGGCTCTCCCTCTTCCTTCTTGGTTTTAGAGCTTTGACCCCCTTTTCATGGTGGATAAGAAGGTGCCCAACGTAGAACAAGGTGGTTGATCTCTTTATATGTGCACTTTGCGTTCATATCTACTCTAGTAGAGGTCGTTTGGTGCTTCCTTGGTTGGTTTCTTGGATTGGGCATGTGAAATCTTCCCCCTTTCCTTCATTTTCTTTGTTGTCCTACCTTCCTACCTCTTCTTCCTGGTCATGCCCATGGTGTTTCATGGTGGAGCTTGTGCTAGATCTTGAAGATGACTTCCTTCTTGCTTCCTTGACCTAGGGTTGCTTCCTTTTGGAGAAGGAGCTATCTTGGCCAAGTGGAGTGCTAAATCTAGGGTTTCTCTCCTCATTCCCTCAATCTATCTTTCTGTTTTGAGATTCTTCTTCATCCTAGAGGCAAGTTATATAAATTTCTCTATGTTTATTTGTTACTTATACTAAATCTTGCTTTAAAATGATGTTCTCAGTAGAAAGGCAGTACCTTTGCCTAGGGTTTAAACTTAAGTGATGATTATTGATTAGTTTATCTTCTTGAATGGACTCTAAACCTTGTGAACAAACCTTCCTTTATAGAGGAATCTATAGACCTTGCTTACATGTGGACAAATGGTTTTTTCTCTCCAAAGTTTTGTCATACCTAGGGTTTATGAGTTGTTTTCCCTTCTTCTTTTGCAACCTGATGCTTTGGGCCTTGTTGTATTCTGCTTGGCCTTTATGTGACAACCGATGGTGGTCACCTAACTACTCTTTTTGGGTTCCTTATCCTTAGCACAACTGATGGTTATGTTTCTCTCTACAATGATGGTTTCGTTCCCTATAAGTGATGGTTCTCTTCTAGGTTTTGGTGTTGATTTCATTCTTGAATGGAACTCGATGGTTGGTGCTTGGTTCTATTTTATTTGACCTTCCGCTGTCAACCTATTTTCATGTCTTAGCTTCTATTTTGCAATCTCTTTTATTCTCACAATTTATGGTTTTGTTTTCCCTCACAAATGATCTTTTCCTTCTCTCATACGATGGCTTTCCACCTAGGGTTTGAGCTGATTTCCCTTCTTAAGGTGAAACTCGATGGCTTGGCTTTTAGGACTATTTTGGTTAGTATTTTGTGCCAACCAATGGCCTATACTCAGGTTTTTTCTTTTGATGTTCTTAAGCTCAAGAAATGATGGTTTATTTCCTCTTTAGGTAGAGAACTCAATGGTCTTCTTTCCTTACTGATCAGATGGTTTTGAAGCTTGTTTCACCACCTCTTGACCAAACTCGATGGTCATATTGGGTTCCACAACTGATGGATCTTCTGAGACAATAACCAATGGCTTCTCTAATTCGATGGTCAACAAATAATGGTTGTTCTGACTCCTAACTCAATGTTTTATTTGATTAATGGTCCTTAAATGATGGTTGCACTAGTTTTAAGGTCAGTGGTGTCAATCAATTGCCCTTCTGACTTCAAGATCTGATGGTGGCTCTGGATGCCACAACCGATGATGAAACTGGACACCAAAACTGATGGTGGATCCATGTGTCACAAATGATGGTGGCCCCTATGTCCACAACCACTAGTTTCTTTGAGGTCACAAAATGATGGTGTTCTTTGAGTCAACAACCAATGGCTTGACTAAGTTATGTTGGTGACTCTTCTAGGTCACAACTCAATGGTATCCATATGTTATGACCACATTTGTACTTAATTGGTAAACTAGGGTTTACCTGAATGATTACATGTGTGATTAAATTGAACATCGTATAGACTTGATTAATGATAGTAGATCAATTATGATGTTTCAAACCTAAGAACAAACTCTAACTATGATTTTAGTTTGAAGAATTAGGGTTTGAGAAATGTAAACCCTAATCAGAAAAAATTAGGGTTTACTTGGATGATTGTATGCTTAATTAAGTTGATCATTATTTGAATCTTGATTAATGATGGTAGTTAAGTTTTTATGTTTTAAATACAATAAGAAGGTTTAATCATACTTTGATCCACATAATTAGGGTTAACATTTGAAAACCCTAATCGCCCAAATTAGGGTTTTGATAATACATGAATATGGAATTTGATCAGGATAATAGTGTGGTAAATGATTTTTCATATTTTCTACAAATTTTTATTTAATTGGATTTTTGTTATGATATGTATAACTCAATCATGCATATTGGAGAAAAATTTCAGAATATTTGAGTGTTCTTTGAATGTGGTTTTCGGTCGAACTATACTTCGACCAAAATGCTGAGAAAGTGCTTTTCTACAATGTCGTAATTTATTTTTAGTTATTTATTTTTAACTCCAAATGATGAGAAATTTTCACTGGAGTTCTGAAAGTACATTTTAGACATCCGGATAAATTCTCGTAATTTTTGGAGAAAATTTGGTCTCTAAAATAAACGAACTATAGTAATTGATATTTCTACAGAATTCTAGATAGCAATGCACTATTCAATTTTTAATTATTTAATGAGAGCTTGGAATGATATACAATTTTAAATGAAGATTAATAACTCCATTATACACATGATAAATTATCTTAATTTTTGGAGAAGGTTTGATCTCTGAAATACACGAATTACAGAAACCTTTTTATGATAGAAAAATCTGCTGAAATAAGAAAAAGTTAAGTGAGGGGTCAAAGTGAAATTGACCCAAGCAGCTCAATTGCTCTATATGGTCAACCTAACACCCTAGAGGCTCTCATAATTCGTAATTCATTGTAGAAAAATGAAATCCTAGAGAGACAGGAAGAGTTAGGGTTTGAGAGGAGAAAGTGGTAGAATTGCTGAATTAGGGTTTTGCAGTTCGAGGAATGGTGAAATCAAGTAAGTTTAGCTTCTTTGCATAGCTTTTCATGGTGAATCTTCTCTCACATGTCAAGATTCCATCCCTTCCTTGATTTGATTTGAATTGGTATCAAAATTTCCCCTTTTCTCATGCTTTCTTCATAATTCCTCATTTTTAGGGTTTCCGAGTTGAAAGGAAGAAGAATTGGGCGAATTACTAGGGATTTGATATGACTTTGAGATTTTCAGGGATGAGCTTCAATTTTAAGGTGTTTTCACACCTTAGGGTGAGTGGGAACTTCCTTTAAATAGTACATTGTATGAAATTTGGTTAATTCATCCATAATCTTCAATTTGTTTAGTATGCGACAATCAAACCCTAAATTTTCCTTTTGATCTACTTTTTGTAAAATGATATGAAATGGATTATTCTTCTGTTTTGATGAATTTCATATGATAAAATCATATATGAAATGGATACAATCACTCTTAATGAGAAATCCTTAAGTATTTACAGAGGTTACAAGAGTAACCTGAAATTTAGGATTTTTGGCTATGATTGAAATTATTGTATAATTAAATAGAGAAATTTGTCTATTTGAATCTTATTGATTATGAATGATTGTTATTTGAATGCATAGTACATACATGTCAGATACTACCTTGGATTTCGTGTGATATGAACAATGTTTTCTTGATGTCTCTTTAGAAAGGGTTGAAACCCTAGATAAGTGAAAAGTTAAAAATTTGTGAATAGATATTATGAAATTCATTTGAAGTGTTTATCTTGATATGATAGACTTTATTTATTCAATTTTATTCTTGATGCATGATATCTCAGTGAATGGCATGGAAACCTAAATTCAACTCAATTCTAAGGTTTCATACATATATTGATTGTATATGATTTAAGCAGTATTTATTCAATAAATGTTTATGTTATATGAAATTCATAAGAGAGCCATGTGATAAGTGAATGAGGTAACTGAAACCCTAAGGATAGGGTGTTACCAAGTGATAAGTGAATGAGGTAACTAAAAAACTAAGGATAGGGTGTTGCCATGTGATAAGTGAATGAGGTAAATGAAACCCTAAGGATAGGGTGTTAAATGAATCAAGTGTTGTGATATCAAAGTCCTCAGTATGAGATGTGGTGATGCTTAACAGTTCAATTGCATGATTTTAGTGTATAAAGTGCCAAGTTGACATGTATTCTGTTTATTTAAGAATTTAGTCTGCTTGTATGTATAGTATGATGATTACTCAGAATATTACAATGTTTTGAATATACTACTCTGCCAAGTTTATATGTGTGAAATGTTTGAATGAGAATACTTGTTTAGTAGACATGATATATGTTTGAATACATGACAAATGCTATATGTCCATGAGTCAGGAGAAACCATAAGAAAAGGGTAAACAATATGTTAAGCCTTCAATTCAATATTATCAGTGAATTCAATTTAGTAGTCTAAGTAGTCAGTAAGATACAGAGTTAAAATAAATCAATCTAAGTGAAAGATATAATCAAGTTATAATAGACTCAGGTGCCCTGAACACTATAGAACCCCTCTGTGAGTTCTGTGCCTTAGGGGTGAAATGACCTAACCCTGGCAGTGTCCAGTATACGGGGGTCAGATCGTACCAACAGGTGGTATGGGGGATGAAGCCCTAGTGGAATTTTCCTGAAATTATAGAATGTAGTGTCCAACATCAACCAAAGACAGGATCCTGGTGGCACTAGAGCACAAAAAAGCCATGTAGTGTACAACATCAACCAGAGACATGATCCTGGTGGCACTAGAGTAATAGGTGGCTTGACTCTCCACCTATGTGCTCAGGTTAGAGAAGAAGTCCAGAGGCCAGAGTGCCATTACACTGTAGAAGACTAGTGAGAAGTCAAACTTAGCTTTTTCCCGGGTGTGTCAGCTAAGTCTTGTACGGTGTGATCATAGTGCACTGCAAGTCTCATATGTAGAGTACACTGCATATGATCAGGGCATAATAAAATGAATGATAGGTCAAACAAGTGTGTACAGTTATTCAATTATTCTTTGTATGTTTTTGAATTATTAGTTCTCTTTATGATCAATCAAGCATTTCTTATATTGATTCACTCTTATAAATATTTAGAGTATCTTGCCATATTTATGATTATCAATTATTAGACTCCTTAAAGCTTATTGCTGTTATAATTGATATCAGTTGCTCAAAGGTATAACAATAATTATATTAGTGCTTTACACTATTGCTTTGAAGTTCTTATTCACTGAGCGAGTAGGCTCACCCCTCTACTCAAATTTTTTTGGGAAACCAAATGGACTTGAAGAAGGTCAAATCATCAGAGTAGATCTACCACATGAGTTAAGTATGAGTTTAGCAAAGTTCGATCAGTCCCTATCACTCTAGGTCCTTGTATAGATGTGAGAGAGTTATAAATGATGTTTGTATCTTTGTTTCCTTGATAAGAGCAAATGTATCTGATTATCATGTCACATGTACATGGAAGTGTGGGAAATAGAATGAGTATATGAATGTGTATCATTACATGTTGAGATCATATTAGAGTAATAAAAGTTTAATTCTCTTGTAAAGTTTGTTTATGTGATTGAATGCGAGAAAACAAAGAGTTGAAATAAAAAGAAAAAGTCAGGAGTGAACTTTGCATTAAGTGTAATCCTCTTAGTCATGCCCTAATCTCATGATTTGTGGTAATCGTGGGATGTGGGTGTGACAACTTTGGTATCAGAGCTTAGGATGAGTCATCAGGGACCATTAGGATAGAAAGTTAGAGTTATAAGTGTGGTATTAGGAGTTGATGTGTTAATAGCTCTGGGAAGTCTGGGTATTTGGATTCCCTGGCCTGGTATCTGAATACTTAGACTGACCAGTATCAAGCTACTCTGTCTATTCTTCTCTAGATGCCCTGGTCAGGTATGCAGAGGAAGAATGGGCTAGAGAGAGACCCTAGAAATCTTAGGGTTAAGAGACCAGAAAGTAATGAAGAAGTAAGTGATTAAACATATAATTTGATATGACTCTTACTTTATATTGCTTCTTTGATTAGAGATCAATAGAAATTCTCATACATGTATGAATTTAGATTATTGGTTTGTAGAATATATATGGTTCTTTATTATTTTTGTGTATCATGAAGTGATTTAGTTATTGTTATTATTCTTTGTATCAAGTAGACCATAATTTATGTTTAAATGAGTTTGCCCTAAGTGGATATTCTTTCCACATGTTTGAGGCTAATAGGAGTTGGTTAAGCTAGAGTAGATCTTGGCTTCAAGACTACAGGTTTGGCCTAGTCCGGCTATCAGGATGTGTTACTAGGATGTAATGACTCCTATTAACAATATAATAAGAGTAGACTCTGGATAAATTAGACCCACATCATAGTGAGAATGTACATACACTAAGATGTTGAAACATATGGGAAAGATTAGAATAGCTAAGAATCACTTGGAACTGATATCTGAGATCCAACTTTGGGACCTCATATGAGAAACCCTTAATTGGGAATAAAGTAACATGACATAAGGTTCAAATTAAGTTTAATGATTAGTATTATATGAACTTTAAATATGAAATATGGAAAAGATATGAGAAAAGTATGTAAGGGCCAAGGTAGTAAGAATCAATCATGAGGAATGGAATATAATCAAGTACAATGTTTTTATGTACTTAAGAGCAAAGGCAAAATAGAAGAAAAGAGTTGAGTATACAATAAGTACATATAAGTGAAGAGTCTTCAGAAGAGTTAAAGTAAAGAGAATTAGATGAACATGCAAATCATAAGACTAGGATAAGAAACTAAGTTAAAACAAAGATAAATGTTGGAAATGATGAGCTTGATTAAGAAATGAGGGTTATGATATAATCGAGGGCATGGAATGTATACCTTTATTATAAAGCTTAATACATTCATCCTTACTACCTTTAGATTCCAAGTCTCTAAAGATCAATAAACTAGTTTCTAAAAGAAGAAAAAAAGTGTAGCTTAACCAATGAATAAGTCATACAAAGGTAGACTATATTTAGGAGGGAAAAACTTGATTGAAAGAGATACTAAGTTTGACCCATGCATGATCCATTTGATTTAAAATGAAGTATATGTAATGTATTGATCATGAGTTAAAACTGGTAGAGAGATTATTGATTTAGAATTTCAACTTCACATTAGCAGAAGGATGAAAAGAAATATGTGCAACATGGTATACACGATCATACATATGAATAAGCAACATGATCATAAGAGAAAACTAGAAGATAAAGATGAAAGGTGGAATAGTAGTATATGGTAAGGGGATTATGGAAAGTAAGGAAGGGTTTGAAACATAATGGAGTAATATAGATTATAAAAGAAAGAGGTTGTGAGATTCAAGCAAGTTCTAATTAATTAAGTATCCTTGTTGATAATTGATTAATCCTACATATGAGAAATGTATTAATGAATGTTTGAAGATAGGAATTCTAAGTCTCAAAATCATCTTATCTTTCATATATTACTTAATTAGAGCAATGTGGAAATGAAGTGATAAGAAAATGAATCATATATGATGCATAACCACCATGGTAGGGACATCTAGTGAATGTAATAGTGACACACAATATGATGATGAAACCCTAGAAGGGTAAATTGAGAATGTAATGTATCTGAAAGGCCAAGTAAAAGAAAGGAAATTCAAGTGATAAGATAAGGAAGACTTTAGTAAAACTTGTGAGGTCCAAAGATTGGATTTCAAATTAAGGAAGTAAAGTCATATTATAATAACATTATGTTACTAATGAGGACTGAACTCTAGAATGTTTAGAGTTGTAGTAGTTCCAGGGATATCACTAGTGATTTGACCTTGAATACTAGCATCTCTATAAAACATGATTATGAGATTTGCACTATGAGAAGTAAACTAACATTGATAGTAATCCAGGTTTAATAGGTAGGTAATATGAAAGGTAGATAAACAATATGGAAATGATTCAGAGTAAAGGATAACAAATAGATTTGAAATATAAGAGGCGTGTTTTGAGCAAAAGGAGAAATACAATATGAGTGAAGTGTGATATGAAATAAATTCTTGTAGTGATAGCAATAATGATGAATAATCTGTTATTACCTTGTATGTTTCAATTTTAGGGATGTTTAATATACATCATCAAAATGAGAAGGATAAGTAGCAAAAAGTAAGTAGTAATGAATGAGGAGAGAGATAAGAGAAAACAATGGCTTTTAGTAATATGTGAATTTGTTTTTAGAAGCATAATGTGTTGAAGGTATATTAAGGGATGTAAATTGGTTCTACGTATGATTTCAGTATACATGTGCAAGCAATATGTTAATTAAAGGTGTCTGATAGTTTAAGTCATTCATACCAGTAATCCATCTTAGTATTGTACAATTGTGGTATGGTGATATGGGTTGAATGATGATGGAAAAAATGGAGGGTTACCCTGAATAAGGTAGTCTTACCTATTCACTCATATGAATAGAAGGGATGATAACCATATTGTATTAATATGTAACCCTAATGAGGTATAGCATGTTATACCTAGCTTTAATATAATTAAGTGATGGTAATTGGGTATGAATAGTCCTTGAATGACTAATACAACCATGGAGTACTCTATTACTATTTTTGAAACCCTAGTATGTTATAACTCGATGGTTACACCTTGAATAATGTGTGGGTTCATACTTGAGAACAATATGAGTTCTGATGGTGATGCTTCACCTTATGCATTCATGATGCAATGGGGATGTCGTGAGTGGTATTGTTCAATTGTTGTTGGATTTAGTCTTCCAACTCAAGACTGTTTTGCTATTTGAGTATCACAATAGTAAAATTCAAAACAACATGGTGAACTCTCTTTTGTGGCTTAGAGGTAATATAGAACAAGAGTACATATTGAGCCATATGAATTGAGATAGTTGGATCAGATTATCAATGTTGAGGTAACACCTCAAGAGTACAAAAATATTGAAATGGTTGTTTATCTCTTTATCCTATGATTAATTGTGGCATAGAGAATTTGTTTGTTATCATTGAGCAGTCATGATTTAAACATGTTGTGATTAGAAAAGAAATAAAGGACTTGATGTTGAAAGATACATTCAAGTATGAAACATAAGAATGTAATGACATGTAAGATTTCAGAAGCTTAAAATAAACCTTGTATGTACTTTACTTGCATATTTATGTTTTGGGGACAAAACCTTTTTAAGCGGGGGAGAATTGTTATGACCACATTTGTGCTTAATTGGTAAACTAGGGTTTACCTGAATGATTACATGCTTGATTAGATTGAAAATCGTTTAGACTTGATTAATGATAGTAGATCAATTGTGATGTTTCAAACCTAAGAAGAAACTCTAACTATGATTTTAGTTTGAAAAATTAGGGTTTGAGAAATGTAAACCCTAATCGGCAAAAATTAGGGTTTACTTGGATGATTGTATGCTTAATTAAGTTGATCATTGTTTGAATCTTGATTAATGATGGTAGTTAAGATTTTATGTTTTAAATACAATAATAAGGTTTAATCATACTTTGATCCACATAATTAGGATTAACATTTGAAAATCCTAATCGGCCCAAATTAGGATTTTGATAGTACATGAATATGGAATTTAATCAGGATAACAGTGTGGTAAATGATTTTTCATATTTTCTACAATTTTTTATTTTATTTAATTTTTGATATGATATGTATAACTCAATCATGCATATTGTAGAAAAATGTGAGAACATTTGAGTGTTTTTTGAATGTGGTTCTCGGTCGAACTATACTTCGACCAAAATGTGACAGAGTGCTTTTCAGTAGTGTAGTGTTTTATTTTTATTTATTTAATGGTAACTCCAAATGATCTTAAATTTTTACTGGAGTTCTAAAAGTACATTTCAGATATTTAAATAAATGCACTTAATTTTTGGAGAAAGTTTGATCTCTGAAATAGACGAATTACAGTAACTGATATTTCTACAGAATTCTAGATAGTAGTGAACTATTGGTTTTTTATTTATTTAACGAGAGCGTTGAATGATCTAAAATTTTAACTGAATCTTAGCAACTAAATTATAAACAATATACTAAATTATCATAATTTTTGGAGAAGGTTTGATCTCCGAAATACACAAATTACATAAACCTTTTTATGACAGAAAAATATGCTGAAATAAGAAAAAGTTAAGTGAGGGGTCAAAGTGTAATTGACCCAAGCAGATCAATTTCTCTATATGGTCAACCTAACACCCTAGCATCTCTCCTAATTTGTAATTTATAAACGAAATCCTAGAGAGAGAGGGAGAGTTAGGGTTTGAGAGGAGAAAGTGGTGGAATTGCTGAATTAGGGTTTTGCATTATGAGGATTGGTGAAATCATGTAAGTTTAGCTTCTTTACATAGCCTTTCGTGGTGAATATTCTCTCACATGTCAAGATTCCGTCCCTCCCCTGATTTTATCTGAATTAGTATCAAAATTTCTCATTTTCTCATTCTTTCTTCATAATTCCTCATTTTCAGGGTTTCTGAGTTGAAAGGAAGAAGAATTGGGTGAATTGCTAGGGATTTGATATGACTTTGAGATTTTCAGGGATGAGCTTCGTTTTTAAGGTGTTTTCACACCTTATGGTGAGTGGGAACTTCCTTTAAATAGTACATTTCACGAAATTTGGTTAATTCATCCATAATCTTCAATTTGCTCAGTATGCGACAATCAAACCCTCAATGTTCCTTTCGATCTACTTTTTGTAAAATGATATGAAATGGATTCTTCTTCTATTTTGATGAATTTCAGATGATAAAATCATATATGAAATGGATACAATCCCTCTTAATGAGAAATCCTTAAGTATTTACAGAGGTTATAAGAGTAACCTGAAATTTAGGATTTTTCGCTATGATTGAAATTGTTGTATAATTAAATAGAGAAATTTGTCTATTTGACTCTTATTGATTATGACTGATTGTTATTTGAATGCATAGTACATACATGTCAGATACTACCATGGATTTTGTGTGATGTGAACAATGTTTTCTTGATATCTCATTAGAAAGGGTTGAAACCCTAGATGAGTGAAAAGTTGGAAATTTGCGAATAGATATTATGAAATTCATTTGAGGTGTTTATCTTGATATGATAGACTTTATTTATTCAATTTTATTCTTGATGCATGATATCTTAGTGAATGGCATGGAAACCTAAATTCAGCTCAGTTCTAAGGTTTCATACATATGTTGATTGTATATGATTTAAGCAGTCTTTATTCAGTAAATGTTTATGTCGTATGAAATCCTTAAGAGAGCGATGTGATAAGTGAATGAGGTAACTAAAACCATAAGGATAGGTTGTTACCAAGTGATAAGTGAATGAGGTAACTAAAACCCTAAGGATAGGGTGTTGCTATTTGATAATTGAATGAGGTAAATGAAACCCTAAGGATAGGGTGTTCAATGAATCAAGTGTTGTGATATCAAAGTTTTTGGTATGAGATGTAGTGATGCTTAATATATACTTCAATTGCATGATTTTAGTGTATAAAGTGCCAAGTTGACATGTATTCTATTTATTTAAGAATTATAGTCTGCATGTATGTATAGTATGATGATTACTTAGAATATTACAGTGTTTTGAATATACTTCTCTGCCAAGTTTATATGTGTGAAATGTTTGAATGAGAATACTTGTTTAGTAGACATGATATATGTTTGAATACATGAGAAATGCTATATGTGCAAGAGTAAGGAGAAACCCTAAGAAAAGGGTAAACAATATGTTAAGCCTTCAATTCAGTATTATAAGTGAATTTGGTTCAGTAGTCTGAGTAGTCAGTAAGATACAGAGTTAAAAGATATCAGTCTAAGTGAAAGATATAATCAAGTTATAATAGACTCAGGAGCCCTGAACACTTTAGAACCCCTCTGTAAGGTATGCGCATTAGGGGTGAAACCACCTAACCCTGGTAGTGTCCAATATACGGGGGTCGGATCGTACCAATAGGTGGTACGGGGGATGAAGCCCTAGTAGAAGTCTCTTGAAATTACAGAATGTAGTGTCCAACATCAACCATAGACAGGATCTTAGTGGCACTAGAGCACAGAAAAGCCATGTAGTGTCCAACATCAACCATAGATAGGATCCTGGTAGCACTAGTGTAATAGGTGGCTTGACTCTCCGCCTGTGTGCTCAGGTTAGAGGAGGAGTCCAGAGGCCAGAGTGCCATTACACTGTAGCAGACCAGTGAGAAGTCAGACTTAGCTTTTTCCCGGGTGTGTCAACTAAGTCTTGTACAGTGTGATCATAGTGCACTGCGAGTATCATATGTAGAGTAAACTGCATATGATCAGGGTATAATAAAATGAATGAGAGGTCAAACAAGTGTGTACAGTTATTCAATTATTCTTTGTATGTTTCTGAATTATTTGTTCTCTTTATGATCAATCAAGCATTTCTTATATTGATTCACTCTTATAAATATTTAGAGTATCCTGCCATATTTATGATTGTCAATTATTAGACTCTTTAAAGCTTATTGCTGTTATAATTGATATCAGTTGCTCAAAGGTATAACTGTAATTATATCAGTGGTTTAGACTATTTCTTTGAAGTTCTCATTCACTGAGCGAGAAGACTCACCCCTCTACTCAAAATTTTTAGGAAAACCACATGGACTTGAAGAAGGCCAAAGCATTAGAGTAGATCTACCACATGAGTTAAGTATGAGTTTAGTTAAGTTCAATCGGTCCTTGTCACTCTAGGTCCTTGTATAGATGTGAGAGAGTTATAAATGATGTTTGTATCTTTGTTTCGTTAAAAAGAGATAATGTATCTGATTATCATGTCACATGTACATGGAAGTGTGGGAAATAGAATGAGTATATGAATGTGTATCATTAAATGTTGAGATCATATTAGAGTAATAAAAGTTTAATTCACTTGTAAAGTTTGTTTATGTGATTGAATGCGAGAAAACAAAGAGTTGAAATAAAAAGAAAAAGTCGGGAGTGAACTTTGTATTAAGTGTAATCCTCTTAGCCATGCCCTAATCTCATGATTTGTGGTAATCGTGGGATGTGGGTGTGACACCATAGATGAATGGTTCCAGGCTTTGACTACTTTGTGTCCTATGGATTTTCTTATCTAACATCTGATGGTTTTGAGTGAAGCCCATGGTTTGATGGTTTGATTTTAATGATGAAGAATCGATGGTTCAATGCCCATAACTTTGTCGTCTTACCTTTGTCCTCATATGAATGTAAACTAGTAGTCACATAATATGCTGATGTGTAACAATAAACTATCTTATCTTGTTACACCTAACCCTAATACAATAGGTGATTGTGGTTAGTCAGACTTAGCTTTCTTGCATGAAATAATGAAGGAATATTCTCTCAGTGCCTTTTGTAACCGTAATGTGTTAACCAGTGGTTATCATAACCTTATGATTGATGCTTTCTTATGCTAAACCTATGCACTATAAGTATGATGGTGGTCAATCTTACCTAGACTTCTTGTATGTTGATATGATGAAGGAATGTTCTTAATGCTAAGATAACCCTACTACATTGTCCTGTGAACATATTTCAACTCTCTAATGCAATATCATGTTAAGCCCTAGTGGAGGTGTAATCCTCTTCATGACGTGACAAAGTTTGATATCATGTTGTGGTATGATGGCATATATAATCTTATGACTGGAACTGAAAAATTATCATGTGGTATAGTGATCAAGAATTATCTCTCATATGTTTTATATCTTCTAGAGTTTTAATATATCTACACTTGTTAGAAATGAACTAAAATTTGTATGTCCACTTGTTTGATGCAACCTTCATATACTCAATTCACATAAACTAATTAATTGAAACCCTAATCATGTAGTTCTGTGTGTCATAGATCCATTCCAATGTCAGGATTTGGTGGATGGTGAAACGAGTATTCCTCTTGTAGAAGCTCAAAATCGTATATTGTTGAGTATATGCAGGTTCATAAGGATGGTTGTGGTCATACCTTGGTAGGAGAATGGTTGAGGTTGTGTCTTAGATGATTAATATTCAATATATATGATGTGATTCAGGACAACTATAGTTGTACCTTAGATGATAGGGTTTGAATGCCCAATTTGACTAGTATTGTGACCTTTTAAAGAGCAAACTAGGTTGTTTACCAGTGTCATGACCTATATACCCAGGGTGGACTAGGTTGTTTTGTACCTTGACCTTATGTGCCTCTATGACAGACCCATACTGACTAGGGGTGAAGAAGATCTTAGGATTCTAGATCTCCTAGATCTTGTATGGAACTGATTTTGATTAAGTAGTGGTCAGTTTGAATTTGAGTGGTATTTCTCAAATTCCCCATGGCGTAATAAAAGACATAATCCAATCGTGTAGTATATCTGTTAGGGTTATACACAACACTTCACATTGGATGATAACCCTTGTTTGCCCCTTTTATACAAAGATGTTGTATAGTGCAATATATGTTAGATACACTTATGTTGTTATCTATGTTTATGCTGCTAGACTTCCTTATGATGTTAGTTATCTCATGTTGTTAGCTATGCTTATGCTCCTAGACTTGCTTATGATGTTACATATCTCATGTTGTTTGCTATGCGTATACTACTAGCCATGACTATGTAGTTAAATATGCTTATCTTGTTAGACATGCTAGTAGCTGTTAGCTACACTCATGATAGTAGTTAGACTCATGATGTTAGTTATGTCCATAGTGTTAAATATACATGATCTCTAAGAATAATGTTAGTCTTTCAATGCTACTAAGAAAGTCTAAATAGAAATGTTCTCAAGAAGTTTTATATCTGGTAGCACTATTATGTTATATAAACTACTCTATTTGTTTAAATTACTTAACTTGTTGTAATCAATAAGCATTGTTGAGAGTTATATCTCTCATTGGGACATGGGCCTCACCTCATGGGTCACCACATCTTTTTAAGTGATTGGTAGAAGCGGCAGTAGACATGTGATAGCAAGGAGGATCTATGATGATGGACCTTAAAGAAGCTTGTCTAGAAGTCTAGTGTGTCCTAGAGTCATCCCAGTACTCTCAAAGTCCGGGCGGGAAAGTTGTATATGATGTTTGAATCGAATCAATTTTTTGGTATCTTTTTTATACATGTACATGTGGTATCTGTGAATAATGTTCTTTTGTATATGTATGTTGTGGCTGAGTCCACAAATTAATTATAAAAGATATTTGGCATGATATATGAATACAAGAAAGATGTTGGGCATTTACATAAATGTTCTTGAGTATGCTAGTGAAATAAATTGGTTTAATTATCCCATTTGTCTACTATGTGGTTAATTAGTAAGTGACCATGATTTGTGTTTTGAGTAATTTCATTTAGTGTGACAGGTTCTAACAAGTTGGTATCAGAGCTTTAGATTCGTTGAATCTATAGGGACACTATGACTTAGGACTACGATTATGACTAAGTAAGTGAAGATGACATGTAAACACGATGCATAATGCCTAATCTCAGTACTTAGATGCCCTGGCTAGGTATTCAATTATCGAAGAAAAGGTAAGTGTGGAACTCTTAGATTGTTAACTTTCTAAGTACTCTAATCAAGTAGTCAGATAGAAACAATCTAAAGAGCATAATGAATAAGAAATTGTGAGAAAATATCTTAGTCTTACCCTAAAAGAAGATGAAAATCACATTGTAACCTATCACAAATTTGAACGTTTGCTAACTAAAGAGAAACATACGAAACCCTAAAACCCAAATCTGAATACAAATAAACTAAAGAGGAGTTCTTGAGCCTATAGTTCTAGAAGTTGATGATGTAAAAGAGAGTTAAATATGTCATAATAGAATGATTAAAGGTATAAAATCCATGTTAGAAGAAGAGAGCTCCTGAGAGAAGTGTGAAATGAGATGATGAATAAGAAAAAGGATAGATGAGTAAAGTGGAACCTGAGCTAATCTCAAACCAACCTATGTGTGTTATAAAATGTTAAAGTGAAAGTATCATGACTTGTCAAAAACATTAATGAAGAAAATGTGAAATATAATGAGCTACACCTTGGTAAGTAAGGAAGAGAAAAGATAACGTGAACAAACACTCAGATAATAATGAAAAATCATCGACAAGAAAGAGAAATGAGACATGCTACTCTTAATAATTCCTATCCTAATGGCAAGGAACCTAGATGGAAAAGGTAAAATGATACACAAAAAGTTGTAGCTTGCATGATGAAAGTAGAATCAGAACCCCCTTACTAGTAACCCCTGGTTAGTGTTGTTGTCTGTGGGAGGTGTGTTTTCCTTTGCGTTCTTTCTTTTTAAGGAACAACTTTCAAGTGGATCTTATGGAACTTGGTACCCATAGATTCAATGTAACCATGAAGGTGGATACCTTGCTATGATATGTGGATGTTTCAGACTATAGTTCCTAGATCATGATGAGACTACTTTTTGAGCCTTCTAAGAGTTGGAAAGACCCCTCCAATACGTTTTGTGTTGGTTATGATGACGGAGAAGATGATGAAACTAGGGTGTGAGTTCGTCTTGGTACATGAAGTGGATACCAAGGTGACAAGTCCTAGTATCCAGGGTGTACCAGTAGTATGTGAGTTTGAAGATGTTTATCAGATGAACTTCCTAGTGTTCTTTTTCCCTTAAGAAAGAGAGTTTGATGTTGTGATCCTCCAATTTCTGATTTGGAAAGAATAAGAGTGATTCCGTAGTGTTGTATATGGGTTACCGACAGCTAGACAAGACCACTGCCAAGGGTATATGGTTTGTTGATCAGTTAACATGTGTTACAATGTTTCTTCAGATAGATCTAAGGTTGGGATATCATCAGAGGAAGATTAGAGTAGAAGACATGAATTGTATGGACATTATGAGTTGTATCAAGTTTTATGGATAACTCCTCGATGTACTTCAGAGATGGTAAAAAACTTGGATAGTATTTTCACTACACCCTAGGAGGGTTGGAGCAGCAATAATTGTGTGCCAAGTTCAGCAAGAGTGAGTTTGGGGTTGACTAAAGTATCTTCTTAGGTTTATGATATATTTGCTAAGTATGTTGTGTGAATCCAAAGAAGGTGATGATAGTGACAGAGTGGAAGAAACCCCAGATACCGACTGAGAGCCCAAGTTTCTTGAGTCCAGTAGGACACTATAGGAAAGTCCATCCAAAACATCAGCACCATTTCTTTACCCCTAACAAAGTTGACTCAGAGAGGTGTTCATTTTTGTATGGAATAACAGGTGTCGATGTTGGTGTCAGTGTTCTTTATAGATGTTGAATGAGAACTTGACAAGTGTTTCAGTGATAGTGTGGCCATAATAAGGAAATGATACATCATCTTCTGTAATGCTTCAAAGAATGGTTTAGGATACATGCCAATGCAAGATACGAGAGTGATTCGTTTTCTTCATGACAATGTAGGAAGGACAAGGAGGATGTGGAAGTTGAGGAGCTAAACAATAAGTCATCTTTGTCAATATTTGTAGATAGGACATAGTTATGCTCTTTGACTTACCATGAACCAAGACATACCAACATCGCTTCAGCAGGATGACATACAGTTGGAAGTAACTCAATTGATAGGATCATGTACACTTCTACAAGTCAAATCAACACTACTACTACAGGATAGAGAAGTACATTTGGATGATACCATGATATAGGACATCAAATTTGAGTACCATAGCAGGAAGCATGATAGGTACCATAGGTTAGGTGACAAGACAATGCATGATTCTACAACAACGACCAGAGGATCATAGACATGATACCTTGTTAAGTTATATATGGTAAGAGATACGTGACATCCCTGTTGGTATGTATGCCCAGAGAGATAACATATGATGATTGGATTGGCATATGTTCTGATTGATTTGATAAATATCAAAGGCAAGCTTCCAATTTATTCTAGCTCAATCAATTATGAGATAAATGATGGAGTAGAATGAATGTCTAAAGAATGACAATAACTCGATGACATATGTCTTCGGGTTAAGGACCAAAACAATGAGATCATATGAATGCTAAGAGTATGTACATTCTTGTTTGTCCCTAGTTGGATGTCATTGTGGAAGGTTGATAGACAACAATGACAGATCAAGACTAGAGTGTGTGTTAGTTGATGACAATGTCTCATTAGTCATGATATATGATATCAAACCAAGCACTCAGATACATGTTGGAGAACAGTGTATCGAACAGACCCACCATGAGAGTGACACATGGAATAATGACAAGGTAGTTAGAATCATCTCTCATAGTGATGGTGGTGATTGTGATTCTTAGACCTGAAATCACTACACTCATTGAATGTGATTGGGTATACTTTGACATCATCAAACGTAGTCCTGAAACATGGGTTGTTATAAAGGTGATGATTGGGTGGCTTTGACTCATGAGATAGACTGTGCGTGATATATATGAAATTTGTCCCTCCTAAGGGAGTATGATGTCCAGGACACTTGATAAGTGAGAATGAGAAAGGCATGCACATGAATATGTGAATCAATATATGATATTGATGTCACACACATCTCAAACAGTCTGCTCTAGTTCAAGAACCATGAACGAACATTGAAAGGATGACAACTCCATGCCTTGAGTTCAATCAGGATATCAGAGATAAAGGTATTATACATTCATTGGAACACTAATCATAGATTGTAGGATTAAAAGTTGTTCTCCAACTTTCCTTTTCACTTGGGTAGAACAGTTGTGCGACTAGGTACCGCTCTTTACTTGTGATGTCATAAGCTAGTTATGGACATTCACTGCCAATGTGAAATAGGACCTATAGGGTCACACACAAAGGATTAATCTAGAAGAGGAGTTTATCCATGAATGATGTATGGATTGATTACTAAAGTGTTTAGGTACTCAATAAAACATTCAATCAATAGACTTGACCTAGAATAATCAAGTTCAAGTGTTGAACTAACTGATTAGAGTGTCAGATTGATTAAGAACTAAATTGATTGTGTTCTACACAATCGGGACCACCAACTGACCGGTTCACTGGGTGAACTAATCAGCTCATACTCAGTGAGATGACCGATTCACTCATGCGAACTGATCGGTTCAACTAGACCAAACAAGTAGTGTTAGATTTTCCTGATTTGTTAGAAAAGTTTTTTGTTTCACTTGTTCAATTGGATTGGGGCAAGAATTTATCTTTGCGTTAATTAGAAATGAATAAGGAACATCAATTGCAGGAAGGTCAAGGAAGTGAAACGATGAGTTCACTGTGTGAACTGATCAACTCACCTTTCCAAACGGATGGTTCAGTTTTGAAATGACCGGTTTACCTATCACAGTGCAAATTGTTCGTGGAAATTCCAGACCCTTCTACTCCCACATAGACTAGGAACCTTGACCTTACCCTCTACTATAAATAGAAGGGTATAGGGGGATTCTCCAGAGACACAACTCAGAGCATTAGTTGCTCTAAAAAGTTGTTGTCCTCTTTGGTTGTGGTAACTGAGAGAGCCCAAGCAAGTTCTACCCATCCAGGGAGGAACAGTGAAGGAAAGACAACTGTAAAAAAGCGAATGGTGGTGGGAGAGTGTGTCAGTAACTAGTACGCCGACAGAAGGGGATAACTCCTTCTAGTTCGTTCTTTAGGATGACTAGATTTTTCAGTGGTCTATGTGGACTATCTATAGAGGTGGGAGATTTCTTCCTCTCAGGAGGATGATAGTCAACACAATCCGGGTCAAGACCAGGAGCTGCACAGACGCCATCAAAGACAAATTGTTGAAGACTGCACTAGCTGCAAGATATAGTCTCTGAGAAAGCCTCAGGTCCAGGTATATCTCGCTAAAACCATCCTTCCCATTACATAGATATTGATGTGATCTATTGTTTATGGGTTTATGGTCAATTAAAATTTTTGTTTCCACTGCCTACTTCGACCACGTAAAACCCAACAGTAGTATCAGAGTCACGTCAATACTCTATGTTTTGGGATAATCGATATGATCGGATTTTGGTTTTACTATCTTTTATTTATTGCATATGATGTGAATATTTAAATGACTAATGTGAATATCCAATTAATACCACATGATCCCCAACTAATATATACTTATATAATATGGTATATATATGCAATCGATATGCATTGCCCTAAAATTGTTTTGATGGTGGATGTGTAGCATGGTTATGTCCTATAAACCCAATGTAAATGTGTGTGGGTGGTTATGGTTGTTTGCATCTCAGTTTGTGCACCGATCCCTCTTATTCTATTATGAATGTAACTCGAGATAACTCGAGATTATTTTCTACCTTTTCTCCCCTCGAATGTAACTCGAGGTTTCACAAAAATTATGTAAAATAGGATTAGCTTTATTTCTTGTTATGACGAAGACTGAAGATGACTGCATAATGGACCAAGACGACCGATTAGGGAGTAGTTGGTGGACCTGCAAGAAGCCCAGACGACCGAACGAGCTAACCATTTGGAGGAGCCAGACGACTGGCTGGAGAAGACCAACCGACCGGCCAAGAGGCAAGTCGACTGGTTCAAAGGTTGAACCAGTCAACCCAAATTGGCAAGCACATATATTCATCAATAATAGGTTTCATGTGATGTAAACCTTAGATGACAGTAGCTCCTTGTTCTTTGAGGTACTACAATAGGATGGTCATAATCATCCCTTTATTGTTATTGCATGTTTTCATTTGTGGGATATAGCATGTATATGATATGTACTATATATGTGGTGATTGGATACATATGTGTGTAAATAAGTATTTTAAAATACCTACAAATATAAATATTAAGTCTTACATGATTTCCATAAGAGAACACATGAAAAGCTTAATCGAAAAGCGTAGGCATCCCAATGGTGGTGCGTTGTTTATTTTGTGGAAATTTGATGGCAGTTGTGTGGGCCCACCAAGCGGGGTGCACTCCTATCATGTTGTCTTTTGGGTCACGCTTAACTAAGTGGTCTTGAAGAGATTAAGCACTTAGAGGCATGCAGATGACTATGACAAAGAGTTGTGCATATCATCTATCCAAGAATTGAATATGATGCAATTGGTAAATGTTACCTACCTTAATAATTGATTATGTATGCTAATATTTGCCGGGTAATAACTCAATTGTTTTGGATCTTGGCTCACTAGAAGGTTGTACGCTACAATCTTCCAAATTGATGGTGAGGGTTATCAATTTGATCAAAATAGTGGGAGTGATAATTAATTAAAGAGCTGATTAATATCGTCAATTTCCAAATCAAATCAAATAAAAAAAATTGAACTAAAATTGCAAATTTCCTTTTTTATAATAAATGGATACCAACAACAATCACTTTTCATTGCGATCGGTCCTTGAGAAGGACAAGCTAAATGGGAACAACTTCCACGACTGGTTTAGGAAGTTGAGAATTGTTCTCACTCAAGAGAGAAAGCTCTATGTGCTAGATACACCGGAGCTAGAAGAACCCGCTCCCACCGCACTAAAGGCTGAAAGGGATTCTTACACGAAGCATAATAAGGATGACATTGATGTGAAGTGCTTGATGTTGTGCTCAATGAACTATGTGTTGCTGAGACAACATGAGAACATGGACGTCATTGAGATGGTTCAACATCTCAAGAACATGTATCAAGGCTAGGCACAACAAGAGAGATATGATGTCTCCAAGGCACTATTCAAGTGTGTCATGACAAAAGGAGATCCAATAGGCCATCACACACTCAAGATGATTGGGTATGTGGAGAACCTAACTCGACTGGGATTCCCTCTGAGATAAAATTTGGCTAATGATGTGATACTACAATCGTTGCCAGAATCCTACATTCAGTTTGTGATAAACTACAACATGAGCAACTTTGACAGGTCACTGACAGAGTTGTTGCGAATGTTGAGGATAGTTGAGGAACAAATGAAGAAAGACAAACCCAAAACTGTGATGATGATCAGTAAAAAGAAGGGAAAGTCTAAAGGCAAAAGCAAGGGCAAAGGAAAGAAAGGTTCTGATGCTAGCCAGAAGCCTAAGTCATCTTCAACTCTCAGCCAATGGAGGGGTGCACAAGGGAGGCAAATGTCACCATTGTCATGATCCAAGAGTTGGAAGAGAAATTTCCCTCTCTACATAGATGAACAAAAGAAGGAGGAGGGATGGAAGTATCCACCTCAGGTATCATGAAATAAACTTTAAATGCTTTTTTATCTTAGGTATATGATATCAAGATATAGATCTGACATATATGATGTGCATGATCTGAAAAGAAGTAACGACCTTTGTGAAAGGACCAAGAAGGAACACTCATCAACATTGGAGCAAATGTTGATTCCATAGATAGAAGTACCTTTTAGTTTATTTCATCCCAAAGGGCATACAATAGAGTTATGAACAACTATTTCATTTTTCCAATATATATAAATATTTTATTTCTGCATCATGTAATGACAAGGATGTCTATTGATAAAGTTCATGTTTCAATTTCAGAGATATCATATTTTATGGCAATACCTTATTTATCTTGTGATACTTGGTATGCATGAGATATAATAATAATACCTAAAAGTTATTGATGACTCAAATAATAAATTAGCATTATCATCTAAACAAATGAATGACAAATTCATCTCTAGGTTCCATGTTGATGGATAAACTAGACTCTCTTGGTTAATGAACCAATAAGAGATATGAATGTCTTGTTTATTAGGCATGATGGCAAGTCAATCTTCACTAGATGTAGTGGGAGAATGATTATTCTATTAGGTATAATACATATTGATGTATATACATGCCTATTGGAATAAATTCTAATACATCAAAAAAGGTATTTAATGAAATACCAATATGAATATCTTGAAGTGTTAATGAAGAACAAACTTGGTAAAAGTATTAATTCTTTGATATTATCAATGAATGGGATATTTAAACCAAAAGTTTGAGGACCTTGTGAGTAACTATGATAGTGTATCATATAGAACTCATGATTAAGGCATAATGATGTCTAAATTAAAGAAGGAATCATACTCTAAATAGTAAGATCATGATCATCAAACAAATAACTAATCTTCTAGAATTCTTCTAAAGAACATGCTTTACACTAAATAAAGGTACAAAAGGAGATAAAAAATCACAAGAGTTGTGGATTCTCAAATTCCTTATGTAACAGATACACCTCATATATCTAGTAGAAAACACCTTGAGCTTGATGGATAATGATATCCCACAAACTCAAAGGTGAAGAATTGGTCATATGATGATGAGCCAATAATCTATCTAGATGATGACTAGGAACCATATTTTGAGTTATGGCTTGAATCCATAAGATCCAAAATGACTTCCATGTGAACCAAATAAGGTATGACCTTAATGGCAGGACTTATAGGGATCTAACCCATAAGTGCAATTGGGTCTTAAGAGTTAAGACTGACATGGATGACATTCGAAGAGTTGATTGGTTGAAATGAATTCAAGTGAGTTCAAAGTGTTGAACCTGACGATTTTATTTAACCAATTGCATATTCTATAGGCCATAAAGGATCATGCTAGCTATTGGAACTTGAAGACTATGAAATTTAGCATATGGATATTAAAATTGCATTCCTAAAAGGAATAACATGAGGGGTTTTATATATGTTAATGAAAATGCAGTCTATAAGATACAAGAGTTTAATCAATATATTGATTAAATACAACCACCTTAGAACTGGAATCTTTACTTTGATTATATAATCAAAAGGTTTGACTGAAATATCAAAATAAAGAAGAGATATGTGATTACAAAGATTTAGTGGGAGCATCATATTGCACATGATGATGAGGAATAAAATGAAACTGGTGTGGAAATAACTTTTTCCAAGGAATAAAGAGAAATGTCCTATGTGGTAGGAATAGAGACCTATAGAGATAGTTCTTGAAAGTCTCTTGACCTGATAAAGAGAGAGCATACATCGGAAATCTATGCTAAAGGGTTCAACATGCAATGATTGAGTGGGAGAAAACTTGTTCGTATTATGTGGAGTTAGTCTCTCATATGCCTAGTGTCCCAAATTCTTATGAAGAATAGGAAAACATAGATAGATGCCTTATGCATTCGTAATTGGATCTATCATGTATGTAATCATCCCATTATCTTGTATGTATCAGACATGACAAGAAAATATATTTGTATTCATCATCTTGTATGTATTGGACATGACAATATGATATACTCATCCAGTTATCTCGTATGTATTGGACATGATGAGTGGATATTTGTCTACTTCCAGTGAGAGTCATTGGAATACCATAAAGAACTTATTTAAGTACTTATGAAGATTAAAAGATTAGTTCTACAGTAATAAAAGGAAGAGTTGAGTGTAAATTAGTTACACTGATGCAAGCTTCCAAAATGATAGAACAATGACCGCAAATGCAAAATATTAAAGTTATATTAAACAAGAGTTGTTAAATTAACACCATTCCTTAGAAAAGATGGAAATCCATAGAGGACTGAGAGGATTCAAAAAACAATGATTCCTAAATGAACGCTAAGAGTATGTAAATTCTTGTTATGTCCCTAGTCGGATGTCATTGTGGAAGGTTGATAGACAATAATGACACATCAAGCCTAGAGTGTGTGTTGGTTGATGACAGTGTCTCATTAGTTATGATTTATGAAATCAAACTAAGCACACAAATACATGTTGGAGAATAGTGTATCAGATAGACCCACCATGAGAATGACACATGGAACCATGACATGGTAGTCAGAATCATCTCCGATAGTGATGGTGGTGATTGTGATTCTTAGACCTAAAATCACTACACTCGTCGAATGTGATTGGGTACACTTTGGCATCATCAAATGTAGTCCTAAAACATGGGTTCCTATAAAGGTGATGATTGGGTGGCGTTGATGTATGAGATAGACTGTGAGTGATACATATGGTATTTGTCCCTCCTAAGGGAGTATGATGCCCATGTCACTTGATAAGAGAGATTGAGAAATGCATGCACATGCACATGTGAATCAATATATGATATTGATGTCACACATATCTCAGATTGTCTGCTCTAGTTTGAGAAACATGAATGAATGTTGAAAGGATGGCAACTCCATGCCTTGAGTTCATTCAGGATATCAGAGATAAAGGAATTATACATTCACTAGAACACAAATCACATACTATATGATTGAAAGTTGTTCTCCAACTTTCCTTTTCACTTGGGTAGCACTGATGTGTGACTAGGTACTGCTCTTTGCTTGTGATGTCATAAGCTAGTTATGGACATTCACGGCCAATGTGAAATGGGACCTATAGGGTCACACATAAAGGATTAACTTGGAAGATGAGTTTATCCATGAATGATGTTTGGATTTATTACTAAAGTGTTTAGGTACTCAATCAAACATTTAATTAATAGACTTGACTCAGAATCATCAAGTTCAAGTGTTGAACTAACTGATTAGAGTGTCAGATTGATTGAGAATTGAATTGACTGTGTTCAGAACAATGTGGACCACCAACCGACTAGTTCATTGGGTGAACTTATTGGCTCATGGTTAGTGAGACGACTAGTTCACTCTGGTGAACCGAACGATTCAACTAGACCAAACGAGCAGTGTTGGATTTTCTCAATTTGTGAGAAAAGTTTTTCGTTTCACATGTTCAATTCGATTGGGACAAGAATAGATCTTTGTGTTAATTAGAAATGAATAAGGAAAGTATATTGTAGGAAGGTCAGGGAAGTGAAACAACCGGTTCACTAGGTGAACCGATCGGCTCACCTTGCCAAATGATCGATTCAGTTATGAAATGATAGGTTCACATGCCACAATGCAAATTGTTCATGGAAATTTTGGACTCTTCTACTCCCGCATAGACTGGGAACCCTGACCCTGTCCTATGCAATAAATAGAGGGGTACATGGGGTTCTATAGAGACACAACTCAGAACATTAGTTGCTCTGCAAAGTTGTTGTCCTCTCTGGTTGTGGTAACTGAGAGAGCCCAAGCAAGTTATACTCATCAGAGGGAAAGACAACTACAGAAAAGTGACTGTGGTGGGAGAGTATGTCGGTGACTAGTACGTCGATAGAAGGGGACAACTCCTTCTAGTCAGTTCTTTAGGATGACTAGAGTTTATGGTGGTCTGTATGCACTATCTATAGAGGCGGGAGACTTCTTTCGCTCAGGAGGATGATAGTCAACTACAGTTTGGGTCAAGACCAGGAGCTGCACAAACACCGTCAAAGACAGGTGGTTGAAAACTGCACTAGCTACAAGGTATAGTCGTTGGTCAAGCCTCAGGACCAGGTATATCTCGCTAAAACCATCATTCCCATTACATAGATATTGATGTGATCTACTGGTTATGGGTTTTTGGTCAAGTAAAATTTTTGTTTCCACTGCCTACTCCGACCACATAAAACCCAATAGTGGTATCAGATCCATGTCAATACTCTATGTTTTGGGATAATCGATATGATCAGATTTTGGTTTTACTATCTTTTATTAATTGCATATGATGTGAATATTTAAATGACTAATGTGAATATCTGATTAATACTACATGATCCCAAACTAATATATACATATATGATATAGTATATATATGCAATCGATATACGTCACCCTAAAATGGTTTTGATGATGGATGTGTAGCATGGTTATGTCCTATAAACCCAATGTGCATGTGTGTGGTTGGTTATGGTTGTTTGCATCTCAGTTTGTGCACCAAGCCCTCTTATTCTATTCTTAATGTAACTCAAGATAACTCGAGATTCTTTTCTACCTTTTCTCCCCTCGAATGTAACTCGAGGTTTCACAAAAATTATGTAAAATAGGATTAGATATATTTCTTGTTATGACGAATACTGAAGATGACTTCTTGATGGACTGAGACAACTGACTGAGGAGTAGTTGGTGGATTGAAAAGAAACCCAGATGATCGGACAAGCTGACCATCTGGAGGAGCCAGACGACTGGCTGGAGGAGACCAACCGACCGGCCAAGACGTGATTCGACCGATTCAAAGGTTGAACCAGTCAACCCAGATTGGCAATCACATATCTTCATTAATAATAGGTTGCATTTGATGTATACCTTAGATGATCGTAGTTCCTTGTGGCTCTAAGGAATTACAATAGGATGGCCATAGTCATCACTTTATCATTATTTCATGTTTTCACTTGTGGGATATAGTATGTATATGATACATACTATATATGTGGTGATTGGATACATATATGCATATTTAAGTATTTTAAAAACCCCTGAAATATAAATATTAAGTCTTAGATGTTTTCCATATGCATCACACATGAAAATCTTGATCGAAAAGCATGGGCATACCAAGGGTGGTGCAATGTCTATCTCGTGGAAATGTGATGGTAGTTGTGTGGGCCTGCCAAGCAGGATGCACTACTATCGTGTTAGCTTTTGGGTCAGGCTTAACTAAGTGGTCTTAATGAGATTAAGAACTTAGAGGCATGCCGATGACTATGAAAAATATTTTTGCATATCATCTATCCAAGAATTGTATATGATGCAATTGGTAAATGTTACCTACCTTAATAATTGATTATGGATGTTGGCGTTGGCCGGGTAATAACTCAATTGTTTTAGATATTGGCTCACTAGAAGGTTGTACGCTGCAATCTTTCGAATTGATGGTGAGGGCTATCAGTTTGATCAAAATAGTGGGAAAGATAATTAATTAAAGACCTAATTAATATTGTCAATTTCCAAATCAAATCAAATCAAAAGAATTTTGAACTAAAATTGCAAATTTCCTTTTTTTAGAATAAATGGCTACCAAAAAAAATCACTTTTCATTGTGATCGGTCTTTGAGAAGGACAAGCTAAATGGGAACAACTTCCATGACTAGTTTAGGACGTTGAGAATTATTCTCACTCAAGAGTGAAAGCTCTATATCCTAGATACACCTGAGCCATAAGAACGGGTTCCCACCTTACCAAAGGCTGAAAGGGATTCTTATAGGAAGCATACTGAGGATGTCATTGATGTGAAGTGCTTGATGTTGTGCTCAATAAACAATGATTTGCAGAGACAACAAGAGAACATGGACGTCATTGAGATGGTTCAACATCTCAAGAACATGTATTTAGACCATGAATGACAAGAGAGATAAAATGTCTCCAAGGCACTATTCAAGTGTGTCATGATAGACGGAGATCCAATAGGCCCTCACACACTCAAGATGATTGGGTATGTGGAGAACCTAACTCGATTGGGATTCCCTCTATGCCAAAAGTTGTCTACTGATGTGATACTACAATCTTTTCCAGAATCCTACAGTCAATTCATAATGAACTACACCCTGAACAACTTTGACAGGCCACTGACAGAGTTGTTGGGCATGTTGAGGATAGATGAAGCACATATGAAGAAAGACATACCCAAATATGTGATGATGATCAGCAAAAAGAAGGGAAAGTCTAAAGGCAAGGTCAAGGGAAAAGCAAAGAAAGGTTCTAATGCTAGCCAGCATCCCAAGTCATCTTTAACTCTCAAAGACAAGGGAGGGGTGAATAAGGGAGGCAAATGTCACCATTATCATGAGCCAGGACATTGGAAGAGAAATTGTGCTCTCTACATAGATGAACTAAATAAGAAGGAGGAGATGGAAGTCTCCACCTCCAACATCATGAAATAAACTTAAAATTCTTCTTTATCTTAGGTATATGATACCAAGATATAGATCTGACATATATGAATTGCAGGATCTGAAAAGAAGTAATGACCTTTGTGCAAGGACCAGGAAGGAACACTCATCAACATTTGAGCAAATGTTGCTACCATAGGTAGAAGTGCCTTTTACTTTATTTCATCCCAAAGGGTATATAGAGTTATGAACTACTATTTCATTTTTTCAATAAATAGAAACATTTTATTTCTACATGTTGTAATGACAAGGATGTCTATCAATAAAGTTCATGTTACAATTTCAAAGATATGATATTTTATGGAAATGCCTTATTTATCTTGTGATACTTGGTATGCATGAGATAAAATAATGATACCTAAAAGTTATTGATAACTCAAACAATAAATTAGCATTATCATCTAAACAAATGAATGAGAAATTCATCTCTAGGTTCCATGCTGATGGATAAACTAGACTCTCTTGGTTAATGAACCATTAAGGGATATGAATGTCTTGTTTATTGGGCTTGATGACAAGTCAATCTTCACTAGATGTAATGGAGAATGATTATTCTGTTAGATATAATACATATTGATGTATATACATACCTATTGGAATAAATGCTAATACTTAAGATATGGTATTTAATAAAACATTAATATGAATATATTTAATTGTTCAAGAATATCATAAATGAAGAACAAACTTGGTAAAAATATTAATTCTTTGATACGATCAATGATAATTAAACCAAATGTTTGAGGACCTTGTGAGTAACTGTGGTAGTGTATCATAGAGAACTCATTATTAAGGCACAATGATGTCTAAATCAAAAAAGGAATCATACTCTAAATAGTAAGAGGATGATCATCAAACAAATAACTAATCTTATAGAATTCCTCTAAAGAACATGATTTACACTAAATAAAGGTACAAAAGGAGATTAAGAATCACAAGTGTTGTGGATTCTTAGATTCCTTATGTAACAAGTACACCTCATATATCTATTAGAAAACACTTTGAGCATGATGGATAATAATATCCCACAAACTCAAAGGTGAAGAATTGGCCATATGATAATGAGCCAATAATGTTACTGAACCATTTTCCCCAATCCCAATCCCACTGCCTAGACAATGGTAAAAGGATTGAAGCACTCGTCCCTGAGTGGCCCAATAGGATCTAACACATTGACATATATAATAAGAAATAATAACTCAAAGATTAGATATTTAAAGAACAAACTAACCCAATATATGATATATTGTAGACCAATGTTTGTCATCATAGTATATGAAGGCAGAAGCGATATAATCAAGGTACCAATGTTTTGCCTAAAATCAAGAAAATCAAGACACAAAGTCAATGCAATTGCACAATATGCTATATAAAAACAAGTAAAATGGTTTATAGCAAAAGAGTATATTTGGATTGACTCGTATTCAAAAAGTATAACAAATAATTTTCCAACTCCAATATTTGTTCGACAAGTTGTTTTTTTCTTCAAATAATTCAATTTTTATTATGAGTTCCCATTATACTGTAATCGAGAAGCATGCTTATATTTTTGTGTGACTCAATCACCCCAACACGATGGGAGAGGTCACTAGTCTCATTCTCTCCATATGAGGTAGGAGGCCAATGTACAAGTCCCATCTCTGAATGAGAGGTTGCTTGGGGCTGATGGAGTGAGAAAGGGATGGTCTTGTAGCTTGGTGTGAAGATTGTGAGCATGAGGGACCCTTTATATAGTGTTGGGGCTAGGGTTTTAGGGCCCATAGATTCAGAGCAGCAACCATGGCCACCGAATAGAGAAGGGGAGGTAAAGAACTCATTTTGGCGGCACAATGTTTTACAAAATCTAGGAAAAATAGGGTTTGGTGAGCAAAAAATCACAAGGGGAACGTTTCCTCTCGATTAGAATTTTGAATCGGGATAACAAATGATAGATCTGTCGTTTTGGCTGCATTAACACCTCCCCGCTGATTGCGGGAGGTTGAAGATGATCACCTGGCCACCTAATTGGGCTGAGCTCCATGAGGTCCAGATCTAAGGTCCAAGATTCATGCTCCACTCAAACCACTAATTTTTGACTTGGAAAAAGGCCAAAAAAAGGCAAACAGAAGGGATTTTGAGCACAAAACTTCCAAAATTCATAGAAAATTGTGGGAATGTCCAAATGGGTTGAAATTTAGATCATAACTTAAAACATATGTGGAGACTATTTAGAAAAAGTTTGATAATCAAGAGACAAAGTTTGATGGACAAATTTACTTCATTGGACAAAGTAACAAATTAATCAATGATGTGGTGTCACCAAGTTTATAAAATTCACATTGATCACCCTATTTCGAACATGAGTCTCAACATTGATTATGAAGTCAAGAAAAATAATTTGAGTTCATGAGTGAACATACAAGGGTAAAAAGAGTAAGTAATCCATACTTATGCAAAATTCCACTTTGTCACATCCTTCCCTCTTTAAAAAGGAATTTTGTCCCCAAAATTCAAAAACATCCTCAAAATTGAGACTAATTAATCCAAGTCATATCCTCAAATATTAGATCATAATTAACCATATAATCAAGTTTATGTCCTAAAGATTCAAATAGTCTAATAATCATAATTGGGATTCGATGTTTCATATCATGACTAACTTGGTACCAACACCATTTCATCATCGAGCAATTGAGTACCAAGGTCAATGCATATATTGTACAAAGTCATCATATGAGTAACAAATATGGATCACATCCTATTTATCACAAACATGGAGAGATCATATTTTTGGTCAAACAAATAGAGTTCTTGAATCAAGTGTACAGGGTGACTTTCAATCCCAATATCTCAGGGTCCTAGCCTCTACATTGGTCTAGGTGGGGTTATACATCCATGATTTAAGATTTTATATTTCAAAAATTCAAGACAACATCATGCTTTCATTATCATGATTTCAAGCTCAAAATTAATGGGAGGTCCCACCCTAGTCCTAATAAGAGATAAACCCTAAGTCATAAATCAAGAGTCAAAATAGTCATCATTTCAAATTTTCAAGATTTGGGATTTTGAAGCCATTAGTGATATATCTAGGGTGACCTGTATATCCAAATAATATGAACATAGAATTTGTATCATTATTGAGATTTATAATCGTGAGTCACAAATCTATAATCAATATCAAGAGTTGAGATTTTAAAAACCGAAAGTCATAGATCCAAAATTTGATCATATGTATAAATATTCCAAAGCTAGGGTTTATATTCCTATTTAGACCTTATGGGAGATCACACTTCAATATTCGATTTTGAGAAACAACATTTAAGTAATATTTGAGCAACATATCAAGATTTCATTATAATGGTATCCAAGGTTGATGAATGATCTAGACCTAGGTCTATCTAGGAAGTCAACCACAAGCCATAGTCAACATTATCATATTTCAAGATTGTCATTATTAAATCAGTATTCAAGATGGAGTATCAACCATGGGTTTAACGTATTTAGGGTTAGGTCAATAAATCCAAATCAGGTGAAAGGGGATACATTTCCAGTCTAAATGACCAACAAGGTAACAATTTAGATGTAGTCGTAATAGGGATGTGACCTAGGTTAGGGGAGTTATGAGTCAACTACCACCCTAATCTATCACATTACTAACATTAGTCATGATCCACTGAGCTTATTCAAATAGGGGGATTATCAATGATCAAATCATACTTTACAGGGTCATAAGATCAAAATTCAATATTATAATAGGGCAAATAATTCAAGATTTTCTAGATCGGGGTCATAATTGAATTTTATTTATTTCATGATTAAGGTAGTGATAGAAAATGGAAATAAAGGATTTGAATTTGGCATACGAGGAATTAGAGCATAATATGCAAAATCTAGGCCCCTAATCATCATATCAAAATTGAGAAACATGAATTGTTACAAAATTTGATATTACATATTGAACGACAAACTATACATATACATGTACTACCACTAAACAACAGGATCTTAAGACAACAGGTCCACCTTTACATCAGCTCGAAATACAACTCTCAACTATCCCGGTTCTTCAAGAGTGTAACCACAACCTAAACAAAAGATTACATGTGGTACACATCAGCACAATATTCAAGAATATTGTATTGGGTACGCCTACGTGTCTTTTATATACCTCTCATCATATCTTGGCAATAAGATAAAACTAATACTTGGCAGTTATAAAGGAATATAAGAAAAATCATACACTTGCACAAAGATGTTCATTAACAAAAGAGAACACATATTTTAAGCATATTTTCCATTATATCATCCATGCATTTGCCACTAGCGGGAATAATGCATCATCTCAGCTACCAAAGAGAATGAGATGTAAGGCCTTATGATCTACTACCAAAGAGTAAGATCATTGTACAATGTGATATGCTACCAAAGACAACGATCACTTTCCAGCACTATGCTACCAAAGAGAATTAGCTCTTTCATATAATGTAATAGATATATTATGTTTGATGTGTTCATAGCAGTATGTATGGAAAATCATGCAACATATCATACAAGAACATTCATTTCATCCAATATCATATGCCAAGTATTTTACTACACATATAACACAAACATATTGTATAATAAGCCAAGTAAGAGGTAATGGCATACCTTGATCAAGAACAAACCTAATCATCATATCCCCATATTCCTGATATCAACTATATCTTGGTCAAACCCCTGGTTAAGACAAGATCGCATACTATCATCAGGTTCTCATCATCTTAACCCTAATTATATCCATTTTAGGGTTTACTTAACTTAGTAGGATATTCCCACTTTTACTTGTATTCTTGTCTTAGAATTATCCTACTGATGTCATATTTCAGATTATAGTTCATTAACTGGATATACTCCTATGTCACATTATTATGTGAACATATTTAACATTATGTCACTTTTATTAACCATATTAGGGTTACATCACTTGTATTAAGGGTGCTCTTCATATAACATGAATTTTATGTATAAAATGGATCTCAGATCTACATATTATCTTCCAGTTACTGATATGAGGGGTTTCTGTAAATCTCATCATTTATTGAGCATGTAAGTAATCATTGCATTTTATTTAGGGTTATTAGCCCTAATTATCCATGTTAAGAAAATTACATAATTTCGTATATAATTATGACCATAACTAACATCATATGCATTATAAACATGAATTATGATTTATTGATATTTTCTCATAATTTTAGGGCATTGTTTGATATTTATTATACATCATATGAGAATTTCACATCTTACATGATATTACTATTATTAGTGCATCAAAAGCCTGATATTATCATTCTACCATGTTCTACTCATTTTTCTAAACATTTTGGTACTTTATTTGTATTTTTCTGATCATTGGGCTAATTTCTATGAATTATACAAGATCTTGGTATTTACTGGAATTAATGGGCAATTTACCTCTCTGTGCCAATGGGGACGTGCCACATGTTCGGTAAGTTGGGCATTGCTCCTCATCTATGCCAGAAGTCTTTAGTACTTGGACCGGGTTGAGCCATCCGGTTCTCAGCTCCTGAATCAGTCTGTATCCCTCTCTCTTATCTCACATAACGCGGACGCACGAGTATGCGGAGATTCTATTTCACAGGGCCGCCACCGCATGGCTTGGCTCCGGCGAGCAAACCCAGAAGCTTCACAGCACCTCGATGTCTCCTAGGGCCATGATCATATTTAGATACCTCATCCAGATGCCCACGACTACTCCTCTTCTAGGGTTTTGACGAGCCTTAAATGTGGGTCCAAAAGATGGAGACATGCCTAGGTTATCGGACTTTTATAATTTATAGTATCTGAATGTTTAAGACACCTACAACTAGCACAGGGTCGAAGTAGTTCGGGATCGAACATAGGGATAGGAAGAATGGCTCTTCAGAACTTGGGTTTCACTTGTGTAAGCACTTCAAAATAAGGGGGTGCAAGGAAAGGTTGTATGTCATATAAAAGAATCACAACGAATCAAATAGAAAGTCCTATCTCCAAAAGGAATTACAAGAAAGATTCAAGTTTTGGGTTAAGAGGTTTTTATAAAGGTTTTGTAAAACAAAATCTGGGGAGATAAAATTATCGTTAAGGTAAAGCACGAAGGAAGAAGACTTAGGCATAACAAGCGGTAGTAGAAAACTTCATGGACTCTCTTCTCTCAAAGAGGGTACCTCCTACTACGTGCCAATACCCTCTCTCAAGAGTAATGGCCATGAGTCACAGTGAAAAGAAAACCGGGGTGGCCCCGATCCTAGGAACTCTTGTACTCTCAGATCGGACTGAACTCTAGAGTTACAACATCTCTCTCTCGAATAAGTTGAAACAGGAAAACATGATTCGATAGCTAGTCAAAACATGATCCAAGCATACAGGCTAGAGTTTAGATGCTATAAATAAATCATCCAACAAAAAGGAACCATACATAGAACAACATATACTAAACTCCACTGATTCCATAAGCATAGACATGTGAAGGGTTTAGTTACAATGCATAATAAATGAAAGTAAATTGTTGTAAAAAGGGAAGATAGGTATCAACCCCCTTGATATAGGAGTTTGATATACAACAGAAGACCCCTAAGGTATCGCTAACCTGATACCAGGTGGGAGCTCTACCCAATATTTCTATGTCAGGCGGTTAGCCCTGTCGGGCGACATTCCATAATGGGCAGGCATATCAGTTAAGGCTCCCTACCCGATACAGTCGTGTTGGGGTACCACCCTCTCGGGTGACACACCGTGACAGGTGGTCTGTATCGGGTTTGATATCGTGCCAGGTTAGAGATGACTTAGGTTCTCAGGTTCCTTATATCTGGTGTAGGGGGGTGAGCCATCTCGGGCAGGAGCCCATATAGGAACCTAGCACATCGGGTGGCCTTCTTGGTCATATCGGGTTGCTGCAGCTACCGGGACGAGTTCTAAGTGAACCACTCCCGCCCCTTTTGGGTTGGGAGTGTGCTCACCTAGTGTCACCCGACACACCTTGGAAGTCGACACACTAGCTCCAGATGCTTTCCGAAGTTAGCTTTCGCGAGGTTCTGACCCGTCCCATCAAAGTCCTATAGCTGCTATTTATTGGTCGCAGTTTGGAAGAGGTTGCGGTTCTCGTGGAGTCATGTGTCCTCAATCGGCTTTTTTCACATGGTTTCGGGGATGGTTGACACCTACGTATTGCTTGGCATTGCTTGGATATCGTGTGTCGGGTTGTGAAGGTATCGGGCAGCTGTGGCAGGCGGCTGCTTCTGGTGAGTGGCTTGAAGCACGCAACATGCCCATATCGGGTTTCTTGGTCGTGGCAGGTAGAAGCTCTCTGTCGAGTAGGTAGTGTGCCACTCATCAGATGCCTCCTCATGTGACACGCCTGTGTCGGGTTGCTACCACATCAGGTAGCGACCGGGATGGGTAAGTGGGTGTGTCGTGCAGCCACTGAAGGGGTCGATTCATTGTAAGTGGGCCGGGACGGGCCTTTTTGCTGATTTTGAGTGGAAAAGCGAGGCAAACTCTGTCAAAGATGGGAAAAGAGTTAGGAGCACAGTGTGGTTTATTCTTATGTAATAACATGATAAAATGGAAAGGAAAATAGTTTAGAAGGCATGTTTGACAACGGAATATGAGCCATAAATAGCCATAAAATGGGTGTTATCAACTCCCCCAAACTTAGCATTTTGATTGTCATCAATCAATCTGTACTTATTTTAAAATTTGTTTTGCGATATTGATTCTTAATATGTCATAGTTTTTGGACAAGGGGTTTGAGCGAGTATTGAGATGTCTTAAGGAGAATTTTGTCTGACCACGAAAAATGGACTTTATTTTTCCTACCTTATTTAAGAAAAAAATTCTCTTCAACTTTGGCGAGACTTAGGTGCATGATTTTGAAGTTAGCTTTCACACCAAACAACTTTTGGGAGTAGAAAGTTGGGTTTTTGGGTAGGCTCAAGGCTTTTTGGGTTTTGCTTGTTTCCCATCAGTCCATCTAGGTATGGGTCTGTTAATGGGCAAGTGGTCCCTGCAGTCCAAGCCAGTTGGCTTTAGAGCAGTGATTTCACATCCTACGTACCACTGCCCCGGAACTACCATGCCTAAAGATTGGTACTTTTGGAAAGATAAGTATGTATTTTTTTTCATTTGGCACAACTCCCATGCTTTTATTCACTCTCATAAGGCTTTTCTCTCTTTTTGGGATTTTTTTGGGTAAAGGAATCAAGAGAAAATTCATTGTTTGGGTAGCTTTTTCCTTTGCATACACATCTCTGAGCTGTTGTGAGATTATTTTTTGAAATTGGCGTAGAAAAGTTATAGTCTTTGTCGTTTGAGACTGCATTTTCAGAAAGAGCATAACAAAAACCTACACCACCTTAGACATAGAGAAAACAAGATGGGAGAAGTTGTATCAGGTTTTTACTATAGAATGTCTTTGTACAATTGTATAGAGGCAAGGAGTTGTATATGCACTATTTTGTATCAGACTTGTATATGTATATGTACACAAGGTATGTTTAAAAGAAAGAAGAAAGACAAAATGGGAGAACTTTTAGTACCTCCTCACTGATATATAGTACCCCCCAAACTTACCTCACACTCTGTCCCAGAGTTGTGAGATAAATAAGGTAGGATAGTGATAATTCAATGAGGGTTTAGCTGGTGAGCGCTCCTCCTTCAGATATAAGCTCCCACACATATTCTCCATGTTTGTTGTGGTAGTCGATGTGGTGGAGCTTGTCAGGCATTTGCTATAGTGTCACCGAGTTAGAGATCCATTCTAGCACATAGATGTCGTAGTCGTTTGATTGTGGAGCTTGTTGTGGATTTTTTTGGTAGAATTGAAGCTCGTGCCATTCGTTCGTCGTGATTTTTAGGAGCGGTTGGATCAGTGTTTCCACCTCGATGTAGTATTTTCTCACTAAGCGCTAGAGGGGTGTTGTGAAAAAGTGGAATTTCACCAGTCCTTGCTCAAATTACTACTTTACCCTCAGTATACCTATGAATGGTCCCAAATTATTTTTGTTGTCTTCATAATAAATATTGAGACTCAAATCCAAGATATGGTGACCAATGTGGATTTTATACACATTATAACACTTCAAATTGGATTCATTCATCACTTTGTCCAAAGAATCAAATTGGTCAATTAAACTTTTTCTTCTGGTTCTCAAACTTTTTCTATATATTATAAACATTTTTGTGAAGCTTTGGTCCAAATTTGAGAACAATTGGACAATCCTACGATTTTCTATGAATTCTTGAAGTTTAGGTGTTGAAAACCCTTCATTTGCCATTTTAATTGATTTTTTCCACATCAGCTATCCAGGGCAAAGCATCGGGGGTGTGTTTTGGCCCTTGGATCTGCCTCTCATGGATCCAGGCCAGATCTGATGGTCGTTGTATCATCTTCAACCTCCCGCTAATTGCGGGGAGGTATTAATGCTACCAAAACCAACAATTTAGCGATCTTGACCTCGATTTGAAAATTTGAGCGGACAAAAACACCCGCCTCATGATTTCAAACTGATCTAGCCCTACTTTGACTGGGTTTCTTGCCTTTTGTGCCACCAAAATGACCCCCTCGCCTCCCATTCTCATCCTTACGGCCTTGGTTGCTGCTCTGGGTCCTCTACCCTAAAACCCTAGTGTCGGGTTCCTATAGGAGGCCCCTATTGCCTTCGGCCCACCCCCACAAAGACGAACGACACCCCCTTTTCCCACACCATGCCCTCTCTCTCTCGCTCCCTTCTTCTCCGATCACTATGCCTTTGCGGCGCCGCCGCACGGCCGCCTTGGGCATCCTTGCCCCTCACCTCCTACCACCTTTCTCTACCCCCCATCATCTTCGCAAGGCCGAGTAAAGCTCAGACAGCCACCTCTCTGCCGCCAATGGATCTCCCTGCTCCCAACGCTGTTCCACGCCGGCGAGCCCCTCCGCCCTATTCTTGGGATCGTGCAAGGCTCTGTGCGGACAGGAGACAGAGCCCTGAACCACCGACTCAAAGCAAGATCGGCTGACCCAAATGACCAAGCTGAACCGCTGATTGAACCGTGAATCTGAACCAAATCACTAAGCTAGCAAGCCACCTTGATCACATGGTGCAATCGGGACCGCTCATCTTGAATCGAACGATCATGGAATTTCCCAATTTTAAGGTATTTTGCTCCTCTCTATTCAGAAAATCAGTAAAATACTCAGATCTTGTTTAAATCTTAGAAAATGCATCTAAACTCCAAAAATGATGAATAAATAGTCTATTTTGATCAGAAAAATCCAATGAATCCATTAAAATACTTTTGAAACCTGATTCCAAACTATTCTCAATGATATATTTAAATCTGATCTCTTGCTCATTTAATTAGTCTAAATGACTCAATGTTGTGATTAGACTTTGGAAACCTTATATCTTAACTCTGATGATTATCTTGAGACATGAAATCATACTTGTCTATACTAGATCTAATATTGTTTTCTTAATCACCTTTGAATATTAATCTTATGTCTTGAAGGTAATTTTGATGATATCTTGATAATATGATTGATCTAAATCTTGTTGCATATCTAGATCTTTTGACCTAAAAGTTGATCTCTGATCTACTTATCAGAACTTGATCTAATCTTGAACCCCAATGATGTTATAACTTGATAAATGATCTATAGACTTGATTTTTGTACTTGCATATTGACTAGGATAATTAGGGTTAACACATGTACCTAGAAAACCTAGGTAGGTCATTCACACTCAAAATACTTGACATGGGAAATAATGTTGGATATATTGAAATATTGTTTGATTATAAGTGAATGACCCAACCCTAAGGTTGACATAGGAAAAGTGTAACCCTAATCTCGAATATTAAACATGATATCCAAATATCTTGATCTTAACCCTTGATCCTATCTTGATGATTTAGGATCTGACTCGAAGGGTCTACCTATTATTTGTTGATTATACTTGAAATCCTCGGTGAAAGGTACGTTATTACATAATTCCTCCTTGATTGTATTGAAGATACTTTTATGTATCTCTTGACTGTATACTTGGCTATTTACTTGGATTATCTATTGTTCCCTATGATTAGTCTTCCGTTTTTCTATACTATATTTCTAAAAACATGAAAACATAAATTTCATGCCCATTATGACTGCCCGTATATTGATAATGATGATGATATTGATAATGTTGATAATGTGGATATTGAGTACAACAACCCCCTCATTTGGAGGTGGGACTTGTACATTGGCTTCCTATGTTCCTATGGTGAGAAGGAGCCTAGTGACCTTCCCCATCGCGTTGGGGTAATAGAGTCACAAAATATATAAGCATGCTTCTTGAATTACAACATAATGGGAACTCGAAATAAAAGTTGAATTGCTTGAAAAACTTGTCAAATAAATGTTGGTTTTGCAAATTGCTCATTACACTTTTGAATATAAGTCCTGCCAAGTATAATTAATTTCTAATAAACTGTTTTACTTGATTTTGATAGCGTAACATGCAATTGCATGATTGTGTCTTGATTTTCTTGATTTTAGTAAATACAAATGGAATATTGAATAAGATCGCTTCCACACTCATATACTCTGATGACAAAGACAAATTGGTTATATCTTCATATTGGGTTAGTTGTTCTTTAATTATCCAGTTTTTGAGTTATTTATTTCTTAGTGTATATGCCAGTGTGATTGATCTTATTGGGTCACTCAGGGATGGGCGCTTCAATCCTTTTTCTACTGTGTAGGCAGTAGGATTGGGATTGGGGTAAGAACAGTTCCGTGACAGGTGTTAATGTAGTTGATGTACACTGCACCAGATGATCTTTGTTGTTGTCTGAGATATTGTAGAAGATTGTTGCTCGTGAGTGAGTGTACACCATCAGGAGCATCTAGTGATTGTAGTGTAGTATCGGAAAGAAGATGATATGCGACATGCTACTTTGTATCTTTTCTAGAAATGATTGCTTCGCTCCTGACTCGTCAGCTAGGCAGATATCGTTGAACAACATTGGATGGGCGATGTATGCGTGTTCAAACTTTCTCTGTAGTATATGGATGTAGGCTGCCGCCACTGACATTGCCAGACATCCTATTGCCTTTATCATGTCCTGAAGATCATCAACTGGGACTATGACGTCTTCTGTCTCATACATGACGTCTGCGGTGGTAGAATTAGGCAACTTCTATAGAATTTCATTGACCTGTTCCAGGGTTAGTGAAGAACACGAGGAATGGTCAAAGTTGCTGATCTTTTCTTCTGAAGAATCAGGCAAAGTGGGGTCTTCAGTTGTAACAATATCATGTAGAATATCCATCTGCTTGCCTGCCCCATAAACGTCTGTGGCCATCTCGGCTTCTCCTTCTGGAAGGCTGCTGGGTTGGGAGGATTCGTCTTCTTGATCGCTGTCTAGTAGCTTCTCTGGGACGCCTGCATTTTAGAAATAACACTCGTCCTTGATCAGCAGCAGTGCATAAGTGCTTCTGAAATGATAGAAGTTTTGGCCCTTGAGCTGCCTTAAGTATCTGAAGATGTGTAACATCTCAATGGCACGCAGGACTACAAAGGCGCATTTCTGCTTCCCTCTTCTTCTTGAACAGGGAAGTCTCTAAGTGTGTAGAAATTCCAGACGACGTTGTGGCGTTGGATTCCATACTTGATTGTATGGTGGAGACGCAGCGGAAGAAGCCTCAAATGTCTATCTTCGAGGCGAACGAAGGCATTTCCTAGTTGTGGGACCTCCTTGTTGCAGCAATTGAGGAGTTGGACATCATGATTCTGGAGATTTGCCATGCAAAGGAACTAGTTTCTTCGATGCTTGTAGGGGGTCAGTACCAGGTTGGGGTTGTGCTCTTCAATGTATTCCAGCATGCTGGCCACCTGTGTAGAGTTGTACAACCCCTTCGTTAGTCTTCTCACCAAGGTCGGGGTGGCATTGTAAATTAGCTGTCGGCTTGTCCAGATGCTCGTGTTCTCGATCACGACACCTTGTAGGACCCTAAAAAGTTTCTTCTCGATGACGGCCGGTGAGCGGAACATGCTCCTCAGTGCTCCCCATCATACGGAGAAGTAATCGTTGCTCCAGATGATGTCTTCTTCATCTGCCTACGATCTCAGGACCTTGTTCAGCAACTTCTAGTCTCTGATCGTTAGGTATCTGATGGCTCTTCTGTCAAAGTCCTCCATCTCAAAGGAGGGGATTTCTGACGGCATAGAGAATGTGTCTACCGTCGAACTCCTTCCTCTAGGGGGGTGTCTATCGTTAGTAGTGTAGATGTCCCCCCTTCTCTCTCTTATTCTTCAGAAGAGTCCTCCCTGATGCTGATTGATTCATCATTGTCCTCAGCTTCATCTAGGGAGGCTGAGGGAGCAACTTTTTCGATGTCGCGGGAACTCTCTTGTCCTGTTGGAGCCCTATCGGCTGTATTGCACGTCGTTCCTTCCTCAGGCATTGTGGAGGGCCCATTGGAGGAGGAAGGAGATGACATCCTAGAGGAGGACGCAGATGAGGATGGCTGAGAGCCAGAGCCAGGAGGTGATGGAGATCCTCAGCTATCTCGAATGGGGGTGGCCATCTCTCCGGTCCAGCCTCTCTTCGATTGCATTGAGGCATTGGAGCACCAACTGCATCGTTTCGTTAAGTGCCTCTAGTTGGCCGGGAAGGCCAACTAGAGTCAGAAGCTACCGCTCCTGGTCATTTAGCCTTTCTTGAAAAATAGTAAACTTGCGGGTAAGGGAAGAAAAAGTAACAGAGTGGTTTCCCGTTACCTCCCGCAAGTGGTCAAACTCTTAACCTGTAATCTGCCCCAGTGACGTAGGGGTTGCGGCTGATCTGCCCTCGGCCTCCTAACGTCCCTCACATGAGAGGCTCGGCCCGACGAGTGTGCATCTTCACTCGGGTCCAAGTCCATCTGGATTGTATGCGATAGCATCACTTCAGGGTGGGGCGTTGGCACCTTCGTGGCTGTCTCTGCCTCACCTGCTTGTAGTGGTGGAGAGGGCATGGGGAGGGTGGTTTTTGATCCACCATTTGGTTGTCGGCGACCTCCTCTGTAGCTACCATTGGTGACATTGGCGGTGGCATGGGATGCAAAGCTCTGAGCTCCACCTCGAGGAGCTCAGCAAATGCACCGTTGCTGGCATCCGGATGTACCACTTCTTTCGCCATTAAAGGCGCAACAGAAGCTTTGGGAGCTGTGGTCATCTCTTCCATGGTAGCTTCCCCAAGGGATTTTGTCGTTGTTTCAGCCCCGGTTGTTTCGGTGACCTCCACGATTGTCATTATTTACTTAGAGGCCACAGTGGTTGTTTCTATGGTGGTTGTGGCCGGCTCAGGATTGGGGCGACAACGGTTGCCACCTTTTCTTACTGAGCGTCAAGAGGGATTGGCCTTCCTGTCGTGGTCGCCCTCTCTTGTATTCTCGTGGTGGCGGCATAAGCGGCTTCAACCATCACAACTTCAATTTCCACTGTGGTGAAAACCAGCTTCTCTGCGTCATAGTTGGCGCAGCGTGGGAGCAGCATGAGGGTGTTCGTCCTTACGAACTTATAGAAGTAGCAGCGACCCTCCTTCTTGATGATGCTAGCCCTCATTAAGAATTTGAGGTCGATCTTGTTGTCACCTCTCATTCTCGACAAGATACACAGCTCTCTGGGGTATCCTAACCCTACCGCGATCAAATTCACCAGTCCTCCCATGTTGTAGTCCTTGGTGGCATCCTTTACTGGATGAAGATGGTTGAGGAGGAATCGCCCCAAGTTGATCATGTATCCCTCCATCATGTGCCACATGAGGTGGAGCTCTTTAGTGTAGAGGATGCTTGAATCATACTTGTTGAAGAGCAGGCACACAATGATCTTGTGCACTATCCTCCACAAATAGGAGTGCACTGCTGCCACCTTGCTTCCTGACTTGAACGTTGACTCGCCGATCGACTTCCTCCAGAGTGCGACTGGGTTGAACTCATCGCCTTCGGTGATTCTGAAACCGTTGTTGAGGTTTTATTTTTCTACTTCGCTAGAGGATAAGATCTCATTGAGAAGCTCTTTAGATATGTTGTGCTTAGTGTTATATAGTCATCCTTGTAGTTTGTCTGCCCCGTCAAATCTTTCGACTTCTTCTAGTCTATTCTGCACCCAGTGGAGGGACAACATTAACTCCTTTGTGAGTTCTGTGTAAGAGGTGGAATGGCTGAAGCATATCTTCCTCAACCCGACATCCGCTAAGACATTTTCCAACCCATCGAAAATGCCTATCTGGTAAAAGGACGACTGGTGGTAGAAATGGCTTGGCCTGTAGACTTTGGCCGCCAACTCTACATACTTCCGCATGTGCTCATCATATTTGGGCATGAACTGGCCTGGTGAGTGATCCATAGGCTCCGGCTCGGTCGCCGTGGTTGAGACTGTTGTTGGGGCTGTTGCTTCTTCTATCTTGGGCCACATCTCGACCTCAGATGGCCCTACAACATCGGGGTTTGGGCGCCTCTGCCTGACTGTGGTGGCTTCAGCTGCGGCCTCAGAGTTGATCCTCTAGCCTTGCTCGTCTACTTGGATGACTTTTTGCTTGGTGTGTGCCATTTCAGTAATTATCAAATAAAAGTATAGTAAGTAATAAATTTACTGAATGGGTCACTTTACCCGATATCGGGCGGCAGGGTCGTGTCACCTGACACAAGGTAGGTGATGCATGAAAAATTGATATTGGTTAGAACTAAACAAATCTCGGCAGAAGCAAGTCAATATTGGGCAGGGGTAAACGCGTCTTATTTCCTGATAGGATATGGCTGATAAAGTTGGCTGATATTGTGTATCGTTAACAAAACAGGACTTGCGTGAAAGAATTCCCTGATATGGGCACCGACCAAGGGTGCAGGATGATATCGGGTCAGTAAACAGACCTGCCCGATACGTTTGCCCGATACACGTGCCTGACAAGGCATCACACGATACTTGCGTCGTCTGGCAAAAGTTCAGAGGCCGAAATGGTTATAAGACATCAGAACGTAGAGCTCCAGTGAATGATAAGAAAGTGTTGCCTGATACAAGTGCCGCCTGATACAAGTGGTGTGTCGGGCGACACGAGTTAAATTTTCTTTGTCAATCAAAACCGGCGATAATGGCCTTGCCCGACACAACTCACGTGGGATGTGTCGCGCGATACGTGTATCACGTGATGCAGTCAGAAGTCCCCAATAGACGAAACCCGGCACAGAGCAAATGGTTGTTGCCCGACACAGGTAATGTGCAAAGTGTATCACCAGACAAGAGGCTTTGCACGACACGCTTTGGTTGAATCAAAACTAAGGCTTCGTGCCCGATAAAGGAATCGCTAAAACAAAAGATGCGCGATACGATATAGTGTATCAGGTTATACCTTTGTCGGATGGAAGTTTGTGCACAACATAGGATCTTGCTGGAGGTTGGCCGGCACGAGAGCTAAAGTGAGGGCTAGATGCACGATATGGGAGTAGGTAAAAAGTAAATGCAAGTGCCTCATATGGTTAACTAAAGTTACTATATATAGCCGACACGAGCGGGGGTAAATCAGGTAAAAGAAAGGGCACATGTCATGCTAGGAGGAAAATCGTTCCCGAGACGTAGTAAAATCAGTCTAATCGGTCACGTCAAGGGTCGATTTGGCTTCCTAAGCATGACTTGATCTGGGCGGTAAGGCGCATCGTGTGAGCTTGGTGTATCGTGCGACACGGTTCCAACGTTAATGTTCGCTGCCCGATAAGGGCTGGCGCGCGTCACACAACATGGGATGCGTTGCCCGATACAAGCCTGGGCGATACGTTGCTCAAAACTTATGCAACGCACGAAGTCTTGTTGGGCGTGCTTAAAGTGGATGGCCGACACAATCAAAAAGTGGGGTATCAGGTAGCTCAACTATGCATGCCCGATACAGAACTCCCATGCTGATAAAGAGGGGAAACAAAGCAAGGCAAGGATAGAAAAACTAAATCTAAAGAAAGGAGAAGCATTGATGGGTAAAACATCATTGCCCAAAAGGGAAAACTTCCAACCTCAGATAGTATTACTCATCAAGGCTATAAAACTAAGTCGGTGGCCCATAAAATGAAAGAGTTCGTGCATGTGGCGCATGCAATGACCCGTGCCTTATTACAATGATAATGTCCATTATGTACAAGAAAGGAAATAATGTCCTATATTAGAAAAACTAAAGACTCAGGCTGCCTCCCGAGGAACGCTGTAGTTTGCATTGTCAGCTCGACAACTTCAAACTCTTCTACTCTGCTCCATTGGTCATCGTTTCAACATCCTGCAAGTTTATCTCTGTTCTTCTCACGAATGCTTCATCTTCATAGAACCTTTTCACTCTATGCCTGTTCACTGGGAAGACTTTTGATGGATCGTCTTTATCATATAACTCCATCATCCCAGATGGGTATATCTTTGCCACAATGAAGGGTCCAGACCATCTGCTCTACAATTTTCCTAGAAAAAGGTGGATAGAATATTTAAATAATAAAACTTTATCACCTTCGCTGACGTCCTTTTTGTTTAGATGGACATCGTGCCAGATCTTGGTCCTTTACTTCTAAATCTTGGTATTTTCATAAGCATGAAGTCTCAACTCTTCAAGTTCATGTAGCTAAAGAAACCTTTTCTTTCCGACCAGCGTCTGGTCCATATTGAGGCATTTGATCACCCAGAATGCCTTATGATCTAGTTCAAAGGGAAGATGGCAGGCTTTTCTATAAATTAGGAGGTAAGGTGTGGTACCCAACGACATCTTAAAAGCAGTTCGATATGCCCACAAAGCTTCATCCAACTTAGCTGACCAGTCCTTGTGGGACTTGGTGACTATATGGCGTTGCAACCTTGTGATGGACGCCATACTTGCGTAGCAGCGATTCAAACTATTTTTCTGCAAAGTGAGAGCCACCATCACTAATGATGGCCCTTGGAACTCCAAACCTCAAAAAGATGATCTTGGTAAAAATCTTGATTATTGCCTTGGCATCACAAGTCATGGTAGGGACTGCTTCCACCCACTTGGAGACATAGTCGACAGTGACAAGAAAATAGTTGAAGCCAAAAGAGGAGGGAAAATGGCCCATGTAGTCAATGCCCCACACATCAAAAATCTCAACTTCAATCCAATCAGAGAGTGGCATCTCATTGCGGTGGGAGATATTCCCCGTTTGCTAGCACTCGTTGCAAGATCTTACAAAGGCATGAGCATATTTAAACAAGGTCGGCTAGTAAAAGCCCAACTGGAGGACCTTAACAGAAGTCCTTTTGCCACCCAAGTGTCCTCCATAAGGGGAGGAGTGTGACTCAAAGAGGATTTTGGGGGCTTCTTCTTCTGGGATACATCTTCTGTACAATCCATCAACGCAATGCCTGAATAGTAAAGGGTCATCCCAATAATAGTTCTTCAAATTAGCAAAGAATTTCTTCTTCTGATTGTAAGTCAAATCTGGGGGATGCTGCTTGCAGGCTAGATAGTTGTAGAAATCTATATACCATGGCCCCTCAGGGTTAGTTGATTGTGCTATGTAGATGGATTCGTCAGGGTAGTTATCATTGACAGGTAGCAGGTGATCATCTTCCACCCTAATTCTAGAGAAATGGTCAGCGACCACATTCTCTGATCCTTTCTTGTTCTTTATTTTGTGGTCAAATTCTTGTAACAACAGAACCCATCATAACAACCTATGCTTTGCATCCTTCTTATGCATCAGATATTTTATCGCCCCGTGGTCGGTGTGAACTATTACCTTAGAACCCACGAGGTAGGATCTGAACTTATTGAAAGCATATATGATGGCTAGCATCTCTTTTTCAGTCTTCGTGTAATTCTTTTGTGCCTCATCTAGGGTCTTACTCGCATAGAAGATGACATGATGTTTCTTGTCCTTCTTTTTCCCTAAGACCACCCCGATGGCGAAGTTGCTAGCATCGCACATCAATTCGAAAGGAAGATTCCAATGAGGTGATTAGAGAATGGGTGCAGATACTAACACGTCTTTTAGGGTCGAGAAAGCCTTCGTGCACTCATTCGTGAAGTCAAACTTCACATATTTCACCAGAAGGTTAGAAAGGGGTTTCTCTATCTTAGAGAAGTCCTTTATGAACCGTCAGTAGTAACCGACATGACCTAGAAAACTTCGTATACTATAACTGAAGTTGGCGGAGGGAGCTTAGCAATAGCTTGAATCTTGGAGGGGTCAACCTCGATTCCTGTGTTGGACACCTTGTACCCCAGAACTATACCTTCTTGAATCATAAAATGACATTTCTCCCAATTTAGGGTGAGACTCTGCTCCTTACAACGTATCATCACTAGAGACAAATTGCTCAGGCAATCGTCGAATGAGCTTCCATATACACTGAAGTCATCCATGAAAACTTCCATCTTGTCCTCTAACAGGTTAGTGAAGATTGCATTCATGCATCTTTGGAAGGTGGCAGGTGTTTTACACAGCCCGAAGGGTATTCTTCTAAAAGCGAAGGTTCTGTAGATACATGTGAAAGTCATTTTCTCCTGGTCATCAGGGTGGATGGGGATCTGATAGAAACCTGAATACCCATCCAGCCAATAGAAATAAGATTGATGAGCCAGACGTTCCAGCATCTGATCAATGAATGGGAGAGGGAAATGGTCCTTGGGGGTGGCGGTGTTAAGCTTCCTATAATCTATACACATACGCCATCCAATGACCATCTTAGTAGCCATCTCTACTCCATCATCACCTCTGACTAACATCATTCCTCCCTTCTTTAGGACAACTTGGATCGGGCTTACCCACCTACTGTCGCTAATAGCATAGATAATTTCGGCATCCCGGAGCTTAACTACTTCCTTGCTCACAACTTCTCAAAACTTCTCGTTCAACTTTCTCTTAGGCTGGGTGTACGGCCTTGAGTCCTCCTCCAGATGAATTTTGTGCATGCACACAGAGGGGCTTATCCCCTTCAAATCTCTGATTGAGTAACCTAAGGCTTTCCTCCTCAGCCTTAATTCTTCCAGAAGCTGATCCTTTTGGTGATCAGTTAAACTTGAATTGATAATTACCGGGTACATCCCTTCTTGATCCAGAAAACGGTACTCAAGACCTTTCGATAAGACCTTTAACTCTAGAGGGACTTCCTTCATCTGTTCCCCAGCTGGGTCTTCTCAGAGAGCGGCATACATGACTATCTCAATAGGATCCTCAACCTCGGCTGTGTCTTCAACATCTAAACAGGCTAACAATTCCCTAACCTCAGGATCATCAATCTCTCATGACTCGCCAGTTAAGGCGCACATGAGCGGGTCCACCATGGCTTTCTCTTCCTGTACCTCATCACACAACCTCTGATAGCTCTCGACAAAGTAGGAGGATTCAAAGAATGAGGGGGCCTTCATACAGTTACTAATGTTGAAATCGATGTGATCTCTTCCAACATGGATTGTAATCATTCCTGCCTTGTCATCGATCAGAGTCGGACCGGTTGCAAGGAAAGGTTGCCTGAAAATGATGGGGTAGTTAGGATCTTCAACTGTATCGATCAAGACGATATTGCAAGGGATAAAGAATCACCCTATGCGGATGGGTACGTCTTCAACAACCCCAACTGGCCTTGTAAAGGTATGATATGCCAGTTGTAAACTCATGTTGGTGCTCACCATATCGGTGAGCCCAACTCTTTTGGCAAGGGACAAAGGCATCAAACTAATGCTGGCCCCTAGGTCATCTAGACCTTTCCGGGTGACATTATCCCCAACTTGGAAAGGGATCACAAAGGGCCCTGGGTCCTTCTTCTTCGATGGCGTACTAGCCATAACAAAAGAACTGGACATCTTAGCAAGCTTCACAATATCTATATCTTCTCCTCTTTTCTTCCTGGTTATCAGATCTTTTAGGAACTTAGCGTAGGTGGGCATTTCTTCGATGGCATCCAAGAACGGGACATCCACATGCAACTTCTTAATCACTACCATAAACTTTTTGTACCTCTTCTTTAGCTGGGCTTTCACCAACTTATGAGGGAAGGGTATGCGGGGTGCATACCTATTCGAACGCTCTTCAGACGAGACGTCTTTAGCTTCCTTCCTTAACTTCTATGGAACTTATTTCTCAATGACCTCAGTGCCAACTTCCTCGGTGGGTGTTGTTACTAACGTTGATGTCTTCTCAACGGCTGGTGGTACAACTATCCCCGGCCTCAAAATGGCCATCTTCGCAGTCTCGTGGCCTCATGGATTGGCTTCGGTACTTGAGGGAAAATGCCCTACCTGATGGTTGATGGTTTGGGCGAGACTCGCCAGCTGCTGATCAATCCGTTTATTGTGTTGTTGGATCTCCCCTATCCAGACAGAGAAACCCCCATCTGTTGTTGCATTAACTTCAAAAGAGCGGTGCTGTCCACAGAACTCTTGTGCATTTTCTCATTGAGGTCGTTCTGCTTCTTGGCAAAGGACATAAGCTCTGTCATCATAGACGGCCTTTGTTGCTGGTTCTGTTGATAAGTTCTTTATTGCTGAAACTTCGCCTACTCTTGCTGATTTGATGGTCCTCCTGAAGGATTCCCACCCACTAGTTGGTGAGAGTTTTCTACAGTACTAGTGTTTCCATAAGAAAAATTGGGGTGATCGGGACTTTGATACTGAACAAAACTCACATTCTCAGTATTGTTCTCATCAAGATCCTCTTCGGGTGTAGTGTGAGGATAGAAATTCGACGTGTGGTCAGGTTCTCCACAGGTTACACAGCTTCTTACGACCTTTTTCCAAACTTTTCCCTTGTATCCTTGCTCTTTAAAGGTCTGAACATCAGTCGCAATCTTTTCAAGCTTTGCCGTGAGAGCTTCCATTGCTTTGGACTCTCCAGGAGTGGTATGGCTCATTGACTCGTGGTCATATTGTCCATCTTGTTAGTTTGTTGCCATGTTTTCAATGATCTCTCAGGCCCTCAGGGCACTCATTCCCAGGAAGTCACTACCAGCTGCAACATTTAAAGACTTCCTTTTAGCATGACACACCTCGTTGTAGAACATGGTGATTAGCTTTGGTTCAGAGAAACCATGGTGCGGGCACTCATGCTGATAACTCAGAAATCTCTCTTGAGTCTTGTGAAGATTTTCTGAAGGCTTCTGAGAGTACCTCATGATCTTGTTTTGGTATTTGATAGTTCTCTTGATGCGGAAGAACTTAGAGATAAAAGCATCGGCAAGATGGTCCCAGTCAGGAATGCTCCCATCCTGTAGGTTGGTGTACCATTCTAGTGCCTTATCCCTCAAAGAGAACAGGAAGCACTGGATGTAGATGTGCATCAAAGGGACTCTGTTGATCTTAAAGGTGTTGCACGTCCACTTGAATGTCATTAGATGGTTGTACGAGTTCTCCTCAGAGGAGTTCCCACCGAACCTATTGTGTTGCAGGAGCTGGAGAAAAGAAGGCTTCAGCTCGAAGTTTGTGACGTTCAGAGGCTGTGTCACCACCGGGTTTCTCTCTTCATTTGCCCGAACTTGGTGGAACGATCAGAGAGAGGGAGCCGTAGGAGGTTGATTGGCCATGTCTTGCTAAGGCAAGAGTGGCCTGGAAGAGAGGGGAAAGAACCTGAAAAGAAAGAAGGATGAAATAAGTATCAGCATGATGTGTAAGGTAAGTGCGGTGTATGCTATGTATAGTAAATATTTGTAGTGTTATATACAAATGTACAAGTCTTTGGCAAAGTGCAAACAAAACTCAAGTATATAGAATGGTTTTCATTTCCTATCCCCGGAAACGGTGCCAAAAAGTTGACGATCCTTAAATGTGGGTCCAAAAGATGGAGACATGCCTAAGTTATTGGACTTTTATAATTTATAGTACCTGAATGTTTAAGACACCTTCAACTAGCACAAGGTCGAAGTAGTTCGGGGTCGACCACATGGATAGGAAGAATCGCACTTTGGAACTTGGGTTTCACTTGTCTAAGCATTTCAAAAAAAGGGGGTGCAAGGAAAGGTTGTATGTCACATAAAAGAATAAAAAAGAATCAAACAGAAAGTTCTATCTCCAAAAGGAGTTACAAGAAAGATTAATGTTTTGGGTTAAGAGGTTTTTATAAAGGTTTTGTAAAATAGAATCCGGGGAGATAAAACTATCGTTAAGGTAAAGCACGAAGGAAGAAGACTTAGGAATAACAAGCGGTAGCAGAAAACTTCCTAGACTCTCTTCTCTCAAAGAGGGTACCTCCAACTACGTGCCAATACCCTCTCTCAAGAGTAATGGACATGAGTCAGAGTGGAAAGAAAATTGGGGCGGCCCCGATCCTGGGCTCTCTCGTACTCCCGGATCGGACTGAACTCTAGAGTTACAACATCCCTCTCTTGAAGAAGTTGAAATGGGAAAATACGATTTGATAGCTAGTCAAAACATGATCCAATCATACAGGCTAGAGTTTAGATGTTATAAAGAAATCATCCAACAAAAAGGAACCATACATAGAATAATAGATACTAAACTCCACTAATTCCATAAGCATAGACATTTAAAGGGTTTAGTTACAATGCGTAATAAACACAAGTAAATTTCTATAAAAGGGACAATAGGTATAGCCCCCCTTGATATAGGAGGTCAATATACAACAACAAACCCCTAAGGTATCACTAATCTGATACCGGATGGGATCTCTACCCAATATGCCTGTGTCGGGAGGCTAGCCCTGTCGGGCAACATGTCGTGATGGGTAGGTGTATCGGTCAAGGCTCCCTACCTGATACGGTTGTGTTGGGGTACCATCCTCTCAGGCGACACACTGTGATGGGTGGTCCGTATCGGGTTTGATATCATGCCAGGTTAGAGATGACTTAAGTTCTCGGGTTCCTTATATCGTATGTAGGGGGGCGATCCATCTCGGGCAGGAGCCCATCTAGGAACCTGGCACATAGGGTGGCCTTCTTGGCATATCGGGCTGCTGTAGCTATCGGGACGAGTTCTAAGTGAACCACTCCCGCCCCTCTCGGGTTGGGAGTGTGCTCACCTAGTATCACCTGGCATGCCTTGGAAGTCGACACACTAGCTCCAGATGCTTTCTGAAGTTAGCTTTCGTGAGGCTCTGACCCGTCCCATCAGAGTCCTGTAGCTGTTCTTTATAGGTTGCGGTTTGGAAGAGGTTGTGATTCTTGTGGAGCCACGTATTCTCAATCGGCTTTGTTCACATGGATTTGGGGATGGTCAACACCTGCGTATCACTTGGCATGGCTTGGCTATCGTGTGCGAGGTTGCGAAGGTATCGGGCGGTTGTGGCGGGCGACTGCTTCTGGTGAGTGGCTTGAAGCACGTGACATGCCCATATTGGGTTGCTTGGTCGTGGCGGGTAGAAGCTCTCTGTCGGGTAGGTAGTGTGTCGCTGGTCAGATGCATCCTCACGTGACACGCCCATGTCGGGTTGCTACCACATCGGGTAGTAACCACGACGGGTAAGTGGGCGTGTCGAGCAGCCAGTGAAGGGGTCCATTCGTTGTAAGTGTGCCAGGACGGGCCTTTTTGCTGATTTTGAGTGGAAAAGTGAGGGAAACTCTGTAAAAGATGGGAAAAGAGTTAGGAGCATAGTGTGGTTTATTCTTATGCAATAACATGATAAAACAAAAAGGAAAACAGTTTATAAGGTAGGTTTGACAATGGAATATGAGCCATAAATAGCCATAAAATGGGTGTTATCAGGTTCGCCTCTGGAGCTCCATGTCAACGAGCTCACTGGCCATGACGGCCACCGTGGCACTGGGAAAGGGGAAAAAGGCTGCATGTCCTCAAATCTCATGGATGAGGCACTAAAAAGCTTTGTCTAAGCTTCAAGGACCTGAAGGGACTCTTGGATTGAGTTGTAGAGCCTTGGATTGACATCCCCAACTCTGAGCTCATCTCCTTTGAACCTTGGCCTCGGCAACCATGGAACTCACAGATACAGGGCATGAAAACACCCGCGCTCAACTTATTCAGAGTCCTTTCTCCTTTCCCTCTCTTATCTTCCTTCATCCTCACATCTAACTCCAAGCTACACCGTTGGCCACCACTTGTACACTACAATGGGGAGCTCGTTCTCCCTCGTCACTTGGTTGTTTGAACTGAAACTCGGGTTAACCAAAATCTTTGGGAAGAGGTGAGTACAACTTTTGGGTTGGAATCACTTTCAAGTCCATGATCAGTGTGCAATGCAACATCATGGTTGCTACCTTTGGTCAAGGCAGTACCTGCAAGGTAGGAGAAGGTTTCTCTACCGTCAGATGACATCCAAGGGTTAATATCAACGTCCATCAAGGAGCATCTATGGCCAACTCAAGTCAAATGTTCCAGCCACTTGATTAGCTTCAAGTGGCCAGGATCTATCCACGCTGCCCATCCTCAACCAAAGGGGCACGTGACACATGATAAAGTCCTAACTTAGGTCTTTAAACCATCAATTATGCACATTATTTCATCATTTTTAAACCTAGATAACTTACTATCATATACTCCAATTGCCACCAAATTTTAATCATAGTTTCCTTACCTCTTGAGCTACCTTCTACTCAAATTTGGTGACAAAACTCATCTATTTGATCATTCTATTAAATTCATCAAGAAGCCATTAAAAAGAGATATCTTAATCATGATGTCAACCTCATATCAACAAACCTACTTTGTCAAAAGCTTGGAACTCTTAATATAACTCAACCATATGATTTCACTTATGTTATTGGAAATAAGGATTCCAAAAGTCCAATCTATCACATCCTACACACCTTAAAATATATTTCGTCCTCAAAATTATGCCAGAAAATCCACTTTGTCACAAATTGACTGATAGACAGGAGTCCTCAATGTTCAGCGGTCTTCCAATCAAGCTTGCAATGCCGCACAGCCTCCTGGAAGTCCAATGGAGCTTAGGGTTCTCCAGGTTGATCCAAACTGGGAGCTTGGAGAAGGAGAGAGGCGCGAGTGGGGAACCTAGTTCCCATGCTTGGGCGATGATGAGAGCGTTGTCCATCATCCAAGGTGCTTCGTCAAGGATTCTCTCCCTCTCCTTCACCGTCGACAGCTTGACAATGAAGCCTTCCATTTCCTCCGTTGTGATCTCAAAGGATCTGCTTGGTCTCCACTGGCGATGGATCTAGCCATTAAGTTGGTTGTGATACTATTTTCTCCCAGAAAAGCTTATTGAGATGTACTCCTCCCACGAAGGGCGGATATCATCCTCGCTTAAGATTGAGAAGCACTTGACACCACCTATGATCTCAGGCTTAATAAACTCAATGAATGAAACGACTTCACACAACCTTCCCACTCGGCTGGCGGACAGCCAGTCAGCCGTGGTGGCGTTAGCACAGACATCTCGGTCCCCCGATGGTGGTTGTGATGAAGAGGTTGAAGAGGATGCAGGTTTTGCAGGGGTTGAAATGGACTCTGGGCTTGTGCGATTCTGGGTCGAAGTGTTCCTTTGCGCTCCGTTGGCCTCGCCTAGGCTTTTAAGAGGAACCAAAATAGGTTCAGGAGAAGAAGACCTTGTCGAGGACTTGCCACCCCTAGGGTTCCCTCCCCTCCCACACCCTCTCCCTCCTCTTCCACCTCTCCACCCCATGATAGGGAAACTTTAAAATTTTGCTAAGAACATCACCCTTGTAATGTTAAGACGCTGGATTTGATATGCATGCTTGAACTTGGTCCATTCTCATTTTGTTAATTTAATGTTATATGTTGGATGAGATGTGTGATAGTTCTTAATATAATGTGTGGATGTGTCTCATCATATCTCACTCATTATAAGCTACATGGGGAAGGAGAAGGGAGGCAGAATCCCTTGAGGGGATTGACATCTTTGCCCCCAATTCACGTGACATAAATGTCACTATGCATGGGTGTTTAAATCAATTAGCCCCTCTCAATTTCCAGCCTACGCCAGCATGGTGCTGATGAGGTGCAAGCCCCCTGGCCACATCTGGTCTGCCCGACCAATAGATAATGTCTACTCTTGTTGACATGGCTTTATATAATTGTACAAATCATATTTATCTTGCAAATACCTTAATAATTGATTGGTAGATCTGATGATAGTAAAACTATATACCATTGTCATTGGATAAATGAGTAGATCACTGATATAAACGTTTTAGACTGTAGTTGTAATCCTAGTTCCCAAAGTATAGGCAATACATGAATCTAGTTTGATTATTATATGAAAATTCTAGTTTTGAATTAATTGGGTAATAGACATGACAAACATGACCAATTTGAGATATCATCTGAACATTTTTTGTAATGATTTTGGTCTAGGTTCTCAATTGGATTTAGTTAACAATGATTATCTTTTAGGCTTTCTAAGTCATTAATGAGATAATTAGGGTTTAATGATGATACATCTTGATATTTAGATCTTCAACCCCATGATTCGACTTAATGAGGTCATATTGTGATAATTAGTCTACAATGACGATTGGAATTCATCTAATGCTCCACTAGGGTTTGTAACATTTATAAAATATGATAAGTAATACTAACGTATCAACCCTAACCCTAATAGAAAACACTAAGATAACCCTAAAACCTATTTAGTATCTAGTCTAGACCTAATTAGTATGTTATGAATGTATTGTGACACTTTAGGGTTGTATGAAAATTACATATCTTGTTGATTTATTTGTTGTGCTTAGTTTTATTGAATACATTTGATGATTGGATTGCATAAAGTATTTGAATATTACACTGAATGGTTCTCCAATAAGGTATGTGGTTACACTAATGAATACTCATATAATGGAATTCTAAAGTTTGTCGAGGTTTCTCAAAGTTTGAATGAATGATAACTATTGGATGTGTATTCATTTCAAGCAAGCTATAAGGCCCCTATGAGTATCACATGATGTAAAAATTTGATGATATGGGCCTAGGGTTACACCTACCAAGGGGTAGTTCACCTAAGTCCAATGATAGATAGAGAAAGGTGATTACACCCAAGGTGGTTTGACAAACAAGGGTTAGATTATGTTAGTTAAAATACCAATTTATATATGTATATATTTGATGGTTGAGAAAATGTGGTGAAACATCCCACTATCACACAGACAACGAGGTGCCACGCGAAAACATGTGGAAAACACTATAAATCACTTATTACCAAAAACACGGGGTAATTAAAACCCTTTTCGGGAAGCAGATAAACCAAGAATCTATTACATTCAGATCCTCATCCTACAAGAAAATAGGTTATATAAACATTTACTGGTCTAGATACGTGTCCACATCTTAACGGATCAGCTGTCTTGTCATCACATGAGTTCATCACCTGTTTATATATACATAACGGGCCACATCCGGCCAACAACAGGATATACAAGCATCAACAACTATTCATCGTGAAACAACGTCAAAATGCCTCCAAGGACCTGAGAGTACAAGGATGACTCTAGGGCTCTACTATAAAACAGGCAGCATATCCATCTCTTGCCTTCTACTGCTCCTCTTGTTGCTCAGCCACAACCCCACAACCACCACCATGTCTAGTGCGAACACCTAAAAAGTTTGTAAACCAGTGGGGTGAGACACACAGTCCCAGCGAGAAACATAACTCCCAGCCGAAACTATAAAACTTCAGAAGGATAAAGCAATAATAGCAGATAACTGATAAAAAGAACAGTAAGAGTAGTCTATAGAGCAAGATTGTTATTACCATCAAACTTACCAAGGTGCACGGAAGGCATATAACCAAGTATTTCTTTATGGAACATGATTGACAAGATAAGATTTATAAGGTCTTACCACATAACATAAGGAACGTATAAGTAACAGTAGTGTATAACAAGATCAACTACATAAGCAAGGCTTCAACCAATATTCCATATTTTCCCTTAAGTAGTAAATACTATTCGGCTGGATTACGTGTTATTATGCCCTGAAGAAGTGAGCCGTACCGCTCAAATCCAACTTTCGGTTGCCAAACCTAAGCCGGTGCCATACAAGGTCAATGGAAGAGCCAGAATCCATGACCTCCCACCTCGTGGTCAGTGCACGAGTACAACACAAGCAGGACCGCAGTCTCATGCTTAAGTGGCCTCAGCCACAAGGTCAGGCTACCCTCTGCCTAGCCCGCCTTAGTACAGGTATCAGCGCTAGTGAAATTGAGCCACAGGCATGATCGCCGTGCTCTGAGCCATGAATGCATTCATGCTCCCACATCACACATCCTGAGCCATGGGCCTGTTCACCATGCTCTTAACATACTGAGCTACAACCTAAAACCGCACTCTGGAGTCTACAACCAAAGTTTCACTCTTACCTCCTCATTTTCGGCTAGGAGAAACCACACATATTCAATAATATGCGCTTCTAGGTTAACCCGCAGGAGAACCTATTTCACCATCACCAGCTACTGACGATGATGGATATATGGCCAGGGCCAACTACATGATATGTTCCACTATAATTAGTTAGTATATTTAAGTGGATTGTTGGGGAAAACAAGTTGTAACACATAGAGAACATTAAGCTACATTATTGTTACCACCATTACAATATCCCGGGATCTCAGTCCCTCATCACAAGAAACCACTACCTCACAAGGCATTCTCACCATAGGGGATAACAATCCCAGATCTCATCATTAGAGGATAACACCTCAACTAGGCACTTTAGCCAAACTCAGGTCCTCAGACCTAAACATATTATAAAGGTGATGCATGTTATCTCATCAACATCAATGCAGTGTTATTCAAACATATTTACCTCATAGCCCTTTACCTGGCTATGCATCTGCATGAAACACCTGCCTGGTTAGTATACACAATCATAGGGATAACTGAAACCATCATGAATTAACAGAATGATCGTAGTATCAATATAGGGCAACATTGATGATTGCATGATTTATCATTCATGCCTCAACCTGTGACCATAGACATGGGTCACACCATCATGTCAAGCAACTCATACACTTCCAAACTTATCATTATATAGATACATGATTTCAAGGTGATCATAACCACATGTAACATCATGTCATTAGAGCTCAGATATGTCATGTTTCCATATAATCACCTTACTATTATCAAACATGTCCAAGGTTCACAAACCATAAACCATAAACCATAACTCTTAACAACAAAGAAGCGATTACAAGATAAAGAGCTTATCAGAGGTTCATCCGGGTGGAACGTGACCCTCACTAGAAGTACCCACTACCCTCACAAGAAGTGTGACGGGTAAGGCACCCTCACTAGAGGTAGTATCGGTTAGGGTACTTCCCTCATATCACCCCAGCACTCTAGCCTCATATTGGCCAATCACTTAGCAAGGGTATCAAGCTACCACCTCAAGATGTATCGTGCAACAAGAAACCAAGAAATATCATGCACAAGCATAACATGCAACTAGATCTATGGGACATGTCGTGCACCCATGTGTATCGTGCATGCATGTGTCGTGCAACCACATGTGTCGGGTATCATGGGTATCAGGCATCCATGTGTATCGGGCTAGGGTTGCTATATGTCACTACATTGGGCATCACCACTACAGCATGACACCCAACACAAAGCTAGCCACTGAGCTCCATATCATTCAAGGTATAACGGGCACTAGGCTACCACCCAAGCTAGGTGTATCGGGCAGGCCACTCAACAAGGCATGACACCCAAAGATACAACTCAAACGGGTAGTAAAGGAAGCCTATCGTCCAATCAGCCTAGCCTCAACCTATCGGCCAACACACAAGGCAAAGACCAAGGTGTATCACCTGACACAACCCCACCATCTTAACCCACAACTCTGGATCAAGAGGGGTATCAGGCAACATCACCCCCAAGCCATATTGTGCAAGATACAGCCCAACAAGATCACCATCAACATCAAGCACAAGGGTTCCAAACCCTAGATTGATCAAGAAGATCGGCTCACCTCTCAACAACCAAGATAGAGGGGTTTTGCACAACCTCTATCACAACTCGGGAAACCACAAGTATCAACCCTAACATGGGTCTCAAACCACACAAAATCTCACCTTTCAAGTCCATGGTGAGAGGAGGGTGTTGCTCAAGCAACTAGAACACAAGCTCACCTCTCAACTTAAACGAGAGAGGGGTATTGCTCATATTACTAGAGCTTAAGCTCACTTCTCTAGACCAAGGAGGGAAAGGAGTGTTGCTCAACAAGGAAACCCTAGAACATGGTTCGGCCAACTAGGGTACAAAGGTATAAAACCTCAACCATGACAATAAGATCACTATAACCACAAGATTAAAGGTGCAACAAGCAAGAAACTTATCTTAGAACATACATGGCCGATTATAATCATATGAAACATACATGGATGAAGAAGAAGATAGTATAGTTAGGGTTAGGAGTTATGTAACCCACCTTAAGCAAGCTCCAAGCTCCACCACAAGAAGGAGAACAAAGCACTCTAGGGTTCGACCACCACTAGAGGAAGAAGAAGAAGAAGAAGACTCCAAGATAAGGATCGGCCACCAAGCTTGCAAGGGAACTGAGGAACTAAAGGGATCCTTAGCAAGAGAAAGGAAACACATATATAGGAGAGGATGGAGGAGAAACCAAGGTAAGACAAGGCAAGGTGTCGCCCACCTAGGGACACTTGTCCAAGGGCAAAGCCACCACTCTAACTTGCCTTAAACACATGTCCAAGGCCATTTCCACATGCAATCATCAAGCACCAAGTGTCTACTAGTGGTGATACAAACGAGGTCAAAAGGGTCAAAGGGGGTCCATGGGCGACACACCTCCACTCCATGCCCGAAACCACTCCCTGGGTGACACACCTAGGCCGACACAACCATGGCCCACACACCCAGGTTGACACAAGGTCAAGCAAAGCAAGGGAAAGGTTCAAACAAGGCACAACAAGGCCCAACAAGCTCATGCAAGCCCAAAGCAACTCAATCAATGAGCCCAACATTTCCTCTCAACACTAGAGGAAGCAAGGTGATAGAGGAACACCTCTCAAGGTGACAAACTTGCTCATCAACCCTAGGCTTGGGTAAATTGCAAGTAGCACCTCCAGCTCTCAACAAAGCACACAAAAACCCTAATCACCACTAAAGGTGATTAGCAAGCAACTAAGCACCAGGGTTAAGCAAAGCAAATAGGATAAGCCCTAAACGGAGGTCAGGGTCCTTACAAGCTATAACCCTCTACAAGGGGATTTCATCCTCGAAATCTGAAGAGAAAAGCGAGGGATACTTCCTCCTCATCTCTTCCTCAAGCTCTCACGTGGCTTCCTCAATGCCACGATGATGCCAAAGAACCTTTACCAGAACCAAGTCCTTCCTCTTCAGCTTCTTTACTCTTCTATCAAGGATCATCACATGACTTTCCTCATAGGTCACATCTTCATCAAGCTCAACCTCGACTGGCTGTAACACTGTCCCTGTATCTGGATGACTTTTCTTCAGCATACTGACATGGAACACTGGATGTAACCTGTGCAACTCTGGCGGAAACTCTAACTTGTAAGCTACCTTGCCAACATGTGTTATTATCGGGTATGGTCCCATATACCTGGGTGCTAGTTTACCTTTCTGTACAAACCTTAGCACGCATTTCCAAGGTGAGACCTTGAGGTACACTTTGTCTCCCACTTTTAACTCTATAGGTCATTGGCGATTGTCTGCATAAGACTTCTGCATGTCCTGTGCCGCTTTCAACTGTTGATGTATCACTTTGATGTTTTTTGTTGTCTGCTGTACTAACTCAGGACCCAAAAGCTGATACTCACCAAATTCATACCAACATAAAGGAGATCTACACTTTCTCCCATATAGAGCTTCATAAGGAGCCATGTCAATGCTCTGCTGGTAACTATTGTTGTAGGAAAACTCTATCAAATTGAGATGTACATCCCAACTTCCTAGGAACTACAAAATACAAGCTCGAAGAAGATCCTCCAAAGTCTGAACAGTCCTTTCAGACTGTCCATCTGTCTGTGGGTGGAAAGCGGTGCTAAACCTCAACTGTGTTCCCAACGCTTTGTGCAACTATTCCCAGAAACGACTCATGAACTGAGGACCTCTGTCGGAAACTATCGTTGGTGGCACACCATGCAAACGTACTATGTCATCTACATATACACAAGCGAGCTTCTCGGCTGTATGTGTTGTCTTCACAGGTATGAAATGGGCAGACTTCGTCAATCTGTCCACTATCACCCAAATGGAATCATGATTCCTAGTTGTCCTGGGCAGACCAACTACGAAATCCATGGTTATATGATCCCGTTTCCACTACGGTATCGGCATGGGTTGCAACGTACCTGCCGGCTTCTGATGCTCATCCTTGACTCGTTGGCATACCACACACTTAGCCACAAACTCGGCTACATCTCTCTTCAAACGAAACCACCAATACATGTCCTTCATATTGTGATATATCTTGGTGACTCCCAGATGCATAGCATACATCGATGTGTGTGCTTCCTCAAGCACTAGCTTCCTCAGATCATCAGCATCGGGGACCACCATCCTATCATGATAGCAAACTAATCCATCCTCGGACTCATGGAACCCATCATGCTTTTCACTACCGAGTTCTGACCTGATTTTTTTTTAGGGAGGGCGGGAAGCCCTATGATTGGGGCTCCCCGCAAAAATAACTAAATTAACAAATCAATGTTTACAAGGGACAACAGACTGGATGGAAAATATTGATAAGAAGAAAAGCTATCTACTAGACCCCTACGAGCCAAATTAGCCACCTCATGGGTGACCCTGTTACCCCTACGTTTGACATAATTTAAACTACAAAAAGAAAACATACTACAAAGCGAGACAATGTCCTTTGCCAAAGAACCCAAGTAGTCCCTCCTCATTTTCTTGCTATTGCATGCGTAGACAACTTCCATAGAGTCTGTTTCAACCTCCACTTGATCGTAGTTTTTCTCCCTCGCCCATAACTGCGCCGCCCGAACTGCTAGAGCTTCAATTATGGTGACATCCTCCCCCCAATTTATCTTCTTCCCCATCATTCCCATCAGACCGCCCTCCTTGTTCCTGACCACCACTCCAATTCCTACCCTCCCATCGTCCCCTACCGAACCGTCTACGTTCAACTTGATTATTCCCTGTGCAAGTCTCACCCAGCTACTCCGCCTGCTCCTGTCCACTACGTCATCCCCCTCCTCCTCATTCTATTGGTCCTCGGTCCCCCCCCCCCACTGCCCTTTACTGGGCGTTAGCCATCTGCTCCGGCATCCTCATTATACTCCATGTCCCACTCTCTTCCTACTTCTCTTCTGGACGCCCGCGATCCCGTTGTGTTTTATACCTCTAGTCAGCTCCCTCCATGCATCTGTATCCATCCCCTGTACGTGGATGTCGGGTAGAATAGTTTCCCTCCGTATCCCCCCTCTGCTGGCCTTCTCTTCTCCTTCCTGACCTCACCACCGTCAACGCCTCTCTGTAGATGTAGACACATTGAAACCCAGCATCTTGGAAAGTCTGTTTGCACCTGGCTCGCCATGCTTCCCACATAGCAGCCACCACAACTTCCACCTCCTGTGTGGATGGCCTGTCTAGCATAGCCTCCATCGCCACACCAACATCCTCATCTCTAAACTTGTCCACCCATTCTTGGGTCTCGCGTGGCGTTTGTTCCCAAACTTCAATTGTGTCTGGGAAATGGAAGAGCATGTGGGTAATAGTTTCCTTTCTTGACCCACACAGCGGGCAGGTACCATCGTCTACACAATGCCTATCAAAAAGGTATCCTCGAGTCGCTAGGCATCCCGTGAAAATCCTCCACAGAAAGTGCACTATCTTCGGGCACCATCCCGCATGCCATATCTTTTTCCATAGTATATTGTCTTGTCGATTCTTGTGTCGTCTTGCTTCCACTGTCCCTAGCAAGCCCATCCAATAAGCAGACTAAACTGAGAACTCTCCATCCTTTGAAGGCCACCACATCCACGTATCCTTGGGTTTCCTCAAACTCAGCTGAATGGCACATATCCTCCTGGATATGCTATTCGGAAAGCATTCACGGACTCTGTCACCATCCCAACAGCTGCCCTCCTCCGTCATAAGTTCTCCGACCACTTCATAATCTGGGAAATTCTCCTTTTTGTGGCTTTCCAGTGTTTCCTTCTCTCTAGGCATCCATTTGTCATTCCATATGTTCACCTCAGTCCCCTCTCCCACTCTCTATTGGGTTCCTACCTTTAAGAGAGCCTTCGCCCCCCATAAGCTTATCCATGTGTAGCTCGGTGCGTGACCCCTTCTAGCCTCCCAAATAGATGTCCTCGGGAAATATTTGGCCTTTAAGACTCTAGTCGCTAGAGCTTCTGGGTGAGTGATCATCCTCCGTAGTTGTCTTACTAAGAGTGCATGGATGAAGGTTTGCAAATCCCTAAAACCAAGCCCTCTCTGACGCTTTGGCATGAACATTCTGTCCCAGCTCATCCATGCTATTTTCCTCTCTTTATCTTTTGCGCCCCACCAGAATCTAGCTACCATCTTCTGGATCTCATCTATAGTTCCTACTGGAAACTGGAAGATGCTCATAATGTATGTGGGTATGGCGTGTGCCACTGCTTTAATCAGGACCTCTCTCCCTGCTTTGGATAGCAATTTCTCTGCCCATCCCTGAAGCTTCCTCCAGATTCTTTCTTTGATAAAACTGAACACCTACTTCTTGGACCTACCCATGTCTATTGGCAGGCCTAAGTAACTGGCATGTCTGTCCACCTCTTTGACACCCAATAGCCGCTTCATCTCATTTCTTCTTTCCGCCTTAACTCCTTTGCTAAAAACCACCTCTGTCTTAGAAAGGTTGATCTGTTGACCCGATGCTTGTTCGTATTGGCTGATGATCTCATCTATCTTCAGGCACTCTACATTGGTTGCTCTAGCAAAAAGAATACTATCATCTGAGAAAAAAATATGTGAGATAGACGGCGCACCCCTACACGGTCTGATCTCATGTAGCCAGGAGTCGCGGGCAGTAGTGGAAAGTAAAGTAGAGAAAGCTTCTACGCATAAGACGAAAAGAAAGGGAGAAAGAGGGTCACCCTAACGTAGTCTGCGTGAAGGCGTTGTGCTTTGGGTCCTGTGTCCATTTACGGCAAAGGTGTGCTGGATGGATGATATGCAATCTTTAACTCTATTCCTCCAGTGGATCCCAAACCCCAACTTCTTCATCACCTCATCAAGGAAGGACCACTCCACTCTATCATACGCTTTGGACATGTCTAACTTCAGAGCCAGGCTGCCTTTTTTCTGTCTTTTGTCTCTCTTCATATAATGGAACACTTCATAAGCAATGAGGGAATTATCAGTTATCAGTCTCCCCGGGACAAAAGCACTTTCGTTCTCAGAAATGACATTGTCCATAATTGGTTTTAGGCGGTTTGTCAACACTTTCAAGGGAATTTTGTTCACCACATTGTAGAGACTAATAGGTCTGAATTCCCCCATAGATTTAGGTTGCTCGGACTTTGGGAGCACAAAAAGGGTGTCATTGAACTCCCCTATACTTCTTTCACCCTTCCACCAACCCTTGATGTAGTTCGCCACATCTTTCTCAACAGTCGCACAGTATTGTTGGTAGAACATAGCCTTCAAACCATCTGGCCCCAGGGCTTTATTAGGATGCATTTGTTTTACCACTATCCATACCTCCTCATCCTCAATATCCCTCTCCATATCCTCCCGTTGAGATTCCGTGGTCATCTTCCGCATCCCCATTATTGCCTCTTCAAAGCCCGTGGGAAAGCTCGTCTGGAAAAGCTTTGCAAAGTAACTCAGAATGATTGATTGAATCTCCCCTTCATGTGTTTGCATGACGCCCAAATATACAACTCAAACGGGCAGCAAAGGAAGCCTATCGTCCAACCAGCCTAGCCGCAACCTATCGGCCAACACACAAGGCAAAGACCAAGTTGTATCGCCTGACACAACCCCACCATCTTAACCCACAACTCTAGATTAAGAGGGGTATCGGGCAACATCACCCCCAAGCCATATCGTGCAAGATACAGCCCAACAAGATCACCATCAACCTCAAGCACAAGGGTTCCAAACCCTAGATTGATAAAGAAGATAGGCTCACCTCTCAACAACCAAGAGAGAGGGGTTTTGCACAACCTCTATCACAACTCGGGAAACCACAAGGATCAACCCTAACATGGGTCTCAAACCACACCAAAGCTCACCTTTCAAGTCCATGGTGAAAGGAGGGTGTTTCTCAAGCAACTAGAACACAATCTCACCTCTCAACTTAAACGAGAGAGGGGTATTGCTCATATTACTAGAGCTCAAGCTCACTTCTCTAGACCAAGGAGGGAAAGGAGTGTTTCTCAACAAGGAAACCCTAGAACATGGTTCGGCCAACTAGGGTACAAAGGTACAAAACCTCAACCATGACAACAAGATCACTATAACCACAAGATTAAAGGTGCAACAAGCAAGAAACTTATCTTAGAACATACATGGCCGATTATAATCATATGAAACATACATGGATGAAGAAGAAGATAGTATAGTTAGAGTTAGGAGTTATGTAACCCACCTTAAGCAAGATCCAAGCTCCTAACTCCAAGCTCCACCATAAGAAGAAGAACAAAGCACTCTAGGGTTTGGCACCACCACTAGACGAAGAAGAAGAAGAAGAAGACTCCAAGATAAGGATCGGCCACCAAGATTGCAAGGGAAGAGGTGTCGTGCAACCAAAGGAGAAGGGAACTAAGGAACTAAAGGGATCCTTAGCAAGAGAAAGGAAACACATATATAGGAGAGGATGGAGGAGAAACCAAGGTAAGACAAGGCAAGGTGTCGCCCACCTAGGGACACTTGTCTAAGGGCAAAGCCACCACTCTAACTTGCCTTAAACACGTGTCCAAGGCCATTGCCACATGCAAGCATCAAGCACCAAGTGTCCACTAGTGGTGACACAAATGAGGTCAAAAGGGTCAAAGGGGGTCCATGGGCGACACACCTCCACTCCATGCCTGACACCACTCTATGGGCGACACACCTAGGCCGACATAACCATGGCCGACACACCCAGGCCGACACAAGGTCAGGCAAAGCAAGGGCAAGGTTCAAATAAGGCTCAATAAGCTCATCCAAGCCCAAAGAAACTCAAGCAACGAGCCCAACCTTTCCTCTCAACACTAGAGGAAGCAATGTGAGAGAGGAACACCTCTCAAGGTGACAAACTTGCTCATCAACCCTCGGCTTGGGTAAATTGCAAGTAGCACCTCCAACTCTCAACAAAGAACAAACAAACCCTAATCACCACTAAAGGTGATTAGCAAGCCACTAAGCACCAGGGTTAAGCAAAGCAAACAGGATAAGCCCTAAATGGAGGTCAGGGTCCTTATAGAAAATATGTTGTAATACTATATGCATAATTTTGTATGCACCCCACGTACACAATTAGCAATTTACTAATCCATTTGTTTGTTAGAGTTTAAGTTTAACCTGCATATATTAGTTGAAGACATAAAGAATCAAGAAATCTTGAAGATATTAAAGATAACTCAAGGAGGATTAGCTAGATTACTCACTGTATATGTTAGCTCTCATGAAAAAATATCCATGTAAATCCTTAGAGGTGTGCATTATACAATTATGTAAACATTATAGGTTCAAACTAATGGAAGTATATTCTATTATTTATTATTTTTTAAATTCGATCCTAGAAAAATTAGGTAATGATCCTCAACTTTAAGATCTTCTCTTAATCGAGGGACACTCTAAAGTGGTGGTCTTTACATAATGGGTATGATGATAACTAGGTTTTAGAAAGTATAAGATTTCTAGGATATTATAATCCTTTAATGTGGAAACTAATTCTTCTTAGTTACATGAAGTCCTACCATTCTTCTATATCATACAAATTTTAAGCATGATTGGGGATGGAAAGGGATTTTGCAATAAATGACACAAATTAACCATTGAATGCTTTAAGTTATGACATTGTTTGGTAACACATTTACTATAGATATAGTTGTGATGGAAGAATAAAGATCAAATGCAAGCAGTGAAAAACATTGGTCTTGAAACACCATATTGACAACCAATCTACTTTTACATGTTTTTCACAGTCAACTATGTTCACAAAATTGAGATTATCCACTAGACCAATTTTATTGAGTGGTTCATCATGGATGCATGGCCGACATTTAAAATGACCACACTGCCAAAAATGGAGCTTGTAAGGAGTGGGACCCAAGAGGGGATCCACTCCCTACATAATTTGAGGGGTAAATCCATCTATTCCAAACATACTAACAAGCATGATGGATAAGGTGTAAACTTTTCATTTCTCAAATGATGATATATGAATAGTCAAATTATAGAAGCGGAATAATATTTTACGACTATATTCAATTTATCAAAGTTACATGATATTCTCCCATAAAGGGGTTTACATTGAAGTTACAACATAAGGATCTAAGTAGAGGGATATCTGGCATTTCCAAGTATGTCTCCAAGGGCTCCACCTAGCAAGTCCATATCACCAGGTCCAATCTTCCAAGTCCTACGCCTAGGGTAGGAAGCATACCTTAAAAGAGAATACAAAGTGGAATCTACAAGCAAAAATGTCGGTATGTGCATATAAAATATGGATTGAGCAAAACAAGGACATCAGGTATAACAAGGCTTCCCTTAGAAGAGGGAATTACCACCAAAGTGGGTATTAGAAGAATATGAATTTCAAAATGATGATAAGTAAGTCATAGATGAGGCACTTCTTAAAAACAATATGACGAATAGAAAAATTATTTCCATATAAAAACATTAACAGATCATAATCAATGCATGTAAAACAATTACACTACTTTCATTTACTTAGGGTTGAGATCCATATATTCTCATGCCTAAATATATATTTGGGTGGAAAATGCACACCCTTTTGTATATGTATGAGTGGAATATGCACACTCGGGAAGGAATACACATGTCTAATGATTGTGGAAGTGCAGATGTACTACTACAATAAATAAAATTAGTCAATTAGCAAAAACACATAAAATAAAAGCAAGAACAAGTCTAGTCAATCTAAAATAATAGGATGAGAATATCCAATAGTTATAATGTGGGGTCAGAGGACCCATAAACCAATATATAATCATTTCTACAATAAGATGCTTCACATGATCATAAAAGTCAGTATTAAGATGAACAAGATATAAAGAATATCCAACAACGTAAGATGATCACAATATCAAAATTAAGATGCATGAATTAATTCCTTATAAGAGAGATAAATTGGGTAGGAGAATGTCTATAGGGCCAAGAGAGAGGGAATATAGGTGATTGGTCAATATGAATAATATGGAATGCAACATACATTAAGAGAGAGAAATCATGAATTTCTCAATTTGATTTTGAGATGCAACATATCCCGCATGAAGTCTATGTATGTTCAAGGTCAAAACTCTAATTTCAACTCAGTCCACAAGAAACCTGTTAAAGGCATATATGGGATTACGATTAGGTTTACATGAATTGCATAAACCTAAAAGTCACGTTTTGATTATTATTGAATTATGTTATAAAAACCACATCATTTTAAGGATTATATTTTTATACTAAATTTTATTTAATTTTTATGACCTATAGATTATTACATTTTTTTGCTCGGTAAGCGTCTTCCTTTTTATTGCTATGGTAAAAAGAAGTTTTATATATAGATGGTAGCTTGTGTACAACGTACAAACAAGCAGAAACAGAACCAAAAGAAGGACAACATCTATATAGAAGCTAGAGAAAAAGGGGAAGATCATAATCATAAAGAGCAACTGTATTCATTATGTTATTCCAGCAATTGTTGTTATCAGACGAGCAGCCCCTGAAAATCCTTGTGTTCCTCTCAATCCATATATAGTGTAGGATGGAAAGACATGTCAGCTGCTTCCTCTTTGTTCTGTACGAAAGGCATTCATTAATATCATCAGGAATCTTGTCAATATAGCTACCACTATCACCCTTTTCCCAAATATCATGTGCAAAGCTACACTTGAAGAATAAGTAATCGATGCTTTCACCATCCACTTTGCATAGAACACATTGAGGGGCTAAGTGAACCCCAATTTTCTGCAGAAAATCCAGAGTAGGGAGTTTTCCCAATAAGACTTTCCAGACAGTAAAAATAAGTCTTCTTGGATGATCGAACCTCCATAACCATTTAGCCCAATTCATCTCAGGCAATTAGGTTTTTCTACCTAATTCAAGACTAATTAATATATGATTTTTTCAAGGAATTTCCTAATTGGCTAGATTTTATAAAAATCAAATGCAATAATCCATAGAAGATAAAATCATGTGAAAAACTACTATCACCTTTAGATCCCATGACTCCAAATGGACCCGTCGAGCTAAGGCATCAGTCCCAAGAAAGTCTAGAGCCTAAGAACCTATTTCCACCATGAAATTAGATGAAGGCACAACCTGAGGTTCCTATAGAAGGCCACCCAAGAGAAAGCAATGATCTGAGGCACTTCAAAATAGTCTTTCATAACCCTTCATGGAGACAGACTAAAAACCTGAATGGAAACTAACGAAAACATACAAAGATTACACATTATGAAACCAAAATTAAAGAGGGGAAATAAGGGGATGCCACTACTCTTGTTAGATTGGAACCATAAGAAGCATCAGTAGACCTGGTGGAGTTATTCTATGCCATCTCCAGGCTACTCGAGGGTCTTAATATTGGTATGTATTCCCAGAGAGCCAATCACATGATGATTGTAATGGAAATATTTGTAAATAATATGATTAATAATAATGGCATGCTTCCAATTTATTTTATTTTATTTACTTATGAGATAATGAAGTAACATAATAAATGTCTAGAGAATGAGATTACTAAATGATGTGTGTCTTCAAGTATGTGATAATAATACTTAAGAATAGAGTGTGTGTTGGTTGATGGTAGAATCTCATCATTCATGATATGTGATATCAAATCAAGCACATAGACACTTGTTAGAGAATAGTGTATTAGACAGACCCACCATAAGAGTGATACATAGAAACCATAATTGGTAGTCTGAATCATCTCTTATAGTGTTGGTGGTGATTTTTTTTTATAGACCTAAAGTCACTACACTCATCATGTGTTGTTCGGTGTACTTTGACAACATCCATTGTGATCTTGAATAAGGATTGCCATAAAGGTGATGATTGGGTGCACTGTGACACATGGGGATGACTACCAGTGATGTATATGGGATTTGTCTCTGCTATTGGAGTATGATATCCTGGCCACTTGATAAGCGAGATTGTCAAATGCATGGCAATGCACATGGTGTCAATATGCGATATTGAACTTACATATATGCAGTCAGTCTTCTCTGGTTCAAGGAACATTGATTGAATGTTGAAGAGGATTATTATTCCATGGCTCAAGTTCGATCTAGATATCATTGATAATGGAACTATACAAACACGATAACACCAATCACATATTTTAGGTTGAAGTTATTCTCCAACTTTCCATTTACTTGGGTAACAATGATGTGTAACTAGGCAACACTCTTTGTGTGTGATTTCATAATTTGTTATAGACATTCACTGCCAATGTAATATGGGACCTATAGGGTCATACACATAAGATACAAATAGAAGAGGAGTTTGATCATTAATGATATTTGAATTGATTACTAAAGTGTTTAGATATTCAATTCAAGAAACAAATTAACTTATTAGACTCCCAACCGACCCGTTCAAGCGTTGAACTGACTGGTTGGAGTGTCAAGTTGATTGGATATTATATTGGTTGACTTTTGGATGAGTTGGGGAGAACTGACCGGTTCATAGTCACCAAATGAGCATTTCGTGAAGAAAAATGCCTGATTCATGGTGCAATTTGATTGCATCAATGATTCGTATTGACGTCATGACATGCATTAATTGGATTATAATTTCCAATACAATTGTGATTTGGAAAAATGACAAAATGACTGGTTCAATGGGTGAAACCATTGGATCTCATGCCAACCGATTGGTTCAATTAGCAAACTGACCATTTTACATGTCATAGGTTGCAGATTTTCATAAGTTTATAGTCCCTTCCACTCCCACAAAGACTGGTAACCCTGACTCTAAGCCTCCTATAAATAGAGGGGTACTGGGGGCTTCTCAAACACATCAATTTCCTGTGACAATTATTTATCTTCTATAGTTGTTGTAACAGAGAGAACCCGAGCAAGTCATACCCGATAAAGGGAGGGATAGCAAGGAAAAACAATTGTGGGAGAGAAATTTGGTGACTAGTACACCAACAGGTGGGACAACTCCTATCTTTCCATTCTACTAGAATGACATGAGTTCTAGGTTATTCATTTGGAATACCATAGAGGTGTGGAGGTTGTTACCTACCGCTAGGAGGACAACATCAGCCTGATGTTCGTGATGTAGACCAAGGAGCTGATGTAGATGTTGCTGGAGTGCAACTAGAAGGAAGGTGCACAACCATGACAAAGAGATTTTCATTGGACTTGCTCCAGGACAAGTATATTCTCTAAACCATCCTTTGCATTGCATAGTTATTGATGTGTTCCATTGGTTCAAGGGGAATATCACAGTTGAATTTTTGTTTCCACTACATGTTTTGTCACCATATTTTCCTTAAATGGTATCGAAGCCACATCAATCTACTATGTTTTGGATATATCGATATGATCAGATTTTTGGTTTTCATCATTTATTTTCCATACGATGTCAATACTTAATACTGATTAATGTGCATATTCGATTAAACACCACATCCTAATATATATATATATATATATATATATATATATATATATATATATATATATATATATATATATATATATATATATATATATATATATATATATATATATATATTATATATATAGTTGTGTGTGTGTGTGAAAATCACACACATCACCATAAAAATTGAGTTTTCATGGTGAATGGGAAGCATGGTTATGGCCAATAACCTATATATTTATGCATGGTTTTGTGGTCAGCTTTATCTCTATTTGCATCTCGATCCTGTACCTTATCTTCCAATTATAAAAGTGTTATTCTCTCCTACCTTTTCTCCCCTCGACTGTAACTTGAGGTTTCTCTACAATCATGTAAAATTAGGATAGTTTAGTTTCTTATTATAGTGAAGAAGACGAGCTGCCCGAGAAATCATACAGATTGACTTGAGCCCCATCTGATCAACTGGAGGACCCAGAAGATGGTGGGCCAGAGACTAGAAAACTAGTGTGATGACCAACCGAGCGGTTAGGAGGCATGTCGGTCAGTTCAAGGGTTGTACCATTCAATGCAGATTGGCAAGCACATATATTCATTAACAACATGTTTCTGCATGAGATGTAGACCTAGGTGGTAGTAATTCCTTGTGGCTACATGGAGTTATAATAGAATAGCCATAACCATCACTTATGTGCCTTAGATATAAAGCACCTTATGCTAAGATACATGAAATATGAGTCCATGAGTAGTGTGAAGACATGGGGATACTTGAGATGGTAACACATCTTAAGAACTTGAACCATATGCACACAAAGAAAGAAAGGTACAATATCTCAAAGGTACTCTTTGAGTGTAAGAAGACGGAGGGAGACTCAGTAGATACGCATGTGCTCAATATGATTGGACATGTGGAACATCTTGAATAATTGGGATTCTCTTTGAGCCAAGAGTTGGCCATTGATATGACTCCACAATCATGACTTGAATCATATACCCATTTTATTGAGTGATACCACTTGAATAATATGGCCAGATCGCTATAAGATCTTCTTGGCATACTGATTAGTGCCGAAGTAATAATGAATAAGGACACATCAGTGACGGTGATCAGCAGAGTTGAGTCCAAGGATGAAAGCAATGCCATGAAGAGTTCTAAGGCTAAGTCCAAATCCAGATCTTCAACACTCAAGATAAGGAGAAAGAAAAGTACAAGAGGAATCTAGCCTTTGTACTTGAAGTCATTCAGAAAGAATAAGATGGGGATGATAATCTCCACTTCATGTATATACATTATTGAGAAAAACTTATATACTTCTTTATCTTGGGTACTATATATCAAATCTAGATCTCACATACACTCGAATATGCAGGATCTGAAAAGAAGTAGGCCTTTAGAAAAGGGATAGGTTGAACTGTGATTTGTAAATGGAGCAAGCATTGATGCAACTATAGTTGGAACTTATAGTTTATGTTTTCTCACATGGCATGTAATAGAGTTAGTGAACTACTATTATGTACTTGCAATAAATAGAAACATCATTTATGTATCTTGTATGGACAAGGATGCATATGAATTTCAAATTAAGAATGGTCGATGTTCTATTTCAAAGAATGGGATCTTTCATGTCAATGCCCCAATGTCTTATGGTTTTTATTTGCTAGATCTTAAGAAATATGTTTATAACATAAATACCAAAAGACTAAAACTCAACAACTCAAACAAAACATACCTTTGACATTTTCATCTAGGGCACATAAATGAGAATTGCATATCTAGACTCCTAAAAGATGATTATCTGGAATCTTTTGATTTTGAATCAATAGAGACATGTGAATCTTATTTGTTGGGCAAGATAACCAAGAGTCCTTTCACTGGTAACAATGAGAGGGCTAGCGATCTATTAGGACTCATACATACTAATGTATGTGGCCCTTTTATAACAACTACTAGAGGTGGGTATCTGTACTTTATTAGCTTCATAGATGACTTCCATAGGTAAGATTATGTTTTCTTGATGAAACATAGGTGAGGAACCCTTAAAAAGTTCAAGGAGTTTATGAATGAAGTACAAAACCAAATTGTCAAAAGTATTAAGGCACTTTGTTCTGATTGAGGTGGAGAATACTTAAGCCAAGAGTTTGAGGATGATCTGTAAGCATGTGGTATCGTATCAGAATGGACTCCACCTGGAACACCACAACATAATGGTATATCAGAAAGAAGGAATCACATATTGTGGCAGATGGTGCGATCAATGATGAGTTTAGTTGATCTTCTAGCTAACTTCTAGGGTTATGCTCTAGAAACCACCACATTTACACTAAACCAAGTACCATCTAAATCTATTCAAAAGACACCATATGAGATATGGACTGGGAAGTATTCCAATATGTCTTTTATGAGGATTTAGGGATGTGAAGCTTATTTGAGGAAAATGTTTCCTAAAAAGATTGGCCCTTAATCTTATAAATGTAATTTTATTCGATATCCTAAGGAGAGAAGAGGATATTACTTTTATTTTCTATCTAATAACAAAGTGCTTGTTGTCAGAGAAGCTACATTCCTAGAAAAGGAATTCATTTCCAAAGGAATCGGTGGGAGGAAAGTGGAACTTGAACAAGTACAAGACCAACAAGAAAGCATTGAACCAATAGATGTACAAGAGGAACAAAGAGAATCACAAAGTGTTTTGGAATCTCAAATTTCTCAAGTAACAGATGTACCCCATAGATTTAGTAGGATGCGCCTTAAAATTGAAAGATTTGGATATCTTGTGACTCAATAAGGTGATGAGTTGGTCATAGATGATGAGCCAACAACCTATCTAGAAGCTACCAAGGGACTAGAGTCTGAGAACTGGTTTGAGGCCATGAGATCTGAGATGGAATCCATGTACACCAAAAAGGTATGGAACTTGGTGGATCCACCTGAAGGGGTAAACCCAATGGGTGCAAATGGGTCTTCAAGAAGAAGACCAACATGGATGGTAAAGTATAAACCTATAAGTCTAGATTGGTTGCAAAGGGTTTCAAACAAGTTCAAGGTGTTGACTATGATGAAACCTTTTCTCTAATTTCCATGGTTAAGTCCATCAGGATCATGCTTTCTATTGCAGCTTATAAGGACTATGAGATTTAGTAGATGGATGTTAAAATCATATTCCTTAACAAGAATCTTCTTGAGGATGTTTACTTGACACAACCTGAGGGTTTTATAAATCCAAAGGATGTAAATAAAGTGTGTAAGCTATGAAGGTCAATCTATGGATTGAAGCAAGTATCTTGGAGCTAGAATCTTTTTTTTGACGAGACAGTCAAAGAGTTTGGCTTTACTCAAAATGAAGATGAACCTTGTGTGTACAAGAAGGCTATCGGGAGCATGATTGTATTCCTAATATTGTATGTTGACTACATACTATTGATGGATAATGACATCCCTACTTTACAAAAGGTAAAGACATGGTTGGGAAATACTTTTTCTATGAAATACTTGGGAGAAACATCCTACATATTGGGGATCAAGATCTATAGAGATAGATCTAGAAGGCTTCTTAGACTATTTTAGAGTGCATATATTAACAAATTGTTGAAGAGGTTCAACATGGAGAGCTCAAAGAGAGGAAACCTACCCATGGTTCATGGATTTACCATCTCTAAAGCTCAATGTCCCAATTTTTGTGAAGAAAGGGAACACATGAGTAAGATTCCATATGCATGAGAAGTAGGATCCATCATGTATACAATGTTGTGTACCGGGCCCGATATCTCATATGCCTTGATCATGGCGAGTAGATATTAGTCAGATCCATGTGATGCTTACTGAACAGCCATAAAGAACATCCTTAAGCACTTGAGAAGAACTAAGGATCAGTTCCTCATCTATGGAGGAGAAGAAGAGTTGACGGTAAAGGGTTACACTGATGCAAGCTTCCAAACTAACAAATATTATTACAGATCACAATCTAGATATGTATTTTGCCTCAACAATGGAGTTGTGAGTTGGAAGAGTTCCAAGCAAGAGACAATTGTCGATTCTACAATAGAGTTTGAGTATATTGTTGTATTGAATGCAGCAAAGGAATTTGTTTGGATCAAGAAGTTCATCTCTGAACTTGGGGTAGTTTCAAGCATCAGTAATGCAATTGAGCTATATTGTGACAACAAAGGAACTATTACACAACCTAAGGAACCCAGATTGCATCAATGTTCCAAGCACATTCAAAGGCATTTCCATCTCATACAAGATATCGCACAATAAGGAGATGAGAATATTTGTAGAGTACTAATTGAGAACAATATTATTAACCCTTTGACTACAGCACTTTCATAGTTCAATCATGACGGTCATGTTAGTTCACTTGGAATAAGATTCATGGGTTATTATCTCTGAGTGGAAGTGGGAGTTTGTTCGTATGTATGCCCAGAGAGCCAATCATATGATGATTGTAATGACATAACTTATTAATGATTTGATTAATAATAAAGGCATGCTTTCACTTTATTCTATTTTAATCAGTTATTAGATAATGACGTAACATAATAGATGTCTAGGAATGATATTATTTAATGATGTATGTCTTGAAGTATGTGACTTGGAAAATGAGATCATACGTATGTTAAGAGTATATACATTCTTGTTATGTACCTAGTCAGATGTTATTATAGAAGGATGATAGACATTAATAACACATAAGACTAGAGTGTGTGTTGGTTGATGGAAAAATCTCACTAGTCATGATATGTGTTATCAAACCCAGAACATAAATACTCGTTAGAGAACAGTGTATCAGATAGACCCACTATAAGAGTTATACATGGAAACAATAACTGGTAGTTAGAATCATCTCTTATAGTTTTGGTGGTGATTGTGGTTCTTAGACCTAAAGTCACTACACTCATAACATGTCGTTCAGTGTGCTTTGACATCATCCACCTTGATCCTGAATAAATATTGCCATAAAGGTGATGATTGGGTGCACTGTGACACATGGGGATGACTATGAGTGATGTACATGGGATATGTCCCTCTTATAGGAGTATGATATCATGGCCACTTGATAAGTGAGACTAAGAAATGCATGGCCATGCACATGTGAGTCAATATGTGATATTGAGGTTACACATATCTCAGACAGTCTACTCTAGTTCAAGGAACATTGATTGAATGTTGAAGAGGATGAATATTCCATGCCTCAATTCACTTTGGATATCAGTGACAAAAGGAACTATACAAACACTATAACACCAATCATAGATTGTAGGTTTAATTTATTCCCCAAATTTTCATTTACTTAGCAATGATATGTGAGTAAGCACCACTCTTTACTTATGATGTCATAATTAGTTATGAACATTTACTACCAACATAATATGGGATCTATAGAGTCACACACATAGGATACACCTAGAAGAGGAGTTTCATCATGAATGATAACTGAATTGATTGCTAAAGTATTTAGGTATTCAATTCAAGCAACAAATTCACCGACTAGACTCCCAACCAACCGGTTCAAGCATTGAACGGACCGGTTGCAGTGTCAGATTAATTGGATATTGCATTGGATGAATTCTGGATGAGTTAAGGAGCGAACCAACTAGTTCACTTAGTAAACCAATCGGTTCATAGTCACCAAATGATCATTTTAGAGGAACACTCAGTTTGTGGTGCAATTCGATTGCATCAAGGATTAGTGTTGATGTCATGATGTACATTAATTGGATTAGAATTTCCATTTCAATTGTAATTTAGAAACATGATGAAACGACTGGTTCACTGGGTGAACGGATCGTCTCGCATGCCAACTGATTGGTTCTCTCAGCGAATCGATCATTTTTGTTGTCACAAGTTGTGAAACTTAATGAGATTCTGATCCCCTCTACTACCACATAGACTAGAAGCGTTGACCCTAACCCTCCTATAAATAGATGAGTATTGGGGGCTTCTCAGACACATCAATTACCTCTGACAATTGTTTGTCTTCTTTGGTTGTGGTATCCGAGAGAACCCAAGCAAATCCTACCTAATAAAGGATGGGATAGCAAGGGAGAACAATTCTAGAAGAGCAAGTTGGTGACTAGTACACCAACGGGAGGACAACTCCTTCATGTCCGTTCTACTAGGACAATATGAGTTCTAGGTTGTCCGTGTGGACTTCCATAGAGGCATAGAGTCCATTGCCTACCGCTAAGAGGACAACTTCAGCCTACTGTCCATGATGGAGACTAAGGAGTTGTTGTGGATGATGTCTGAGTGAAACTAGAAGGAAGTTGTACAACCATGATGAGGAGATGTTGCTGGACTTGCTCCATCACTAGGTATATCCTCTAAACCATTCTTCCCATTGACGTGATCTGTTGGTTCAAGGGGATTATGCAGGTTGAATTTTTGTTTCCGCTACCTATTCTATCACCATATTTCCCTACACCAAATACTTGTCCATGATCCAAGTTCACCGGAGGAGGTGGTCAAAGAGGGGAAATTTGGTCAGAAACATGTTAAATATAACCAAGACTGAGAATGGGTACAGGGGAACTTAAACAATCTCAAGGATTGTTTTCCCCAAGGTCTGATGGCCAGGGATTGAGAGAATAAGGGAAGGAGGAAGAAAATAGGGGAAATACAATGGAACCTAGGTGATAGTTTTGTTGGTGAGTTGAAAGAAATAAACTCTAGATTATATAGGGTCTCTAGATCTGGGTGTGAAAGAGGAAACTTTGGGGGTCAAAACCACAATGTGAGGAGAAACCAAAAGAGAGAAATCTTTGAGAAGAAATCAAAGGGCAGCCTAGTTTCTCCGATTGCAAAAAAAGGAAGTGGTGGAGGTGGTAGAGAGTCTAGTGGTCGTGTGATGGAAATCGGATGGCTAGAAATGTGTCCACATTTTGCTTAATTAAGGCAATCCCTCATGACATGTACATAGTCGAGATGCCTTAAATAAATATGATTTCTAATAAAGTCAGATTAAATACATAATGTTTTCTTTCTTTATTCATTTGGGGACTCAAACATTGTCCAATTAATACCAAATTTAGATCTTAGACTAATTAGTATATGTAGAATTCTTATTTGGCGTCAATTTGTACTTTTGGAGTTGTTTACCATTTTATTTGATATTTTTGACTTTAATCTAGATTATCTCTCCTAAATACAATTCAATTAATGCTAAAATTTACAAATAGGCTAATTTGGTTTGTAGAATTTGATTTTGGGTTTTATTTCCACTGTTGAAGGCATTTAACAATTTACATATTTTCTTTTCTTAAATAAATTAGGGTAGTTATTATTGTTCAAATAAGGTGAAACTTGACTACCAAGCTAAATGAGATCCAATAAAAATGATTTTACCATTTTATTTTAGTTCTAGGATTTCCTTTTAGGAATTATGACACCATTAGGATTTTTGTCTCATTGACATTATATTTATAAAAATATTATACCTTTATTATCAAGATTCACTTAATTGACTCCTTTTATCTTCAATTCATTTCCAAATGGATTTATTTATATTTTATTTATTCCATATCATACACAAATTTCCATATTTTGTTTATTTTACATATTTAGTCCATTAATTGAATAATTATTTGGATAATGGTACATTATTCATATATATGGACATGGAAAAACCAATTGTTATTCCAATAAATGTATTAAACATATTATACTTTTTTTTTGGGTCGGTCAAAAATCATGTTGCTATAAAACCAAAACTTTGGGCACAAAAGTACCCCATACAACAAGCTAGAAACTAGCACATAGGGCTCAAAAACCCCAAACAGCAGAACTAAAACCATGATCCCAATAGACTGGAATCAAAAGAGGTCCTACAAAAGGACCCCCAAGAAGAAGAGAAAAGAAAAGGTGACAGTTCAAACTATCCTACACTAACAACTACCTTGCAGCTGCTGAACTGCTTACAAATGACAGGTAGTCAACTAACAATATGAACACCTTCAAAATGTGACATCTGCCTTCTAAAGCAACCTTGACTACCAGGGTCGATAGTACCATCAAGGAAGAACAACCAAGAGGACTCTTCTCTACCAAACCGAGCAAACTCCCAAGCTACATAATCTGGTCCAAAAGGATCCAACAAAGGTGATAGCAACGGTTCATGTCCATGAAAAAGAGAGCCCCCCGTCCTCCATATGCATTTTGCTCAACACCTGAAATAATGTATTCTAAGGAACCTTCATTTCCATTTTCATGAACCGAATCAAACCCACCCAGGGATCGTTTGGAACAGCCATATGCTTCCAAGAAGCGAGCGCCTAGTCACCTGCTAGCACAGGGACTCCGAACTCCCATAAACAGTGGAACTGACGGGAGGAGAACAAAGCTCAACCAATCTCAGTAGTACCTCATGAGGAGTTTGTGGCCATAGACCAGGACTAGCTGTGGTTGACCTCATGGACAGAGCCCAGCCTCCAGCTTTATCCCTTGCCCAGAGGGGCAAACCGTTGAACATGCAGTGAACAGCACAACACAAGTCCACAGGAAGAAACATGTTTTCACAGAGGCAAACCCCCAAACACCTGAAAGGCGTACCAAATCACTAGTCCAGCAGGAAGCATGCCACCGGCAAACAACAGCTGAAGGCTACCGAGAACAAGATCCTGACAGTGACTATGTAACACGTCGATCATCTTAAGGATGACCCAAATCGCTACAGCAGATAGCACTGGGCCATCTACCGGATCATCAGGGAGGAAAGGAGGAGCTCAAGATGCCCCTAAACACCCCAAGACGCCAGATTACGCAAACCCCGACTAGCATTGACGAAGTGCCGATGAAGCCGACAACGCTGACAATGTCTGCCTTGGTCTCCAATCTGAGCCGCCCTGGCTTCGTGGTTGAGAGGGTGGGCGTCACCTTCTGGAGGCCTTGGACCTCAATCCGAGTCAACCATCCGCCAAAGCACATACCAGATCTGACCCTCCGTCACCAAGGAGCACCCACCTGAGCAAAGCCATGAACCATCACAGGAGTAGGACGAGCGGCAGCCGCCTGGGCCATCACACCTCCTTCACGCTCCAAGCCGACAGGCTAGACAGACGACCAGGTGACCTAGCACCAGTTGGGGAAGAATCGAGTTGAGAAGGTGTCGCCGCCAAACCCAGCAGGAATATGGGGTCAAACCCCAGCACCTCCAATCCACCAGGGAGCCTCCAATCGAGCCGAAGAAGCACCTACATCCTGGAACCAGGATCCTCGGCCATAGGACGAGCAGGGAAGTGCGAAGCAGTGGCACAAGAGCCAACGACCAGGACTGGTTTCATCTCTCCATCACTCTTGAACGGAGACGATCCGACGAGGTCGACACCAAACCATCAGCCAGTTGGGCAAGTGGCGCATCCGTCTGCAATGAACCAAGGCGAGAGAGAAGGGCTCCCTATAGATCGATTGAGGCCAACGACTTCAAAAGCTCCAGAACAGCAGCCGTCGGACTACCTAACCGATGATGAGGCCAGGGGGAGAGAAACTCCGAGGAGACGCTCCCCTCCCCCCAGCGGTGCCGCCAGGTAGAGAGAAGCCGGAGCAACCCTAGAGAGAGAAGCCCTCCCGACTCCAGAGAAAAAATAAACATATTATACTTCTTATTTTGCCATTAATAATATAACAAATAAAATGTACATGACACATTTAATGAATTTAATTACGTAACACATTATTAAGTTATTATTCAATATTGTTGGTATGTATGCCTTGAGAGCCAGTCATGGGATGATTGGTGGGATACATTAACATTGATTTGATAAACATTAAAGGCAAGCTTCCAGTTCATTCTGGTTTAGTCAGTTATGAGATAATGACAGAATACATTGAATGTCTAGAGAATGATAGTACTCAATGACGTATGCCTTCATGTACGTGACTTGAACGATGATATCATACGGATGTCAAGGGTTTCTACATTCTTGTTATGTCCCTAGTCAGATGCCATTGTGGAAGGTTGATAGACAACAATGACACACAAGACTAGATTGTGTGTTGGTTGATGACAAAATCTCATTAGTCATGATATAGTGATATCAAACTAAGCTCATAGGTACTTGTTAGAGAACAAGTGTATTGGACAGACCCACCGTGAGAGTGACACATGGAACCATGACTTGGTAGTCACAGTCAACTCTCACAATGATGGTGGTGAGTGTGATTCTTTAACCTAAAATCACTACACTCAGCACATGTCATTGGGTACACTTTGATGTCATCAAATGCATTCTTGAAATATAGATTGTTATAAAGGTGATGATTGGGTGACTTTGACACATGGGGATTTTGAGGGGTGAGTGATATATATGGGATTTATCCCCCCTGAGGGAGTTTGATGTCCATGGCCACTTGATGAGTAGGACTGAGAAAGGAATGTGCATGCATGTGTGAATCAATATGTGATATTGATGTCACACATATCTCATCTAGTCTGCTCTAAGATCAAGGAAGTGAATGAATGTTGAAAGGATGACTGTTCCATGCCTTGAGTTCATTTGGGATATCAGTGACAAAGGAATTATACATTCACTGTAACACCAGTCACAGATTGTAGGATTGAAAGTTGGTCTCCAACTTTCCTTTTCACTTGGGTAGCACTGATGTGCGAGTAGGCACCGCTCTTTACTTGCAAATTCAAAAATGTTATGGACTTTCACTGCCAACGTGAAAAGGGCCTACAGGGTCACACACATAGGATTTAACCTATAAGAGGAGTTTATCCACGAATGATGTTTAGATTGTTTACTAAATGTGTTTAGTAGTTCAATTAAACATTCAATCAATTGACTTGACTTAGAATCACCAAGTTCAAGTGCTAGATTAACTGATTTGGGTGTCAGATTGATTGAGAACTGTATTGACTGATTTCTACACAACATGGGCTGCCAACTGACCAGTTCAAACTATTGAACCGATCAGCTTAGGGTCAAGTGAGATGACCGATTCAAGTGTTGAATCAATCGGTTTAGCTGGACCAAACGAGCCAGTTTGGGAAAGTTAGGTTGGTGAGAAAATATTTTCATTTCACTTATACAATTCGATTGGGACAAGTATTGATCTTTGGATTAATTAGAAATGGAAAGAAGAAAGTCAATTGGGAAATGCCCTCAGAAGTGAAACGATCGTTCATGAATGAACTGATTGGTTCAGCTCCCCAAATGATCGGTTCATGAGATGAACCGATCCGTTCAGTCCCCAAATGATTGGTTCGTTTATGAAACGACTAGTTCACTTGTCGCAGTGTGTCAATTTGTGGAAATTTTGGACCCTTCTACTCCCTCTTTAGTCCTGCATTGCCCGGGGCTGAGAACCCTAACCCTGACCCCTCCTATATATAGAGGGGTATTGGGGGCTTCTCAAGCATAGCTAAGACAATGCCAGTTGCTCTGCAAAGTTGTCCTCTCTGGTTGTGGTAACCAAGAGATCCCAAGCAAGTGCTACTAGACTAGGGAGGCACAGTGAGGGAAAGACAATTGCAGGACGATATATGGTGGTGGGAGAGCACGTCAGTGACTAGTACGTCGACAGAAGGGGATGACTCCTTCCAGTGTCCTATAGGACAGGATGACTAGAGTTCCCGATGGTCCGTGTGGACTACTACAGAGGCGGGAGATTTCTGTCGCTGGGAGGAAAGATGTCAATCCATCAGTCCGGGTGTGCTAGGATCCATCAGTTTGGGTGCGACCAAGAGCTACACAGACACCTTCCAAGACCGGAGGTGAAGACCGTACTAGCCCCGAGGTAACATTGCCGAGCAATCCTTGGGACAAGGTACGCCTCTACAAACCATCCTTCCTACCGTATAGATGTTGACGAGATCTCTTTGGGTTCTGGGTTTGGGGAGAAATTTTTTTGTTTCCGCTGCCATCTCTGCCTCCCCTAAAACCCAACAGTGGTATCAGAGCCACGTCAACATTCTATACTTTAGGATAATCGATATGATCGGTTTTTGGTTTGTCTCCTTTTATTTATTTCATACGATGCAAATAATTAATTGGGTTTATGAATGTCCAATATAAATCCACAAAATCCCTACATTTACATATATGATATGGTATACAAATTCATTCGATACGCGTCGCCCTTAAATGGTTTCTGTGGTGAATGTAGCATGATTGTGGCCATAAACCCTAAATTTGTGTGTGGTTAATTTTTGTTGCTTGCATCTCAGTCTATGCACCGATTCCCTACCTCCTATTCCTAATGTAACTTGAGATAACTCGAGATTCTTTCCTACCTTTGCTCCCCTCGAATGTAACTCAGAGTTTCCCAATGCAAATGTAAATATGATTAGTTTATATATCCTATTATGTCAAAGAACGGAGGACACCTAGAGGATCGAGATGATTGTCTCGGGCGTGAGACGAGCAACTGATGAACCAAGGAGGATGATTCCTGGAGCAAGACGAGCGGGTGGCGACCTGAGGAGATGCATGATGACTAGTGAATCGATCGATTGGAGGTGCCAGTCGATCGATTGGTGGCACCCAACTGACTAACCTGATGGTGAGCCGATCAATCATGGAGATGAGTTGATTTAACCCATAACAACAAAGCACAAAGTTCATCTTGTACAGGTTGCATGTGATGTGGACCTAGATAACCGTGATTCCTCTTGGCTCGAGGAATCACATTAGGATGGCCATAATCATCGCTTTTTATCATTTCGCATGTTTTATGTGGGATATAGCATGTATATGATATGTACTATATATTGTGGTGATTGGATATGTATATGTACCTATAAAACCAAATCCCTTAATAAATATTAAGTTTTAGATGCCTTCTACATGTGACACACGTGAAAAGCTTGATCGACCAAGTGTGGGCACGCCCTAGCGTGGTGCACCGTCTATCTCATAGAAGCGTGAAGGATGGATATGTGGGTCTACCCTAGTAGGGTGCATATTCATCGTGTTGGCTTTGGGTCAGACTTAACAAGGTGACCTAGATAGGATCTAGCACCTTGAGGTATGGAGGTGATCATGGTAAGGAGTTGTTCATGACATCTTTCAAGAGTTGCATATGATGCAATTGGCAAGAGTTGCCTACCTGGAAGATCTAAGTTGTGGGTGACAGCCCTAGCTGGTCCATGACTAAGAGGATTTCGAGATCTTGACCCACTAGAAGGTTGTACGCTGCAATCTTCTGAATTGATGGTGAAGGTTGTCAATTTGAATCAAAATAGTGGGAGCCATAATTAATTAAAGTCCTAATTATATCGTAAAACTTTTTCAAATCAATCAAATAAGTCAAAAATGAGTTTTTGGACTAAATTGCATATATTTCCTTTTGTAGTACAAATGTCCACAAACAAAAATCACTTTCTTTGAGATTGGTCCTTGAGACGGAAAAATTAAATGGGAATAATTCCACGACTGGTTAGGATGTTGAGAAGTGTTCTCAATTGAATAGAAAAAACTCTAAGTCCGAATTATACCAAAACCAGATGAACTCGCTCCCACCACATCAAAGGTTGAAAGGGATGCTTACTGGAAGCATTCTAAAGATGCCATTTATGTGTAGTGCTTGGATGTTGTATTCTCTGAACTATGAGTTGTAGAGTCAACATGAGACCAGTGTTTAGAAAAGCGCTATTCGGTGTATGGGCAGATGGGGCACTGAATAGAGTATATGCGGTGTGCGGGAGTATATGTGGTTTTGGATTTTTTTAATAAATTAATATATCTATGTATATTTATATATCAGTCATATAGAAATATATATCACATTAAACAATTACATATAAGGACAACATAGAATGATTAATTAGAAGAAAGGGAGCAGCAATATCATATAAATATTTAATTAGAAACAACAAAAATATCATATAAATTTCATTTCTTCAAGTCCATGCATGTGTGTTTGGAAAAGTGGTGATTAAGCGGCTGCACAAGCGGGTAATCAGCTGCATAATCGGGCCTAGACCGATTATTGGTCTGCTTTGACATATGCGGTGTGGTCCCCTATCTAAACCGCTTAAGCGGCCGCACATACCGATTTCCTGAACACTACATGAGACACATGATGTCTCCAAGGCACTGTCCTAGTATGTCATGATAGAAGGAGATTTAGTTGGTTCTCACACACTCAATGTGATTGGGTATGTGGAAAACTTGAATAGATTGGGATTCCCTCTGAGTCAAGAGTTGGCTACAGGTATGATGCTACAAATGTTGCAAGAATCAAACAGTTCATGATGAACTACAACATGAACAACCTTGACAAGCCATTGACAAAGTTGTTGGACATGTTGAGGATAGTAGAGGCATAGATGAAGAAAAACAAACCCTAACCTTTGATGTAAGTCTAAAAGGCAGGGTCAAGGGCAAAGCAAAGAAGTGTTCTGATGCTAGCCAGCAACCCAAGCCGTCTTCAGCCTCAAGGCATATATGAAGGTTGAATGAGGGAGGAGAAATTGCCCTCTATATTTGGAAGAAAAAAAGAAGATAAAAGGAGGGGATAGAGATCTCCACCATAGGTATCGTGAAATAAACACTTCTTTATCTGAGGTATATGATACCAAGATGAAGATCTGACATATATGATATGCAAGATCTAAAAAGAAGTGATGGCCTTTGTGAAAGGACCAAGAAAGGAGTACTCATCATTGGAAAAAGTGTAGCTGCCATAGATAGGAGTATCTTTCAGTTTATTTCAGCCTAAAGGGCACGAAATAGAGTTGAGAACTATTATTTCAATTTGCCAATCGAAACACTTTATTGTTGCATCTTGTAGTGACAAGATGGCTATCAATACAGTTGATGTTTCAATTTCAAAGATGTGATCTTTGTGGCAATACCTTATTTATCTTGTGGTACTTGATATGCATAAGATAAAATGATACCTAAAAGTCATTGATAACTCAAACAATGAATTAGCATTATCATGAGAAATTCATCTCTAGTTTCCATATTGATGGATAAAGCTAGACTCTTTTGGTTGGGAACCATTAAGAGATATGAATATCTTGGACATGATGACAAATCAATCTTCACTAGTTGCAGTGGGAGAATGATTATCCTATTAGGTATAATACATATGATGTATTCATATACCCATTGGAGTAAACGCTAATACTTCAAATTGTGTTTAGAGAAATACCAATATGAATATCTTGAAGTGTTCAAGAAGATCATGAATGAAGTACAAATTTGGTAAAAGTAATAATTCTTGATATGATCAATGAATGAGATACTTAAACCAAATGTTTGAGAACCTTATGAGTGATTATGATAGTGTATCATAGAGAACTCATGATTAAGGCATAGTGATGTCTAAATCAAAAAGGAGTCATACTCTAAGGAGTTAGAGGATGATTATCAAATAACTAAATTCTTATTAAATAGAGAATACCTTACAATAATAAAGGATATTAAGAATCACAAAGTGTTGTGAGTTCTCAAATTTCTTAACAGATACACCTCAAATATCTATGTGATGAGTTGGTCATATGACGAGTCAACAATCTAGATGATATTGAGGAACCAGATTTTGAGTTATGGTTTATGACCATAAGATCCTAAATGACTTCCATGTGAACCATAAGGTATGACCTTAGTGGTAGCACCCATTGGGATGAAACCCATAAGTACATATAAGTCTTAAGCATTAAGACACATGGATGACATTTTGAGAAGGATCATGCTTGTTGATTGCAATTTAATTAGTAAGAGATTTGGCATACGGTTACTAAAACCGCATTCCTATGAGGAATAAGACAAAGATGTGTACATGACACATCCTATAAGGTTTATGAATCCATTAATGAAAATGAAGTCGATAAGTTACAATGGACTAATCAATATGATTGATTGAGTACAAGCAACTCAGAGCTGGGATCTTTATTTTGATAATTTAGTCAAAGGGTTTGACTGATTTGACAAAGATAAAGAAGGGATCTTTGATTTAGTGGGAGTGAATTTGCATTCCACATGTTGAAGAGGAATGAGATGTTCTAGAATGGAATCCTTTATGGAAATTATCTTTAGGGGAGATAGAGATGATTCCTATGTGATAGGAATAGAGACCTATAGAGATAGTTCTCAAAAACCTCTTGACCTGGAAAAGAGAGAGCTAGCATACATTGGAAATATGTACTGAAGTGTTTAGTTTGCATAGCTTTAGTGGGAGAAAACTTGTCCATGATACATGGAGTGAGTATCCCAAAGCCAAGTGTCCCAATTCTTATGAAGAATGGGAACACAAAGAATAGATATGGATCTATCATGTATGTAATCATCCCATTATCTTGCATGTATGGATATAGCAAGAATAAAATGCATTTATCATCTTGTATGTAGGACATGACAATATGATATGCTCATCCTAATAACTCATATGTGGGACATGACGAGTGGATGTTTGTCTAGTTTCAGTAAGGGTTACTAAAATACCATGAGAACTTGATAAGTACTAGTTCTACAGAAATAAGGAAGGATTCATTGTAAAGAGTTACACTAATGCGAACTTTTGAAAAATAAAGAAAATTGATCGCAAAATATATAAGAAATATAAAAGTGAATATAAGTTGAAAAATGGAAATGTTCCAATAAAGCCATTTTAAAAGGAAATGTCGAGTATTCGTGTGTTAGAGAACAACAGTGGATACTATATGGATTTGGGAGTTCATGGACATAAACTTATAGATATTCTGGTCATTGATGACAAGTAAGGAGTGCTCGGTCATGCAATGAGGTTAGCAAAGGAATGTTGGATCACATATTATAGCAACTCCATCTCATACGTAAGACATATAGTGAAGATATGTGAGACATGCAATAATACCAACTTAGGCAAAGTGCTTCCATAACTCACTGTGCTAGCACTAGAGCACAGTAACATGTGGTACATGTTTGGAGATCGCTAAGAATATGATTCAAGGGTGATTGGCTTGTAGTGCAAGTGGGAGTCTATTGGTATGTATGCCCTGAGAGATAATCATGGTATGATTTGTGGGATACATTAATATTGATTTGATAAACATCAAAGGCAAGCTTCCAATTCATTCTGGTTCAGTCAATTATGAGATAATGACAGAACATATTGAATGCCTAGAGAATGACAATACTGAATGATGTATGCCTTCAAGTACGTGACTTGAACAATGAGACTAAACAAATGTTAAGAGTTTGTACATTCTTATTATGTCCCTAGTCGGATGTCATTGTGGAAGGTTGATAGACAACAATGACACACAAGACTAGATTGTGTGTTGGTTGATGATAGAATTTCATTAGTCATGATATAGTGATATCAAACCAAGCACATAGGTACTGGTTAGAGAATAAGTGTATCGGACAGACCCACCGTGAGAGTGACACATAGAACCATGACTTGGTAGTCACAATCAGCTCTCACAGTGATGGTGGTGAATGTGATTCTTTGACCTAAAATCACTACACTAAAGACATGTCATTGGGTACACTTTGACATCATCAAACATAGTCCTGAAATATAGAGTGTTATAAAGGTGATGATTGGGTGACTTTGACACATGGGGATTTTGAGGTATGACTGATAGATATGGGATTTGTCCCTCCTAAGGGAGTTTGATGTCCATGGCCACTTGATGAGTAGGACTGACAAAGGCATGTGCATGCATGTGTGAATCAATATGTGATATTGATGTCTCACATATCTCATCCAGTCTGCTCTGAGATCAAGGAAGTGAATGAATGTTGAAAGGATGACTGTTACATGCCTTCAGTTCATTCAGGATATTAGTGACAAAGGAATTATACATTCACAGTAACACCGGTCACGGATTGTAGGATTGAAAATTGTTCTCCAACTTTCCTTTTCACTTGGGTAGCACTGATGTGCGACTAGGCGCCGCTCTTTGCTTGTGAAGTCATAAGTGTTATGGAGTTTCACTGCCAATGTGAAAAGGGCATGCAGGGTCACACACATAGGATTTAACCTGGAAGAGGAGTTTATCCTTGAATGATGTTTAGATTGTTTACTAAATGTTTTTAGTAGTTCAATTAAACATTCAATCAATTGACTTGACTCAAAATCACCAAGTTCAAGTGTTGGACTAACTGATTTGGGTGTCAGATTGATTGAGAACTGCATTGAGTAATTTCTGCACAACCTGGACTGCCAACCGACTGATTCAAATTGTTCAACCGATCGACTCAGGGTCAAGTGAGACGACCGGTTCAAGTATTGAACTGATCAGTTCAGCTGGACCAAACGAGCCAGTTTGGGAAAGTTAGGTGGGTGGGAAAATATTTTTGTTTCACTTGTACAATTCAATTGGGACAAGTATTGATCTTTGTATTAATTAGAAACGAAAAGAAGAAAGTCAATTGCGAACTACCCTGGGAAGTGAAATGACCGACTCATGAATGAACCGATCGGTTCAGCTCCCCAAACGACCGGTTCATGAGTTGAACTGATCGGTTCAGTCTCCAAATGATCGGTTCGTTTGTGAAACGACCGATTCACTTGCCACAGAGTGTCAATTTGTGGAAATTCTGGACCCTTCTACTCTCGCTTTAGTCCTGCATTGCCCGGGGCTGAGAACCCTGACCCTGACCCCTCCTATATATAGAGGGGTATTGGGGGCTTCTCAAGCACAACTCAAACAACACCAGTTGCTCTGCAAAGTTGTCCTCTCTGGTTGTGGTAACTGAGAGAGCCCAAGCAAGTGCTACCCAATTGGGGAGGCATAGCGAGGGAAAGACAATTGCAGGACAACAACTAGTAGCGGGAGAGCACGTCGGTGACTAGTATGCTGATAGAAGGGGACTACTCCTTCTAGTGTACTGTAAGCCTGGATGACTGGAGTTCCCGATGGTCCATTTGGACTACTACAGAGGCGGGAGATTTTTGTCGCTTGGAGGATAGTTGTCAATCCATCAGTCTGGGTGCGACCGGGAGCCGTCAGTCTGGGTGCGACCAGGAGCTACACAGACGTCGTCCAAGATCGGAGGTGAAGACCGCGCTAACCGTGAGGTAACATCGCCGAGCTAGTCTCGGGACAAGGTACACCTCTACAAACCATCCTTCCTACCGTATAGATGTTGATAAGGTCTCTTTAGGTTCTGGGTTTGGGGAGAAAAAAATTTATTTCCGCTGCCATCTCTGCCTCCCCTAAAACCCAACAAATATGAGTGTATTATGATATGATGTTGATTATAGAACCTATTAGCACATAATGTATTATATTTGTTGCAAGCCTATATATGTACAAATTACCTTAGTTTATCTATGCTACATAAATAACTATGTACATTAAGGTATAACCATATCCTAGTTTGGTCAAATCTAAAGAACCAAACATTCTAATCTCTTAATGATGTGAATAGGATTTGTAGAGTCAAGAGGCTAGATTTTAGTTCGTTGCAGAGCCTATATCTAATGAAACATTCTATCACCATATCATGAATCTCATTTTCTAACCCACATGTAACACCAATTCACAAAGTTTGTTATCTTTATTTGTCAATGTAAACAAACAAAGATAATATTTTGAAATGAATATTAAGCATGAGGTGTAATATTTTCTGATGACTTAAATCATATGTAGAGTGAGAAAAAAATAATATATTTTTAATGTAAGTGTTATTATTATATTTTGATGTTAACAATATTCCATTTATGTTAGGCCCATGACTTATGGATAATAATGTATTAAATAATTTGTATGAGAACTTATAGTTATTGTGTGCATGCCAAAATCTCATATGGTTCACCTCAACCATTATTCTTGTACCTATTTTCTTTTGAAGGTTACGTTTCATTTATATGATATTAATTATATTGATGTAATTATGTAAATTTATTATCGGTAATAACACAAATCTTTCTATTAGATATACCTAAAAGCACTAACTCTTATGTTAGATGCATCTTTTTTGGATCTTTTGACATGTGAGGCTGGTAGTTAATTTTAATATCATGATGTTATTTCCATGTAACTAAGTATGGTGGAGAAATATTAAAGTTTTAATGGTTGTTAGGTGCACAAATATTCATATCCCAGTGGTAGTTACTATCCACTAGACAAATTGATGTGCCCATATGCCTCCTTTCCACGCTTTATCTAGGTCTAGAAAATTGCGAACATTTGGGACTTGGATATATATCTGGAAATGAATGTGACAAACATAAGTTGTTCATTACAATGGATGTACCTAGACTATTATTCTCCTACATTTAAAACAATTTAAATTGAAGACAAAACTTCTACAAAAATTTTAATACATGGGTAGTTCTCTTAATTTATGTAATTTATAATAGAAATAAAAGATACCACTAAACTTGCCACCATGACCACATATGATGAATAAATATATGAAAAATATAACAAATATGTCACAAGTTTTCAAATTTAAATCATCACTCATTGTTTCTTTTTAGTTGAATAATAGATATTTTGTGGCATATTCTTCTCTTCTTCCCAACTAGACAACTTGGAGCATTTAGGCTATAAATGTCACTCTTTTCTTTCATCAAACACAAAACAATAGTGTATTAATTGCCATTTACAATGAGTAAGTGCTTAAGCTGCTTCAAATCTCCCTCAAATTATTCTGTAGATGGAAATGATGACCAAGAACCTCCCGCCCCTACCCCTAAAGTCTCCATATCCTTGATAGACGTGTCTGACTTGTTTGATAAGTTCTCCAGTGATGGATCAGGGATGAAGAAGACTGAACTAGAAGATTTGTTTAAGAGCCAAAAAATTGAGATTACAAGTAGTGATCTACAGAAAATGATAAAGGATGTGGACTCAGATGATGATGGTTACATTAATTTACAAGAGTATCTCACTTTGATGTCTAAATATAGAAATCAAGATGCTTGATCACAGATTTGTATTGTCATAGAATAATTGTATCTTATCCCCACATCAATAAACATATTTATAGTCAATGTAAGAAATATTTGCATGATTAATAGCCTATTGATGTAATTCATTATGAATCTATAACTTATTTTTTTATCACCACTAATGCCCTAGGTCTACTTATTTCATGTTATTAATATTTATTGATTCTTTTTATTGGTTACATTGATAGTTACACATACCATAAAGGTTTTGTTGTTTTGATTGAAAGTTGTAATAACATGAAATAACATATTTGGAAAAAAGCCTCATTAAAGTGATTCAATTCTATATATTAATTGGTTTAATTGTTAAAAAAATATGATTTTAGTGCTTTGAAGGACCAAATCATTTATGCCATGAAATATTTTGTGTATGTTTTATGTCAACCAAACTCTACTTTGATTATGGATGTTGTAACCCAATGTATCCTAGAAGAATATCAAACACATTGCTATTGGAACCCACACAAATTTTCCCAACTCCCATTGACACACCTCTCATATCCACCACACTAGTAAATGTGAACAAATAATGTCAATACCCATAACGAATTAATATTCCCATTTTTCATTCCCCTATAGAAGTGAAACCAACAAAATAATTTGCATGCATTTTTAAAATGGGAGAATATGATACATCGATAGGTTTAATTATTTTACAAATAAAAGTTCACTCCATTTATTACAAATTTTACATTGAAAAAATATTAACCTTGAACAAGGTCCATAGGTCTGTGTTTATTGTGGTGAAGATAAAGGTGTAGCACGACTATTCTTAGTTGGACAACACTCTACTTTGGGATCACATTTGTGAGATGTTTTTTTTTCTTTGCCCTTGAACGGGTTTGGGTTCTCTTTAAGCTCGAATAGATAGTTTTTTCTTATTTCTTATAAACCAATGGTAACGGTTCATTTCTACAATTGCGTAGGCATTCCTTTAAAACACATTTCCTAAATTTTCCAAAAAAGGAGGTTTGGAAGTGAACACATAAAATATTACATCATCAGGAAGATATTTATGTTACATTAAACTTGTGAATGTTTTATTCATTGTCAATCATAAATTAATGGTAGCATAAATTTGATATATCATTTAGTAAAGTAATTTTAATCGTACTAGAAGACCATTTCTTTATATATGAATATTGTTCAAATAATAAAAATTTGAAATTTATTAATAAATAATTTCAATAATGGAGTAGATTTTTTGTTGGTATTAGTAAATGATGGAAATAATATCTAATCATTATGTCATGGGTGGGAGGTACTCACATGTTATGAAAGTGTGTACATAGGAGTATATTATGATTAAAGACCAGATCAAGAAGTGAATGATGATATTACTTTCTTATAAATGATTAGGTTCATAGACAATAAAAATGCCTTTGTTGCTCATATGCAATTTAAACTCGGGCATGGTTACACAAACATAGTGGCATCAAGAAACCATTTCATGATAGAATTGGAAAAAAAAAGTATCCCCCACTGGAACACCACTATGAACTTCGAATGTTTCACCTTCTACCATCATGTTCCCTCTACGACCCTCCACCAAGAAGTATTCTGATGGTAAATAAGTGATTATGTACTACACAATACAAGACAATACATTTTTTTCTAATTGAACTATATTAATTATATCCAAAAGTACCCCCTTTAAAGAAATATAGTACAAGCTTCATTGACATGTATTTAAGAATTGATTTTTTAAGCTTCCAAATGGGACATAATATAAAAAACAATTTACTTGCTAAAAGATTAAGTACGACCAAGATCAATATTGAATAGAAGTTCTCTATAATAAGAAGCATAATGAATCATGCAGCTCGAGTAAATTTATTGCAAGAGTTTTTTCACAAGAACATATTTCTTCCAATAATGTGTTGATGGAAAAAGACATTGAGATAAATGGTCCACTCGTATTTGCGATTTGGTTACATGATGTATATTTTATCTTCTTGAATCATAAAATCTATATTTTCAACGTTTTTTGTCCAATATTGGAAACTAATTCAAACCATACAGAGGTATATATAAAAGTTATAGAAATGAAATATCCAATATGATAATTAAATTATGTTTGAAAAGACATGAAATTTGACCACAAATAAGATGATAAAGATTTATACCATGGATATGATTCACTGGCACTCTTGATTAATCCTCGACCATTTCATTAAGAAAACTTATTTTGTTGTATATGTTCTAAATTTGTTCCAATAACATAAAACTATGGTTTTGATGTTTCTACTATGCACTATATGTGCATATTTGGTACCTGGTATTAATTCTATCCTGTAATATTGATAATGGTATTTCGATGATTTTTTCAATATCTGGTGCATGGATTTTTATTGTTCGATGAATTAAATCATTTACATGATTATGTAAATAACATATGAGTAAATTTAATTTTTATATGTGTAATTGGTGAATATAATATCAATTTCATTATATATATATTGTAGCGTCACATGATAAATCATTCTAAATTTATGATTTTAAAATAACTAAGAGAATAAGAAAAGTACATTGAAAAAACCTAAAGAGAGGGTGTACACCATATTATAATCCTTTCTAAGTCCTCTTAATGTGTAATGTATTGAGTATTTTTGTGGTGTAATTCTCCGAAAGATGCAATTTTTCTTGGAGTGTCCTTCCTAGTCTTAGAGTTTCATTTGTTACTTAGTGAACCAACATGAGGACTATAACATATGGTTTAACTACACATTTACTCTATGATTGTCATTTAATGATTAGGGGTTCTATATTTATTATTAGGAGTGTGACTCTATTCCAAATACAACGTAAATTCTAATCAAATATTAGCAATGGTTCATAAAATATTACAATTTCTGTCTTACAAAAACATAATGGAGGAGAACAAGTTAAATTAGTAGATCGGATATAACACTGAATAGAATTTCTACTCTCTAGACATGCATATGGTAGAAATTATAATCACAATTTATTTTGATAGAGAGCACTAATCAGTTGATTCAATTAGTAAGTCTGGTCAGTTTGTTAGTCGTAGATTGCAGGTTCACTAACCAGTTAGATCACCTGGAGAGGGGGTTGATAGCAACAACTAAAGAATCTCTTTTGTAGTCTTGTGATAGAGATGGACCTATCCTTATCACACTAAAAATATTAATAAAAAAATCTATTGTGTTGATAAGACGATGCCATATCTAATAATATTCTTAAGAAGAATAATGAAGAAAATTTACCTATGCACATAAGTCCTCCCTTTATAGGATTCTCATTCACATGTACATGAGAAATACTCTAAGAAATGGGATAAAATGAAATTTATATTATCATACTCCTTTATTTTTTGCTAAATTCACATGAATCATAATGAAAAAGTCGTATTACCATCATCATTGAGTCTAGTGAGAAAAGTTATACATGAAGATAACTACAAATAATATGATCAATAGAAACATCAACATTTTAATATGAAAACCAAAAATCATATTTATCATTGGCCTACAATATGTATATCCCTAGTGATTGAAAATATTTCGCATCATGTATATCATGTGAAACTTGTAGTGGTTCATATCAACATATCAACAATGAACATATCCCCTGGAATATGACTACAATCAAAATTATGTGCAAGATTGAACACTACAATTATAAAATTATATATATAGTTCTCTACTTACTATATTTATTTCCAATAACATGTATACCATATGAACAATACATGCGTATACGCATGAGTGAATACACATATCAACTATAGTTTTATTATATATTATTTATCTATCAAAGTCAACCATTACTTATTTAATGATCATGTAGACAATTTCTTATGATATTTATATATCATTGTAAACTAGGAGTCCATATCAAGCTTCTCCTATATTCCATAATCATATAAATCTAGTGCTTCCAAACTTTGTCCTACAAACCTATCTTAAGTTTGCAACTCTATTACAAAGGTTGAAGACAACTGTATAAAAAAGGATATTTGTCCTGTCTTTAGTGTCACAGAACCTCGACACACTTTGGAATCTGGAAGCTCCACACTTGATAGAAATAAAGATGATTCGTGGAAGCTATTGTATATTGATCAATTACCCAAAAAATCACACTAAAATGAGGGGCTATTTTTCTAGTTACGGTGTCACATACTAAAACCTGGTTCCACGCTAGAGACCATGATCCTAAGAACTGGATTTCATTGATTTTGGTTCACAAGAAAAGCCCACTTATGGTTTGAATTATATCTTAAGGGACCTTATGATACAATGATAATCAATATTTAGAAGACTGATATTAATCAATATGTAATCATTGAGCATTTTGCATATTTAACCCCAATCCACTTGATCTAAGTAATTACTATGCCTTAGTTGATCAAGGCACCAATAGAAGTGTAGAACTAAGTTCAAAGACCCAAATATAAATGGCATGTTTAATCTTAATACATGCATATCAATGCATGGATCTTTCATATTCTGTACTATTATAAATCATCCCACTAATAGGTTAAATAATGACGAGACCAACTTATCCACACCTTTGGGCATGATGCAAAAATATATTAATAGGCATAAAAGGGAAAGACTTGTACTGATAAGATTAAATGAATTCAAAGGGTAAGTTGATAAATAATGAGAATAATTGTATATAGAGATAGAGTAAAGTATGTCATGTGAAGACAATGATAAAACAACAATTTCCAAAATAATACAGAAAGATGTGGATTTGAATAATGCATAATAAATTCACATCCAGTACCCCCAATAATATATCCAATTCAGATTATAGGTTTGTTAGTGTTTAAAATAATATGAAACATCTTCATATCAACAATAATGATGATAAACACCCTTATAAGAATAAAAAGGGATTCATGGACTAGTGAAAATTAGTTTGTTACTAATTTAAAAATAATATTGAATTTAAAGGGGATCCCGAAATAAATAATGGATATAATTGCATTAAAAATTTTAGGTAAGTAAATCATGTGGGGATTATCCTAAAAACAACTCCAATTATTTAATATTTGTTATATATATTCTTTCTCTACATAAATATGGAGATAACATCTTTTATCCCTAATTCATTTGGTTAAATAATTGATATCTCAAAAGTGTAAACTTAAGTAAATAAGTGAGATTATGTGTAAAAAGGTACTAAGGAAAGAGTGCAAGAAAGAATAATGTAATAGAAATACCAAATATGGAAGAAAGATAGAAATGAAAATGATATATATGGAATTATTATCATAAAAATCTAAAATTTTAAATAAATTTATGTTCTATTTCAAATAAAAATTAAGTCCAACTTTAGAACCTACATGCTTTAATTATTTACAACATCAAATTTCACCCAATTTTGGCTTTGTTTGATGCCCCAAATATGTTAAAGAAGGAGAATACATTAACTTTATCTGCAATACTAATTAATATAGGATTCAATTAATTGATTTCTAATTTCCCTTAATTCCTTCTACATGCTATAATATATGTTCATTTCCTACTATTTTTTTCATATTTATACTGAGCCTAAGGATCCTAATTTGGGTGGTGACCCGATCATCACCTACCTTAAATTAGTTTCCAAGGTTCTTGCCACACAATACATTGATCTTCTAACATTTTTATCTCATTATCCTTTCTTCCTTTTCCTCCAATTTCCTCTCCCTCAAGTTTGACACATCTAGCCAAACCCATTAACCATAGGTTTTCCTAGTTTTGGTGATGTATACTACTGTCGAACCCCAACTTGTCGTATCTGGTTTCCTTCATCTCTTCATATCATTACTAGACTAGACACTCAAGTCCCTAAAAAACCACTCCATTACCTATATTAAAACTTTTTACATCAATCCAATCTCCCATTTGTTCCAGTATTTCCACTCAAGCATCTCCCCAACTATGCCTACAAGCGTGAGGAAGACCAGGTTTGTCGCCCTATCTCTAGAGGCCACAAGGACTGGAGAGGACTTGAAACACTTCCTTAGTCCTATGTGAATGTATTTTTACCTTTGATATGATCCTTGTAGTAGTAATTCCCATTTTTTGCTCTTTTGTTTATGATTCTTGAGTCGGCTAATTAGGGATATTTTCATGCCCTTTCAACTTGTTTCCTTCACTAACCCTTCCAGTTTTGAGTTGGGAGCCAGAGGGTGCATATGGTTTCACGTGCATTTTTCCTACTTGAGGTCTCCCTCTTTGAGTTATCTTACATGCCATTTCGGAGTACCATTTGTTTTGGATCTAGCCACCATTGAGCATATGTGATAGGTCTCTACGACTGACATATGACGTTGAACACTATAGGATGCACCACAAACACTCAGTTCCCATGGTTGTTGAACTTCGTTCCATGATTTTGGGATCATATCCATCCCTATTAATATATGTGTAGGGGATGAACAAAAAAGGTAGTTAGTTTACCAAGATATCATTTATTTGCTTTTGATTTAGTAGCACAAATAATGGGTGAAAACACCCTTTTGTCCTTGGTTGACATTTTTAGCTACACATGTTCTCTATAGGGTAAAATGACTAAGATTTTGATGTCACACACTAAATTAAAGGGTAGATCTGTGGGGAATATTAGTCATAAGTGATGAAAAATCTAAGAAATTTTTAATCTAAAAAAACACAACAAATTATTTGGAGCTCAGAAAAATGAAATAAAATATATTTTTGAATTAGAAGATTATTCTCCTTATAATGGTGTATCTATAATAACATAATTATGAAATAATAAAATAGTAACTATAGGCTTTTGATATTTAATTGCGATTGACCTTAAATTTATCTAAATGTTTAATAGATGGATCAAGACCATGTTGTAGAACTAAGGTTTGACCATGAATGCTTATAGGTTTGTGTTTCATGTATGTTGTGTCTATCAAGAGTTGATTGGGAAATCATTCTTTATTTTCTCTCTTAAACCTATGTGAGTCATTATTATATTGAAGTTCATTTTTCACTTCTTGTTGACCTATTTGGGTCTAATACTATGATAATTTATCCCATAATATTATTAAACTATTGGGAATTCATGTAGAGTCTAAGATATGTATCTAGTTTATAATATTTCAAGTCATACCCTACTTTTGTTGATTTGAAATTCATTGTTCCTTCGAAAACATGACCCTAATTTTTGAAGTGATGGTATATTATTGTCCTAGGCTTCATTTTCATTGTGAATATAACATATTTTATCAACTTTTATGGTGAAAACCATTATTTATATCCAGTTTTTTGTTGGGATACTTATATGTTCCATATTTTTGATTGGGAATCTTACAGAATCTATATTTTGGCTAAATTTCACTTACCTCTATGTTATTGCATACTTGCTAATTCAGTAATACTAGATTTATATAAATGTTTTGGTTGTGGTTTAATTTTAGGGTTATGTGCCCATGTTATTCTAGGATGGAGGTTATGTGACCCTCAAACTGGATTATGATCCCATGTTCTTTTGGGATGGTGGTTATGTGCCCATACCCATGTAATGTTCCCACCATTATATATTTGTGAGGTTTCTTATGTGCCATTTTCTATCATGCTTATTATTATGTTCCCTAACTACCATTATTTTTCTATTTTCTTTGGTACTATATTTATTTGTAATGAACCAAAACTTAGAATCTTACCATATTCCATAACTAGAAAGATTGTAAGATCGATTTCCTATATTTGACCAAACAAGTATAAATTAAAAAATCTAACACATTTACATAATAACTTCAGTATGCACTAATATGTTACAATGTATTTCCTTAGAAAACTAAAAAAAATGGATTGTACCAAAAAAAATAGTCACATAATGGCTAAATAAAAAATTATAATATCCATTGGAGTAACAATTGGTAATTCTAAGTCCACAAATGTTATTATTGTTGTATTATTTGAATAAATATGAAATTAATGGATTAAATATGTTAAATGAGGAAAATGTGAAATTTTATGCACAATAATAATATATAACTCATTTTGTAACAATGTGAAATTAGTGAGACACTAATTGAAGATAATCAATATATATGCAAATAAATTTTTTAAACCTTAATGGTGATATAAATCACAAAGAGAAATTTCAAAACCTAAATATAATGATAAAAATGTGTTTGTTTCTTCTCAATTATCTTGGCCAAGTTTCACATTGTTTGAACGATAATAACTATCTTAGTTTCATTTAGAAAAGAAAATGTGATTTTTACTCAAAAATATTAAATAATATTTAATGACTTCAAAAGTGAAAATAAATACCAAATTCGAATTTCAAATATCAAAATTAGTCTATGTGTGAATTTCCACATTAATTGGACAATATTGTCTATCCTAGTTTAGTTTAGGAGAGAGAATATAACTTAAACTCCAAAATATTAAATAAAATAGTAAAATTTCACAAAATGGAAAATTAATGCAAAAGACACACTCCTTACAATTTAGTTTACTTGTAGGCCAAGTTTCATATCTTTTGAGTGTTCCTATATGCCTCATATTTATGAAGAAAAGAAAATGAAAGATAAGACCAAAAATAATAATTTTATTATTTAAAAAAAATATCTAATATATTGAATGAATAGTGTAAATCAACTTGTAGGGATTATATGCCTATAGTTTATGTGAATTTGTAATGAATAAATGTATAGTTTAACATAAAAGGAAATAATGTTGTACATGCATGTTAAATCTATGGAAAATTTATCAAGGTGGAAAACCAAAAAATGTATTTACTTCCCGAATACAATGTGACTGAGGTAATTGCAACAATGTGGAATATGTGAGATATTTTAATAAATTTTTAAAAAAATTAAAGAACTAAAGTCTCTCTATATCAATGTTTAAGGTAATAAATAAATGAAAACAATCATGATAACATATCATAAAGGAAATAAATATTTTAGCTCATTTATATATATGTTTGGAAACATATAAACATTTCCAAATTTATATAATCAATTACTTAATCCAAATGAGAAATAATAATAGTCTTGACTAAAATATTTCCTTAGTAAACCTCCCTATTACATCCTAAAATTGTTAACAACAAGGAAAAAATAAAAATGATTCCACAAATAATGTTTACACCCTTTTGATATGAAATTTAGTTTTGGATACATAAATTTAGTGTCACTTATCTGTTCTGAAAATAATTAATGAAAAATATACTAGAAATATATATATATATATAAATATATATATATATGTTTTCCTCAAATTTAAAAATTTGGATCTAACTTAATGTTAAATAAATAGATGCCTTTTATTGAGATACAATTGGTATACATGTTTTTAGTGACTCTAAATTGAGAAGAGAAATATTTTGAGAAATTTATTTTGTTATGGGACTAATAAGTATATATATGAGGTTGATAAATGGAATTATAAAAAATAGGAATTCAACTATGAATATCCTACAAAATTAAACATTAAATTATTAAACATATTTTCATTAATTAAATAATTACACAATGAGAAATGTATGTCTCTTAATTGTAAATGTAATAATCAATATTTATGTGCTCAAGTTGTTAGAAAAAGAAATATATGATAAAACATAGACATAAATAAGTGTAAGGGAACTCCATTTTTATGTTATTATTTCATATCATTTGTTAAAAAAATGCTTAACTTTTTTCATTTTACAATATATGTTATGTATTTTCCCTAGTGGACAAAAACAAATAAGTTTCTTTCCAGCCAAGTAAAATATTCATATATATAGACCCCTCCCATGGCCTTCACACGCATAGAAATCTCTTGACCACCAGGACATGACTGCTCACCTTCTCTCTTATCCTCCTACTCAAGTCACTTGTATGATTTATGAAAGACTTGTAATTTCATGGCCATCTTTTCTCAACCATGGGTGTTTCAAACCTTGGAACTCTGACTTGGATATGAGATTTATATTTTGACAATTTGAGAAAATTCTCGAGGTATGATTGCATCCCTATTATTCTATATTGAGAAATTAACCTATTCTTGTCCTCTTTTAATGTATGTTGCATCCTCCATGAGTCACATTGAGCAATTATTTTCTTTACTCACTCTCTTGAGCCTCTTTGAGGTATATTGGTGATGATTATTTTCTTTCTAGACTTGATGACCTATTTGGGTCTAATATTTATAACTTCAAAGTCTTGATATATGTTAGACTTCTAAATTATACTTTTCTTGTTTATGAGACCCTATTTGTGAAATGTAAACCATGTTGTTCCTTATTGTGATACAGGATCTTAATTTTTCCCACTTTTGTGGTGTATGTTTTATTTTGTCCATTTATTTGATGACAACCTTATTTATTTTATAAAAGACTGAACTTTATACTTGCCTCTACATTATGCATGCTTTGTGATTCAATACCCCTAGAGTAGTGTAATTATTTTAGTTTTTGGTTGTGTGCCCATATTATATTTTTGGGATGGAGGTTGTGTGCCCACTTTTGTTTATATTGGGAGTTTGGTAGTGCGCTATTCTCTATCAGGTTTCAAGGTTGTGAGCATTGGCCGCCATATTATTTATGTTATCCTAGTGCTATGTTTATCTCACATGCATGTAGGTTGATGTTATTTTGATGGGTTTTGTTCCCAAAATTTATATGTGCTTTTGTGTCACAACTTTAATGTTTTATTTATGGCAAGTATGCTTCTTATTTATCAAAACATTGCTATTCATTTTATCTTGATACCCACTTGGATAGTCCTTTCTTTTTATATGGGAAGCCTTATTTATTTGACATCCTTAATTCCTTATATTGCTCAATCCTGATTTTATATGCTCATACCAGTGTTTATTCTTATTTATCTACTTTTCTTCTCTTGTTGGAGTACGCTTCCAAACTTAGGTGTAGGTCAAGAAGAAGTTAACCAAGTTAGACCAAGACATCATCAGAGATAGATAAACCTTTTTGGGAGGTTGTTCAAGGTGGTTCGATGACCCTCTATTGATCCTATGATTAGTTTAGTTTTCTTATCCATCACCCTGCATGGTGAAGTATGGTGATAATATCAAGCATTGTAATAGTTAGATATTTTATATTCTGTTGCTACATATAGTATCTTGAATATTTTATATTTCGTTGTTACATATAGTATCATGAATCATACTTTGAATAAATTGGATTATCATCCCTTTGCAAAAATATAGTAGTGTTTGGCCTATGGGATGATCCTTTTTATTTGATATAGTAAGGAGTGTATCCCTTTGTGAGTCCCACTCCTTACAATATGGTATCAGAGCCATTAGCAGTCGGTTAATTGAACTATTTCAATCTTGTCTCCCTTAGCATGTTTTCCGTGGGAGGTTTTGGCATGTACAATTTTTTTAGTGTACCTACCCTCCTTAACCCTCTAATACGTGGAAAGTTGTACTAGGTGAATCTTTAGTTTTGAGATGTGAACCTTAGGGTAGCTAGGTTAGACTCATAAGGACCTAAAATTCCAAGGTGTATATGACATGTTAGTTGGATGCATGAACAACATAAAAAGTGTTCACGATTAAAAGATATATAAGTAATTGTAACATCTGTTAGAGTTATCTTATTAGTTTAAACCTATTAAGAGGTGGAGAGTAATTGGATGATAATATATAGATGTTTAGACTTTGAGGATGAAATCATTTAAAGAGGTGGAGTGTTTTAACAAACCAAAAATAGAATCTTACCCTATCCCATAACTAGAAGGATTGTGAGATTGATTTTCTAGATTTCACCAAATAAGGATAAAATTAAACAACCTCACACATTAGTTGAGGATGCTGTACCGATACAGTCCCAGATGTGACAAAAACTTATTGTGGAAGTGTTACTAACCAGAGTATAAACCCAAAGAAGAAATACCAGATTTAACATGAAAATCTCTCCCCAAGACAAGGATAGAAAAATCACGAGGCAATACCGGCCAACAAGCACTATGTAATTAAGATTACAACTCACAATGCCTAGATTTAATTACCCCCTAAATCCAGGTAGCCCTCCCCAAAAGAGAACAAAGATGAGGAAGAAGACAATTACACCCACTATATACAAAACCTCCTTCTTTACATGATCTCCTCACGAGGCCGATCTCATTGTTGGGGACTGTTTGATGCCATTGTGACCGCTAACTGGGTTGGACCATTGCCACTATGCACCCTCTACCACAGAAGACACCAACAAGCAACTAGAGGAATCATACCTCAACTGGTGGGATGACTCAATGGACTCCCTCATGGCCTATATTTATAGGCATCCATGACATGTGGTTGCAATTAGGAATCCTTATCCAACTCCATGTTGCACACAGAAAACCATATTCTTTCCCTTTTGGATTTGACTCCTATTAGGATTGGTAGCACAAGACAACTCCTAATCAAGTCTAAATCCAATTAGGCATGGGCCAGATCCTTTTCCTATTCCCAACAATCTCTCCCTCTGATCCATAAGGGAAACATTGTCTTCAACAATCAGCTAGAGTAGCCTCTAGACCTCATAACCACATGTGATGGATCCAATCTCCTTAGATATATCAACATCTAGTCATTTTCATCCATCTTCTTGAAGTCCAAACCTGTCTTCACTCTATTCCCAAGAAACTGAGAAGAAGTATCTTGGAAGTGCCTCTTCTCTCTCCATACCCACACCTCAAACTTTGTTGGCTCACCCTGACTGCTATGTCGAGCCATACTAGATGAAAACCTTATTTTTGACTTTCTATACCAAGTCCCCATGTCCGTGTGGGCTCTCATTAGAAGCTTCATCCTTGTTGCTATCATTTCTCTTCATCCTATAGATCCACTTGTTCTTTAGTGCTTTATGGCCCTTAAGAAGTGCCACAAGCTCATAGGTATCATTCTTATGCAATGAAGACATCTCCTCCTGCATCGCTTGATGCCACTATGTTTTATCTCTATGAGTTTGTGCCTCATGATAAGTCTTTGGGTCCCCCTTATGAGTAAGGAGAATATACTAAGATGCCAGATATCTAGATGAAGGATGACAAACTCTGTCAGACCTCCTCAACTACTTCTCTAAGGACTCTACCTGGTGATGATCTTGCCCCCCTACCTAGAAGTCTCTGACTGTGAATCTAAATCACTCAATTGCATGTCTAGAATAGGAACACTCGATGTCCTCTCACTCTGCTGCTCAGGGTGATATTTTTTCTCTTCTTCATCATCTAAAGACTGCACCTGTGAAGAAGCTAAATCATCTTCATACTCATCAGAAGAAGAACTATCACCTAATCCTGTAGCCTCTACATCATCACTCTCAGGCTCTGTAACTATATTAATCTCATAAAAAGTCACATCTATATGCCTTCTCATGGTCCTTTTTATAGGATCCCATAACCTGTAGCCAAACTAATGATCTCCATATCCAAGAAAGATACATGGCACCACTTTATCATCCAACTTTTACCTCTTTTCCTTTGGAACGTGTGCATAAGCCTTGCACCCATATACTCACAGATGAGCATAGGATGCATCCTTGCCTATCCATACCTTCTCAGGAATATCAAACCCCAAAGGAACTGATGGAGATTGATTAATCAGATAGAAGGAAGTATGCATTGCCTTGCCCCATAATGTCTTTGTCAACTTTGCAGTCTTCAACATGCATCTAACTTTCTCCACTATGGTGCATTCTCTCAGTTGTACCATTGTGTTGTGGTGTGCAAGGCTTTTTCCTTTGATGTCATATTCCGTGTTGCACACAGTAATCCTGGAACTCTCTGGAGGTGTACTCTCCTCCATTGTCCGTGTAGAGACACTTCAACTTTTTCTGTCTCCCGCTCCACCATGGCATGAAATTTTTGAAAACACTGAAAGACTTGATCCTTGGTCTTCAGAAAGTAGGCCCACGCCTTTCTAGATGCATCATTGATGAGTGTGACAAAATACATATTGCCACCCAGTGAAGACACCTCAAATGGACCGCAAACATCCAAATGAATCAATTGTAGAACATCTCTCTTCACCTTCAATATTGTCTTGAAAGAAACTCACTAAAGCTTTCCTATCTGGCATGCATCACATGAACTGAGACTAGTATCCTTGCCACAAGGAATCAATCACTTCTTTGATAAAATATTCAATCCTTTCTCACTCATGTGTCCTAGTCGCCTGTGCCACTGATATGTCTGGTGATCCTCAACTACATGTATATGACCACCTCTGAGCACTTTAACTCAGGTCCTGTACAATGTACGACATAATTTGCCTCATACAATAACCAAAGTTTCCTAGGTGATCTTGCATTTTCCACCACCAAAATCTAGATGACAACCTTCTCTATCAAAGAATGAACCATATATCAAACTCAACTACAAATCTAGAATGCGATGAACATCCTTCAGTGTGAGCGTGCAACATACACTCGTTTGAACACAAATGTCTCCAACCATGATAATTCTAGAGAAGATGGAATTCACCATGTTCACCCTCCCAAAATCTCCCCTCCTATATGAAGTAAAGAATTCCTTACTTGGTGAATCATGATAAGAAGCTACAGTATCCACCACCCACTCAGAATCATCATCATCAGCATACAAACACTGCTCTTAGACGGTTAAGACCACATCATATCATCATCTAGGTCATATGAGATTGTTGTTATAGTATTCTTTCTTCATAAATCTTGCCTTTGGCTTCAGACCCATGTTTCTTTTTCAAAACCTTGCAATCCCTTTTGAAATGACCTGGTTTACCGCAATGGAAGTACCCTCTACTACTCTTCGACTTGGATCTACCATGAGACTTCTCACGAGTTTGAGAGTCAACACAACTCTTAGATCTACCACGGTCTCTCTCTATCAATGCCTCTACTCTCTATGAAGTGCACCTCTGATCCGCTATCACCTGAGGCTCATCGTCGAGTCTCTTCATTCAGTAGACTACTCTTCACCTAGTTAAGTGTCAACCTGCCTTCCTGTGTGGAATTGTTGACTGTCACTAAGAGTGTCTCCCAACTATCAGGTATTGATCCCAGAAGAAATAGAGCCTAGAGTTCATCATCAAGAATCATCTTCATGGACCCCAGTTGATTTACAAGGCTTTACAATTCATTCATATGCTCGACGATGCTTGTACCGTCCCAATACTTGAGGTTCACCAACTTTCTAATAAAGAAAGATTTATTTGTGATAGTCTTTTGCTCATATAACTTCTTGAGATTCTCCCACGGATCTTTGGCATTGGTCTCTTCTGAGACGTGATGGAACATGAAAATATCGAGACACCTTTGAACTATTTCAATAGTCTTTCTGTATCATTTCTTCCAATCTCCATCAAACATACTCTCTGGCTTTTGTCCCTCTATTGGATTGTATATATCTTTGCAATAGAGAATATCTTCCATCTTGAGTTTCCAAATCTGCCAATTTATGCTTGTCAACTTTATCATCGTCCCATCTTCATCCTTCCCGATCTAGAGTAGTATATGTAGCATGCGCTCTGATACCACTTGTTGGGCATGTTGTATTGATACAGTCCCAGATGTGATGAAAACTTATTGTGAAAGCGTTACTGACAAGTGTATAAACCCAAAGAAGAAATACCAGATTTAATGTGGAAAACTCTCCACAAAAGAATGAGAGAAAAACCATAGGGAAATACTATCCAACAATCATTATGTAATTAAGATTATCACTCACATTGCCTAAATTTAATTACCCTTAAATCTAGGTTGCCCTCCCCACATGAGAACAAAGATGAGGAAGAAGATAATTACACCCGGTGTGTACAAAACAGCCTTCTTTACTTGATCTCCTCACGAGGCCGTTGTCATTGTTGGGGATTGTTTAATGTCGATGTGACTGCTAACTGGGTCGAACCATTGCCAATATGGCAATATTGTGTCTATAACTGCCATCTGCTATTTTACTTGAAGGTAAAGTCATTGGCCCTCTCTTATTTGACCAAGAGAACTCCTCCAGTTGTTGTTTTTCTCTAGCACCCTCTTCCACAGAAGGCACCAACAAGAAACTAGAGGGATCACTCCTCAACCAGTTAAATGACTCAATGACCTCCCCCAGGGCCTCTATTTATAGACATCAATGACATGTGGTTGCAACTAGGAATCATTATCCAACTCCGAGTCCAACTCTGATTCCAAATCCATGTTGCACATAGGAAACCATCTTCTTTCCCTATTAGATATGACTCCTATTAGGATTGGTAGAACAAGACAACTCCTACTCAAGTATAAATCCAATTAGGCATGGGCCAGATCCTTTTCCTATTCCCAACATCATTTACATAATAACTTAAATATATGCTAATATGTTACATGTATTTCTTTTGATAACTAATACTCACATAATGGCTAAGTAAAAATGTATAATATACTTTGGATTTATAGTTGATAGTTTCATGTCCATAAGTATTAATAATGTTGTATTATTTAATAAATATGAAGTTAATGGAGTAAATATATTAAATGTTTCAACATGAAATTTCGTGCATAATAATAATATATAGCTATTTTTATATCAATGTGAAATTACTGAAACTCTAATTGAAGATAATCAATATATATTTAGATAAATTGTTTAAACCATAATGGTGATATAACTTGCAAAAAGAAGTTCCAAGATCCAAATAAAATGATAAAAATGTGTTTGTTGGTTCCCAACTAACTTGGGTGCCAAGTTTCACATTGTTTGAATGATAATAACTATCTTAGTTTCATTTATAAAAGAAAATGTGAGTTTTACTCCAAAATATTAAATAACATGTTTAGTGACTTCAAAATTGGAAATAAACCCCGAATTCAAATTCCACATACCAAAATTAGTCTATGTGTGAATTTCCATATTAATTGGACAATCTTATCTATCCTAGTTTAGTTTAGAAGATAGAATATAAATTAAAATCCAAAATATTAATTAAAATAGTAAACATTCTCAAGATGGAATATTAATGACAAAATCACACTCCTAATATTTTAGTTTGCTTGTAGGCCAAGTTTCACATCCTCTGAGTCTTCCTATATGCCTCATATTTATTAAGAAAAGAAAATGAAAGATAAGGCCAACAATATTTTATTTATTATTTAAAAGAAAACATCTAATATAATAATTGAATAATGTAGACCAACTTATGTGGCATAATCTTTTTTTGTGAAAATGGAAAGTACATCTTTTATATATCTTCAACAGTTCCTTTTGACATCCACTTGGAAGATTTCATTTTTTTGCTCTATCTTTTTTATGGGAGCCTTGATAAGTTACTTTTTGTCCTTCTTTTAATTCCCAATTCCCCACAATATGCACATACCCATTATTTTTTGATGAATTTATACCTTTTATTATTTTGTGAGGTTTGCTTCTGACCCCTTAGGTAATGATGACTTTGTAAGGATGATTAAGTTGACAAGAACATACACATGTGTAGCTACTGTTCCTTGGGAGATTGAGTTATAGTAGTGAGATTGCCCTCTACATCTAGGATTAGTGTTATGTCTTCTTCCTTATGATTCACCCATTTGACTATCAATCTTGGACAAAAATTGAATAGTCAGAATATTTTTATTTCGTCTCTATCTTTTGATATTTTAAGCATACTGATTGATTGTATTGGGGCATATTCCCATGTGCAAAATTTACATTTGGGTTTGGCATTTGGATTACTCATTTTATTTGATAGAGTTAGGAGTGGATCTCTCTCGAGTCTCACTCATTACATATGGAGTTGTTTGGGGTTTTCTACCAACATAGATCTGACCAAGTATTCTTATAGCATTACATTTAAATTCCTAAACACCTGGGTACAAATGTTATATCAAGCACTCAATGTTACAAATTGGACTTCATTTCAATATAATTTTCATAATATATTTGATGGCACATATGCAGACATGGAATATAACCACAAGAGGTTTTCGAAATACAAACATCACTTTTCGAGTACTATTTGTATTTATATTCATTAGTAGTGAAATTGTTATGTGGTATGAAATTGGTTTAGAGAGTTTAGAACAACATGTTCATAGTGATAATATCTTTCAAACAATTCAAAGAAATCTTACCAGTGATATAATGATTTATGCATCAATATCTTGAGACATAAATATGATTTCCTAGAACTAGATGTCAAATTAAAATATAAATAATTGTACACAACCATAGAACCAAAGATCTGAAAGAGGAGAACAGATTCTATTCTTATGCTTTGTTTTGAATAACTATCATCTAAATTGATAATTTTAGCATTGATGTTGTCATACCCAATACTTATCAATAATAAACTTTATGAAAAAAGCATTATTGATAAAATTACTAATCACTCATGTCGATTAGTATCCCCATGTAGATATATCATTCACGGGAAGTCATATGATCCCTTAGACTCATTATTTTATCGATCCATCTAATTATTAATCCTTAATAAAGAGAACTTCAAACTAGGCTGTATGCCATGATTAAATTGATTGAAATAAATTACACAAAGGATTCATAAATTCATGAAATCAATAACAAGAACGTCAAGACTTTCTCTATCCAAATTACCAACTACGTTTTGAAAGTATATTTCTGTGTCTAGATTCCCAACATCAATCATACATAAAACTTAAAAAAAATAGAAGGATCCGCATAATTTGTGAGATTGCACATAATCCAACACTGGTAAGAGAGAATGGACGCAAATGCTTATATTTGAGACCTTGGGTGGAAGTGTATTGAAAGGAGGCTTGGAGGAAAGTTTGTGCATATCTCCTCATTTTTACTTGAGATTGCAATTTATTGGTGGAAATAATATATTGCACTTTTCTTTTCTAGTTTTTTTTGTACATTGGCATCTTTTGTTAAATTTTCTGATACACCTAGATCAAACAAGAGGGGTATGGAATAAGAAAATAAATAGGGGGGGAGTGGTTCCAAATCAAAACTAGGGTTTGTCATTTTGGATTTTATGTATTTATGATGGATGGATGGTAAGAACATGCAAGAAGAAGTGTAGAAAAGGGGTTGGATCATGAACGTTTCACTTATTTCATTCTTAGTGTATTGGGTTAATCTAGAAATTCAACTTATTTAAATAATGAAAACATGATATGATTGAAATTTATACACTCATGGTATGCTAACCGACAAGAAGGAACATTTACATTGATTCCCATTAATCATATATGGCTTACCATCATTATCAGGGCACATGTTGATTAAGATAATTGGAAATTGAGGTCAGTTCTAAGTAGTGGAAAAATCTCACAATAAAGATGACAACAAGGAGTAAATCATTTAGGGGGTGTTATCCAATGGAAATCATGAAATTCTAGGTAAAGATAAATATTTAAGTCTGTTAGGTATTGGCTTCATTACACAAAAATTCATATAGAATTTTGAAAATTTACACTACATGCAATGGATTTGAAAGTAGAAAATTGAAAAGAAAGATAGTTGTGGATTGAATGAGACGTATCACCCATCCTCCACCAAAAACTTAGAAAATTTCTCATCCTTGAGAAGACTAAAATCCTTTATGGAGGGTAAGAAAAAAACTACCTTGGTCACAAACTGCCATGATTCCCCAATGATAATGACTCCTACTGTTGTGGCACTAGAGGATGATATTGAGCATGGTAGGAGGTGGGTTGAAATGGGGACCCCCAATAGTGGTACAACACTTTTGGCTTAGGAGCTGGCTATTGTGGTGGCTCCTCATAATAGCATCCCTAATAAGAAAAAGTTAGGGAGGGGTAAGACTGGTGAACCCCATGATCCTCATATTGCAAGTAGGTGTCAGGGTAGTCTCCCTTACTGGTTGTCACTATTGATGTACCTATTTCTTAAGTTACATGTGGTTTATCTGGTAGATATGTCTAAACTATTCCCAGGTCAGTCTAGGAATCCTCAATGTGATCAAGACGGACATTGAGGTTAATGAAGTTGTATGGGAAGAAGGACTGGTGTTGTTAGGAACATGTCACTTCGTGCAATGTAGAGAAGGTATTGTAGAAGGCCCCACCTCTTCATGATTGGACTTCATGGAGGCATTGTAGCATTTGAAAGTGTGTCAATATTCTCACCCTCAATAGGTGGGCGCCTTGTAGGTAATGTTGAACCTGGGCTACCAAGTCTGAAATCTTGTAGGATAGGTTGGCAATAGTGAAACGTGCATGAGTAGGAAGGGAAAGCAATGCAGGCTTTCCTAGAATAGAAATAAAAAAATCTCTATCTCTGATGATGCCTGGATAAAGGTGGATGCTTGAATTGATGATGATCTACATATTACCTTTGTAGGTGATGGCTTAATATGGAATGTGAGTGCAACCCAAGTATGATGCTATGGTATTGACCAGCCCACCCTAATCAGAAATGTGAACTAACATTTGTGGATGACACAAGGTGGAGATGTTGAATCAATACACTTTCCCAATTGAAAGGCGCATGATTCAGAATACACCACAAAGCATACATATAGGTGTATCGAGCCACACCCTGTGTACCACCCATGTCGAAATTAAACAAATAAAGTGTGATAAAGATTCCTCATCATGGGTTTGTGGATGTAGGATTCTTTGGTTCTACTAGAAGGAAAGAGTGAGGTTAGAATGTTTTGTCCATAATTTTCATGTGACAAACTTATTTTTGTAGTGGTAATGGTTGTCTCTGATGCATTTTTAATCTAGTCAGGATTAATGTCAATAAGAAATGCTCAAAAATCTTCATCTTGTAGCTTATGTTTCTTAGAAAACATCCTAAAGGAATAGTTGTAGATGTTTCATGTTGTCATATGAGATAACACCCAAATTTAGGTGTTTATGCTAAGTATTTATCTGTATTTTTGTGATGTTATAGCCTTGATATGCCCAAAATAACTATAGATATGTAGATTTTTGTAATTTATCCCTTTTTGAAGATATAGTTTCTCAAATAGTCAATTATGAATCTTACAAGCACCAAACTTAAGAAACAATTGAACTCCTAAAATTGACAAATAAATTCGAGTCAAATTCGGGGTATTCAAGTTGAATTCATCCCCACACACCTGAACACATAGGTAGTCCTTTGACTCTTTTTCCTCCAGAAGACAATCAAATGTTCATTTTATGATGGTTTGATATGATGGTCACAACTGATGGCTAGCAACCTTCAAAAGGAGTGCTTCCACTCCCATCTACTGATGGTACATCTTTTAATTTCCATCCTCTGATGAGGCCTATTGAAGGTTGGTTTTGATGGTGTCCTCCAAAGAAGCACCTCTAGATGGTCCATTCTAGTCCACTTCTATAAAATGAAGGTTTGAATGTGACTTGAATTTTGGGAATTCGAGTCGAATTCATTCCCCATACGGATAAACATCTTGATGCTCCTTCAACTCTTTTTCTTTGGAAGACAACTGAAGGTTCACCTTCCAATGGTCTGTTCTAATGGTCACGAATGATAACCAACAATATATTCGAAAGTAATGCCTTCACTCCCACCTTCTGATGGCCCATCTTCTGATGGTACCTCTCGAGGACACCAACCAATGGCCTATCTTCCAAAGGTGCCTTTCAAAGGCCGCTCTTTTGATGGCCTCTCTCAAATGATGGTTCCGAAGGACACCCCACTCCGCAAACCAAACGCTTGAATCCAACTCACAATCCCCTCATTTGAGTTGAATTCAGGCCCCACTTTCACAAACTTTTTGCATTCCACAATAAATACTCCCTGGCCCCCTGGCGACCAGGCTAAGGGTTCTGAACCTTGCTTCTGCATTTTTCTATAATTCTATTTATTGGTTTCTAGAGCTCCATCTTAAATCTCCAAGGCCTGAGAGGGATAATGATCTCACCCCTACACCTTGTCCATCAGTTTGCATATATCTACCTTAAATTTCCATCATCTTCCAGCTCGATCGCCCACCTTCCATCTATTTCCACACCACATCCCACCTCCATTCACCCATTCAACCTACTGTTGGGGCATAATCAAGGAGAAAGGAGTCTATGGAGTTTATAAGATCAAGGAGGATGGACCCAAGGACGAGATCCATCCCATCTAAAGGCTAAGAAGTGAGTGCAACCTATCTTCTTGGATGAAATCTCTTCTTCTTTCTCTTTCTTCTATTATTGTCCTTTATTTTTGGACTAACGATGTATATCCATCTTTGTTCGGTGTCAACTATGATTGTCCATGGCTAGTTGAGATCCTTCTTGTCTATGTAGCTCATTTTAGGCATGATTTATGTACCTCTACCCTGAGCAAGTAGTTCTCTTTGATATCCATCATATTTTTATTCTATCTTCTCTTTCTAGTTATGATTGTTGGTTAGGTTGATATCTTTCTCGCCTGAACCTCCATTTCTACCAAGATTGAGAGATTTTCTATAGAAATGGGTAAAGGAGGTAGTTTGGTTCAAAATATGAGAGGAGGACGTCCAAGGAAGGATATGTTATGAACACAAAGTCAGAGAGATCCAACCAAGAGTTGTGAATTCAACCACATTCAAATGAATTTTCCTACATTCAGCTAAATTTGATCACATTCATTTAAATTAGTCTGCATTCAGCGCAAGTGTTCCATGTAGATTCTCTATTGTTCCTAACATTTTTGGATATTGTATACCCGAGAGGGTATCCAAAATATTTAGGGGCGTCGATCTGGTATCATCAAGAGAGAAATAGAGAGAGTTTGTATCATTGATGAAGTTTTAGTTACACTTTGTGAAAGAAAGTGGGATGACCCCCAAGGAGCAGCTACCACAATCCACACCATGTTTTAGATGTTAGTTTATTTCCAAGGTGTTTGAGGGTTCTCTACGCCTAAGATGGGGTGCATAGACAATCCAACTTGTGGTAACATAGCCAGGAACTCCTCTTAATTAGTAGATCACGAATTCTATTTTCTTTATTTTATCTTTGTTTTGTTTTGCTATACTCACTCTACTTCATTTCATATATCAGCTCCTGGTATTTCTATATCTATTCAGAATGGAATCTTAGGTGTCTAAACATCCCCACATCCTTGTGTTCAACCCCTTACATCTACTTCCAATTATAAATTTAAAATATGATCCTTCTAAATCCACCTCAATTTTAAATACACAGTTTGGACATCATTAATATGCTTGGTTTAGGATGCTAGGAACTCAAGAGTGAGCTTTTAATATAAATTGGTTGCATCTAGAATGGGAAAAGAACAAGAAAAACACTATGAAGTTTGTGCCATATCAACTTCTTCATCCTGAGTTTCTGCAAAGTGTCAAGGCATGCCCAATGCGAAAGTTGTATACCGGCAGTCTACATGGCCTTGTAATGCATCTTTTTATTGGTGATAAGGGTGAAAAGAATTTGGTTAATAACCTATTAGCCAATTGTTAATTATAAATGGTTAATTAGTTTTTTATAAAATTTGGTTAGTTCAATTAAATGATTCATTTATTTAAATTAAATGGTTAAATGGTTGATTTGTAGGTTAAAAATATTTTGTATCTGGTTAACTGAATTAACCAAACAACCAAAATTTATTCAAAGGAAAAATAACCAACACAGATACATACCTATATAGTTGTACTTTTATTTCAAAAAAATTACCATAATCTACTAATCTAGTTTTTATGAACTATTAATAGCTATATTTATATAAAATATACTACAATATAACAATCATTCACAATTTTATGAGTATTTACATACAATATTATTAAAATAGTATTAATTAGTTAACAAAATTAACTGACCAAATTAACCATTAACCCTAACTGAGTTAACTAACACTATTTTAATTAGGTTAATGGTTAAAATCTAAAACAACATATTAACCATTTTAATGAACTGAAATAACCATAACCTATCAAATAAATCGAATGCTCACCCATACTCAGTCATAAGTATGGGATTGAACTTGTTGGCTGAGGGAAGAGCCATGTAAGAAGAGCAGGTGGGAAAGGTTGTGAATCACCTTTAGGTTACCATGATGAAAATTATGGTGGTAACAGATGTTGGAAGGAAGTACCCTCATCGTGAATGACTATTTGTAGTCATTGAGCCTCAATTTCCCATACCATATATTCAACCACCTTTATATCGGTAGATACAACATTGTTGGATTGAGGCTCGTAGCTCCCAGATATCTCCGTGGAAGAGTCATCTAAAGGACACCACTCTTGAATGGAGATGCCACCTGAGCCAATGGGGTGCATGGACCGTGAGTAAGAGAGGTAGGGGTAATGCTCCTTTCTTTATACTTAATTCTTAAGGGGTGGTACTTCTTTACATAGACGAAGAGGATGCTAGGTTGGTCAAAACCCTTCCCCTCTTACTTCTCGTGATTATTTTTGATAGGAACTTGAATATTATGGAAGCTTAGTTGGTCAACTAGGTAAGTCATTTATTTGACATGCTTGTAGCGGAAAAGCAGGTCGGTCAATTGGTTTGGTTAGTTAATCAACCGAAGGGGTTAGATGTGGAGGATGAGGGAAATGGGAATTAGATGTGCACTTCAACAAATCATCTAGCATTATGAGTTTAGTGGCTTGTTACTGTGTTTGAGAGAGGAACACTCAGATGATAAACAAGGAGTGGATGGCTGGAAAAGTGGTAGTCGGTCAACTGATGGCATGCAAGTCGAGTGGCTAAGATGTGAGAAGAAGATGGGGTAGCATAGCTTAGAGAACCCAAAAGGTTGACTGAGGAAGTAGGTGTGTGAACTGGTTGACTGAGGTAGCAATTTGAGGGACTCACATGGGTGAGTGGAGGTCGGTCGAAAGAAGGATTAGATAAGAAAATGGGGGAAGTAGGGTAGTAAGCGAATCGACTATTGGGTGTGTTAGAGCCACGACAAGCAAGGTGACCAACTGACCTATAATGATTCAGTAGACAGGTGGGTGTGAATAATGGTTCTATGGTAGAGGAGGAGGAAATCATTGCTCATTTTGGGGAGATTTCATAGTCATTGATACTTTGATGCATGGAGGGGAGAAATGATGAAAGGGGAAATTAACAGATTTGACCCTTTCCCTAAGTGGAATTTGTTTCCCCTTTATATGGGTCAGTCGGTCTAAAAGTGCAGATGAATCTGCCCATAGGCCTAGAAGAGCATTGAAGCACCATAGGTTAGTCACTCAACTTGTCGAGATTTTAAGTCACTGTAATTTTTTACTTCATTCCCAACTAGTCGAATGGATGAACAAGTTAGTGCATTGACTTGTGAAGAATTTATCCACTTACACCAATCAACAGCTTGGGAAACCAATCGATAGGATTGTGGGAGGCAAGCATTACTATAAATTTTGATCAATTTTCTCCCTTCCCAAAGAGGGTGACTGATGATTCTAGTCAACTAATTTGGTTTCTCAAAATTCCACCTAGATATAGCTGAGTTAGGACACTAGGTGGCCCAATAAATCAACTCAATTGCAGATTATCTTATGGGAAAATATGGGGACCCAATCGATCAACTGAAAAGTCATTTAAGCAATTGGGCTCCTTAGAGTGATCCTTACAACTTAGAAATTGTGTCTTGTTCTTATTAATCAATGAAATAAAGATTAGAAAATAGAAGAGATATGTATATGGAAGGGAATGAAAAGAATAGATTATATGGTAAATCCAAAAAGGAATGAACTAAAATGTGAAAAATAAAGAAACTGAAACCAATGGGTTGCCTACCAATAAGCACCTTGTTTAATTTTTTTTAGCTCAAGGTCTATAAAATCAAGTTGCCCTTGGATATGTTAGGAAAATTTAGGATGACTCATCATTCCTTTAGATCATCCATGATGTAATAACCCTTCAGTCCTTGTTTTGTCCATTTACCATGAATTGTCCATTCCTCTCATCCCACAGAACAAAAGGCACAATGGAGATATACGTGTTTGAATAAGTACAATCCATGCCAATGTGACCTCAACATTCCTAGAAAGAGTTAGATCCATGAATTTATAGTAAAAGTTGATTACCAACCAGAATATATTTTCTCCTCTGGTGTCCATCATACCACATCTTTGTCCATTCCCTGTAGATGCACACATTTCCATATGCTTTCATATTAAGTTCTTATAACTCCTAAAGTGGGAAGAATCACTTCTCTCCTGATGTTGAGATGCCAAAGTTTAGAAGCTTGATTTCCCATGATGCTTTGTATTCCATATCTAATGGAAGGTGACATGATGTAACACCTCACTTTTCATCACATGTATAAATCACTGAGCGGAAGCACTTTACTCAAGGGGGTGTCACAAACATGATATTCATTTGAAATTTGAATAAATGAAACACTTTGCAATATGTAAATATGATTCATACATAGTTTTTTGGCAAAAGGAAACTACATCAAATACACTTAATCTACTTTGGTGGCAAGACCATACATGATGTAATGCTATCTAAACTTTGGATCATCTTGGTAAATGGCACCCCAGTAGGTCTTTTCTTCTTGAAGATTCCTTGAGCTATCCCTTGCACTTCTTGCTCCTAAGCTTTCTCCTTACCTGCGGGCATCACGCCCCCAGCCATGCATAAAACCAACGGTAAGTGGAATTGAACATATTATAATATAAAGAAAACTTGTAAACTGAAAATATACTTTGAACATTAAACATTTAAAAGACATACAATTACTTTTTAAATTCTCTTTTATCTTGACCTATATAAGGATCCTCGGGTTGCACATAAATGCCTCTTCTCTTATGCACTGAAGTGCCTCTTGGGTTGCACCGAAGTGCCTCTTAAATTTTGCTCTGAGGAGCCTCTTAATGAGGACCTTATATAAGCTATCTTTTACATTATCTTTCTCTTGAAAAGTCTTGATTTGCTCTTAAAACTTAACTTTAACTTTATTCTTAATATTCATGAAGATGATACCATAATGTAAATAGTAAAACATTACATTCCATTCATCACAAGTTAATTGACTTTAAGTAATTAAAATAGATAGCACATTCAAAACATTCATTGCATACATAAAATCAACCATTAACTATGTTCAATTAGCATGGACCACTTACCTTGCACTTGGGGAAAATCTTCTCTCTCTTCCTAGTTTGGGTAAAACCCTAATCACGTCCTGGGTCAGAGAAACCCTAATTATCCTATTTGCAACATATCTCACATTATTATACATTTTATTCACCAAATAAAACCCTAATTTATATTTCCTATAAAACCAATGTTTTTCCATTTAGAAATAGATTCTAAAACCTAAATATGATGATTCCTCTCAAAAAACCATTTCCAAAACATATTTTTGCTCATTTTTCTAAGCATAGAGCGATTTACTATGAATTAATGAAAATGGCCCAATCAGAATTTAGAAAAATGCCACATGGGCCAATGAGAGCCCGCCATATAGGTGCGGGTCTCGCCCAGGTGGATAAGTGGTCAATAAAAAGCAAAATCTTGAAAACCCAAAAATACCCCTATGATGTTAATCAATTTATCAAAACAACGGGGGAATATAGGTCTTTTTGAGACCTGGATTCTTCACCCCATTTTTCCTTTGACCCAACGATGAACATAGGTATCTGGAGATCGGTTCTCCAATCAGAGCTCATAGAGGGTGATCCCAATCGAGAACCCAAGCATCTAGGTGGCTTCCTGGATCCAAGTCGAGTCCAGCGAGCCAAGCCTTGGGGTTTGGCAACCACAGGAGCTCAAGGTCGGGCTCCGGCCATGACCGTTGATCACCACCAGGACAGAAACCCGACAAAAAGTTGTTAAGGAAGCGAGAAACTAGGTGAATGGGTTTGCGAGACAACGAGAAAATTGGGGTAGCTGTCACTTGAGGCAAAAAGGCCAACAAATAGTGAATGAAGCAGGAAACAACGAAGAATAGGGGAAATGAACTGTGATCAAAACTACTACAAACAAATAGATAAACCTCAACTGGGGATATCTAAGACACTCGTGGAGGCAAGGTGAGGTTAAGGCATGCATTTCCGTGGTCAGAGGGGCCCTAAAGAGCCATGATGGCTAGCTTCTGTGAGCACCAAAGTCGGCCCTACAGGATACGGTATCTAGGGAAAAAGTAGGGAAAACGGGAAATAAGAAGAAGAAGGGGGGATCACCATACCTTCTTATTACTGCTTTAAATCCTCAATAGGTTGCTCAGGAGGCGAGGACGAGGCCAAAGTCACCAGAGATGAAGAAGGGGTAGGTCCTGGAGTTATGGGTTACGGGCAGAGAAATTGAAGGTGGAGGAGGGAAAGGCGGAGGCCATTGGTGCTTTTGAGGGCTTGATCGAGCAATGGAGAGGATTAGGGTAGCGGCTGCGCAAAATGGCAGAGAGGATAGTCCAAGCCCTAATGGGCATTTTTCATATAGGGCACGAGAGCACACGAGAAAGGGCTCATTTGGTGCACGAAAGAGTGACAAATTTGGGGGAGAAAGAATCATGAGGAGAGAGCGAGCATAGAGCTTGAAATTTGTTAAGGAAAAATCGGGTTGTCGGTGCCCCCACTTGCCTGAATGGTGAGAGGTAGGGGACGGGTTTGTGACCGTCTGATCATGAGTCAAAGAAACATGGGTCGTCCGATCATGCCCAAGAAAGAAAACAAGAAAAGAAAGAGCGTGACAGGGATTAAATCTTAGAACCATAGGGAAATTGGGTGCATTGAAAGCAAATCTAATCAAATTAAATACAAATGTTTCCTATTTTAATTGGAGGGTCAAACAAGGTCCAAATGAGTCCAAATTTGGAACATTGACTAATTAAAGGGTCTAGAATAATCCTAACCAATTAGATTTAGGTTTTATCAATGTATGGTCCACGTTTTCTATTTTTGTTTCTTATCTTAATTTAAGTGTACAAACGAATTAAATAAAAGATGGGGAACTTTCCTTGGTGGGATTTTACTCCAAAATTTGAGTTTATACCTATTTGTATTATTTAAAGTCATGGCCTACTCATTTATTTCCTTTTTATGCACTTTTCTTGGAGGAGAGAGAAAACAAGGGGAATATTACTTCCCTCTTATGTATTTACAAAATCAAAAGGAAAGGTGGCCAAAAGATGCCAAGAGAGCACTCATATTCTCATATTTTCAAACTAAAAGAAATAGAGGCACACAATGATGACTTTTTGGCAAATTTGATAACAGGAGAGAGAAAATGAACATTAGAGGATTTATTTTAGAATCTATAAAAATGAAAAACACATTAATGTCCAAGTAGCCTAAATTTTGAATTGTTGCTTCTATTCTTCCTCTTTCTCTTTCTCTTCCATTACATTTAGATTTATTTGATAAAAGAAAAGGGAAGCATATTACCAAGATTACATAATTATTTGCAACACATTAAAATAAAGTAAAACCTTATTTTGAGTCCTTTTATTTTTTCTCTTTGCAATTTAATCCTCAAAGTAAAACTATTTTGGAAATTTTTCCTTTAGGCCCTTAAAAAAAATTTCATTTAAAGAAAACTACATAAAAGGTTTTATTTTACTCCTGAAAAAAGGGATGTTACACATGACTTCCCGTAGACAATTTGAAGGTAGTGGTGCATATAGGAGTTTTGAATGCGGTTTGGTAAGCCCATAAGGATTATTTAGCTTCATTGTACAATACTTCTTTGTGTGATTTAAAATATCTTTAAGGATTGATTTTATTTATTGATTCGAAACCTCCACTCCTACTCATTTGTGGGTGGTATGAAGTAGCTACCCAATGATGTACCTCATATTTCATCAATAGAGATTCAAATAATCGATCTATAAAATGGGTTCCTATGTTAGATATCATAGTGTGTGGGACTCCAAATCTGAGGATGATAATCTCCCTAAACAATGTGATGACCAATCTGGAATTTTGGAGATTGTGTCAATTGCTCAACCCTCTTGTAAACAATGTCAAAAATAATCATAGTGTAAGAGAAACCATAAGAATAAGGAAATGGACCCATGTAATCCACCCCTAAATGTCAAAATATTAACATCTTTCTATGAGGTCAAAGGAATCTCATCTCTCTTTGAAATGTTTCATGACTCTAGATACTGGTCACATATCAAGACAAAGTCATAAGCATCCTTGAACCAGGTAGGCTAGAAGAAACAACAATGGACGAATTTGGTGGAAATCTTATTCACACTCATATGTCTTCCTATGGGCCTAAATGATACTATCCTAAAATACTTGGGGCCTTTTATTTACTAAAACATTTGTGGTACAACACATAAAAACATATATGAAATAAGTATGGCTCATCCCACTAGTAGTGCTTGATGTGATGCATGAATTTCTTTCTTGCATTTCTCGTGCATTCAGGGTGTACACCATTTGCATCAAGGTCATTCTTGAAGTTAGCAAACCAAGAATAACTTCACCAACTTTCATCAAATGATCATCGGTAAGGAATCATTTATGGGAATTGAATTGAAATCCGTGATGTGAAGGAGACTTGGATGATTGGAAAAACCATTCTCACCTCCCTTCTTGTCGTGGATCTCAACATCAAGCTCATTCTAAAATAGAAGCCATCTAATTAAGTGCAACTTGCATTCCTTCATGGTCAACAAGTACCAGATGGTAGCATGACCTATGTATACAGTGACATGTGATCCCACCAAATAGGACCAACATTTGTCAAATGCATAGATGACATAAAGAAACTCCTTTTCACTTGTGCAATAGTTTTGCTGAGATTCAGCAAGAGTCTTGGAGGCATAATAAAAGATCACATGATATTTCTTATCATTGATTTGGCCTAACACACCCCATCACACAATCACTAGCATTGCACATGATCTCAAAAGGTTGAGAGAAATTTGATGCTGAAAATATAGGAGCAGATATGAGGCCAGATTTCTAAATTTTAGAACTCTTCATGCATGTTGATCAAGATGAAAATCTAGGTCTTTAAGAAGAAAATTAGTGAAAGGTTTAGCATTCTTTGCTAAGTCTTTGATGAAATGATGATAGAATCTTGCATGGTCCAAGAAAGCATAGACTTCTTTCACTATAGATAGAGGGACCAAAATAGCAATGACTTTAATCTGCACCTTTTCCACTTTGATACCCCTATTACTCACTCATTGGCCGAGTAATATGCCCTCCCTCAACATAAATTGAGATTTATCCCAATTTCAGACTATATGAATTTTTCTCTTGAAGGCATAAGACAAAGGAATCTTCATAGTGTGTTCTTCCTCTAGTTGGTGGTTTGGCTTGAGATGGGTTTTTTGTATACCCCTATCTCTGCCAGGTTTTCTTGTTTGGTTGTAGTTTTTCTATGTCTCTTTTGGAATATATTTACCTCTTCCAAAACAAAAAAAAAAGAATCTTCATAGATGAGGAAGTCATCCATAAATAATTCCATGATGGTATCTATCAATCCAGAGAAAGTCATTGCCATGCACTATTGGAAAGTGGCAGGTGCATTGCAAATCTCAAATAGCATCCTCCTGAAGGTGCAAGTGTTGAAGGGAAAAATGAACGCAATATTCTCTAGGTCATTTGGATGAACGAAAATCTAATAAAGTTAGAGTAACCATCAAGGTAGCACAAGAATTCATGGTGAGTCATATGTTCTAGAACTTGATCTAGGAGGGGTGAAGGAAATGGTCCTTATGGGTTTCTTAATTTATCTTTCTATGGTCAATTCTCATTCTCCATCTGGTAAACTTGTTAGTGGGCATTAGAAAACTTGTCACTCAACACAATGATGGTGCCTCCATTTTTAGGAACCACCTATACATGACTCATCCATGGGGAGTTGAAGTAAATGATTCCATCAACAAGTAACTTGATCACTTCAAGACAAAATTACTCCTTCATGTTAGGACTCAAACTTCTTAGAGGGTCTTTGGAAATGTTGTAGTCCTCCACCCTAGTAATCATGCACATGCAAATAGCTTGAATAACCTGAACAAGGCTAGTCAGCTTGTAGCCTAAGGCCTTCAACATTTTCCTTAGCTCAGTCAAAAGCTTTTCTTCTTGTTCCTTAACAAGATCAACATTAATTATCACATGATACATTTGAAAGACAACAAGGAATACATGTTTCATCCCTTCAAGCAAGGGATTATTCTCAGGGGCTTTAGGGGCTGCTGATTTTTCTTCAAAAGTAGATACATATAAAAATCCTTCATATTCGACCAATGAGTCCACCTTAAAGGTGTGGAGATATAGGAGGCATTTCTCAACTTGCAGATTGGTAGACTCATTTTCTTTAGGATCAATAAGAGATATCTTGAGCGGGTCATCAAGTTTGCATTTGGGTTGCATAAGTTGAGACATTAACTCTATTCACTATATTAAGAAAACTTCTTCATGAATGATAGGCCCCTTAACAATGTTGAAAAGTTTGCATTCTAAAATCTCTTTTCCAAACCTCAAAAGCAAGATTTCACCCTCAACATCTATTAAGGCAAGGTTGTATCTAGGAAGGGACAACCAAAAATGAGGGGTTATCAAAGATCAAACTTGATGTTCATGACAACCAAATCACACAACACAAAAGTATATTTTTGGAATTTAACTAGGACATCTTCAATGATTTCCATAGGACTAGTCATAGAGGAATCTACAAGATGAATTACCATGGTGGTTGGAATATATATATAAATCCCAACCTCTTACACAAGATGAAGGGCATGATGTATATATTGGGTGATGAAGAGCTCTCTACTCATTTGGTGAAATGCCTATAAGAGTACATTGTATTTCTATGCTTTTACATTACTTGTATAATACTTGGGCTCCATGTAATGGGTCGGGCCTATCTTGTATAAATACAATACTCATAATAACAAGGATCGATGATGCGAGCAGTAAGTTGAAAACTCTCACTTCCCTCTTTGAAAGGAATGGTGCCCTAGCTCTCTCTCCTACCTCTCTAATTTCAATTGCTATCCCTCTCACCCCTCTTCTCAGATATAGGGTTTCAACCCTCATCCTCAGGTGGTATTAGAGCATAGCTTCTGCCATCATCTACTATCATGTCTTCCTCCTCAGTTATTGGACCTTCCTCAAAGATAGAAGCAATGACGTCAAAGTATCCATATCCTGTTGGCATCAATGTCTCAATCTTCATCTTCCCTCAAGCTGACCAACTCCAACTATCTCTACTGGGAGGTTTAGGTTTGAGCATTGATCGAGAGCAACTCGCTCGAATCCTTCATTGATGGAACTAAGAAAGCTCCTGAGAAGATCATAATAGACAATGAAGGTACAATCACATCCAATCATGCATATGTGCTATGGATGAGGACCGATAGGCTAATCAAGGGATGGATCATGGGGACTCTGATCGAGGAAGTACTCAGAGTTGTGGTAGGCTTGTCCACATATGCTCAGATCTGGAGTGCTCTCGCAAACAAATTCTACGAATCTACTCAGTCCAGAAGCTTTGAATTGACTACATGGCTGAGGCGGATCTAGAAAGGAAGCAAATCTATGACAGATTACCTTCGAGAATTCAAGCTCATCTGTGATCAACTCCACGCAATAGGTAAACCTATACCTGATGATGACAAGGTTTATTTTCTCCTCAGTGGCCTTGGATCTGAGTTTGAGATATTCACTGTCTCGATTATGAGACCTCCTATTCTGTCATATGATGAAGTAGTCCCACTATTGAGAGACCATGATATGTGTAGGTCATCCACAGAATCCTTTTCTAGTCCTAATTTGGCCTTTTTGGGACAACAATCAAGTTTTGGACCTTGGAATCCTGGAGGAGGGAACTATTGAATGCCTCCTCCATCTTCTCAGAAATACAATCCTAATCCTAGTCTCCTTGGAATTTGACCTTCAAGTCAGTTCTCTTCTCAAGGGCATGGCTTCAATCAAAGCATCAGCTCGTCGACTGGTAACTTCAACAATTCTTTCTGACCCCCTATCTTCTGTCAGATCTATGGGAAGAGAGGACATGAGGACTATCAGTGCTGGCATCACTTTGATAACTCCTACCATAGTTTGGAGGTCCCTAGGACTCTCACTGAAGATGCAGTGACAGAACAAGCAAAGGCAATGGCAGCTCTGCAGGTGTTTGAGCCAAACAACTTCAACATCACTAAATGGCAAGTGGACTCTGGTTCCACCAACCACATTGCTTAGAATGCAGGTATACTTAGTAATGTTATTTCCTACAAGGGATATGACTTCATAATGATTGGAGATGGAACCTATCTTCCTATCACTTGCACTGGATGATCTCACATCATACAAGAACATGCTATACCTCTTAAGAAGGTTTTAGTTGTTCCCTCCATAACCTGCTATATGTTGCTCAGTTGACCCGTGAATTCCCTTACTTTTTCATTTTTCTTCGAGACTCCTTTCTTATACAACATTTGCAGACACACACAACTCTGGCTCAGGGAATCCTAAAAGATGGAATGTACTCAATCACATCTGGAAGGCATAAAGCTCTTCTCTCGATCAAAGGTCCTACTAAAACTTCTCTCACCTGGCATAGAAGACTCGGGCATACACACAAAGAAGTACATCAATTCCTAGAATCTAGTAAACAAATAAGTTCATTGAATAAGAAAATAGATTTCTACAATAGTTGTCAGTTAGGCAAAAGCCATAGACTGTCCTTTTTAAACAATCATGTTAAAAGTAATGTCCCATTTGGACAAGTCCATTGTGACTTGTGGGGAAAATCTCCTATAATATCTAAAATTGGTTACTACTATTATGCTTTGTTTGTCGATGAATGCACTAGTTTTTCTTGGTTTTATCCGTTGAAAGCAAAATCTGACTTGTATGACCATTTTGTTTTCTTCTGTAAAATGATTGATATCAGTTTCATGCAAAAATTCAAGTTCTCATGACTGATGGAAGTGGAGAGTTTGTTAACCACAAAATGTTGAATTTTCTCACAGCAAATGACATTGTCCATCATCTTTTCTATCCACATACTCATGAGTAGGTAGGTTTGATCAAAAGAAAGCATAGACATGTTGTAGAATTAGGGCTCACTATGATGCTAGATGCCAAAGTTCCTCTCATCTTTTGGCTTGAAGCCTTTTCATCTGCAAACTTCATCATAAATCATTTGCCTTCAAAGACAAACAATCATATATCTCCTTTGTTTTGATTATCTGCAAAGAAACCTAATTATGATATGTTATGAGTTTTTGGGTGTTTATGTTTTCCATGTCTAAGAGATTTCAACAAACACAAACTTCAACCACGATCTCTTCCTTGTGCCTTTCTGTGATACAGTGATAGTTACAAGGGATATAGATGCCCGCATATCTCTAGTGGACGCATTTACTTTTCTCACCATGTAGTGCTTAATGAGAATGTGTTCCCATTTAAAGAACACGTTCCACATAATGTAGCCTTGGGAGAGTTGTCTATTTTCTTAGATTTTCTTCTTCAGTAACATTATCTGGTGTTTATCTTCAAACCACTTAATAAATGTCTTGTTATGCTCTCTAGCAAGCCACATTGAATTGGATCGAGGATATTGTCTTTTGATGAAATTGGTATGTTCCTCGATATAAACACTCACTTCGTTGATGTTGTGTAAAATATACAAGTGACCTTGCTCCAACTGCTCACGGCTGATTACTTTCATCCGTGCTCCCAAAACTCCTTTGCCAAAATGCTCCTCAATATTCTTGTCATTCACGGGAGCGTCATTACCACTCTGAAAGTCATTGCAAAAATCAATAAGCTCTCTCGCCACATAACCCTCAATAATACTCCCTTTAGGCCGATAACGGTTTCGAACATCACCTTTAAAAATGATCATGTATCGTCCAAAGGGATACATCCAATGCAAGAAAACTGGTCCCAACATTTTCACTTCCCTAGTCAAGTGGACAACAAGATGTACCATGATATCAAAGAACGACGGAGGAAAATACATCTCAAGCTGACATATGGTAACAACCACTTCTCTTTGCAAATTATCGAGAGTATCAGGGTCAATAACTTTGATGCACAGACTGTTGAAAAAGAAACAAAGTCTGGTGATTGCAAACCTTACATGCTTCAGCAATATAGATCTAATTGCCACAGGCAATATTTGTTGCATTAGAATGTGACAATCATGAGATTTAAGACCTATTAACTTCAGATCTTTCATTGATACCAATGTACAGATGTTGGATGAGTAACCCTGTGGCACCTTAACATTTACCAAGCATTCACAAAATGTTTTCTTCTCCTTTCTAGACAACGTGTAACAAGCGGGAGGTAAGTATGTTCTTTTATTACCCATTTCACATAATTCTGTTAATTCTGACCTTATTCCCATTTCACATAGGTCCATTCTAGATTTTATCCCATCTTTAGTCTTACCTGGTATATTCAACATAGTACCGATGACGCTATCACATACATTTTTCTCAACGTGCATGACATCGATACAATGCCTGACTGTCAAAGAACTCCAATAAGAAAGATCCCAAAATATCGACTTCTTCTTAAATAAAGACTTGTCACTCCTTGTGGCCATTGTACATTGTTATCTCTTACCAAATTCATTGGCAATGTCTTTCACTCTTTCATAAACATCCTCCCCTGATATAGGTTTAAGTGCACTACGTTCCTCATTCCGTCCATTGAATGCTTTGCGCAACCTACGATACGGATGAAATTTTGGAAGAAACCTTCGATGAGCAAGATATACAGTCTTGCCGCCATGTTTTAGTCGTATTGAATCAGTGTTCTCTTCACATATAGGACATGCTTTAGATCCTTTGACACTATATCCAGACAAATTCCCATATGCTGAAAAGTCATTCACAGTGCAAAACAACGTAGTGTGCAAACAAGATGTCTCTCTTCATGAAGCATCATAGGTCATCACACCTTCACCCCAGAGTTTCTTTAAGTCATCAATCAAAGGTTCAAGATAAACATCGATATCATTTCCAGGTTGTTTAGGGCCTGATATCAACAACGACAACATAACGTACTTATTTTTCATACACAACCAGGGAGGAAGATTGTATATAACAAGCATGACTAGCCAAGTGCTATGTTGGTTGCTCAATGTCCCGTACAAATTCATCCCATCTATACAAAGCCCAAGTCTTAGATTCCTGTCCTCTTCACCGAATTCAGGGTACCATAGATCAATCTTCTTCCACTGTGGGGAATTAGATGTATGTCGTAGGATCTCATCGTTATTTTTCTTAACATCTGCATGCCACCTCAAATTCTTTGCATCTATAGGATTGGCAAACAAGCGTTGAAACTGTGGTATTATAGGTAGATACCACATCACCTTGGCGGGAGAACCAGTTTTGGACTCCCCTGAAGTCGTCAATTTATACCTTGACACGCCACATTTCGTACAATCTTTCAAATTAACATAGTCCTTTTGAAATAATACACAATCATTCGGGCATGCGTGTATCTTCTTAGCCTCCATTCCCATTGGGCACAACAATTTCTTTAACCGGTATGTTGAGATCGGCAGCTCGTTTCCTTCAGGAAGAATTTCTTTCAACAAAGACAACAATGACGTGAAGCTTTTGTCGCTCCATCAATTGTTAGCTTTTAGTTTATACAATCTCAACATGGGAGGTGGATCAGTGTACACAGAGTTAAGCTTCATAAACTTACAACCTGTGTATAATGGTATCTCATCTTCATGCACAATGTTTCTAAACATGGGAGGTGGATCAGTGTGCTCTACCCTACAACTATCCAGCATCGCATCAACGATGTCTACTGGAACTGGTTCATTCATATCTACGTCATCGGAGGCAATTTCTTCTTCCACACAAGCACTGCTATCGACATCCACTGGTTTCAAGTTTGAAATCTTTCCATGCCAGTGCCATTCTGTATAGCCTTGTACAATCCCGTTGTACATGACATGAAATCTGATTTCATCACCAGTACTGACTTTCAAGTTGTTACCGCAATGCCTACATGGATAGTAGAACCTATCTCCAGGTTGTTTCCTATGTTCCTTGGAAAATCTAACAAACTGATCAAGACCAGAAATAAACTTTGGGTGCAACGATTGCGAATGAACATCCATGATCTATCCATTCTGTGACGTCCCCGAATTTTGATTTCTCCAAACCCTATTGGGAATGCGATGTCAGAATCCGAAAACATCATCCAATCATATCAGAAAGCGATGTGGAAGCATAATACGCATACATGAACATACAACCATAACATACTCAACATTCACATGTATATTTAAACAATATGAATTATTACAAATGGTTTACATGTACATATTGAATGAAAATTCTACAAGTTTGAACATATATGCTAATAGGATCTTAGACAATAGGTACAACCTATACAACTTGCTCACATCCTATTCTTTTATCCCATGCTAGCTCTGAACCTAGAAAATACGAGAAACAAAATCATCAACAAAAGTTGGTACGTGGAATTAAAGAGCTATACTATGCTGACATATTGATAATACTTGAAAAAGAAGAAAGAGAGAAAGAAACATTATTTAATGGCGGAAAATCAGGTAAACCCAATTTATTAACCATATTTCAATGGACATGTATTACTATGGTGGACTTAGCACAAACATAAATTATTGGGCCCTATCCCTGTGTACCTTGTACCATTAGGGATCTCCCCGTGTACCTTGTACCATTAGGGAGGTGCTAGTCAACATTAATACTTTCCCTCTCTAATAGGGAGATTAATGAACCATCAGTAACTACATTCCATTTTCTTTCTTTAGTGTTCTTATTGTTCAAGGCGGAAATGACAATACATATAGATCTACATCCAACAATGTATTTCAAGTACAAACAAGCAAGTACATATATTTAACATCCAGCAAATCTAGTCATATAATTATATCCACGTACCTGAGTTCAGAGATTTTTAATCATTCTTGCTCATCTAGATATCTGGTCATCACCTGGTTAATAACAATTAATCATCATTAATACAATGTTCACCATTATTAATGATATTTAGGTCCAAATTAGAGTTTTGGTCAAACCTAGCTCAATCTGATGTTAGGATGGTGTCTAATATTTTTCTACTGATTATACAGTCATTTTAGAGGTCTGGTTCAGATTTCATAATTTTCTGATGCTAAGTCTATTTTCTAGAATTAAAAAATGTTTTCTTTCCCTTTCTTCAATTTCGAGTATTTTATATGCCATCATAGTATAGCTCTTTAATTCCACATACCAACTTTTGTTGATGTTTTTGTTTCTCATATTTTCTAGGTCCAGAGCTAGAATGGGATAAAAGAATAGGATGTGAGCAAGTTGTACAGGTTGTACCTATTATCTAAGATCCTAGTTAGCATACATGTTCATAGACTGTTGAATCTTCATTCAATATGTAATTGTAAATCATTGTGTAATAATTCATGCTGTATAAATATACATGTTGAATGTTGAGAAATGTTATGGTTGTATGTTCATGTATGTGTATTATGCTTCCGCATCGCTCTCTGATATGATTGGATGATGTTTTCGGATTCTGACATCTCATTCCCAATAGGGTTTGGAGAAACCAAAATCCGGGGACGTCACACATTCTCTGATCAAAGAGAAAATAAGTATATATTACAACAAGATTAGGGTCTAAGGTAAACAGATTAGAGTTTATGGTTAAAACTTTAGGGTTTAAACATGTGATGTCATTCTTAAATGTGTACCACCTATCCCATTATTGAACACCTAATCTCACTAGTAAGTGTAGAATGTGTATTGGGTTTTCAAGAAAATTTCAGCAGCATTTCCCCACTGTTCTCCAAGTACATATGTACTTAGAGAACAAACAGGGAAATGCTGCCGAAATTTTCTTGAAAACCCAATACACATTATACACTTACATCCTAAGTGAGATTAGGTTTTCAAGAACAGTCCCAAACCGGGGACTATCCAAGATTTACTCATAATGAGTAAATCTTGGACGGGTTTCTAGGCCAACAAATACAACACCAATTCCTTGTTCACAACCCCATTCAACACACAATTTCTTATAAAAACATTTGTGGACAGCCATAACAACATATCAATGCTTCCTAAATTAATCTTCATTAATAGCTTATGAATGTTTAGATGCATTTAAATATAAAGCCCCAAATCAGAGGGCGAGACAGAGGGTTTTTGGGGATGTTTACCTCTATTTGAGCCCAGTCAGGCATCTTGCTCTGGAGCAGGGAGAGAGGTGATACGGATGGGTGCACGTGGAAGCTGAACGGGCAGGTAGAAGGTCGGAGAGCTCCTGAACCGTAATGGAAGTGATCATTGAAAACATAGTTATAATAAGGATAAAAGAACATTTATAATGAAATTTATCAGTAATTTGTAACATTCAATAACCAAGCCAATCATCAATTCAGTTAGAAGCATTCATGTAGCAACTTTCAGTTCCATTCATTAATCTCTTTTTACATCCACACATAGGGGTTGGTGTACCCCTAAAAAGTAACTAAACAAAGGGGTTGGTGTACCCCTAAACATGCGCATAATTAAAATAACTATTAATACAGACAAGTCTAGATAGATAGACAACTAAATACTACACCAACATGGTCCCACATCAGTAACTTCGAGGACTTATCATTGTGGCGATCTTGTCCTGAAGTTCAGAAAAGAAAGCAGCTATGAGTATTGATTGCTTTCAGACAAAAAGTGTAAACACAATTTTTTTGTCCTGACAATTATATTTGTTAATTGGACCTACCATGGCCTTTTTCATGATGTTGTGTCGCGGAGCTCCTCACTGTATTTAGACAAATCTGAATTGACAGGGGCCTCATAATCAGATTCGTCTAAGATGATATCCTCCTCCGTGCGCTCATAAAGTAGTAGATGATCGGGGGTATCACAGTTGATGTTGGTTATCCAAACTTTGATGGTATTATGGCCAATTGGATGGAGAAAAAGCCTGTCGCTATGGCCCACATGCATCTTTCCAATCTAATCACGCCAACCAGATTTTGATACAAGATTTCCCGCCAAATCATACTCAACCTCGATAACATGTGAATAATTGCCAAAATTTAGGGTCACTTCACCAGGCCTGTGGTGTCTTCCTTTTAGAAAACTCCAATGTTTGGGTATGGCCAATTCATTTAAGGAACGATCATCTAGGATGATGTCCAATTGTTCTTCAATAGGGAACGCTAACATTGACATAGAGGCCCAGTTCATAGTGACTGTTGTGGGTGGACAGAGACTGCATAATATTAGTATTAACAAAGTGTACGTAAGTACATATAACGATGTTATATTTTCAGAAAAAGTGTAAGTACATATAATGATGTTATAAATTTTCAGACTAGTATTTTCTATAATTTGATGTATCTTGGTATTTCATAAAATGAGGTGACACTTATTATCTATTTGTTTAATCAACACTCATATTTAGTTTTATGAGTACATGACACTATGTTTGAAATACTTTTTAAAAGGATAAAAGAACATCCTTATAATAAGGACCCAGGCACATTCTAATCATTTTGAAGTGAATCAAAAAATCAACAGGAGCCTGGCTCCTATCCGCTAGTAACATCAAAAAAGTCAAACCTAAAACTGGAAATGCACACTACAAATTTTAGCACGATCGTGTATGAATGCAAAACAATAATGAACTGAATTAGGATCAATCATAGGGATTGGTTAACTAAATTATCATTGACATCTACTTGTTTAAAAAATAGGTTCAGCCAAGGTCAACACACATCAACAACACACATTAAAAAATAGGTTAAGCCAAGGATGAATTGAGGATGCAAACCTAGTCAATTGGAGGCTTTACCTCTAGCAATGGCAGTGGTGACAATAATGGTAAGCTCTGGTTCCGGCTTCTGCTGTTGGCACTGGCTACTGAAGCTGGCTCTCGTTCTAGCTGCTTCTGTTGGCGCTGGCTACTGCTAGCACCAGCGAGAGGAGGATCGGCTGGAGGAGAGGACCAACGTTGGTGGCGGCTCCACAAACGGCGAGCTCCATGCAGGCGGTGAGCTCCATGGAGGTGGCGAGCTCCACGAAGGCGGCGAGCTCCACAAATGTCGGCGAGCTTCACAAACGGCAAGCTCCACGGCGGCGCTTCACGGTTGCGGCATGGAGATTGGCGTTTCACGGCGGCACCTCACAGCGACGCTTCACGGCATCGGCGAGCAAAGAGATCGGCGGCGGCGAGCAAGGAGAATGCCGGAATCACCAGACCCTAATAGTCGATTGCAATCACAGAGAGAAAGGGGAAGAGTCAGGCTCGCTCGCGCTATATTAAATTAACATTCAGTGTTGGTTATTCAACAAACTGACACATAACACTAACAGTGTCGGTTAACAACACAAACCGGCACCTGTGCCGACCCAATGATAATTGTCGGTTTTAACCAGAAAAAACCGACATCTATCTACATACGTCGATTAAAAAATTGGTTCTCGATTAATGACCATTGTCGTCGGTTTTTTTGAAAATCCGACGCTCAAAGGGTGTGAAAAATTTCCCGCGAAGAGTGCGGGAAAACCCATACGTGTCAGTCATTGTTGTAAAATCGACAATTAAAATGTGCCCAATTTCTGTTTCACGAATAACCTCTCATCATCGGTTTTTTAGTTAATGACTGATGCCATATGTTAAATTTTTGGAGGTAATTTTTTTCACTGGAAATTTTGGATTTGGCGGTTAATTTTTAGTGTCGGTTTGTTATTAAGTAACCGACACCGAATAAAAGCGATACCCGTGTCTGGTCGCCCTTCGAAGATTGATGTCGGTTTAATTTTTAAACTGACGTTGTATTTTCTAGGTGTCGGAGTATTAGTACAATCGACACCTTTAAAAGTGACGTTATAAGCCATTTCTGTAGTAGTGAGTTGAGGGTCTTAAGTAAAAAGGCCATAAAAATTTTATTAAAATATAATGAAGTGAGAGGAATAAAATATAACTCATAATGCATCTTTCTTTTATGTGCATTATGTGTCACAAGTAGTTCAAAGATATAAATGTTGGCTTCCTTTTTCTCTCTCTTAAATCTTGAAAATGTTAAAAAGATATGAAAGAGGGAGTAAGACAAAGATTTAGAAATTTAGAGTTAGACTATTTTAATAAGAATCCTTTTTTCCTTTGATAGCTTTTAGAATAAGATTCATAAATACAATTACTCTATTTTTCTCTCTCCTTCCATGATAGTTTCTAAAAAGGGTAAAGAATATATATGACATGGATGATAATTTATTATCTCGAATTTTGGATCCAAGTTTCACAAAGGAAACTCATTTTCACAATATCTAATCAATTAATGTATAAATGTTAAAGTTAATTGACTGATAAGGAATTGTGTGGGAATTTCTAGAAAAATGTAGGATGAGACTAACCAATGAGTATAATTCGATCCTAATATGTACACAAAAGAATTAATACACCCAAATAGGGTTTCTTGCCAAGTTTGGATTAAAAAAAATACAATAATTAATGCCTTAAATAAATCAACTAAGTCTTTTGCTTAAGGGGCGAGAGAAGAGTATTTAACTTTCGTATTTTGGCCCCAAATCTTTCCAACACAGATATATAGGTGTTAAAAGCTTTCCCTTAAAATTTGGGATTAAAATGATTAACATAGTGAGAGATATTAATTAAATAAAATTTCCTAAAGTGAAAAGTGTTGAGGGAAATGCATTAAATGCCACATATTATATTTTGATTAGGAAACTATAGTCTATCCTATTAGTTTTTTCACACGGCCCCATAGCTGTTGGATCAAGATCTGACGACGTCCAGGTCGTCTCCCACCTTCGGCCAAAAAGGAAACAAGGAAACAGTAAATAGAGTTTTCTATTGAACACTTCTCTCTCTCCAATCCACGAAAACATCTAGAAACATCTCCAATAAGTTCATGAGGACTTTCCACACAGGTTCATCCCCAGTTTCATCGAAAAAGGAAGGTTGTACATAATTGGCCCAATTCTCTGACCAGTCGTCAACCAACCGTCTATGGGTCCAACTGATAAAAAGGGTAGATACTGCTGCAAGGGTCCTCTTGGCCCCATGAGATCCTTCTCAACTTTTTGGTTCTCTCTCTTCCTTCAATTTCTTTGTTAGGATCCTTTTTCCCCTCTTACTTTCTCTATGTACCCTGCCGGTGTACCACCTTGCCATCTTCGCTCCTCCGGTGGTACCCTGACCAATTGAGGCCGTTGGCGAGTTTGGATTGACGAGGTGGAGACGCCAGCGCCATCATCTTCTCCCCAGATCGCCCAAAGATCAAAGTCAACTATTGTGTTGACTCCGTCGAGAAGTCTTACTGTGAGAGGGGGAAGGCCCAGGGTTGAAGACAACCAGGGTGTGAAATTACCACTCTACCCTCTGTTCATCTGCAGTGCGGTAAGGGAAATATCGACCTTCGTTCCTTTTTCCTCTTAAACCCAGGCGGGGTCGGGTGCCAGCAAGGTGCAAGCTGATTGCCTTGGCCGTTACTGTGTGGCCTGGGCCCTGGCTGCCTAGTTGACAAGCTATGATTGGCTAGTTAAGTTAAAACTTGAAATAACTATAATAATTAATTGGTGTGTTAGATGGAAATTAGTAATATATGAAAATTACTCAAAACAATACGAGGAGTTCAATAAAATTAGTTTTATGTCTTTATTCCCATCCTAAATTGAAAAGTATGTAAACATGTTATCTTTATGTGATTTCATATGTGAAAACCTTAATTTCATAAGATTAATGAAATTGATGATCATAACATGTTTAATTGGACCTGTTGTGTAAGAAATGACCTTCTTGGATAAAAAGATCATCTTGGATCTAATTCAAGATTAATAATTCACATGTTATCAAAATTGGGGTTTTAGTTGATGAATGAAATACAAAGTAATACGTTGAATGTTATGAACAGGGTGTTTAGGGTTTTCAAACCCCAAGGACGTGATTAGGGTTGACTAAACCTAGGAAATGAAATCAGATCTTCCCCAAGTATAAGGTAAGTGGGTCCATGCACTTTGAGTATTTAAGTAATGGTTTTCAATCACATTAAGATTATTGTATCATGATGATCAAGTTAAATCATATGATAGCTATGTGTTAAATTTTTAGAAAGTCTTAAGTTAATGCTTCCAAAAGATATCATATGATCCTTATGTTTTAAATTTCCTATTTCAAGAATCTATGTCATGTTCATGTTAAATCCAAGTAAATGATCATTATGTTAAGTTAATGATGAATCATGTAATTATTTTTTCCTCATTATGTTAATATTGAGCCCTCGGTTCTTATGAGTTCAAATGGAACATTATGGCACTCCGGTGCAAATTATGAGCTCAAGTGGAGCATAATTATGACACTCAGGTGCAAATCATGAGCTTAAGTGGAGCATAGTTATGGCACGTTTGTGCAAATCATGAGTTCAAGTGGAACATCAGTTGAGCCTACGGGCCTTATGAACAAAGTTGATGCATAAGAGTAGAGGACATTATAATTAACCATTAAGGGCATATTATGTGAATCAAATGTTTAATGTTCAATTACTTGCATGATTTTTCTTGTTGCCCAGTTATTATGCTATTATAACAATACTCAATGCCGCTTACTCTAATGTGTTTTCCATTTTGAATGCATGGTTGGGGGCGTGATGCCCGTAGGTAAGGAGAAATCTTAGGAGAAAGAAGTGCAAGGGATAGCTCAAGGAATCGTCAAGAAGAAAAGACCTAGTGGGGTGCCATTTACCAATATGATCCAAATTTTAGACATCATTATATCATGTATGGTCTTGCTACTAAAGTCGATTAAGTGTATTTGATGTAGTATTCTTTTGCCAAAGCTATGTATGAATCAAATTTACATAATGCAAAGTGTTTCATTTATTCAAATTGCAAATGAATATCATGTTTGTGACACCCCCTTAAGTAAAGTGCTTCCGCTTAGTGATGTTTACATGTTGTGAAAAGTGGGGTGTTACATGTGTCAGGTGTTTACGGGTCATAAGAGTTTGAAATATATCTTCACCCAGAAGGATCTGAATCTAAGACAGTGGAGATGGTTAGAATTGATCAAGGATTATGATGTGATGATAGATTATCATCCTGGTAAGGCAAATGTGGTAGCAGATGCCCTTAACAGGAAGTCAAGTTCAATAGTAGATGTATTCTCTATGGCATGTTTCAAGAGGGACCTGCTAGTAGAGATGTGGAAGTTGAACTTAGACTTAGGGGTGACAAAGTAGAGTGGTTTGATTGCACAAATGCAAGTCAAGCCTACTTTTTATGATCAGATCAAGGAACTTCAATAGAGTGACAGTGAGTTATGACAGATCATGAAGGGCATGACAGAGGGAAAAAATAGAGTTTAGGTTTTTAGATGATGGTTTGTTGTATCAGCTTGACAAGTTGTGTGTACCTAGAGATAGTGATTTGAAAGAAAAGATTCTTGAGGAAGTGCATGTATCGATGTACGTTATGCATCCAGTCAATACTAAGATGTACAGGAATCTCAAGGAGTTGTATTGGTGGCCATGTATGAAAAAGGATGTAGTTGAGTACGTGGCTAGATGTAGTGTGTGCCAGCAGGTTAAGGCTGAGCATCAGAAACCTACAAGTACCTAGCAATCTCTTCCTATACCAGAGTGGAAGTGGGAACATATCACAATGGATTTTGTGGTAGGGTTGCCTAGGTCACCTAGAGGTTTTGACTCGATATGGGTGATTGTGGATAGACTGACTAAGTCTGCTCACTTTCTTCCTATTAAGTCAACCTTTGATGTCCCAAAGTTGGCTAAGATATACGTGGATGAGATAGTCAGGTTGCATGGTATCCCAGTTTCAATTATATCAGATAGAGATTCTAAGTTCACATCTAGGTTTTGGAATCAGTTGCATCATGCTTTGGGCAGAAAATTGAGGTTCAGTACAACTTTTCACCCACAGACGGATGGTCAGTCAGGGAGGACCATTCAGACTCTTGAGGACATGCTGAGAGCATGTGTCTTGCATTTCAGTAGAAGTTGGGAAGAACACTTGATCCTTATAGAGTTTGCATACAACAATAGTCACCATTCCAGTCTAGGTATGGCCCTGTATGAAGCTCTGTATGGCAGAAAGTGTAGATCACCCGTATGTTGGTACGAGGTGGATGAAAAAGATATTCTTGGACCAGAGATAGTGGATTTGACTACAGAAAATATTACAATGATTAGAGAATAGGTGAAAGCTACATAGGATAGGCAGAAGAGTTATGTTGAGAAGAGACATAGACCTCTTGAGTTTGAGGTTGGTGATGAAGTGTATTTGAAAGTTTCACCATGGAAAGGAGTGTTGAGGTTTGGAAAGAGAGGCAAACTGACTCCTAGGTTTATGGGCCCATATCATGTCATTGAGAGGATTGGACCTATAGCCTACAAGTTGGATTTTCCATCCGAGTTGGATAATCTACATGTTGTGTTTCATGTATCGATGCAGAAGAAGTGTTACCCTGGTACAGAGAAGATAGTGGAGCCAGATGTTGCACAGCTCAGACCAGATGTAACCTATGTTGAAGGACCTATTCAGATAGTTGATCAGAGGATCAAGAAACTCAAGAATCAAGAAATACCATTAGTGAAAGTTATGTGGAGGAACCACAACCTAGAGGAAGCCACGTAGGAGCTTGATTCAGAGATGCGTAACAAGTTTCCTTTTCTCTTTTAGGAATTTCGGGATGAAATTCTTATAAGGGAGGGATATTTTCATGACCTACTCCAAAGCTAACTAGTAAGATCAATGATCATAGCATCATTAAGATGATTAAGTTAAGTAAGCACAATGCTTAGTGCATCATTTAGTTGATTAAATTTAGTAAAGTACTCACAGATGAAATTAGTTCTTTTATCTAGTGTTACAGTCACCCTGAGGTTGTATAGGATCTTTTGCTTGAAACATTGCAAAAAGAATCGTGCAAATCGGACATTCGAGTCAATAGTTATGACATTTTATGTTTCTTTGGGCTTGGATGCAATTTTTCTAGTAATTAGCTATTTCTTTCCCTTTCCCTGTCTCCCTTATCCCATCTTCCCCGATCGACCGCTTGACCAATGTAGAAATGGTGCCCAAAGCAGCCGAATGACAACAATAGAGGGGGTGAACGGAGGGTGATTTTGAGCCCAAGCTTCGTCTCCAGCACCGCCCAGCCTTCCGTCCTCCTTCCTCCTTCCTTTCTTCACCCTATCCTTGCCCTATTAGTGCCCTAGTGCCACCCATCCAGCAGGGGTTGTCGACCTGCAAGAGCTGCGTTAGCAGCCAAGTAGCAATAGCAATGACTTCCATTTGGGCTCGATAGGGGCCTCTTCAGCGACGCCCCTTTTTCCTCTACCCTTCCCCCTTCCTTTCTCATCCATAGGTGCCACCTGTACCCACCTAGCAAGGAGCGGTGCCCCGTCAAGCAAGCACCAGCAACAGTTGCTTGAAGCAGTGGCCAGGGCATCATTCCAACATGAGAAAACACCTCCAATCAATGACATCAAGCTCGACCTTGAGGTCTGTGCACAAACCCGCAACCACCTAGCTCTAATTCAGCACCTTGCTCAGTTGTTCTCAACATGTACGTGAAGAAACGGCTGATGTGTGCATCATGTCCAAATTTAGGGCTATTCGGAGGTTGAAGACAACCCCAAGTATGCATTCCCAGTCGAATTCGTTCGTCTTAGACCACGATGAGTAGAATCTCACTCCCAAACGCAAGTGTAACTCAAATAATCAGACGTTTCGGTTGAAATCAGTGTTATCCACGAATGTCAGTGTTTACCCAGGTGTCGGGTAGTGCCGGCGTTTCTAAATTTCTAAATTTGCATGAATTTCTTAGTTATGCTTGCACGACACTCGTTAGTTTATTGATGAGGTTGATTTAGATTAGTGAAATTACACGATTGATTGAAACCTAAATTGATTAGTTAAATGTTGAAAATAGTAGCACACGACCAATAATGGTACAATTTGGGTATAAACCTAGACTGTACATTTTTAGTACATTAATAGATGCTCGATTTCAAAAAAATGACGATGACATGAAAATGTCAATGGAAACCTAGTTGTACGCTTCCTATTATATTTAATGTGTGTGGTTTAGTCTTAACACGAATTGGCACGTTTCTCAAGGTTATTATTAGAAATTCCCAATAATTAATATTAATTCATGTCATGATAAGTAATTAACCCTTAATTGCGTTAAGTTATGCACAACTCAAGATTAGGGTTGATGTGCACATTTTTCTAGGAATTTTAGATAATTTACAAGTGCTACTGATGATTTCTCATATGTTGAGTAATAAACCCTTATCAGTATATTAAGATGTTTAATTGCATGATTTTAGTATGTATGTGCTAAGTTGACAAGTAATCTATTTATGTTAATCTGCCTGTAAGTACATTATGTGGATTATTTAGTATTTTTCATTGGTTTGAATAAATTGCTTTGTCAAATTTAGAATGATATTCATGTCGTGTTGTAAATTTCAAGTAAATATACACGGTACCATAGAGATACCAGATTCGAGTATAAGTAATAGAAATGTACAATCTAGTAAGAGTCTTCCAAGATTAGTGAAATAATAGATTTAAGGGCCCTGACACCATAGAATCCCTATGAGAGGTATGCGCCTTAGGGATGAAACAACCTACCCTGGCAGTGTGTCCAGTATACGGGGGTTGGAACGCACCCACAGAGTGTGTGGGGAGACGAAGCCCTTGAGGAAGTCTCCTAAGAGACGATAGGTTACCCAACATGAACCAGAGATTCTGGTGGTAACCCAGAGGTACCCACAGAGCGTACCAAGATGAGGCCCATAGAGTGTCTCAGACTCTCCGCCTGTGTGCTCAAGTTAGAGGAGGAGTCCAGTTTATGGCACCATAGGAGTGTCGAGACCAGAGAGCCAGTTTACCCTATTTCAAACTAGGAGAGTAGTCAGACTTAGCTATCCTGGGATGTTAGTTAAGTCTTGTACGGAGGGATCGTAGTTTGCTATGAGTCTTCATATGTAGAGTACATTGCACATGATCAGGGCATAAGATAAAATATGTTCATATAGGTACACAGAGTTTCTATAAGTTAAAGAGTTAAGAAAGATTTGAATTAGTTTCACAACAGTTGTTCTTTAAATGAAATTTTAGTATTCTATGTTATTTAATCGTATCTACAGCCTTGCAACATTTGTTTTCTTAATGAAATGTTGACATCTCCTGTCGTTTAAATTATATTTCTTAGATCTACTCAGTATATTATTAACTTGTATTTTATTCCAATTAAAAATCATAAAATGAGTTATCTACGATGGTTGGGTGAAATTCTATTCACTGATCCAGTAGCTCACCAACATACTGAAACATTTTTTAGGTCAGCGTCAGCATGAGGAAGCTGAAGGATCGTATCACCCAAGTTCTTAGAAGGTAGTTTGTAGTTAGATAGAGGTATCTTATTCCCCTCAGTCATTGGGCATGTGGTGTGGTAGAGAGAGAATGAAATTTAATAAGTGGTTTAGTTTTAAATTATCTGTTGTGCTTCATATTCCACAAGTAAGATGTAATATGTTGTTTAAACTCTGAGGTATCTTTCTAGATTAAGAAACAGTAAGTTTGCTTTTGCAAGTTTAAGTAAGATTGCAGTATTGTCCAAATTATAACTTTTCCTTTATGTTAATTCTAAGTGATTAAGAAAGTAAAAAGTTAAGGGTAAATTTTGTATTAAGTGTAATCCTCATAGTCATGCCCTAATCTCATGATTTGTGGTAATTGTGTGATCGGGGTGTGACACTCGAAGGTTGTCTACATATCAGAGAACTCTAATATAGATGCCATGACCCCAGAAATGGTGTCATCACTGACATGGACAAAAAAAGTTTCATGACATATTAATTATGGATTTCTTACTGCTTGATGCCTTACCTTTAAAATCATAAGAAATTACATAATAATCATGGACCTTTGAGGAGATGTAGATGTTACCATATATTGGATCAGTTGATCTTTGTAGGCCATTTTGGGTGAAACCAACAAAGGTAGGTGTGATTATGAATATATGGGACACCTTAAAATCCCTACAAGATATGGTACTTCCAGATTATCTCTCTATTATGGGAGTTTTATAGAAGACTTTACAAAAATATCTTGCCTTCTTGTAAATCTTAAATTGACATGATATGGAGTTTTTTGTCTCCTTGTAAAGAAATATTTCATGATTTTAAGAATAAGCTTACCTATAAACCTATCTTGGCCTTTCACATAAAAGAACTAAGTAATATATAACAATGTACCCAGACAAGACTTGGGTTGTGTGCTCTTGCAGGAAGAAAGATTAATCACAAATTCACAACTACTCAAATTAAATGTATAAAATTATCATGTACATAACTAGGAGCTTCTATGTGCCATACTAGTTAAAGTCATTATTTAATCCCCAATAGACTCATCCATATACTATAAACATATATTCCCTAAAATCTATTGGCCATATGCCCTAAGAGCCAATCATATGATGATAATAATGGCACATCTTGTAGTTGAGTTGATTATGAACAAAGGCAATTCTAAATATTGTATTTGTTTCAATATGGGATAATAAATAATAATAATTTCCTAAGAATGTATGACTCAGTGACGTGTGATGTCAGATTGAATACATGAATATGAGATCACGTGTATGTTAAGAGTATTCATTCTTGTTTGAGTCCATGTTTAGATATTATTGTGGAAATTAGGAAAATAATAATACATTAAGACTAGTTTGTGTGTTGATTATTGACTATGTTTCATTAGTCATGATATTGGATATCAAATCAAACACATAGGTACTTGTTATGAATAAGTGTATGGGATATACCCACTTTAAGTATGATACATGGAAGGCAATAATGGTGGTCAGAATCACATCTCAATATGACAACGGTGACTGTGATGCTTAGACTCAAAGTAACTATAGTGATTGTGTGTTGTTCAATGTGATTTAACACTACTGAATGTAATTGTCACACCCCAATTTTCACAACAAATTAAAAAACTTAGAATATGATTTTTGTTAAATAAATATTTTTTTTGGTCAGCGAAAATCATGTTACTATTATGATATACCAAAACTTTAGGTACAAGAAACTGCACCCCCTAATCCTCTGAGAGGATTACCAAACATAGCAAAATAAAACTACCGGTCTTGCGCAGAAGACCCATTCTGATAGAGGAGGACTCCGCTAAAGAACAAACATCAAAAGCGTTCATACAAGCATAAGAAAATATATCTAAAACCTACTCTGATGAGGAGCTCCACTAACAATACGCCCACCCACAAAGAGTGCAGACTCATCATCATAGGCTGGAGAGTATCAGCCAAAGCAAGTACTCGATCCTTTAATGGAGTTCAGAGGCAAAGACTCATCTAACTTCATCAGCTACCTCAACTTAACCGTTGGTAGCCCATTCCTGTGATCCTGGCAGTTCAACAAGAGAGCTTTGATATCTGAATCAACTGTGTTGATAGCTAAGAGAAGAATCTAGGATCTCCCTTCACACATGCATTATCCACACTCACAAAAATAGTGGAAGAGAAATCCATAAAATAGCTCCCAGCCATCGGACAGTAGAAAGAGAGAACTCGGCATCAATTGCCACTCAGACCAGGTACCAGGAAACAAGAAGAAAGGACGGAAGACAACCTTCTTTCCTCCTCGCATAATCTTCTATTTGCACAGAAGCAAACCGTCGAGCACCTGAGGGGTGTCCCTAGTTCCCAGCCATCAGACAGCAGAAGAAGAACCACATGCCACTCAAAACCAGGAACCAGGGGCACAACGACATAACAACAAACACCTGAAGAGGTGTTTCCATCACAGCAGTGGTAGAGGGCCAAGGAGGAGGCTTTGAAACCGAACTACACCCCTTAACCCTGACTGCCCATGTGTGTGCTAGAACGCTTCACATGAGCATTACGTCAAAACCAAGTAAGCTCCAGAGAAGTCCAAGCTCCGCCGAAGAAGCCTCAGCACAATCCAAAGCAGACAGAGCCCGGAGAAGCCAAACCCTTGAGGGTGCACACCCTCACATCTTCAGCAACCAGCCAGGCCAGCCGCCAAGCCTGAGCACGCCCGACGCAGACGGCAGCAACAGGAGGGTGTGGACCACCATCCGACACCACCAGCCAGGTCCATGATGGAGAATCACATCGCCCAACAAGGAATCCATCCATGCCGTGACCGCTGACGTGGGAACCATACGAAGCCGTGGGAGGTCATCAACCTGAGCAAGCTAGGTTTGCCCGGGGAAGGGATGAGGGATTGCTCGAGAGGTAAAGGTAAGAGGCCCCTACCATCCTCAGCTTGATGATGCAGCACGCAAGCCCGCATGACTGGGATAGGTCGGCCGCTCACCCTCCATCACACTTGAACAGAGAGGCGTCGACAAAGTCGAGATCGCCGAGACTCAACCCAGACCCGATCACGCTCACGACGCCTATCATCGCCCAACCACTGGAGAGACGCCACCGATTTCGATCCAGCTCCAGATGATCGCCGCAGCCTTCACACAGAGCCACCCCAGCCGTTGGAGGCCAGGGGGAGGGACACGTAGAGGCGGCGTGCCCTCCCCCCAGCGGCAGCCGCCGGGCGAGGGTAGAGAGAAGACGGAGCGGATACCCTAGAGCGAGAAAGCGGATGTGCTTCAAAATAATTGGGTGTGTGTTAAATAAATATTATCTAAGGGCTTAATTTAAAAGACCATTAAATGATATTTCTTATGGAATAATAAAGAGGAAAAACAAAAAGATAATTCAAAATACATATCCTCTTACACATATGCCATTATGTGTTGTAATTAACTCCAATTGATGAATATTAGTTTTTCCTTTCCCTTTTTCTCCCTCCTACCATTGAGGATGTTTAAAAGAAATAAATGAGGAAGGTAAAAGGATTAGAATTTGAAAATATGTAATAGATAACTTAAACAATATGTTTTCCTTTTCTTTTTATAGGCTTTTACATAGGAAGAAAGTATCATTAACTTCTTTTCTCTCTCCTCCAAGAAAGTTTCTCAAAATGGCATAAAAGATATGTGATATGACTTCTTAGGGGATAATGAAATGTCTATCTCGAAATATGACTCAATATCTCACAATGGAAAGTATATTCCACTTATCTAATCTATTATTGCCTTAAAATGAAGTTAAATGGTCAACATGGAAATGGTGGGCCAAAAATATCTAAAATTGACATTTTGTTGGCTAGGAAGGATCTAGAGTATGAAATTAACTTGTGGTCCATGTTTGATTTAACTTTGAACTTGTTTGACCTTCCAAACTAATTAGGAAAGATCTTGATGAAGTTTAATTGTATTTAATCAAAATATAATCAATGCGTCAATTTAAGCTAAAGTCTGAGATTTTCACATGTCATGCACACCTTCCTTATTTCTTTGCCTCCATCAGATGGCCAAGAATAGTTTCATCATGATCCAACATTAGGATCATCATCCTCTACCTCGGTGTGAATTAGTTTTGAGTGTTTCCTTCCCTACATCCACTCTCTCTCATCCCTTGATCCTTTCACAAGGTTTTTGTAAAGAGGCGATATCACCTCTTTACTAAAATTTAAAGGAAATACAAACATCCACAATTTTAACAAAATTTAGAGACTTTGGGGATGATTGCATAATATTACAAGTAAATAAGCATGATTCCAGATACATAATAAAATGTCAATAGCAGCGGAAATAAAGAAATAATAAGCCTTCACATGGCTTTATTGTTTATTACATGAATGATATCTAAAAGAAAAGATAAGATAAACAGGATCTAGCTATAACAACCTAGCCATCCTTTCCAAAAGCTAATGATCAACTCCAGAGGGAAACTTCCTTCAAGCTTGTCCTTCACCTTGCACAACACCGGCACCTGGGTGGTTGGGAAGATACCCAGCAAGAGGAAAAAAGAGAAAAGTATGTGTTACAAGATTATTCTAAAAGTGGCAAGAAATTTGTAACAAGTAAAATAGGCTAGAGATTTATTGAAAAGTGAGACATCAAAGAGTATGAGGCTTTTTATAATGAAACTTGCCAATAAAAAAATAAATAAGGGTTTTGCATGTAAATTAATATGTCTACCTAACTAAGTAGGGTTGAGGCACCTACCAGACCTCTAACCTTAGGTGAGGGGAGAATAAGACATTCCCAGTCACCTATAATTTTAATGGGGAGATTTATAAACATTCCCCTAGGGCGATTATATACATGCCTTCTATGGGTGGTTGTACATAAGTACCACTACTTTATAATTAAATAGAACATTTAATTACATGCTAGCAAAAGAGTTATGGCAAGATTAAGCAAAAGATTATGTAACATGGCAGTGGGGTACAAAACCCAAACAAGATAATACTACAACTAATTTTGAGGCAATAAAAAATTTAGGTTTCAAGAATTAAGGATTTAGGTCAGATTAAGCCTCATAAGGAATTATAGGTAATGATATAAAGTTTTCCCAACTAAAGAGTAGATGCACATACGTAAATAGGAATTTCGCATACCTTAGCCTCAGGTGTTCTAGAACCCTCTTTCCAACCCTTCACACGAAATCAGAACCCACTTTCCCTAATTCATCATTAGATCTATGAATTAGAATTATATACACTCATTAAAGATTGAAAACCCTAATATTACTAACTTTTTGAGCAAACCATCGAATCAGACTCTAAAAACCTCACTATCATCTTAGTTAGGGTTTTTTTGATCAAGATAACATATAATATTGTATATTTTGAAAACATGGACTTTTAGGGTTAATTTTGGTGATTTTTAGTTAATTAAATCGACTCTAAAAATACGTTTTTGCAAACTTCAAAACCAAAACTCAAAATTATTTTTAGTGGATAGATCTTGTCTTCCTGATTTCAAAACACAATTTATTTTCTATTTTTGACCAATGGAATAATTTTCTACGATTTATTTTGTATCATCCAATCACAACATGCCACGTGGCAAACACACGCAAAGCAGAGCAATCAGGAGCGAGTGAGAGTGGCGACCTGTGTCTCAGGAGCGCTCGCAGCAGGCGAGTGAGCCGGGGTCAAGTGGTCAAAGCAAAAAGCAAAAGGACGAGAACGTCCCTCACACGAAAAGCAACCAAAGCAAACGACTAGGGGCAAATTGGTAAAACGACGGGGAGTCGTCTTCCTCCCCTTGCCCGAGCACCATGAGCAGTGAGCAGCTTGCTCAGCTCAATTGGGCAAAACCTCGATACTTGACCAAACTCCACGCATTAATACTTGAAAGGAAGAGGGAGGAAAGTCGAAGCTGATGATACCTCTTGATTGAACGGAGATGAAGCCACGAGAGAAGGAGGAGCTCTGCAAGCCAGGGGTCCTCGATGGCCAGTTGGGGGTCAGAATGTCCACGAAACACCAAATTGAGGGCACGAGCGAGTTGTTAAGGCGATGGCGGTCGTTGGGGTTGTTATATTTATAGGCAAGGTACCTTAGACTAGGGTTTAGGTAGGGGAAAGAAGAGAAGGTCGGCACCCCTATTGGGCGTTTCTCCAAAATTGGTCAAATCCCAAAGTTTTTGGGATAAACCTATGCGGAAACGTGCAAGGAATCCAACGAAGCAAGTTTGAGCAAAATTCGTCGATTAAAACTCTAGATAATTCGATTTGAAAAATCGAGGAAACAAAGGCATGTTGCCTTATACGACTAGAGGTAGAAGACGACTGTGAGTCATCAGATCAGTGGACCCGGGTCCATGAAGGACTCTGGGCCGTCCGATCGCGCGGATGAGACAAGGAGTTGATTCCTAATAAAATTCGATCAAAATTCAATTAATTCCTAAATGTTTTTCTCTCTCTTCATTTGAAGGCTCAAACGTTGCCCAAAAATTACCAAATTTTATATACTTACTTATTTTGATGCATAGAATCGAAATATGGAGTTAGTTTTACCTTTTGAGAAAGTTTGATATATAAAAAATTAAAATGTCATTTTCTCTTTCCTTCTTCAAAAGAGGTGATAACATTATCTAATTTTTGTGTAACTTCACCCATAAGTCTCCTTAAGGGATTGGAACACAATTTTGCAATTATCTTCACAAGTTGAGATTATTTATTTATTTATTAAATAAATAGAATATTCTACACACTTTCTCTCTCCTATTTTACTCATTATTCACACATTATCCAAATTAGCTGCAAATTTGCCCAAAGGCTTATTTTTATGTTTAGAATACGAATTTGGAGTTATTTTTCTAATTTGAGAACATTAAGTATTTTATTTCACTTTATTGGCATATTTCCTATTTTCTTTTGATAATGTCATTAATATTTATATTTATGTTCCACTTTAAATGATACTTGGCCCTTAAGTTACTTTTTTATTAAGGAAACGAATTTGAGTGTCAAATTATCATTATGGGTTTCCAATTATAATTTTCGTGCAATATCTTTTCTCATTATCCTCTTCTATCCATTAGTTCCCATATTACCTTTAATTGTTGCATTTATCTTCTCCCTTATATAAAATTCATATTTTATCTTATTTCTCTTATTCTAGGAAGTGCTAGAAAGTTCTAGGACGAAATATTTTATTCTTTTTATTGCTTAGTGTATAATTTGTAGTTTAGGCCCATTATCTAAAATCTAACTGAGGTATTTGTGCATACAACCCTATATTAAGAATATATGGGAAACATTTATCCAATAGCCACCATAATTCCACTAAATCAAGTCCAAAGACATATGGAATGAAAATGAAGGACAAAACTTATAGAAAAGGGTACAAAGAGGTACATAATGGAGTTCAGTATGTTACAACACTCCACCCCTTAAGAGGATTCGTCCCCGAAATCTCATACAAAGAGGGAAGGGTGAGTATGTAACATCTTTCCTTTCAACTCCCAAGTGGTTTCTTCTAAACCATGGTATCTCCACAAAACCTTTACTAACTCTATCTCCTTATTCTTCAGCTACATTACTCGGAAGTCAAGGATCCTCACATGTAGTTCTTCATAAGTTAGATTCTCATGAATCTCCACAAGTTCAATGGTGGGTACATGAGACGGATCCTTTACGTACTTCCTCAACACAGAAACATGGAACACATTGTGGATCTTATCATAAGCAGGAGGCAAAGCTAAGCGATATGCACAATCTCCCACTTTATCTAAGATTTCAAATGGTCCAACATAGCGAGGACTCAACTTGCCTTTTACTTTAGATCTTGCAATAGAACGTATAGGCTTCATCTTTAGAAAAGCATAGTCTCCCACTAAGAGGCTTACATCAGACCTCTTTTTATCAGCATACATCTTCTATCTGTCTTGAGCAGCTTTCATCTGTTTCTTTATCAGATGTACCTTCTCAAGCATCATCTGCATGTCATCGGTCTTCACTAGGGAATGTTCACCAACATCATCCAAGTGCAAAGGCGAACGACAAGGTCTACCATATAGAGCTTCAAAAGGTGGCATACCAATACTTTCTTGGTAGCTATTATTGTAAGCAAACTCTGCTAACAGGAGATACCGATCCCAGGAACCACCCCAATCCATCACACAAGCACGTAGCAAGTCCTCTAGAATCTGAACTGTTCTCTCGGACTGACCATCAGTTTGCGGGTGGTATGCAGTATTGAAACACAGATCAGTACCCATCTCTTCTTGAATCTGACCCCATAAGCGAGAAGTAAATTTCGAGTCTCGATCAGAAACTATCACAGCAGGAACACCATGCAGATGAACTATCCACTCCACATATAACTGAGCCATCTCAGCAACTTTATACGTGGTTTTGAAAGGCAAGAAATGAACAGATTTTGTAAGCCGATCAATCACCACCCAAACAGCATCATAACCTTTCCTGGACGTAGGGAAACTGGTAACAAAGTCCATTGTGATCTTCTCCCACTTCCATTCTAGAATCTCAAGAGGATGAAGAAGACCACCGGGTCATTGATGTTCAATCTTGACTTGCTGACATGTCAAGCACTTCACCACAAACAAAGCTATACCATTCTTCATGTTCTTCCACCAGAAGCTTCACTGTAAGTCCTTGTACATCTTGGTTGTGCCAGGGTGAATAGTGTACTTGGACCCATGAGCTTCACTTAAAACCTTCTATCTCAGATTACCAGCATTGGGAATCCACAACCTTTGTCTGAAGCAGACAGAACCATCCACTCCGACAGAGAAGTCACATTGCGGTTTCTCAGATAAAGCTTTCATCTCTTCAAGCTCAGAACTCTCTAACTGTGTAGTCAAGACTTCTAAGATCCAAGTTGATGTAACAGTCAAACTGGCCATATGAACACACAACTTGTCTTCATCCACTGAATTGACAGGCTGAGGTCTCCAACTAGCCACATGTTCAAGGTTTTCCCACACTGAACATCTCATAGCAGCACAAACATCATCCTTCTTGTGAATTAGAGTGACTTAGAGCATCAGCTATGACATTTGCTTTACCAGGATGATAGGTGATGGTTAAGTTGTAATCTTTAAGATATTCCATCCACCTACATTGTCGCAAGTTCAGATCCTTCTGAGTCAACAGATATCTCAGACTCTTGTGATCAGAAAAGACTTCAAACTTTTCGCCATAGAGGTAGTGTTGCCAGATCTTCAAAGCATGGACTATGGCAGCAAGCTCCAAATCATGTGTAGGCCAGTTTATTTCATTAGGTTTCAACTGTCGAGAAGCATAAGCGATCACCTTTCCGTCTTGCATCAAAGCACACCCTAAGCCTTGCCGGGATGTGTCGGTGTAGATGACATAGGGTATGCCCTCAACAGGCAAAGCAAGCACGGGAGCAGAAGTCAGACTCATCTTCAACTTCTAAAAGCTATCCTCACATTCATGGGTCCATGAGAACTTGACCTCCTTCTGAGTCAGCTTGGTCAAAGGTAAAGCCAACTCAGAGAACCCTTTGATAAACTTCTGATAGTAACCAGCTAGACCAAGGAAACTACGCATTTCGGATGGGTTTTTCAGAGCATTCCACTTTGCCACAACTTCTACCTTTGTAGGATCAACAACTATATGACCGGTAGAAATCACGTGACCAAGAAACATAACTTCCTTTATCCAGAACTCACATTTTGAGAATTTTTCATACAGTTGATTTTCTCACAATGTGCTGAGTACAATCCGCAGGTGCTCGCGATGTTGTTCCAACGTCTTGGAATAAACCAAAATGTCATCAATAAACACCACTACAAACTTGTCGAGATATGGGTGGAATACTCTGTTCATCAGGTCCATGAATGCAGCAGGGGCATTTGTCAAACCAAAAGGCATGACCATGAATTCATAATGCCCATAACGAGTTCTCAACGCTGTCTTTGGGACATCATCATCCTTCACATGCATCTGGTAGTAACCACTTCACAGATCCATCTTGGAGAACATGGTGGCTGACTTCAGCTGATCGAATAGGTCATCGATTTGCGGAAACGGATAACGGTTCTTCACTGTCACCTGGTTAAGCATGCGGTAGTCCATACACATCCACAAAGATCCATCCTTCTTCTTCATGAACAGGACAGGGGATCCCCAAGGGGAAACACTAGGGCGGATGAAGCCCAAGTTGAGAAGCTCTTCAAGCTGCTTCTTCAACTCAGCCAGCTCAGCAAGGGCCAAGCGGTAGGGTGGCTTCGATATCAGTGAAGTTCTAGGTATAAGCTCGATGGAGAATTCCACCTCGCGATTTGGTGGTAACCCGGGCAACTCTTCCGAAAGCACATCTGGGAAGTCCTTCACCACATCAACATTTTCTAGAGCAGGAGGTGTAGCATCAAGAACTATGGAGGCTAGAAAGGCTCTCCACCCTTGAGAGACAAGCTTTTCAGCTTTAATGGCAGAGATGACGAACTGTCGCTCTTCCCGCTTCTTTCCCTTGACACACACTTTTCCTTCATCAGGATGAACCAGTCTAACCTTGGATTCCTCACAGTACAAAACTTCTTTATACTTCTTTAACCAATCCATACCCAGGATGATGTCAAAGATGGTCATATCAAGCAAGACAAAAATTGTGGGAAACATTATTCCGGATATATAGAGGTTCAAGGTAGGAGTTTGGAGGTACGAGGAGCTTATTTTACCACTAGGGGTTTTTACATCTAACACATGATCCATAAAATCAGATTCTATTTTAAGCATAGAGGCAAACTGACATGATATGAAGGTATTGGAGGAACCGGAATCAAACATTGCTTTTAAAGGATGCATATTAAGGTGCAGAGTACCTTCAATTACTTCATTGCCTTCACCTTCTTCTTCAGCATTGAGAGCAAATACTCTCCCATTCCGCCATTCCACTGGAGGACGCCTCGAGTTCTGGTTGTTGTTGTTGTTTCATGGAGGAGGGTTCTGTCTCGGTTGTTGCGGCTGTGGGGCATTATTTTGCCCTTGCTAGAAATGGGGGTAGTTGGGTTGGATGTGCCCAACTTGGCCGCACTCATGGCAGGTTGGTGGAGGACGGTTGCCATTACGAGCAGGTGCATTGTTGGCGGGGCGTCTGCCAGGAGGTTGGTGGCAATTGCACCTGTTGCAGTGATCACATCCACGGTTCTCATGCTGGTTCAGATTCTTCCTTTTGTTGTTGAAGCCATTAGAAGCTTGAAACCCTGGATATGACTCAATGGCGAGAGCCTTGTCCACCATCTATTGAAAAGTGAGTGGCAAATGCAGAACGAGGCTTCGACCCACATGATAGTTCAGGCCTTCCAAGAATAAGGTTGCTCTTCTGTCAACTCCAAGGTCGGTGGCGTAACGTTCTAGCAGCAGAAATTTATGAACGTAGTCGGCCACGCTTATGCTTCCTTGCTTGATACTGTAAAACTCAGCCTCCTTCTTCCTCAGGAAAACAGGGCAGATACTTCTCCCTGAACAACTTCAGAAACTGGGTCCACTCCATAGAAGAGGTGTCCCGAGTGCGGGTAACACCGTTCCACCAAATGCATGCCAATCCATCCAGCACGTACGTCTCGAACCAAACCTTCTGGTGAGGAGGGCATGCCATGCCCTCGAAGGTCCGATCCAGGGCCAACACCCAGTCATCAGCTTTGTCCACCATGTTAGGCTCACTTTCACCCTTGAAGTAGGGTGGCTGCATCTTGATGAAGTCAGTGAGGGTGAACTCCATCGGCTTGTTGGTTGTAAGAACAATGGTGTTGAGTTTCCCCATCATGGTGGAAGATAGCAACTGATGTAGCATCGCTAGTTCTTGCTCAGGTGTGAAGGCAGGAGTACCAGAAGCAGGTTGGTTGATCGCAGGAGTCGCAGGAGTGTTGGGGTCATTAGGGGTCGACTCCTGGTTATCAAACAAGTCACCTCTCCTGAAAATTAGGGTTATCATATTAGGTTCTTAGGAGTATAGAATTATAGATGAGAAGAGAATATAAATAGAGATGAGAAAAGGATAACTAGAATGCTTTTGCCTAAAAGCATACTATTTCAGGAAATTCGTATCAGCGCAGGCCAGGCCAGATCATATGGGCACGGGAGTCCTCATATACTAAGCTAGTGGTGTGGAGGAAAATTTTGCCAGCCCCCGATACCCTGATCCTTTCTAGACACCCTTGCTTCAACTGCATGCCCTAATAGTCACCTAAAGGCTCTGATACCATGTTGTAAAGAGGCGAGATCACCTCTTTACTAAAATTTAAAGGAAATACAAACATCTACAATTTTAACAAAATTTAGAGACTTTGGGGATGATTGCATAATATTCCAAATAAATAAGCATGATTCCAGATACATAATAAAATGTCAATAGCAGCGGAAATAAAGAAATAATAAGACTTCACATGGCTTTATTGTTTATTACATGAATGATATCAAAAAGAAAAGATAAGATAAACAAGATCTAGCTATAACAACCTAGCCATCCTTTCCAAAAGCTAAAGATCAACTCCGGAGGAAAACTTCCTTCAAGCTTGTCCTTCACCTTGCACAGCACCGACACCTGGGTGGTTGGGAAGACACCCAGCAAGAGGAAAAGAGAGAAAAGTATGTGTTACAAGATTATTCTAAACGTGGCAAGAAAGTTGTAACAAGTAAAATAGGCTAGAGATTTATTAAAAAGTGAGACATCAAAGAGTATGAGGCTTTTTATAATGAAACTTGCTAATAATAAAATAAATAAGGGTTTTGCATGTAAATTAATATGTCTACCTAATTAAGTAGGGTTGAGGCACCTACCGGACCTCTAACCTTAGGTGAGGGAGAATAAGACATTCCCAGTCACCTATAATTTTAATGGGGATATTTATAAACATTCCCCTAGGGCGATTATATACATGCCCTCTATGGGTGGTTGTACATAAGTACCACTACTTTATAATTAAATAGAACATTTAATTACATGATAGCAAAAGAGTTATGGCAAGATTAAGCAAAAGATTATGTAACATGGCAGTGGGGTATAAAACCCAAACAAGATAATACTACAACTAATTTTGAGGCAATAAACAATTTAGGTTTCAAGAATTAAGGATTTAGGTCAGATTAAGCCTCATAAGGAATTATAGGTAATGGTATAAATTTTCCCAACTGAAGAGTAGATGCACATACATAAATAGGAATTTCATATACCTTAGCCTCAGGTGTTCTAGAACCCTCTTTCCAACCCTTCACACGAAATCAGAACCCACTTTCCCTAATTCATCATTAGATCTATGAATTAGAATTATATGCACTCATTACAGATTGAAAACCCTAGTATTACTAACTTTTTGCACAAACCATCGAATCAGACTCCAAAAACCTCACTATCACCTTCGTTAGGGTTTTATGATCAAGAAAACTATAATATCATATATTTTGAAAATATGGACTTTTAGGGTTAATTTTGGTGATTTTTAGTTAATTAAATCGACTCCAAAATACGTTTTTGCAAACATCAAAATCAAAACTCAAAATTATTTTTAATGGATAGATCTCGTCTTCCTGATTTCAAAACACTATTTATTTTCTATTTTTGACCAATGGAATAATTTTCTACGATTTATTTTGTATCATCCAATCACAACATGCCACGTGGCAAACGCACGCAAAGCAGAGCGAACGGGGGTGAGAGAGAGCGGTGACCCATGTCTCAGGAGCGCTCGCAGTAGGCGAGCGGGCCAGGGTCAAGTGGTCAAAGAAAAAAGCAAAAGGATGAGAACGTCCCTCGCGCGAAAAGCAACCAAAGCAAACGACTAGGGGCAAATTGGTAAAATGACGGGGAGTCGTCTTCCTCCCCTTGCCCAAGCACCATGAGCAGCGAGCAGCTTGCTCGGCTCAATTGGGTAAAACCTCGATACTTGACCAAACTCCACACATAGATACTCGAAAGGAAGAGGGAGGAAAGTCAAAGCTAATGATACCTCTCGATTGAACGGAGACGAAGCAACGAGAGAAAAAGGAGCGTCGCAAGACAAGGGTCCTCGGCGGCCAGTTGGGGGTCAGAACGTCCACGAAACACCAAATTGAGGGCACGAGCGAGTTGCTAAGGCGATGGCGGTCGTTGGGGTTGTTATATTTATAGGCAAGGTACCCTAGACTAGGGTTTAGGTAGGGGAAAGAAGAGAAGGTCGGCGCCCCTATTGGGCATTTCTACAAAACTCGTCAAATCCTAAAGTTTTTGGGATAAACCTGTGCGGAAATGCACAAGGAATCCAACGAAGCAAGTTTGAGCAAAATCCGTCGATTAAAACTCTAGATAATTCGATTTGAAAAATCGAGGAAACAAAGGCATGTTTCCATATACGACTAGAGGTAGAAGATGACTGTGAGTCATCAGATCAGTGGACCCAGGTCCACGAAGGACTCTGGGCCATCCGATCGCGCAGATGAGACAAGGAGTTGATTCCTAATAAAATTCGATCAAAATTCAATTAATTCCTAAATGTTTTTATCTCTCTTTATTTGGAGGCTCAAACGTTGCCCAAAAATTACCAAATTTTATATCCTGACTTATTTTGATGCCTAGAATCCAAATATGGAGTTAGTTTTGCCTTTTGAGAAAGTTTGATATGTAAAATAATTAAAATGTCATTTTCTCTTTCCTCCTTCAAAAGAGGTGATAACATTATCTAATTTTTGTGTAACTTCACCCATAAGTCTTCTTAAGGGATTGGAACATGATTTTGCAATTATCTTCACAAGTTGAGATTATTTATTTATTTATTAAATAAATAGAATATTCTACACACTTTCCCTCTCCTATTTTACTCATTATTCACACATTATCCAAATTAGTTGCAAATTTTCCTAAAGGCTTATTTTTATGTTTAGAATACGAATTTGGAGTTATTTTTCTAATTTGAGAACATTAAGTATTTTATTTCACTTTATTGGCATATTTCCTATTTTCTTTTGATAATGTCATTAATATTTATATTTATGTTCCACTTTAAATGATACTTGGGCCTTAAGTTACTTTTTGATCAAGGAAACGAATTTGAGTGTCAAATTATCATGATGGGTTTCCAATTATAATTTTGGTGCAATATCTTTTCTCATTATCCTCTTCTATCCATTAATTCCCATATTACCTTTAATTATTGCATTTATCTTCTCCCTTATATAAAAATTCGGATTTTATCTTATTTCTCTTATTCTAGGAAGTGCTAGAAAGTTCTAGGATGAAATATTTTATTCTTTTTATTGCTTAGTGTACAATTTGCACTTTAGGCCCATTATCTAAAATCTAATTGAGGTATTTGTGCATACAACCCTATATTAAGAATATATGGGAAACATTTATCCAATAACCACCATAATTCCACTAAATCAAGTCCAAAGACATATGGAATGAAAATGAAGGACAAAACTTATAGAAAAGGGTACAAAGAGGTACATAGTGGAGTTCAGTATGTTACAGTTTTTCCTCCTAGGAGTTCTGATCCTTTGTTGATGCCAATCATGTTTTAATTACCTTCCCTCTTAGCCTCTTTGAAAAATACCCAAACTAGTATTTTTCCCCCTCGAGACCCCAAGTTGCAGAGGCCACCATAACCTTTCGCATGCCTATTTTGTGGGTCGTAATCCACCCACGATTGTTAACCTTTGCTCATCCACCACCAATTGCACCCTATTTGCCCTTTCACTCCCTGACCTACACGATCTTATTTTCCAAGGACCCTCACCCCTCCACATCCCTCTCCGCCACCAATTGAGAAATTGTCACATCAGAAAGTTTCTTTAGTGCCCCTAATTTGTTTTCCCATCAACGACCATCGTGGGTTTTCCTAAGTCTTCGTACCCTAAGTTGTGTCTTAGGTTCTCACTGAATTCCATCGCCAAGCCACCCCAGTGCTTCTCTGGCCGTGGAAACTCCTCTAGACTCTCCCTACCTTCATGATGGTTTTATGATCTCCAGAGACTTGATTTCTTTCCTCCCATGATGGTTTTACCTCCATTTTGGCTCCCATGTTTTGCGCTTATTTTAGTCTCACAATGGGGTTTAGTTGACCTTCCTCCCTCATGTTTGTCGTGCTTGATTTGATGATCTCTTGGGGACTAGATTTGAGTATTCTCATCACTTGTCCTTTGTTCCCTCGTCTCCTTGGACCTCTCTCCCTTGTACCTCCATGGCGAAAATGAGAGCTTCGACTCCAGGATCATAGGGAACCTCTTCAATGGCTCACCAAGCCCGTCGCAACCTGGTGGACCTTCTGGGGATGTTTTTATTCCTTTGGCGAGTGGGTCTCCCAAGTTTTTTCTCCATGATCGAAGATTTTGGTGAAGTTGTTCACCATGAATCAGAGTTGAAGAAACCTAGTCATTGAATGACCATGGTATCCAATGACACTTTAATCCAATAATTGTATTTGTATGGGCAATTTAGCTATTTTACTCACACCTTTGGTTTATCATCGTGCAACATATTTGAATGAACTAAATGACGGATTTGCCCTCACTGGTTTAATTGAATGTAACATGTGTCATTGTTTTTTTTATATTTTGTCCTTTTATTTACATTAGACTTATTTCTTATTTAAATCAATGTCACACTATGGTTTTTTTTAATTTTGATTTGTCCACTTTGCAAAATTCATAAATATTGCATATGACCTTAGAAAATAATGAAAAATATGCATGGGAAAGATATTTTGATTCTCTATCATTCTATACTATTTTCAAACCCTACTTTCAACATACAAATTCTCTAATATTTCAATGAATACTGATTAGGGTTAAATGTCTATGAACTAATGCACACATTATGTTATTTAATTGAATTATAGGTGATTAAAGACTCAATCAAGTCAGAGGACATGACCTAAGGTGGTTTGTTCTAGGTAAGTTGACGATGCATACTTGGCACAAGTAAATTTTGTTATATTGGACATTTATGTTATGATTATGCTCATTATTATGTTTCATGAAATTAGGAATGCTTTCTAAGATGACATCATGTATATATATCATTGTGTGACTGATTTCTTATGTTCTATTACAAAACCTCAACTACAAATATGACCTAGGGTTAATGAATTATAGTAAAAAAGGGAGAGATCCATTAACACATCATGTGGAAGGAATTTCATTAAGACATTATGAGGGAGAAATCCCATTATGATTAAGAGGGATAAATCCTGTCATGATCAAGATTAGTATTAAAGATATTAATGAGTAAGTCAAGATCTAAGATAATAAACAAAGTTATGGAATTGGTTAAGTTTTTATACGGACCTCGATCATGGACCTTCGAGTCATTATGGTCTTTCTTAGCATTATGGGCTTCCTAGTAATTATGAATCCTATGGGGCTTTAAGAGAGGCAATATATATTAACTTATCCAATTCATCATGTTTATTTGATTTAAAGAATGATTAAGATAATCTATGGTCAAGTTTATGTCAAATTTATTTCATGTCAAGTTATAATTATATTCATGTTTTCTAAAGTTCCAAGTATTGTGTACTGATTTGTCGTGTTTTTTTTACATGGTTGGGGATGAAATGTCCGTAGGATTTGGAAAAATTGAAGAATAAAGGGACAATCAAGGACTAGTAAGATTCAAAGATTTTTCTGGTGGGGTGCCATCTACCAAGCCAATTCAATGCCTTTAGTTATCATTTACATCATGTCTAGGTCATCTTATCCATGTCTAGTTCAATATATTTAAATTTCATATTGAACAAGTTTTATATTTCGTGTCTATGAACTATGTATGAATCTATGTTTCAAGTTAATGCATGATGTTTCATTTACTCTAATTGCAATGATTAGTATTTGGTGACATCCCCCTTGAGAATAATTCTTCTTCTTAGTGATATTTGAAAAGTGGGATGTTACATTATGGTATCAAAGCAATTTCATAGATGGCCACTAGGAAAATATAATTCACATAGCCACCCTAGAATGAAGATACGAGATTAGGAAATAGGAATGGACTCCCAAGAAAGGATATCATGTACTAGCATGACTAGAGAAGAAATAAATGTGATGAGGATAGAGGGTTACATCGTTAGATCTCAAGTATCAACCTAATCTTAGATGCTGAGATAGCCTTTCCATTCTCAATGACCATGGACAAACAATTGAGAGTTGAAGAGGGATGTCATAAGCATGAGACTTCTGATGCAATTCTCATTTTGTACTAGTCCATGTTGTATGGGACACATGTATTAGTAGGTTAGTGAGAGATAGCATGACCAGATCCCACATCTCTACGTATGTTCCTGATCACCACATACTAATAAAATGTAGTAGATTACCTAAAGACTTAAGATTAGACAACCATCTACACCTAAAGATAAAAAGTCATGACAACATTAGAGGTAGGTTCCCTGAGTATAGTGATAAGTTTGGTTTCATAAACCCTAATTATAAAGTTGAGAAGAAGACCGAAGTAGTGGTTAATCCATGTCACATAAATTTTTATAAATTTTAGATGCCATATGTTACATATCTCTTTTTATATTTCTTTTTAAAATACACAAACCTTGAAAGGTTAACTATCATTAAATAAAGAGGTAAGAAAAAACCTAGGGTGGGTAGTATCCTCAAAAAAAATTTGAGGATAACATTTATTTAAGTTGGGTATAATTGTCACACCCCAATTTTCATAAATAATTTTAAAACTTAGAATATGGTTTTTATTAAATAAATATACTCCAAGGGCTTAACTTAAAAGACAATGAAATGATATTTCTTATGGAATAATAAAGTGGGAAAAAAAAACTCAATATACACTTCCTCTTACACATATGCCATTATGTGTTGCAATTAACTCAAATTGATGAATATTAGTTTTCCCTTTCCCTTTTTCTTCCTCCTACCATTGAGGATGTTTAAAAGAAATAAAAGAGGAAGGTATGTAACAGATAACTTAAGAAAGAAGTTTCCCTTTTCTTTTTATATGTTTTTACATATAGAGGAAGTATCATTAACTTCTTTTCTCTCTCCTTTGATAAAGTTTCTTAAAAAGGCATAAAAGGTATGTTTTATTACTTTTTAGGGGATAGTGATGTCTATCTCTAAATTTGACTCATAGACTCACAAAGGAAAGTATATTCCACTTACCGAATCTATTAATTCCTAAAATCAAGTTAAATGGTCAAGATGGAAATGGTGGGACAAATATATTCAAAAATCAAATTCTATCATCTAGGAAGGACTTAGAGTATGTAATTAACTTATGGTCCAAGTTTGGTTTCACTTTGTTATTTTTTGACCTTCCAAACTAACTCGGAAAGATATTGATGAAGTTTTAATTATATTTAATAACAAATATAATCAATGTGTGTGATGCATGCCTACCTTATTTTTTTGCCTTCTACATGCCATCTGATGGCCAGGAATTGTTTTTCCACAATCCAACTGTTGGATCATCATCCTCTATGTCCGGTTCTTTTGGTGGATTTTCCATTTTTGAGCATTTCCTTCGGTGGATCCATTCTCTCTCATCCCTTAATCTTTTCATAAGATTTTTCCTCCTAAGAGTTCACCTCTCTCCCGTGATGCCAATGATGGTTTACTCATCTTCCTATGAAAAATACCCAAACTAGGGTTTTTCCCCTCGTGACCCCAAGTTGTAGAGGCCACCACAACCTTTCGTATGCCTATTTAATGGGTCATAATCCACCCAAGACATGTAACCTTTGTTCCTACACCATCAATTGAACCCTGGGCACCCTTATACTCCCTGACCTACATGATCTTGTTTTTCAACAACCTTCTCCCCTCATCCCTCTCATCCACCAACCTAGCAATTGGCACATTAGAAAGTTTCTACATTACCCATTATTTGCTTTCCCATCAATGGCACGCCTTGGGTTTGCCTGAGTCTCTATACCCTATAGTTGTGTCTTGGATTCCCGTTGATGTTTCATCACCATGACACCCATTGCTTCTCCTATGATGGAAGCTACTCCTCTAGACTCTCCTTGCCTTCATGATGGTTTTTATTGTCTTCAAAGACTCATCTTCCACCCTCTTGTGATGGTTTGATCTCAGTTTTGGTTCCCCTACTTTATGCCTATTTTCTTATCACAATGGGGTTTGAGATACCCTTCCTCACTTACATTTTCCATGCTTCATCTGATGATCTCTCAGAGACTCAATTTGAGCATTATCATCATTGGTCCTTTGTGTACTCGCCTCCTTAGACTTCCCTACTCTTTACCTCCACGACACCAGTGAGAGTGTAATACATGGGCCCACTACCTAAGGCTCTAGTAGAGTTTGAGGAATGACAACTGGCCCCACAGACCACCATTAGCCTTAAATACACACTTTGTCCTCACTCACGCACAAGCCAAGAAACACTTCTCCACTAGTCACTCATTCTAGTACACTCTGGACTTAGCACACTTAACCACAGAGTTCTTTAGTGACGGGCTCCCTAAAAAGGAGGTACACCTTGGTGATATGGGCAGTAGGACTGTTCAAATCATTCCTTCTAAGATCATTCTATCTGACTCCTCAAATCCTAGAATGTTACAGAGAGCTTCAACTCTAGGACTGTAGGATCAAACTTGAAGAAATATGGTCATTGAATGACAATGATATCATGATAGTTTAATAAAATGATTATATTTCTTTGGGCAGTCTAGCCATTTTAGGCACACCTTTGATTTATCAACCGTGACATATTTGAATGACCTAAATGACAAATTTTCCCTTGCTAATTTATTTGAATGTAACTCGGTTCCCATGGGTTCTTCCGTATTTTGGCCTTTTATTTACATCAGATTTACACACAATGGATCAGTCCATCACGGTTAGTTGCATCAATAATGGAGGCTTCCATTACGTCATCACAACAATCTATGGGGCCAATGTGGAATCTGAGAGGAGAAGGATGTGGGATTCTCTGGTCCACACTACGCAGCAAGAACTCCCACACCTAGTCATAGGCGATTTCAACCACGTGAGGAAGGCCCGTGAGAAGTATGGCGGGCTGCCAGTCCTAGACTCTATCCTGAGAAGATTCAATGACACAGTGGATGTTGCTAACTTGTTTGAACTCAACTCGAAGGGTGGAATTACTACTTGGCACAACAAGAGGGTACCCATTAGAATAATTTCTAGCTATCTCGACCGCGGCCTCGTCAACGAAGCTTGGTTGGACCGTTTTCCTAATGCTGCTGTAAAATTAGGGGCACATCCGAACAGCGATCACACATGGATGGAAGTTGAACTTATGGGCACACCTCAACCAAACCATCCCTTCCACTTTCTCAATCACTGGCACACCTGGCCCAGCTTCCTTGGTGTGGTCCAGGAGGTTTGGAGGCAAAACGTCATAGGCAATCCCATGTTTATTATAGTGGAGAAGCTCAAAAGAACCAAGGTAGCTTTGAAGAAGTGGTCTAAGGAGCTTATTGATCTGCCCAACCTCATTAATGAAACTAGGTCTACTTTCCAAGCTGCTGCTACCGATCTTAGACTTATTCCTCTTTCCGACATGCTTATGCTCAAGGAGGAAGAGGTCAGTAAATGTCTCCTCCAACTGGAGAAAGCATAAGAAGTTAGCTATTGGCAAAGGAGCAGGCTTAGATGGATCAAAGACGGTGATCACAACTCTAAGATCTATCACGCTGCAATTAAAAAGAACAAAATGAAAGACCATATCCACAATCTCATTGATGCTAACGGCGACCTTGTGGATGAGGAAGGACACATCGGTGACATGGCTATTAATTTCTTCTCTAGTTTATACAATCTGAGAGAAGTTTCCTCTCCTCAACCTAGCAGCTGTCCTGCCCACAAGGTTTCTGCTGAGATGAACAGAGAACTCCTTAGACCGGCTACTGAAGAGGAAATCAAGGCTGCCACTTTCTCCATTGGTGCTTCCAAAGCTCTCGGACCAGACAGGTTTAATGCTAAATTTTTCCAAGCTGCTTGGCCCATCATTGGTGACAATATTTGCAGGGTAGTCCAGTGGTTCTTAGTTGGTGGCAGGATGGTTCGACAAGCCAACCGTGCTTTCATAAAGCTTATTCCCAAAATTAATAATGCTGCTACCATGAATGATTTTCGGCCTATCGCTTGCTGCTCCGTGCTTTACAAAATTCTTTCCAAGGTGATTTGTAACAGGCTGAAAACCTTGCTGCCCAATCTGATATCAAGCAATCAATCAGCCTTTGTTCAAGGCAGGGATATAGCGGATAATGCTCTACTTGCTTCTGAATTTCTGCTTGACTTCCAAGTTAAAAGTAAGTCTAAGAAAGCATGCATAAAGGTGGACATCTCCAAAGCCTATGATAAAGTTAGTTGGAAGGGCTTGTGGTCCACCATGAATGGTTTTGGCTTCTCAACCAGATTCATTGATGTCATCAAACAATGTGTGGAGACAACTTCCTTCTCAGTACTAATTAATGGGATCCCTAAAGGCTTGTTTCAAGCTTCCAATGGCCTGAGACAGGGTGATCCGCTCTTGCCCTTGCTTTTCTCTTTGGTTATGGAAAATCTCACAAGTCTTACGAATAAAGCTGAAATGGAAGGTCTCATCAAACCTTTCAAAGTCCATGGTGCCAGAGTGCACGCACACATGATTTTTTCTAACGATATTCTCTTCTTCATAGATGGTCATGCTAAATCTCTTAAAGGGGTGCGGCGCACACTACGCATGTTTGGTAACATCACAGGTCTATACATCAATGACATCAAGTCACAAATCTTTTTGTATAAGTCTTGTGCCTCTAGAAGAGGGAGGCTTAAGGAAGCAATAGGCGTATCTAAGGGTGCCTTCCCCACCAAATACTTAGGCATTCCCATTGTTGGTGGTACCGGATGTGGGGCTGACTTCAAACGTTATGTTGACGATCTCCGCTGCACTGTTGACAAGTGGACGGGTCTGAAACTCTCCATGGCTAGGCGTGCTATCCTCATTAAATCAGTTCTCACCAGCAAAATTCAGTTTTGGTGCCGCATGGCTGAATTACCCGAATTCATCCTCCATAAGTTCAGATCCACTGTTTCAGGTTTTCTTTGGAGCGGTAGAGCCCATGCCATTTCTTGGAGCATGATTGCTCAACCTAGGCATGCAGGGGGGCTTGGTATTCCCGATCCTTGTGACATTTCCCTTAACGCAACATCCAGAAGAGTTCATCTCATGCTCATTAAGCCTGATAACCTATGGGCTACATGGATGAAGGGCAGATATGGTGATATCCAAAGTGTTTCCCCTATATACAACTCTTCCAAGACGTGGAGGAAAATGGTCTTTATATGGCCTAATGTCTGTGACCATTACAACCTTTCCAGAACTAGCTGGACTGCCAACAGCCCCAAGCCTTGGCGTATCAAAAGGAACAGCCTGCAAGTCCTATGGGATCCTATCATATGGAACAAAATTCACTGTCCAAAATGGAGCCTTTGGTCCTACAGGGCCATTTTGAACAGGTTGCCAACTTTTGATCGATTATCCAAATGGTACTCGATGGCGGACAACCGATTCCTGCTGTGCAAGAATGAATCTGAAACCAATGCTCATATCCTCTTCAGATGTGAGTTCTCCTTGTATCCTTGGAGCAGAATGTCCCTTAAATGCGGCTGGGGTGGCTCCCCTCCACACGGCTTGGATGATGCCCTTATTTGGGTCTTTAATCATATAAGATGCAACCTTGGATGGAGAAGATTCACTGGCCTTGTTCTCACGTGCCTTGTCTTTCATGTTTGGAATGAGAGAAACAATAGACTTCACGGCAAGGGTGCTTGTGACAGCCTTAAAGTGTTTGACAATATTGTAAATAGTTTGTTTTTATTTGCCAAAGGTAACCTGGGTATCCTTAAAGGGGTGAAACCTGAGGTTCTGGATATGTGGGGTCTTTCTTATACCTTGTACTGTATACGGGGTTTTGCTTACACCCCTATACGCCTTTTGAGAAATGAGTAATATTTTACCTTATCCAAAGAAAAAATTAAATGATGTCATATTATTGTTTTCCTAAATTCTGATCGATCCAGTTTACAAAATTCATAACTAATTCATATGACCTCAATAAATGATGGGAAAATATGCATTGGAAAGCCATTTTGGTTCTATATCATTTTATACCATTTTCAAACCTTGTTTTCAACATACAAATGCCTTGATATTTCAATAAATAAATAAATATTAAGTTTTAATTACTATCAACTAATGTACACATTATGTTATTAATCCAAATACATGTGATTTAAGAATCAATCAAGTCAGAGGACTTGACCTAAGGTTGTTCGTTCTAGGTAAGTGGGCCATGCATACTTGGCACAAGTAATTTTTTTATTGGATGTTTATGTTATGATTATGCACATTATTATGTTTACAAAATTATAAATGCTTTCTAAGATGACATCATGTATAGATATCATTGTGTGACTGATTGATTATGTTCTATTACAAAACCTCAACTATGACTATGACCTATGATTAATGAATTACGTTCAAGAAGGGAGAAATCCCATTAAGATATTATGAGCGATAAATCCCATTAATGCATTATGAGGGAGAAATTCCATTACGATTAATAGGGAGAAATCCCATCACGATCAAGATTAATATTAAAGACATCAATGATTAAGTCAAGATCTAAGGTAATGAACAAATATATGGAATTAGTTAAGTTCTTATATGCACCTCGATCATGGTTCGAGTCGTTATGGGTTTCCCTAGCATTATGGGCTTCCTAGAAATTATCAGCTCCTATGGGGCATTAAGAAAGGCAACATATATTTACTTATCAAATTCATCATGTTTAAATGATTTAAAGAATGATTAACATAATCCATCGCCAGGTCTATGCCAAGTTTATTTCAATTTTTTTTCATGTCAAGTTTACGTCATGTCAACTTATAATTATATTCATGTTTTATAAAGTTCCAAGTACCACTTATTGATGTGTCATCTTTGTTTTGCATGGCTGGAGATGTAATATTCGTAGTATTTGGAGAAATTGAAGAATAAAGGGACAAGCAAGGACTGGAAAGATTTGAAGATTTGCTTGGTCAAGTACCATCTACAAAGCTGGTCCAATGCCTTTAGATATCATTTACATCATGACTAAGTTATCTTATCCAAGTATGGCTCAGTAGATTTAGATTTCATAATGAACAAGTTTTAGATTTCATGTCTATGAACTATGTATGCATCTATGCTTCAAGTTAATGCAAGGTGTTTCATTTACTCTAATTGCAATAATTAGTATTTTGTAACATCCCCCTTGAGAATAATGCTTCCACTTAGTGATGTATGTGCTTTCAAAAATGGGATGTTATAGTGATCTTGAAAAGGGTTTCTATACAAGTAATGCTTAGGTTCATTGTGATACATGTGGGTTATTGTGAGTCACACAGATAGAATTTGTCCCTTCCATTGGAGTGATATATAAAATACTTGATATGTGTGACTATGAAATGCATGGTCATGCTCATGTGAGTCAATTTATGATATTGAGCTCACAGGTATCTCATATAGTTTACTCTAGTTTAAGAAACAAAGATAGAACATTAAGAGGATGATGTTTCCATGCCTTAGATTTAATCTAGATATCAGACACAAAGGGATTATATAATCATTGTAACACTGGTAACAATACCAGGTTTAAGTTGTTCTCTGACTTCTCGAATTATTTGTATGTCAATGAAATTTTATTAGATACCAATCATTGTTTGTGAAGTTATAATTTCATTACAAACATCAATAACAACATAATTTAGAGCCTATAGGATCACACACATAGGATGCACTGGAATAAGAGAACAATTGCGGACATGATTTGAAATGTTCCCAGTCGAATTACCTACTAAAATCATTATGTAATCAACTAGAATAATATTGGAATATATTCCAAGTTACTTTGTTAAAAGTTTTAATCCAGTTATCTGGATTTAAATTGTTGACTTAGATGATAAGTCGATCGGATAACCTCTACTGACTGGTTAGAGTTGACAGTCGGGTGATAGAGAACTAATTAATCAATTATTTGGTTAATTGATTAATTAATTAACATCATGATTCTAGAATCAAGTGCACAGGTGGCCTTCTTTAAACACATCTGTATCCTTTCATTTCCTGAGTTTTTAGAAATCGTAGTTCCTTTCCTCTCCTATTTAAAGGGCATCACAAACAGATCATTAGACACACACTTGTATGTGAACCCTCATCATAATCATCCTTAAGAGATACCAAGAGATAGAGAGAGAGAGAGATAAGAGAGCAACCATGACTCTAGCACATCATCAAGAGAGAGGCTTCTCCTTCCCGCCAACTATGGCAGTGCGACGAGGAGTTCTAATCCATCCCCATAGAATAAATATAGACATAGACATCATGTCACTATGTTTAGAGGATGTCAGTGAGGACTATTTGTGCATGCAAGGAGCAACACACACCATCATGTAAAGTGGACATTGTTGAGCCTGCTCTGTGACATGGTATACCTCAGAAAACCTCAATCTGTATATGTTTTTGTTGACCAGATCTTCTTGTAGGATATGTGAAGATTTTTTTGTTGTTTCTACCATCCTCTACAATTCCTAACAGTGGTATGAGAGCCATGTTGATCTAAGATGTATGTGTATTAATATCAATATGATCAGTTTTCTATATACCATTTTATTGGTTGCATGTGATGCGAACTATAAAAATATCAATGTGCATATCTGACCAAATTCCACATAAGCGACAAATCTACTATATTTGACCTAACAGACGGGAAGTCCACATAGGGGATGTAACAACCCACACTTTTTAGTGTCTAAAAGACCTTAAAGTTGTGAATCGTTACTCATAAATTCCAGGATCAGATTCAAGAAATAATATAGAATAGTAAACAATTTCCATTAATGAACAAATATTTACATGTTTGCATAAAAAGATCCTCTAAGGAGTTACATAAATTTTAGAAAGGATTAACTTATACAAGTGGAAAGATATACCATTACGACTAAACCAATAGGAATAACTCTAGTGTCTTCAACATCTTTATCTGTACCCTCATGTCCATGAATCAAGTATATATGATACCTAAAACATCGACTAACAAATATGCGGTCAGTATATTGCTATACTAGTATGTGGGTTCAGACAATAATCACAAGTACACATAAAGCAAACATCTTTATCTTGCATATAAGAACATAAACTTATTTCATATTCTAACCCATATCTGGTCTACTACCTCAGGTGTAACCACTGTCCCTTCGGGGATCATGTGCATTACCCTTAAGATCAGTCTTACCCAGGGTTCAGAATATAGTTATTTACTTTACATGATACTCATAGGAATTTATAATTTATAAGAAATAAATAAACAAGCAAGCAGTTTATTTGTCATTCAATCTCATCGAGAAAACTCGGCAATCTCAAAATTCGATACATGTATTCATAAGTGTAACTACATACCTTACGCCATTGCAGAAACTATGTCGAACATCATATGTACTTTAAGAATGCATCCAAACATCCAAGAAACAAAGCATGTAATCAACAAGTATCTGAAACAAAGCATACTACATATGTGTCACCATGTATTCACATTACATTAAACAGATCTAGATCCACTCCTAAACTAGGGTTTAGGGTTATCTTGTGTTTCGTCTAGAGATTAGGGTTACAAACCCTAACTTCATCATATTACGGTTTCTAAGATTACAAATTCAGTTATGCTTATTAAGTGAAACCCTAATCATCAACCTAAGCATATTAGACTATTCATGTCATTTAGATCACATTATCAGCATTAGATCATAGCAAGATGTTGACATTGATTTTAACACCCTAAAACAACATATAAAATATTACTAATCTGGAATCATCCATTATTCATCATTATCAAGGATTTCCTTATTAGACATGATAAGATCAGATATTAGCTTAACATAAATCAATCTACTTAACTAAGCATCATATTAAAGCAAATCTAAGCTTTCCTTTCTATTAATCACATTACAACACATATTCCATATACTTTAGGAACAAGAAGCTTAATTGGACTCTCATACTATTTTATTCGGATTCCTCTCATTCTCCTGATCAATTTTCATATATTATTTGTCTGAATTCGATCATCCTATGATATTTGCAAAACCATCATTATTGGGCCAATTACACGTTGACACGTCAGCGTTTACTATACCCTTATATGCCACATGGGCCCAGGATTGGCCAATGGCCAGCAGCCATCTTGGCTCAGTGTTAGCAAGGCTGGTAACTCAAAAACATAATGAATTGACTATAATACCCTTACTTGGCATGAAGTAATCTAGGGGCATGCGGGTCCTTTTACTGGGCTTCATCTCCCACCTCACATCAGGTCGCCTCCAGCGTTACGCCGTTGTGCATGAGAGGGTCACGACACCTCCCCCTTTGCCCCAGGGTGTCGAAAATATCTCCGAGAGTGTGGTTGCCTTCGTCGGACCCCTCTAGGCCATGTCGTTCTCTCAGCATAGTCAGGAGTCTTCTCGCAGTCCTCCTCTTCTCAACGGTAAGAGCGGCTGGAGGTTGAGCCACCAATCCATCTGACGGAAGATACCACCATCCCTCAGCGCATCGTTGCCACCCCTGCACCCAACCTACGTCGCTCCAGCGATGGATGAGACACCCAACAGTCGCCTGAATCTTCTCATCCCTTCCACTGGTGACCTTCCATCCAGCAAGATCTATCACCCACACAAGTAAGGGTGGTTGCACTGCCACAAGGCGGGTAGGGTGGTGCTTCTTGTCCCGGCCCTCTTTGGGTCCATCCCTTAGTCGCCGCAGGAAGGTGTGTTTCCTAGAGCCCTCACGACCGTGGGTGTCCCTAGTTGTAGGCGTGAAGGAAGACAAACGATGGAGGGTGGTGTAATCTGCTCCTTGCTTCATCGAGGCTAATAGGATCGTCAGTGTCACAGACTTAGGAGAAGGAAAATGACGATGATAGGAGGGGGATATGTTCTATGACAAGGATGGAAACCACCCCCTAACTTGCCCATGTCTCTTTCCTTTCCTATTACCCAAAATCCTCCCCGTATGGAAACTCCTCAAAACCTCTTCCAATCATACTTCCTAAACATGGTTCATCGGGTTATCTTTTATCTACTATGTTTCCTTCTTCTTCTAGGGAACTTACACATTGTTCCTTTATTTGGCTTATAAGGAAAAGGTGAATAATCCGTTAATTAATTATGTAAGCCATACATTATCCTAGATACCCTCTCATTATTTTATGTTCTAATTATCCACAAATATCTTGGATATTCAACATAATCACAAATCTCCTCAATATCCAAAACCCAACCCAAGGATCCATATGTAAAGTCGGATTGTATGATTGGGATGAAAAGTGACCCTAAGGCCCATGAACCACATCGTGGGCCTCCCAAAGGCTCCATGAGCTTAGTCACGTTCCTTTGAAATCTATGAAGTTCAAGGATGTAACATTCACCTCTCCTTAAAAGGAATCTTGTCCTCAAAATTCAGGCCTACTAAGCCTAGGTGAATGATGACTCATATTATCTTTAAAACTTAGGGTAGCACCCCACTTAGATGACTTAACAACTTTTCCTTGGTGTATCAATTTCTATTGTATTTCTAAGATTGGCACCTGAATTGAAATTTAAGTATATCCACATCTATAGTATACACATCTTATCATCACTTGATGCTTTCGTTATTGCTTGGTGATTTCTCTTTTCACCTAGGTTTCCAACCTATTATTCATTAATATCATACAAGGGGTGAGGTGACACCTCTAACCCTAGTTCATGTTATTACCCATTAAATGTAGGATATTCATCCTCATTATCTCAATTTTAAGCATAACGTGTCTCTATCCAATCTCCCTTCCTCATAATGAGATGAAATAAGCATTTGGTTGCAGCCCAAACACAAAGTTCATTCCATTCTAAGAGCGGAGATAGTACATCCATACATTAGCTTTCAATTTCACATATGAAATTGAATCATACCCGATATGACTCTAAACATACTTGTTATTAATTTCATAGCATTCTTATATTCTATGAAGTCAAGTGTCCCTTTTTTAGCTCTCAAGTTAGGGTACAACTTCTCTTAAGTTTCTATGACTTCTTTATATCTTTTATATTTACATCCCATGTATCATTATGATCCTTAGCCAAATCCATTAGGTCTCTAGAGGTATAGGTACTCTTGGAGTGATCTCATCCTTATGCATCAAGGGAGTGTCTTTACATTCACCCTACTGGGCCACATGAACATTAGGAAGCTGGCCAACCTCCTGAGACATGGGCCTAGGGAAAACCAACTGTTACCTCCTAACCACTTAGTCGTGTGCATTCAGGCCATATCAACTCCCAACTCTTCGGTTCTATGTACCTCTAATACACCCTACTTGACCCTAGGATTGCATTAGGACTCTACCCTTCCTAAGGGTTTATTTTGAGATGTCACATCTTTTAAGCACATTATTCTCTTATTTGATTCTTTAACCAGGATTGCCTTCACCTCTTATTTTTTAGTAGACATGATGTAGTGTTGTCCCAACATTGGGCTCAAGCCACCTTCCCTCCAGGGCTTGGTTCCATGCCGGTCTTACCTCCTGGGCTTGACCTTCCCTAATCTTCCCCTCCAGGGGCTTGATCACAAACAACTGCATTGTGGACTTAGGCCACCGTCCCTCCTGGGCTTGGTGCCTGCCTGGTCTTCCCTCCTAGATTTGACCGTTTCATGACCTTCCCTCCTGGGCTTGGTTCCTTACTGGTCTTCCCAATCCTAGGCTTGACCAGTTGTTACACAGAGATGCCATCCTTGGGTACAAAGAATGTAAGCGTTTTTATCTTTATATCTTTAACTCTTCACCCTTGTAGGTGAGGATTAAGTTATCTCAATACTTAAATACATTTATTCACTTACCTTTTAAGGGAAAGTCCTAGCCTATGGTGCCCTCATGGCTCATAGGAGGGGGTTAGGCTCTCTAGTCACAACCTAATCCCAAGATCTAAGGTTTTGCCTCCCTCATAGGTCACCTTCCCACTCTTGGGTTGACCCACCCCACGTTGGCACACTAACCCTAAGGGTTTCTTATATATCTTTTTTTTCATCATTATGCACAATTTTTTTTCATAGTAACTTATCAACATGTGTTTGCTTGATCTCTAGACTACCACCTCATGGGTTCCGTCCATTTGATGAACTGGGGCCACCTTCCCCTCTAGGGGCTTGGTGCCTACCTCAGCCTTCCCCTTCAGGGGTTTGACCATCATCACCAAACTCGTAGAGACCACATCAGGGGTTTGATCAAGTTATATTCAATCTTTCATTTTCATATATATATATACATATATATATATATATATATATTGGGTTCATATATTTCTTAAGACCTCTTACATAAGAGTCATGCTCCTCATGTACACATGCATGGGGGACTAGGCCACCTAAACCCATCCCTTTATCTTTCTTATTCCTGATTTCAAGTTTCATATGGGTGGTGTCCCATACCACCACACCATGTTCATTATTTAAGATAAAGGTTTTAGGGTTAGGGTTAAGCACTATACTCTACCTCTCAAAGTTCCCATATCCCTTGAATCACTAGAGTTTTCATACCCTAATCAAAGTCCTTCCTCTATGAAAGGGCTTACCCATACATGTATCTTATTAGTGTCTACCCTCTGTAGAGGGATCTACATGAAAGGTTACATCTTTTCACATTTTACTTCTCTAATTAACAATATCTTTTGAAAGCTTTTTAAGCAAGATATTAGAAGTAGACGAAGTTGTGAGATGAGAAACCTAAAAGATACATTATGCTTTACTAATTTTTCTCTTAAATTTTTAAGGATGATTTGAAACTATAAACTATTAAGTATTAGTTGATGAATATGTGCTCTGATACCAAATGTAACGACCCACACTTTTGACTATCTAAAAGAGGTCATAGATCGTCACTCAGAAATTCTAGGATCAGATTCAAGAAATAATATAGAATAGTAAACAATTTTCATTAATGAAAAAATATTTACATATTTGCATAAAAGCTCCTCGAAGGAGTTACATAAATTTTAGAAAGGATTAACTTAAACAAGTGGGAAGATATACCATTATGACTAAACCATCATGAATAACTCTAGTGTCTTCAACATCTATATCTGTACTCAGATGTCCACGAATCACGTATATCTGATACCTAAAATTCCGACAAACAAATATGTGGTTAGTATATTGCTATACTGGTACATGGGTTCAAACAATAATCATAAGTACACATATAATCAAACATATTTATCTTGCATATAAGAGCATAAACTTATTTCATATTCTAACCCATATATGGTCTACTACCTCAGGTGTAACCACTGTCCCTCTAGGGCTTGTGTGCATTACCCATAAGATCAGTCTAACCCAGGGTTCAGAATATAGTTATTTACTTTACATGATACTCATATGAACTTTATAATTTACAAGAACTAAATAAATAAGAAAGAAGTTTATTTGTCATTCAATCTCATCGAGAAACCTTGGCAATCTTGAAATTCGATACATCTATTCATAAGCATAACCACGTACCTTACACCATTGCAGAAACTATGCAGAACATCATATGCACTTTAAGAATGCATCCAAACATCCAAGAAACAAAGCATGTAATCAACAAGTATCTAAAATAAAGCATACTACATATGTGTCATTAAATAGATCTAGATCCACTCCTAAACTAGGGTTTAGGGTTATCTCGTGTTTCATCTAGAGATTAGGGTTATAAACCCTAACTTCATCATATTATGGTTTCTAAGATTACAAATTTAGTTATGCATATTAAGTGAAACCCTAATCATCAACCTAAGCATATTAGACTTTTCATGTCATTTAGATCACATTATCAGCTAGCATTAGATCATAGCAAGATGTTGACATTGATTTTAACACCCTAAAACAACATATAGAAGATTACTAATCTAGAATCATCCATTATTCATCATTAGCAAGGATTTTCTTATTAGACATGGCAAGATCAGATATTAGCTTAACATAAACGAATCTACTTAATTAAGCATCATATTAAAGCAAATCTATCTTTCCCTTCTATTAATCACATTAAAACACATATTGCATATACTTTAGGAACGAGAATCTTAATTGGACCCACATACTATTTTATTTGGATTCCTCTCATTCTCTTGATCAATTTTCATATATTATTTGTCTAAATTCGATAATCCTAGCAATTACTATGATATTTGCAAAATCATCATTATTGGGCCAATTACACGCTGACACGTCAGCGTTTGCTATACCCTTATATGCCACATGGGACCAAGCTTGGCCAATGGCCAGCGGCCATCTCGGCTCAGCGCTAGCAAGGCTGGTAACTCAAAAACATAACAAATTGATAATACTACATTTACCTAGCATGAAGTAATCTAGGGGCATGTGGGTACTTTTATGGGGTTTCATCTCCCACCTCACATCGGGTCGCCTCTAGCGTTATGTTGTTGCACATGAGAGGGCCGCGACACCTCCCCCTTTTCCCCAGGGCATCGAAAAGCTCTCCCAGAGTGTGGTTTCCTTCGTTGGACCCCTCTAGGCCACACCGTTCTCTCAGCATAGTCGGGAGTCTTCTTGCAGTCCTCCTCTTCTCAGCGGCAAGGGAGGATGGAGGTTGAGCCACCAATTCGTCCGACGACAGACACCACCATCCCTCGATGCATCGTTGCCACCCGTGCACCCCACCTGCATCGCTCCAGCAATGGATGAGACACCTAGCGCTCACCCGGATCTTCTCCTCCCTTCCATTGGTGACCTTCCATCCAGCAGGATCTGTCATCGCACAAGTCAGGGCGGCCGCACTGCCACAAGGCAGGTAGGGTGGCACTTCCTATCTCGACCCTCTATGGGTCCATCCCCATGTTCCCGCAGGAAGGTGTGTTTCCTAGAGCCCTCACGACCATGGGCATCTGTAACATAATGGAATTCAGATATCATATTGATTTTGGTTCTCGTCGTTTGAAAATGACGATGGCAATTCCACAATTTATGTATGAACTATATTTGAATATACTTGAATATTTTGTGATGAAATGAATTCTTGTCATCGTAGTCCAATCTAATGTAATGTGACCCACATTTGGGTGTTTATGATAATTTGAAAACATTGACTTTGGCATTACTTTGAAAAGTATTTTGGATTATAAGAAATTAACTTTAGAATCATTATTGGAGATAATTTAAGGAAGGTTGTTGTGATTATAAAAGTTGTGTTTTTTAATTTTAGAAATTAATGATCGATGTTATAAGAGATGGTTGTCGATCAATTGGAAGTGTAATTGGAGAAGTATAGGTTTCAAAAATTAATTAAAGAGTGAGAAGGGAGGTGAGAGTGTTGAAACGTTGGCTACGTTATGTATTTGGGGGAAGTAATTATAACCCGTTCAATTTTGTTATCTTATCATAAAAGAAACAGATGCACCATCATCCTTTGAATTAGAAAGTTTATGGCGTCATTTATTTACATTTTCATAAAAGGGTAGATAGTAATTAATACATTTTTATGGTAAGTATGTATGGATTATAAAATATCCACAGCGGGTCATCTCTATCAACCTTACTCGTTCCTAATTCCCTCAACTACGAAAACGGCATCGATTATTAGAATTTATGCATCCTCAACAGCCGTTAACCTTTTCTCAAGTATATTGACCTTTCATTTACCCTCGTTCTTCCTTGACGCATTGGCAACTTTGACTTAGTATATAGCTTTACACCGGGACACCTAGTAAAATACAGATTGCAAACTTCACAACAGGGTCAGCGACTCGATATCGCCTGCCTCAAACTTGCTAGTTCCACTCCGCCACCTGCAAATAGATCTGCAACCAGACAGATCTGGAAGTCCCCTAAACTTCAACCCCAGCGGTGCTCTAGGCGCTTGCATGATGTAGACGGCAGATTCGATCCCTGCTGCTCCCGCCACTTCCTCCACCAACGGTTCTAGCACAACCCCTGAAGATCTGCTCCTCAGCGCCGTCGACCTATACTGGACCTCGCCAGCCCCTCCGACCTATTCGACGGATGATAACTACATATAGCAATGCTCCACCTGACACAACAAGGGCAACCGTCGTAACCGCTATGAAGCACCGCCGCCTGACATGGTTGCCTTCGGACTGGCCGTCAGCAACCGCAGTTGCACGCACCGACGACATGACCGACGACATGCTAGTTGCAAACACGACCTGCAACATCATAACCCAATCACAACTACCAATCTGAAATGCATCCACGAGCCTCGTCATCCCTTTCCTATCCCCTAAAGATCCTCGTGATGATTGAAGTTATAAAAATTTGAAGCTTTCAGACGTCACCATGTTCTGAACCTGCAACCACTTGATGATGGTGCAGATCCCAGTTTCGTAGCTCCCTCAAAACCCAGCCATGCCTGCTAGTTTAATGGCCAGATCTTCAGAGAACTCAATGAACAACTAGAACAAGCTCTACGATAAAGCTAATCCATGAAGATCAAAACTGATCTCTCCTTTCACAGGTCAGCAATTTCTCATTGTATTTCATATATAATAAAGTTGGTTAATTTCATAACAAACCAGAAATTTCAGTAGATCAATCTCTTATGATCATATAATAATCTGGAATCTCATTATGTCCACTCGATCATGTAGATATACCAGATAAGTCAAACTATCACAATTAATGAAATCATATTAATGTATGCATATAACCATTACTATAGTAGCAAATGAAAGGTCTTTATAATTCCACTAACAAATAAGCCTAGATATCGATTGTACCATATAATATATATCACGAGGAAATGATCTAATTTGATTTGTGGGTAAACTAGTTATATAAGAATTGCGAGATAAATCCATGTATATAGACCAAATCCCTAAACCCTTAAAATATATACGAGCATATATTTTGTAAAATAAAATAATTAGTAATGGGTACTCTTGTCCTAGTCTTATTTAGAATTTAATTAATCTGAGAGAAGACATAATCAATTTTGGGTTAACTTGATGAATGAACACAGGAGATATTATAGATCACATGTAATGTATTCTATGGAGTTTTATACCCTTATGACTTGAATGAATTAATGAGTATAGACATTAAGAAATGTATGTCGAGAAATGAAATAGAAAGAGAATGTGGAACATTAGGTCATAGTCTATAATATGAAAATTGACAATTGAAAATGTAGTTATGTGGATGGCATAGACACCTAATCCTATAGTCCATAACTAAATATTAATATGTATGTGATCATGGAGACTAAACATGGACACAAATGTGTTAAGGATCATATGCTCACTCAATAACATGACAAACTTAGATGATATTAATCATAATGAAGGATAGGATATGAAACTAATATAGAAAGTATCCTAATCCTAGATAAGTCAATTTGAACAACTATTAACCCCATGATGACATAGAATTCATTTTCTTATTAGATCTCAAAACCTTGAAGCTCATTGAATTGTGAGTGTGAAACATCTTGGGTTTTTGCTTGAGTTATTTGGATTCCCTCTTGAAATTCCATGCATATTGTTTGTTGGTAAACCCAATACTTTTCATAAGCCATTTCTGCCTCTTTGAAAGTTCACCACTTTATATTCATTATTGTTAAACATTGATAAATATTATGATAAGCACTGGAATTGAATTCTTGGAGTTTTGACTCCTCGGACTTTGGTCCCTTTGGGCTTTGGCCCTTTAGAGCTTTGGCTACTAGAGGTTGGGTACGTCCCGCCGCCCTGTGCACGAGTTGTAATGGATTAGTGGTCCCCCAGTATACTAGTTGAAATAGCAGACTACCGTGTCATTCTCTCATAGATGATTGAACACATGGCATTGTAGTCATTGAAAGAAATGATATGAAAGTGCTTAATCCTAATATTTAAACTGATCATTTTGTTACAAATAATGTTGAATATGTAGATATCTTGAACTTGGAAAATGTTGTATAATTGTTAACATTATCAATATCATGTTGAATATTTTGATCTCTTGAACTTGGACAATTTTTGTAGAATTGTTAATCTTGTTAATACCATCTTGAACTCTATATATAGAAACCGTTGATACATGTTATTCTCTTTTGGCTAAACTAAGTCCACCAAATAGTCCCCTCTTAGAATTCATATTATACCTGAATCATGTTTTGTACCTATATTTTTAATAGCTCAATGATTGGATTTAGTACCAGCTTTGCTGACCTTTATTTCCCTTCACTGGGGTCCATGTGTGGTTTCATTTCTTCTGGGAACTCATGGGCAGGTGGTAGATGGAAGAGTTTGAGGAGACATGCACTGAGTAGTCCTCCGTTGAAGACTATATAGGAAAAAATTCTATTTCTTAAACTTGTAATCATATTTGTAGCTTCCGCGACTCTGTTGTACAAGCATGATTGTAATATAGACTTGTTTATGATTGTGATATTATTTTGTAAATATTCGACCGTAAAGATCGAGTCTTTACAACATGGTATCATAGCTATAAATGGTCGGCACTCATGCATGTCTCGTGGAAATCAGGATTAAGTAGGAACACCAATGGAGTAGTTAGATCTTTAAAAAAAATTGTTGACAAGAGTTACTAGTATAATTGGGCTAATTACTAGGAATTGCTTAGACTACAAGTAGGTAACATTAAGAGCCTATGTTGTGATGTACATTAAACTAGAAATTCCTCTTGCTCATCTAACTTTTGGACTTCCCTAAGGATCAATTTACCTGAAGCTATTATTGAGGAAGAAGTTTTGATGAACCCCTTAGAACATCACTTTGACCCAGGTATCCAAATGTGGTAGAGTATCCTAGAATATCTCATTAGTTTGGGACATTTACAAATGATTATAAATATGAAAAATTAAATGAATAAATTACATAAGTCCTAAAATCATTTGAATTTATGCCAATATTGTCACGTAAAATAAAATTCCATATTGAAGAAAATATGTTGACAATTTGGAAAAGAAAGTGACTAGTGTAATCTCCTTTCTAATTGTATAGTTACACCTTTTGAGGAAACAAAAGTATCTAAAGAAGTGATGACACTGGAATTAAAAATGTGTTAAGAATACAATATTAGATATATGCATATAAGAAATAGAAGGAAAAAAGGTCAAAATTTGAATCTGATTGAGGCTAGTTGTAATTAATAATTGTTAAAAAAAATATTGGGACCGATATAGTATTGAATCCTCAACTACAAATAGAAATTCGTGGAATAGATATGGTATAGTCATCACATTGAAATGAAAACCTAACTAGATTGAAAAAGGAAAATTTGATATATATATATATATATATATATATATATATATATATATATCATTTATTAACCCACAAAAGAATAACGCATGGAGTGGTGACCAAATATAGGATTAAAAAAATTGATATGATATTTAAAAAAAACTTGACCCTATTAATGATAGTTTCATTGGTTAATTTGTGGTGCAAAAAAAAAACTTTTGAGAAAATAAATGATTCCTGTTAAGTTGAATTTCATACATTTATATTAGAACATGATGTTACAAGTCTTATATGAACTTATCATCAGTACGTGCTCACCTCAAAAGAAGATATACCTTTCATGTATAGTTTGATCCTGAAACAATTAAGAAACTCTATATGTTAGTAAGGGAATTGGTTAGCCACCCTGAGTAGGACCTATGTTAGTGGAATGAGAATTATTAGAATAAATCCCAATAGGAAGAAGATTATTAAGAAGGATTTGATTTCATGGACGAAATCTCTTTGAAGGGTGGCAGAGTTGTAACATAATGGAATTTAGATATCATATTGATTTTGGTTCTCGTCGTTTGAAAATGACGATGGCAATTCCACAATTTATGTATGAACTATATTTGAATATACTTGAATATTTTGTGATGAAATGAATTCTTGTCATCCTAGTCCAATCTAATGTAATGTGACCCACATTTGGGTGTTTATGATAATTTGAAAACCTTGACTTTGGCATTACTTTGAAAAGTATTTTGGATTATAAGAAATTAACTTTAGAATCATTATTGAAGATAATTTAAGAAAGGTTGTTGTGACTATAAGTTGTGTCTTTTAATTTTAGAAATTAATGATCGATGTTATAAGAGATGGTTAAATTTTGTCGATCAATTGGAAGTGTAATTGGAGAATTATAGGTTTCAAAAATTAATTAAAGAGTGAGAAAGGAGGTGAGAGTGTTGAAACGTTGGCTACATTATGTATTTGGGGGAAGTAATTATAACCCGTTCAATTTTGTTATCTTATTATAAAAGAAACAGATGCACCATCATCCTTTGAATTAGAAACTTTATGGCGTCATTTATTTACGTTTTCAAAAAACGGTAGATAGTAATTAATACATTTTTATGGTAAGTATGTATGGATTATAAAATATCCACGGGTCGTCTCTATCAACCTTACTCATTCCTAATTCCCTCAACTATGAAAACGGCAACGATTATTAGAATTTATGCATTCTCAACAGCCGTTAACCTTTTCTCAAGTATATTGACCTTTCATTTACCCTCGTTCTTCCTTGACGCATTGGCAACTTCGACTTAGTATATAGCTTTACACCAGGACACCTAGTAAAATACAGATTGCAAACTTCACAACAGGGTCAGCGACTCGATATCGCCTGCCTCAACCTTGCTAGTTCCACTCCGCCACCTGCAAATAGATCTGCAACCAGACGGATCTGGAAGTCCCCTAAACTTCAACCCCAGCGGTGCTCTAGGTGCTTGCATGATGTAGACGGCAGATTCGATCCCTGCTGCTCCCGCCACTTCCTCCACCAACGGTTCTAGCACAACCCCTGAAGATCTGCTCCTCAGCGCCGTCGACCTATACTGGACCTCGCCAGCCCCTCCGACCTATTCGACGGATGAGAACTACAGATAGCAATGCTCCACCTGACACAACAAGGGCAACCATCGTAACCGCTATGAAGCACCGCTGCCTGACAGGGTTGCCTTCGGACTGGCCGTCAGCAACCACAGTTGCACGCACCGACGACATGGCAGTTGCAAACATGACCTGCAACATCATAAACCAATCCCAACTACTAATATGAAATGCATCCACGAGCCTCGTCATCCCTTTCCTATCCCCTAAAGATCCTCGTGATGATTGAAGTTATAAAAATCTGAAGCTTTCAGACGTCACCATGTTCTGAACCTGCAACCACTTGATGATGGTGTAGATCCCAGTTTCGTAGCTCCCTCAAAACCCAGCCATGCCTTCTAGTTTAATGGCCAGATCTCCAGAGAACTCAATGAACAACTAGAACAAGCTCTACGATAAAGCTAATCCATGAAGATCAAAACTGATCTCTCCTTTCACAGGTCAGAAATTTCTCATTGTATTTCATATATACTGAAGTTGGTTAATTTCATAACAAACCAGAAATTTCAGTAGATCAATCTCTTATGATCATATAATAATCTAGAATCTCATTATGTCCACTCGATCATGTAGATATACCAGATAAGTCAAACTATCACAATTAATGAAATCATATAATGTATCACATTACTATAGTAGCAAATGAAAGGTCTTTAGAATTCCACTAACAAATAAGCGTAGATACCGATTGTACCATATAATATATATCACGAGGAAATGATCTAATTTGATTTGTGGGTAAACTAGTTATATAAGAATTGCGAGATAAATCCATGTATATAGACCAAATCCCTAAACCCTTAAAATATATACGAACATATATTTTGTAAAATAAAATAATTAGTAATGGGTACTCTTGTCCTAGTCTTATTTAGAATTTAATTAATCTGAGAGAAGACATATAATCAATTTCGGGTTAACTTGATGAATGAACACATGAGATATTATAGATCACATGTAATGTATTCTATGGAGTTTTATACCCTTATGACTTGAATGAATTAATGAGTATAGACATTATGAAATGTATGTCGAGAAATGAAATAGAAAGAGAATGTGAAACATTAGGTCATAGTCTATAATATGAAAGTTGACAATTGAATATGTAGTTATGTGGATGGCATAGACATCTAATCCTATAGTCCATAACTAAATATTAATATGTATGTGATCATTGATGACTATACATGGACACAAATATGTTAAGGACCATATGCTCACTCAATAACATGACAAACTTAGATGATAGAAATCATAATGAAGGATAGGATATGAAATACTAAACTAATATAGAAAGTATCCTAATCCTAGATAAGTCAATTTGAACAACTATTAACCCCATGATGACATAGAATTCCTTTTCTTATTATATCTCGAAACCTTGAAGCTCATTGAAGTGTGAGTGTGAAACATCTTGGGTTTTTGCTTGGAGAAAAAGGTACTAGATTCTCTATTTAATTATTGAGTTATTTGGCTACCCTCTTGAAATTCCATGCATATTGTTTGTTGGTAAACCCAATACTTTTCATAAGCCATTTCTGCCTCTTTGAAAGTTCACCACTTTATATTCATTATTGTTAAACATTGATAAATATTATGATAAGCACTGGAATTGAATTCTTGGAGTTTTGACTCCTCGGACTTTGGTCCCTTTGGGCTTTGTCCCTTTAGAGCTTTGGCTCCTAGAGGTTGGGTACGTCCTGCCACCCTATGCACGGGTTGTAATCGATTAGTGGTCCCCTAGTATACTGGTTGAAATAGCAGACTACCGTGTCGTTCTCTCATAGATGATTGAACACATGACATTGTAGTCATTGAAAGAAATGATATGAAAGTGCTTAATCCTAATATTTGAACTGATCATTTTGTTACAAATAATGTTGAATATGTAGATATCTTGAACTTGGAAAATGTTGTATAATTGTTAACATTATCAATATCATGTTGAATATTTTGATCTCTTGAACTTTGACAATTTTTGTAGAATTGCTAATCTTGTTAATACCATCTTGAACTCTATATATGGAAACTGTTGATACATGTTATTCTCTTTTGGATAAACTAAGTCCACCAAATAGTCCCCTCTTAGAATTCATCTTATAACTGAATCATGTTTTGTACCTATATTTTTAATAGCTCAATGATTGGATTTAGTATCAGCTTTGCTGACCTTTATTTCCCTTCAATGGGGTCCATGTGTGGTTTTGTTCCTGCTGGGAACTCATGGGCAGGTGGTAGATGGAAGAGTTTGAAGAGACATGCACTGAGTAGTCCTCCGTTGAAGACTAGATAGGAAAAAATTCTATTTCTTAAACTTGTAATCATATTTGTAGCTTCCGCGACTCTGTTGTACAAGCATGATTGTAATATAGACTTGTTTATGATTGTGATATTATTTTGTAAATATTCGACCATAAAGATCGAGTCTTTACAGCATCCCTAATTGCAGGCGTGAAGGAAGACACGATGGAGGGTGGTGTCATCTACTCCTTGCTTCCTCGAGGCTAATAGGATTGTCGGCATCACAGACTTAGGAGAAGGATAATGATGATGGTAGGAGGGGGATATGTCCTATGAGAAGGCTGGAGACCCTCCCCTTATATACACTATTCTAGGAACCCTTCCCCACTATTGCCTCTTCGGGCTGGTTCCTTCACAGACTTGCCCACGTCTCTTTCCTTTCCTATTACCCCAAATCCTCCCCGTATGGAAACTCCTCACAACCTCTTCCAATCATACTTCCTAAACGGGGTTCATTGGGTTATCTTTTATCTACTATGTTTCCTTCTTCTTCTAGGGAACTTACACATTGTTCCTTTATTTGTCTTCCAAGGAAAAGGTGAATAATTTGTTAATTAATTATGTAAGCCACACATTATCCTATATATCCTCTCATTATCTTATGTTCTAATTATCCACAAATATCTTGGATATTCAACATAAGCACGAATCTCCTCAATATCCAAAACCCAACCCAGGGACCCATATGTAAAGTCTGATTATCCGATTGGGTTGAAAAGTGACCCTAAGGCCCATGAACCACGTTGTGGGCCTCTAAAAGGCTCCATGAGCTTAGTAACATTCCTTTGAAATCTACGAATTTCAAGGATATAACAGGGGCGCTACCCCTATGTACACTACCTTGTTTGTGTGGGACTCAATTTTGTTTGATGGGGAACATTACACATTATAAAGATTGCAATCTTTATTATATATGTATATGATTGATATACCTATAAAATCATACATGCCTTCATTGATACTTTTATGCAGTGGATGTATGCACAGTTATGGCCTGGGACCCCTCTTGTGCATGTTATACATTAATGCGGATGGTTGTGCATGGATCTTTTTGTATAAGTATTCGACTGTCATGTCGAGCCTCGTATTTTCTTTCAAAGTGTAATTTGTTAGTTCCTTCTGAACTCCTCTCGAATGTAACTCGAGGTTCTCCTTATCAAAAATCATGTATATTGGATAGTGATAGGTTTAGTTTTGAAGGACCTGACATAAAGAGGCAACTTGAAGATCCAACTCCAAGGAGTGTCCATGGAGCTCTTCACCAGGAGATCAGATATCGATTCATATGGAGGTTCACAGGTTGATGTAGCATGAGATGCAAAGGAATTTAGGTGGGTTGTAATCCTTTTTGGATCCACATGATTATATTGGTATGGCCATAAATAATTCTTGTATGTTTTTGGATTGTATGTCTATGGATTGTGATTGCCGATATAATGTGTATATGATATATATTATAAGTGTGTGTTGTTTAAGTATACATATGTATATAAATAAAACCCCTCAAATACAAATATCAAGTCTTAGATGCTTTCCAATGTGCATCACACATGGGAACCTTGATCGACTATGCGTGGGCATGCCAAAGTGTTCCAAACAAAATGGGTAGTGCAACACGTCTAGGAGAGCTGTCTGTCATGGGGAAGTGTGAGTTTATATATTTGGGCCTATCAAAGTGGGGTGCATATTCTATAGTGTTAGCCTTTGGGTTGGGTTTAACTAGGTGATCTTAATAGCATTAAGCACCTAGAAGCATATAGATGGGATATGACAAAGTATTATGCATTCATTAATTAGGAGTTGCAGTAAATGCAATTGACAAGTGATGCCTACCTAAATTATCAAATTGTGGGTGATCAACCAAGGTTGAGTCATGAATTGATGAAATACAAATCTTGACCCACTAAGAGGATTGCTCGTTATTGTCTTCTGAACTAATAGTGAGGATATAAATTTCAGTAAAATACTATGAGAAGTATTTAAATTAAGGACCAAATTAATATCGATAAAATCTTTTCAAATCAATATATTGACTCGTGAAGATATTTTTTGTACATCAGATGGAAAGCAACAAACTTCCACGACTAGTTCAGGACTCTGAGAGTTTTTCTCACTCATTAGCATAAGCTCTATGTCATGGACACGCCAGTACAAGAGTAAGAAGCTCTAAATGCGCCTACAGAGGAAAGTGATGCTTATTGTAAGCATACTGATGATGCAATAGACATACAATGCATCATGTTCTGCTCCATGAACCATGAGCATCAAACAACATGATAAATTGGGACTTATAGAGATGGTCACACATCTCCATAATGTGTATCAAGAACTGGCAAGGCAAGATATGTATGAGTCTCCATTGCATTGTTTGAATGTAATATGGAAGAGGGTGATTCGGTCAGGCCCCATGTGCTCAACTTAATTGGATATGTTGCAATCCTAGCTAGGATTTCCTTTAGGCCAAGAAATGGTCACAAACGTGATCCTATAATTGTTTTCAGTATCATATAAATAATTTGTCATGAACTACAACATTAACAACTTTTTCAAGCCGTTGACAGATTTTTTTGGCATGTTGAGAACTACTGAGGAACAAATGAAGAAAGAAAAGCAGAAATCCATGTTGATGGTAAACAAAGGAAAGGAGAAACCCAAGGGAAAAAGAAAAGGAAAGAAAGGTTCTAAGGTGATGCATTTTCATTTACACACCAAATCATTAGGGAGAGAAATTTTCCTAGAGTTTAACCTTTGAATGGTTAACATCTTGTGAATGAGTTGAAATAAGTATATAAAGGTATTGGTCCCAAAGAACAAAATTTTTAAGTGTTGGTCCAAACCAGTTGTGATGAATAGAAAGTAACTTCTAGTTTGAGAGTGATTTGATTAATTCTAAAGAGGAAATGAAAAGTGGGGAATTAAAAACTTGTTGATTAAATGATAAAAGAAACTGGGGTTTCAGAGGATTTCTGCCATAAACCATGCTCTTACTTAACTGATTTAACTTCAATCTTTTAATGACATAAATAAGGACCCTATCTATCAATGTCCATTTCGGAGCATAAATCTCACAAGGGTTGGAGTTCTTTCAATCCCAAGGTCTCAGTGATTTTGGATCCTTTAACAGTCATCCAACTAATTCTATTGGATGATCGATCCAATTTTCAAACCGATGGCTAGTCACATCACCATAAGTTCTATCTAACATGATATACTAGATAAAGAGATCATAACTTCCATCCTTGGTCTTTTTAGGGGGTAATGGGTTTATTCCTGTTGAGATCCATGGTCTCATCATCCAACAAGGAATATATTCTGATTAAGCAGCGATCAAGTAAATAATCAAATGATTCTTTTCGAGAAAATGTGATTTCCATTTTGGCATTCAAGCTCATGAGTTAGAAGATCATGTCACCATAACATAATAAATGAGATAAACTGAATAGAAATATCATAATCTCAATCCTTGGTCTCATCATAGGATTATGGGTTCATTCAAGTTTAGATTTGTGGTCACATCACCCAACAAGAACATAATCAAACTAATTAGGAAGCAAGTGCAAGATCAAAGGATAAAAAGATAATAATCATAATTAAGGGATTATGGGTTCATTCTTGTGGGGATCTATGGTCTCGTCACCCCACAAGAATATATCTATCTAACCATAGATCAAGACAAAACAATTGGAAAACATTCATTCACTAAAGCATTAGAGTCAAATATAGTAGAGTAAAGAACACGTGCCCCAGTAAGGAAACTACTCAGACATAATGTAAAAAGTGCAATTACAAAATATGATTATAGATCACTAGATAGAAGAGATAGTTGGTAAAACCCTCCACTCCGCTCCGCTTTGGCAAAAAGGGGCGACTAGGGCTCCCCTGCGGAACAGTTGTCTTGGGAGAGGGGCTCCAGGCTGCCGGTGAGCGCCTGCCCGCTCCCCCCGGGCCACTCTTCCACTCCAGGTCGCTCGACTTCAGTTCGCGGTGACAGTTTAGTCCAGATTCGGCCTCACCTCTCCTGTACTTCGGCAGTGGAGTTCCATACCTCAGGTCAGACTTCACTCAGGCGTCTGCGACTATAGAGTCTGGCGGCGGTGGTAATGGTTGGGGAGCACCTCAGTGGTTTTCCTTGCAGCCCCCTCGGGTGGATCTGGCCCTATCCTCCACCGAGTTGGTCCTCACAGCTTGGATCTTTCCCCCTTTCCTCTGCTTTCCAGTTTCTTTTTCTGTTTTTTAGTTTTCTTCGTTGTTCGGTAGGGTCAGTGGTTTTTTATCTGCCTGGTTTGTCGCCGCTAGTCGGCATTTTATCTATCTCGCTTTGTTGTGACCTTTCTTCGGGAGAGTGACGAGATCTCTAGCTACGTCTAGATCTCCCTTTTGCTTTGGATCGATATTGTTACTCAGTTGTATGGCTTTGTTTGAGTTGATATACGAGAAGAATATTGTCTTGTTCCAGCACCTCTACCACTACTTAATGCTCAGGTTGAAGGAATTCTTCATGAAAAGCTGCTTAAGATAGCCTCAAGAAGAAGAATCAATGCAAAAATGTCTCACTCTCATTCCAATATGAGTTGTAGTGCTCTTGGGTTATTGAACTTGATGTTTGTTTGTTCTCTTTGTATCTTTCTTCCCAATTGTAGATGTCGTATGACCAACAAGTAATGAAATCGATCCATTTGCTCTAAAAAAAACTAGATAGAAGAGATTCTTTTGATAGGAGTCCGCACTCCTTTATAGGGGGGAAGGAGGGGAAACCCATGAGGAATGCCTTGCTTCATCCCAAAGTCACACTGGTCAAACTTTAACTACATTGATGACTTTCTCATATTGGCATTTGACTGAGTGTTTACTTGCATTCTTTCCTCCATACCAAAATATATGACATTTATCAACTTTACTTTGTGCCTTGCCAAAAGAGTATACTTGATAACATTAATTGTTTCCACAAATAGAGAATGGGGAAATTTATTGAATTGCCTTCCCCTAATTACCTTGACCGCTCATTAAATTTTTTGACTCTCTTTGCTGCAGAAATTTGTTACATGAATTCAAGCATATTTTGTCCAGTCAAAATTTCCACATCAGCCAAAAATATGATCTTCCTGTAAGAAATTAAATTTCTTTTCCAAATCATATTTGCACATTAACTTTTGACTTTGTAACATACTCAAATCTTGGATAAAAGCTTACACTTACTTCTTCTTGGACCCTTTAATCATCATGATAAGCTTCTCACTAAATCTTAAGTGTACTAGGATTTATTAGAGCTAAATAACATAATGCACCTATAAGTATCCTTCATATATGCAATATTAGGTTTAAATAAACAAATACTTTAATAAAGGGGTTTAATGAGCAAATATACACTAATTAAATAATTTCGATATGACATCTCAAAATCATACTGAATGTATTTGAGGAAGATAAAAAAATAGTAAATATAAAATAATATATCAAAATCTTTTAAGAAAGACATTATATGGGTTCACTGAGCATTTAACTTAAAGTGATTGAATAAAATACCAAATGTCTTGGGAAGAAGAAACTGATGGTAAATTGTAACTCCTCACACCTTGCATAGCCTACCCTTTGATTCTTGTACTAATTCGTGTCACTTTTACTATTCAATTAATCGATAAGGAACTCTAACTGCAATGTACCTATAACCCCCTATTAAGTACATTCGATGCCATTGACAATTGATTCCCATTGTAACGCTTCATCGTGCGTCAGCCTTTCCTCAAACGCGACCCGTGCATTCTGGCGCTGATGCCGCCCACTGACCACCGGTAACCGGCGCCGTCCGATGCCCTCCTCCTCTTCTATTCGTCTCTACCTCCCTTCCATATATACCTGTTCCGTCCTTCCTTCTCCTTCATTCCCAAAAACCCTAGCCGTCAGGACTTCTCATCACCATGTGGCCGACGCCCTAGCAGTGAAACGCCGCCGTCTGTCCTACTAGAGAGGCGCCTATGCTCCTCCCTTCTCCAGCCAAAATACCCTCCTGCCTCAACAACATGGAGCATGCCGACAAGTCTACAAGGATACCATCGACCCTTAACCAGGGTCCTCGGACCATGTTATGCACCTCGTCGCCGACTCTGCTTCAGACCCAACGCCGCCTTCATCGACCCCTTCAGATCTCCACAACAGCAGTTCACACCTGCAACAATTGCCGGCCACCTGCAGATGGATCTGCCACACCAAATGCCCTTCATCATCGCCTTCCAGTGAGACACTACTACACAACACGCTTATGGCTACAAGCCCAAGAAAAGGCCACCGGTCTCTAAACAGTTTCGCTACAAGGTTAGAAATGCGGCCATCTTACAATTTTCGCTACAGGCTGCTTTGTTAGCGGGGCTCCGAAATAAGCAAGAATCGAATAAAAGGTCCTATTAAGCGGATACTAGGGATCTATATAGCAGTAACACTGGGATGTGGCCGACCTTTTGTGTCCCGGAGACAACGACGATACGTCTGGGGTTCCCGGGGATGGTGGGATCGGTAGTTTCGGTGACGTTATATGCTCGCTCCCGGGCCGAACGGGAGTCAGATCCGACGCCGCAGCCTCCTTTCAGTCTCAAATCCCTCTGTTTCGATCGGGACAGGATCCTCGGGCGAGCGTCAAATTCTTCTGATGCTACGACGAGAGCAGCCACGCCGGGGTCAACCTCGCAAACAAGAGTAAGAAGCGTCTCGTGTTGGTGCTCACTGGTGATTAATTCCCTGACTACTTGATTTCTCATGAGGGCCTGTTTGGTAGGGTGTAGCCGGATGACAAAGTGCGTGTTTAATGTACATTTTTACATTGCGAACTCACACAACTGCACCCTACTACACCCCAACCAAACTAGCCCTAAGGGTATTCCAGTGATTAACTCTATTCGTGTCATTGTAACAACGAAGCGATTGTTTTGTCTATACATGAGATAGGGCACCGATTAACTAGCCTTAAATTTGTGCTATTGTTTCACTTAAGCGGGAGTTCTCTATACATAGATTGATAATTGATATTGTTCTAATACTTAGTCAAAACTTTTTTCAAAACTCCTTGAGGGTGAATGTCTTCTACTTTAGTTCAATGTAGGATATATGTCTTCCTTGCCTATTAGCGAGCCAAGAAAAAAAAACAAAATCGTTTATACTTAATGGTGAATTTCGAACTTCATTATACCCTTCACTACTTCATGCGCATAAGTATGTGTGACGATGGACTTTTCACATTGCTTTTAGCAAAAACAGAACTATTGTGATGCTCTCTATGTTTAATAAAGTGCTTCATCAGCTCCATTTGCTATTATGCAGGTTTATTTTCATTTTTGTGCATACATATGTATTGCCGATGCGGGAAAATGAACAGTTGGGAGCAGTGACGTCCTGGTAAAAAAAAGTTTGCTGAGTTTTTCCGAATCTTACATTTTATTATGATAAGTTTTCAGATGTGAAGATGTTGTTTTTAATACCTGGCCAACCACGGCCTCTTCATGATAAAGGAGCTTGGATATGGCACTTGGAGGCCGACCTTCTCCTTGAATATGTATATGTGTAACTTTCTTTAAACCTTTTGTTATCTTCATCTCCTGAGCTGAGGGATATCACCTAGCAATAATAAATTTATAGGATGTTCTTTTCTAAAGTATTGTACATGACAAAAAATAGAACTGATGCCGTGTTTTGGATGTGGACAAGCATTAGTTTTAAGTTGTTACCTATATTGTTGTTGTGATTTTTTCTTTGCCTCTTGAGACTGATACCAAAACTATTAATAGCTAATATGTGTGCATCTAACATAATAGTCTAGTTACGTACTAGTTGTATATTGGTATACTTGATAGTGTGAGTTCATCCCATTTCCTCCCTTGTGGGTAAGACTTTGTGTATGAGTTTTATAGATATCCTTTATTAATTGTTCATACTGTTGGCAATTTTCATCATTTGGATGTGATATAATGTTCCATGCATATTGTATATAGTGGTTTCTTTGATTTTTATATAGTCTAGTAGAATGAACATGCTAAAAGTTGACTAAACTAGCATGCTAAAAGATATAATGAAAGGATGCAAAGGAATACCAAATAATATGCTAAGTAATTAAAATTATCAGGATCATTAATAATCAGATTAAATTGCATTAAATGTTGCAGTCAGCCTTATTGCTAGCTTTATCGTAAGCTCCCATAAGTTCCTTAGGATGATTCATATGATAGTAATAACTCCCGTAATGTTATATTGTTTTATCATACAATGTTAAGTGTGTAGGAACTTCTCACGATTAGGAGTTGACAAATGTATATTAAAATTGTTAGTTTGTAACACTATTAGAAATTTTCACCCAACTTCTACCACAACAAACCATACCTCATGTGCCATGGTACTAGAAAAGTAACTTTTAGGAGATGACCAATTTTCTCCACTTTCTGTGGTATCGATGACTTAGATTATAAGTAGTCTTGTGATTGGTACCAAATTTTTGCACAATTGGGTCTGGGAGGTTTCTTGTTTTGTGTAAATTGTAGTGTCCGGGTTGATGTTAGAGGATCACACCTCTGGGTAGGCTTCAACCTTTTAGTTTTTTTGCAATGGAAGTAGGTCACTAAACCCGTTGTTACCCGCAACCTTCAGTTGACTGGTCCCTTGCGTTAGTTATTGTGTGTTGGCAAAATTCCTCCTAAATTTAGTATGTATTTGGAAATTTTAATTCCAGTAGCGATGATGAAAAACTATATCTTATGTATATATTTTATTTTAACTTGGATCGTGTGATATCATTATCGTTTCATGTATGTTGTTGCATACATTATTAGGATATGTTCTCTTGCATATACATCCTCCTAGTGTCTTGCTGACTTTGACATGTGACAACATGATCCTTTTGGACATAGTAGATGCACATTAGACACTTGCTTAGTTTTTAAATATCAATACATGTTTTTTATTTTTCTTGTGTTACCATGCCACTACCAATATTCTTAGTCTTGATAACCTATAGTTTGCATGTATGACACACTGAGCTTTTCTATATTATTCTTAGCTTGAAGCATAGATATTGTTCCTAATATTTTATTATGTTATACACTAGGAAAACGCAATAACCTATGGTGTACTAGGTGCAACGCTCGCCTAGGCTTCACCTATTCACATTGCAGTGGTTCCTCGACCACCACCTGACAATTGGCGATCTACAATCAAACCCGTTGACTCCACCTGATCATATCCTTCTTAGCCGCCGTCGTTGAACATCTTCACCACAACGTCGACTGCACAACCTACTCCAACATCATCACAGAGACGCAACAGTGTCGATCTCCAGCAACTAGTGCGTCGGCCATGCATCTAGGCACACGGTTGTGACCCGTCGACCACTGGGTACAGACTCGCCGCCGCCGACTTCACCTTGCCAGTAACAGATTAGAAACAACCTCCAAGAGGTCAGGCAATGCCTCTACTACCAGCTACAATTAGTCACCATTTTTCTCCTCCTTTTCCCCTGTGATCCATCCGCACCCCTTGGTCATCTTTCTCCTCCTTTTCCCCTGTGATCCATCCGCACCCCTCAGTCATCTTTCTCCTCCTCACCTACTTTACCAAACCATCTAGAACCACCATAGCAGCGCCACAACAGGGCGAGCCTCATGAATCCAGTTCTGTGGATTCCCAACTTCTCCTCTTACCTCCATCCTCTCTTGGATACTTGACAGACCTACACCCATAACAACGTCGCCAACCGTTCCCAACCATCTCGCCACTTGTTCCAACCCTTCGAATCCTTCTCACCGCCATGGCCTCCAGATCTGTGCTCTTCAGCACCACCTGCCTTTCTCTCCCCTGGCGCCACAGAGCCTGCAACTTGTGGATCTTAATCACCATCCATGAAACAACATACATGTGGTCTTGGACAACAAGCTAATATGAAGACGTTGGCGCCTGCTCAACCTCCTTGACAGTGAAGGATCATCTTCATCACAGATTTAAGAGACATGGTAACCAGTCTAGACCTTGACTCATCCGTGAGATACTTACTTGGAGGTAAATACGAAGAGTATGAAGCTGACACATCTCTACCCCATCGACCAATGAATGATCATAAAAAATCAACACTAGGCCAGTTCTGCTCTTGCGTTCCGTTATACATAATCAATTAGTAAGGACATTAATATATGTGTATACAACATAGTAATTAATACACATATAAGTATTACCACTTATTAACAATAGTAAACATGCAATCTAAAATGTATGTAGGATGATAAAGGTTGTGTAGAACAATGGTCGAGATGATATTGAAACATATTGTAAAGATGATGTAATAATGATATAACGTACTTGACATATATCCTTAAGTATTTGTCATTTAAGTACTAGTGTGTGTTATGAATACATGTTTTAGTGTAGATTCAATAAGTCAAGTAGTCATTAAAAAGTAAATTTGTATAATTCTTCTTATGAATTTTGAACACTATGTATCTATATCGTATGCATCCTTTTCATAAGAGCATATAGATAGAAGATTAGCTCCGTGGATATTAGCATGGGTGACTTTACATCACTACAAGTATACCTATATGAATTTATGTCAGACTTAAACCTAGACTCCTCTAACTGGGGTACTTTCATCAAATAATATCTTTTGTAACCACATTCTTGACCTAGTTGACCAAATTGAGAATATGATTAAAAGAGGGAGAATGAAATAGAAGATTCAAATAGGAAGAATGCATATAACCAAACACACATACACCACTTAGACATACATAGACTTTTGTAGTGAAAGAAGAAAATTAGTACTAAAACATATATCTAATATATCATATGCCCACTTAATAAGATTAAAATCTTAAACCCTAATAAGACATCAATTGATCAGGAATAGGGTAAGAATAATATATAAAAATATAATTGGAATGTATATGTTCACTTTGACCAGGCTAACATACATAATTCGTTCCTAGGATGACTAATCGACTAAGGGAGCCACGTATACCTATTCAGTTGACCTTTAGTCGTGAAGATTAGGTATGCACTCCTCCCTATTTATAACTGGGCATTATATGACTAAATTTTCCTATAATGAGGCAACTTTTGCAATAATTTCTCTTATTTGTGTTGTTGGACACACTATATACCCTCAATTTGACTTATTGTTATTCTTTTAAAATTGCTATTATCATGTTGGATTGGGTCAATGACCCCACTTGCTATTGTTCTTAAATCATACCACATGTTTGTGAAAGGTATATCTTGTCACTCTATATATGCATGTTAGATAGTTCAACTAGTTTAATTATTGTAGATGCTTATGCGTAACCATTAGGGTATGCTTTTCTACCTGGGGTATGCTTTTTTACCCTTATATATATATAGAGGCGTGCTTTTTCACCTAGGGTGTGCTTTTCCACCCATTTTACTTAGGCCATTGACTCAGTGATGTCATGGTCCTACCTTAGTTACTTTAGTCAAATGTATCGACATGCAAATATTTATATGATTGGATTGTTGTCTATGGCAAGAAAGGTGATAATAATTGTTTATTAATAATGCCTCATTCTTTTGAAAATTGTTTCTCTTGTTACTTCTCATTGAAACTTACCTATCTTTAATGGTCCCATTTGTTGGGAACATGAAGTAGTAAATGCCCTAGTTAATCTTCTAATGTACATACTCAGCTTTTGCTGACTCATACCTTGTTTTTTTATTTATTTTTTCGGGTGTTCCCTTCCACCCATCTGTAGGTGCTTTATAGGACGGAGACTCATGGTCGTTGTGAGCAAACTGGTGGACATAAGGACAACTTGAGATAACCTTGTTACCCTTTGCATATGAGCTTATGTCTGTATAGATGTAATCTTTTCATTTTATGTACCTCCCTTAGGGTGAGAAAGTTATGTACATGAAAATAAATCGTAACTTTGTAAATACTTATGTTTTCTTATGCTTATTTATTTCATGGCTCATATTTTTACCATTGAGTGGGCCCACTATCGGGTCCCACTTTTTACAGAATGATATCAGAGCTTAATCAGTTGGTAACTAGACTATTTCAAGTTATCCTAGATAGTTCCTAAGTAGGTAGGTGACCTCTTTAGAGGTTGTCAAACCTAAACCTCAATGGTGTTTACCAATTAGGGTTTCACCCCCTATACAATTTGGTGGTATATATGTAACCAAACATAGTAGGTTGATGACCTATTTTAAGATAAACTCCTATAAATCCTATCATCTCTTCATAGGTTGCTTTCTGTAGGTAAAGGATGACTCTCCTAGGAAGTATCCTCTACCTCCCACCTTAGGGGAGGAAAATTCATCTACTATAGAGAGTATATTGACTTGAACTCACATAATTTTTCTTAGTCCTAGTACAAGTCTTTAACCTTTTTCCTTGTTATCTAGCATGTCTATAATATGTGAATTATGTAGTCTGAATACGAACTTAGGGTATCGACATGAGATTTAGATTTTGAGATGTTCTATGATTGTATGTGAAGATATGAACTAGATCCTTCAAGGTTACACTTGTCTTGCCTACAACATGGAGTTACCTTAACATGTTTTCTTGGAGATCTTAGTTTTGAGTAACATAATCACCCCTACTTTTTTGATGGAGGTTGTGACATCACATACATAGGAGTTGTCTTCACAGTGAATAGTTACTCTCCTATTATCTAGAAAGGTTGTTGAACCACTATGATGTATTGTTGACTTGAACACTCATAGCTAGGTATAACCCTAGTTCTCACCTTATACCCTTTATGTTGTTTTTCTAGCATAGTTCACATACATTCACTAGCTATTGAGTATGCATGGATAACCAATGTCGAACCCTATGTAACATTTAAAATTTTGATGATAAGTGATAGCTGACACTGGATTGGTTATGATTATAAAGATATTTCCTTCATCAGGGGGTTAACCCACAATAAGCTCTTCCCAAATCTACCTATCTAAGGATTGGACACATCTGATTGAGTGTTTGCTCGTAAGTGTGATTGATGAAGGTAATGTGACATGTGTAATGACCCTGACCTGGGTTATGATGTAACCCTATTTGTTTTGGCTAAGTAAGTTGCTTAGAAATTTAATATAATCCTCTAAGGTGTTTTGTTCTCATGTGACACACTTATGTTCCAAGTTTGGTCCTGATTGAATGTTGTTTGGGCAATGTTCCTTTGTTTTGGACCAAAGTGCAATTTACCCAAGTTGAGGGGTTATATTACAATATGTTACATGTTGAAAGTTCCCTATATGTTTTATCATCATAAGAGAGATAATGATGCTATACTTATGGAAAGCCTAAATTCCAAGTTTGAACATGTTTGAATAATGTTAGTTCCTTGTGCGCCAATTTTGGTACAAATTGTAATTTACCCAAAATGTAGGGTTGATATGCAAATTACCACCTCTAGAGTGTTACTACATCCTCTATGTATCATTTAGATGATAAATAATGAATGATACACCATGTTTGAATCATTTATGAGTGGTAGTATTCTTGGTGATGAAAAGACCAAGAAAGGGGTGGAATATGAAACCTTAACTTGAGTTGTATCTAGTTGAAAAGCTTATATGTGAGTGTCTATCGGTCAAGGATCCATAGGAGGAGTCCTATATAGTTTTGTGGACTCTTGTAAAATCCCATGACGTGCAAATAACCTCAAGGAGGTGAAGTGTATCGGTTTATAACTTCCTTAGAAAAGTTGTATCAGGTTGTGAATAAAGTGGTGATTTAGTTGATATATTTTATTCAAAGGGAGAAGTAATGGATGACAATTCATCCCTAGATTATTCTCAAGAGTTTTTCATGTCAAGATAAATGTTAATGCATGCATGTACATGTGTCACCCATGCATGGACATGTGGCACCTAGTAGCTCAAATTGATGATACCTCATTTTCACACTTCTTCATGAACAACAAGTATATATATCCCTTCTTTCACCCTTTAGTGAAATTTTTCGAATCTTACCACCCTAATTACCTAAGGTATCGTTCATATGGTACTTGTATCGTGCATGAGTGATGTGGTATCATGCATAGGCCTTGGGTATCGTCCATAGCAAGTTCATATCGACCAAGTAGGGTGATACCGACCTAGCGAGGCGATATTGACCATAGTGGAGTGTTTTTGGCCACAAGTGAGGGGTATATCAGCCAAGAGGGAGCTCAATACTTAACCCTAAGGTAAGGACATGATCATCTTCAACCTAGGATTGAAGCATGATTTTAGGGTTATGATCTTCCTTTCTTTTCTTCTTCACCAATTGCTTATCCATAGTGATTCCTTGTATATGAAGGAGTTGTGAACGAGCCTTGGGCTTTTGATAAGTCATCTTCAACCTTAGGAACGTGGAGCTTTGGATCTTGGAGCTTTGAAGTTGTTCTTAAGGTGGGTTATATAACTTCAACCCAATTATATTATTATGCACCTTCAATTTTGTCATACTTGTTGATCTACTTGCAATTTCAGTTTCTCTTGAATAATTGATGATCCTTTGAGTTCTAAAGGCTTCATGGGACTATTGTCCATGACTTAGAACAATAATAACAAAGGTATATAGGTTGATGGCGATGACATCATTAAAAGGTAAAGTGATATTGGGTTCAAGCACACAAGCAAGCACCTTTAACCTGACATGATGATGCACCTACTTCACTAAAATGATATGGATATGATGTTATACCTTTTTGCATGATACGGTTGTGTAGTATACACCTCTTGCACGATAGGAGGTCAAGCATACACCTTAAAACTGATATGGTGTGAAGCACACACACACCTCTCTGCCAGATATGGTGTGAAGCACACACACACCTCAAAAGTGATATGAAAGCACACATACACCTCAAACCCGATATCGAAGCATACATACACCTCAAGGGTGATATGGTAATAACACATACACCTCAAGGTCGATATGGTAAGCACACATACACCTCTAGGTAATATGGGTAGCAAGTATACACCTTTAAACTGATATTGGGTTAAGCATACACCTTTTGAACAATATGGTGTTGAGCACATATCTCTAAAATTTATGAGGTAACCCCATTTGTTTTATCTAAGTAAGTTGTTTAGAAATTTAATATAATCCTCTAAGGTGTTTTGTTATCATGTGACACACTTATGTTCCAAGTTTGGTCCTGATTGAATGTTGTTTGAGCAATGTTCCTTTGTTTGGGACCAAAGTGCAATTTACCCAAGTTGAGGGATTATATTGCAATATGCCACATGTTGAATGTGCCCTATATGTTTTAGCATCATAAGAGAGATATTGATGCTAAGTGGTGGCTTGTGGAAAGCCTAAATTCCAAGTTTGAACATGTTTGAATAATGTTAGTACCTTGTGTTCCAATTTTGGTACAAATTGTAATTTACGCAAAATGTAGGGTCGATATGAAAATTAACACCTCTAGAGTGTTCCTACATACTCTATGTATCATTTAGAGGAGATATAATTAATGATACACCATGTTTGAATCATTTATGAGTGGTAGTATTCTTGGTGATGAAACGACCAAGAAAGGGGTTGAATATGAAACCCTAACTTGAGTTGTATCTAGTTGAAAAGCTTATATGTGAGTGCCTATCAGCCAAGGAGCCATAGGATGAGTCCTATATTGTTTTTTGGACTCTTTTCAAAGCCCATGACATGCAAAGCACCTCAAGGAGGTGAAGTGTATCGGTTTACAACTTCCTTAGAAAAGTTGTATCGGGTTGTGAATAAAGTGGTGATTTAGTTGATATATTTTATTCAAAGGGATAAGTAATGGACGAAAATTCATCCCTAGATTATCCTCAAGAGTTTTGCATGTAAAAATAAATGTTAATTCATGCATCTAAATGTGTCACCCATGCATGGACACGTGGCACCTAGTAGCTCAAATTGATGACACCTCATTTTCACACTTCTTCGTGAACAACAAGTATATATACCCCTTCTTTCACCCTTTAGTGAAATTTTTCGAATCTTACCACCCTCCATCCCTAAGGTATCGTGCATAGGGTCCTTGTATCGTGTAGGAGTGATTTGGTATCGTGCATAGGCCTTGGGTATCATCCGTAGCAAGTTCATATCGGCCAATTAGGGTGATATCGGCCTAGTCAGGGGATATCAGCCATAGTGGAATGTTTTTGGCCACAAGTGAGTGGGGTATTGGCCACAAGTGATGGCATATCATGAAAGGGTAGTCAGGTATCGTGCAAGTTGCTAAGTATCAAGAGATATCTCAATACTTAACCCTAAGGTGAGGCCATAATCATCTTTAACCTAGGATTGAAGCATGATTTTAGGGTTATGATCTTCCTTTCTTTTCTTCTTCACCAATTGCTTATCCATGGCGATTCCTTGTATATGAAGGAATTGTGAACGAGCCTTGGCTTTTGATTATTCATCTTAAACATTAGGAACGTGGAGCTTTGTATCTTGGAGCTTTGGAGTTGTTTGTAAGGCGGGCTATATAACTTGAACCCAATTATATTATTATGCACCTTCAATTTTGTCATACTTGTTGATCTACTTGCAATTTCGATTTCTCTTGAATAATTGATGATCCTTTGAGTTATAAAATCTTCATGGGACTATTTTCCATGACTTAGAATAGTAAGAACAAAGGTCTAGAGTTTGATGGTGATGACATCATAGAAGGTAAAGTGATATCAGGTTCAAGCACACAAGCAAGCACCTCTAACCCGACATGATGATGCACCTACTTCACTAAAACGATATGAATATGATTTTATACCTTTTTACACCATATGGTGTAGTATACATCTCTTGCATGATATTAGGTCAAGCATACACCTTAAAACTGATATGGTGTGAAGCACACACACACTTCTCTGCTCGATATGGTGTGAAGCACACACACATCTCTTTGCCCGATATGGTGTGAAGCACACACACCTCAAAAGTGATATGGAAGCACACATACACCTCAAACCCGATATGGAAGCATATATACACCTCAAGAGTGATATGGTAAGCACACATACACCTCAAGGTTGATATGGTAAGCACACATACACCTCTAGGTAATATGGGTAGCAAGTATACACCTTTAAATTGATATTGGGTTAAGCATACACCTTTTGTATGATATGGTGTTGAGCACATATCTCTAAAATAATATGGTGGGTAACCCAATACACTAGATGATAAGAGTGGCAAGGTGGTTAGTACCCTAGTACATGTAATGGCCAATACACTAAAGTAGGGTGTGGCCAATATCTTCAAGTGAGGTGAGGATGTTACATCCATGATGGGTGAATTTGATACACATCATGAATGGTAAGGTTGATACCTTAATGGGTAAGGGTATGAGGGATATGATGATGCCTAGATTGATATACACCTAATCCAATACATGTGTTAAACTTGATATACATGATTCAACCATATACACCTTGTAAAGGTGAGGGTAAGACACTCTTAGGAGTGATGAGTGTAACACCAAGTAATGGTGCGACTAATACCTTGATAGGTGAAATGCCTAGAGTGGTTGATAATGCACAACCTTATATCAACAATGCCTTAACCCGAGATGAGTCCATATCATTAATGATGGTTGGATAATTCAAGTGTGTGACTTATGGCCAATACACTACATGGTAAATGTGATGTGTTAGTGCATAAAGTATTAGGATTGGATATACCCTAATACAAGATAAGTTGATGAACTTAAGTAAGTTAAAATCAATGAGGGAAATAATACACCAAGGCATGATAAATATCACATCCAACACCTTAAGGTTGATACACCTTAAATCCAATATACATGGATGAGTAACACATGAAGTGTGTCATGTCAATTGATACATTGAGATGTAATGAGATTAATGCACTTTGATAAATATAGGCTAACATACCTTGACAAAAGGTTTAAGCCAATATAATAAAGTATGATGTAATAAATATTCGAGAGAGGATGAGAGAGAAACTCATACTTTGTGTTGATTATTATTTAATGATAAATGATGAGAATAAATAAGTATGATTGAATACTTATGATATCAATGTATGCTCCTAGTTGTGTGGAGCAATGAATTAGGGTTTGAATTAATAATATGAACTTGAAACCCTATTCGGCTATAAAGGGAAACCCTAACCCTAATAATGGGAAGGTTGTATTTCTCTTATTGCATAATCCTTGTGAGGCATGTTAAATACTTGTACAACAAGGATAATGATTAATGTCCTTGTGAGCCATATGAATAAGTTGTTGCCTAGTGAGAGGTAACAAGATGTGTCATGGCCTTGTGAGCCATGTGAATAAGTTGTTGTCTAGTGAGAGGTGACAAGATGTGTAATGGCCTTGTAAGCCATATGGAACACTTGTACAACAAGTAAAATGAATACCTGAGTCTGAGGACCTAGAGATAATGTTTATTTGTTATAGAGATAACAATGTTGTGTGATGATCCAAGGGTTTGAATACCCAGATTTAGTAATCATGACAATGATGTGAAGGGATGAGAATTCCCAGTAATGTGATGAGGGACTGAGATCCCAAGTATCATGTGTTTTAAAGATATGAAAAGTACATGATAGATGTTTTACAGTTTTCTTTGTAGCAATTGTTGTGATTATTAATGATAACTTGTTTGATGCTAAAAGAATGTTGTAATACATGTAATACATCATTAAGAACTATAAAACATTGCCCTGACCATAGATCCATCAATGTCAGGATTTGCTGAATGATGAAACGGGTTCCCTGTGACATAACCCAGAATGCATACTTTTGAGTATTTGGGGGCATAAGTACGGACGGCCATGTGTGAGTCGACCCCCTTATGAGCCCGAAATGAATGGGGATTTGGCGATATGTCATATCCTAGCTCAAGTGCGACTTCGGTCATAGACTCTATGTTGAGTATGGTGAAATGGACTGTGGCTCAGAGTATGGTGTATGTGTCGCCATGACTTAGTAATTTCATAACTGGGGATAGTTGTTAGTAGATGTTTCCCCTAAGAGAGTGCATTTGATGCTGTAGCTCTAGGCGAGGATGCCTACGTACCCTGGCACAACTATTTGTAGTGACACGAGATGTCCTGCTTGTGGTCTTGTACTGACTGAGACAAGGGAGGTCATGGCAACCGGCTCTCCCATTAAGCTTGTATGGTACCGACTTGTGAGAAGTTTGTGGTCGGTTGGAGATGAATGAGGTATGCTTCATCTCCTCAGTGCATAAGCATGATTGTTAAAATATGTTCAGCTATGTAGCATATCTGCTTGAGGATCGAATACGAGAAAAATTGTTTGATGCGCAATTTAGTTATACATCTTAGTTGATGCATGATATTTATGTTTCTTTACATTCCTTGCAAAGCAGATAAATAATTTATAACTCTACCATGGGTAGATGCAATGTTCTCCTTAAGAAAGGAGATTACTTCATTCTATTCATATAGTGAATTATCCTACATGTTAATATAAAAATAAACCTCTGCTCAATTACAAATGTTTAATTTATGATAATAATAAGGTCGGAGGAGAGTTATATCTCTCACTGGGACAATTGTCTCACCCTGTGGGATCCACATTTTTTTAGGTGGACATGCACGAGGTGGTGAAGATCTTTCTGCAGAGGAGGAATGATAGTTGAGTCAGTAGTGACAACTCAGGTTGAGTGTACTATCTGTCGTGTATTGTAGATAGAAGTCCTATGTGTCGTCTCTGTACTCTCAGGTCCTTGGAGTTGGTTTGTACTAGTTTCATGAATGATCCGAGATTTTGGCATGAATGCCTCAAGGTTTTATGTTACTCCAGTAAGTGTTTTGATAGAGCAACTGTTAAATGTTGTCCTCAAGATGAGATGTTGTACAATGTAAATTATGATATGTATGAGTTTTGGATCTTTCAGTAAAAGTTTTTTGGTAAAGGATCTCCTTGCAAAATGGTTTTAATTTTTAGTGATTTTTGTTAATCTGTTGTTTATGTTTAATTCTGCTTAATTGTAACAATTTTTTTATCGGTTTGATGTCGGTCATTTCAACATGTCTTGTTGGTGTTCCTAAGAGTCCACTTCTCTCACCTTCATGTTGAAATTAGATTACCTAGTAAGTGATGTGCTGAATGATAGAACTATATAATTCACCTAGTCTTAGGAAGCACCTTGTTGTAAACAAGTGAGTAGAAAACCCTAACCCCTTCCTAGAGTGTTGGATGCCCATATGACTCACATATGTCTCGATATGAGGTAGTGAAGAATTATGTTGGAGAATGGTTGATGTCATTCTTTAGTAGGATATAATAGAAGATGATCAGGTGAAATATAATACAATTTTTCTCCCTATGCTATAGGTTAGGGATATCCTAGATTGTGCCCTCCAAGTTATAGAATAATTATATTTTTTTGTAGAATGACGTGATGAAAGAATAATAGTAGGTTGTCATGTAATGGGAAGTGGTTGACTTGGTTATCAGATCGATTTTGGCACCACTTTTGGATTTACATCGCAAGGTTTTTTTCTTCAAACTTACTTTCATTATGATACTATATATAAAAAAGAAAACTTTTTGGATTTTTTTGATGTTTTCATGAACCAAGTCACCACTATCTATTTCTAAGAAACCCCTTTTGAGTATAACTTTATGTTCAATTAATTCAAACATGAAATCCTAGTGTGCGATAATGAGTAAGAAGAAATTTTAGATATATATGACTTGGTAGATCCACCTCAAATCATCTCTTGAAGGGGGTAAGTTGGATCAAAGGTTAATCCTATGAGAATGGAGTCTTATAAATTAATAGTATGGAAGGGTGATTCAACTTCAGAATGGTCTAAACATTATCATGAACACATTAAGAAACATGTTGGGACATTTCTTTATTAATGACACATGAATATATTTATCTTCTAAATCAAGGTAGTAAAAAAATGTAATATGAATTGCACATAACATAATGGTGTATTAGGTGTTATGATTGATGGATTTCGGGGATGAAATCCTCTTTAAGGGGTAGAGTGTTGTAACATACTCAAATCTTGGATACAAGCTTAAACTTACTTCTTGGACCCGTTAATTATCATGATAAGATTCTCACTAAATCTTAAGTGTACTAGGATTTATTGGAGCCAAATAACATAATGTACCTATAAGTATCCTTCATATATGCAATATTAGGTTTAAATAAACAAATACTTTTAATAAAGGGGTTTAATGAGAAAATATACACTGATTAAATAATTTTGATATGGCATCTCAAAATCATACTAAATGTATTTGAGGAAGATAAAAAATAGTAAATACAAAATAATATATCAAAATATTTTAAGAAAGACATTAAATGGGTTCACTGAGAATTTAACTTAAAATGATTGAATAAAATACCAAATGTCTTGGAAAGAAGAAACTGATGGTAAATTATAACTCCTCACCCCTTGCATAGCCTACCACTTAATTCTTGTACTAATTTGTTTCACTTTTACCATTCAATTAATCGATAAGGAACTCTAACTCCAATGTACTTATAACCCCCTATTAAGTACATTAGATGCCATTGGCAATTGATTCCCATTGTAACGCTTCATCATGCATTACCCTTTCCTCAAACGCAACCCGCGCATTCTGGCATTGATGCCGCCCACAGACCAAAGGTAACCGACATCGTCCAATTCCCTCCTCTTCTCTTCCTCTCTACCTCCCTTCCACATATCCCTATTTTGTCCTTTCTTCTCCTTCATTCCCAAAAACCCTATCCATCAGGACTTCTCATCACCATGTGGCCGACACCCTAGCAGTGAGATGCCACCGTCTGTCCTACCAGAGTGGCACCTATGTGCTTCCCTTCTCCAGCCTAAATCCCCTCCTACCTCAACAACATGGAGCATGCAGACAAGTCTACAAGGATACCATCGATCCCTAACCAGGGTCCTCGTACCATGTTATGCACCTTGTTGCCAACCCTACTTCAGACCCAATGTTGCCTTCATCGACCCCTTCATATCTCCACGATAGCAGTTCACACCTACAACAATTGTCGGCCACCTACAGATGGATCTGGCACACCAAATGCCCTTCATCATCGCCTTCCAGTCCAGATTCACCTATTCACATTGTAGTGGTTCCTCGACCACCACCTGACAATCTACGATCTGCAACCAAACCCGTCGACTCCACCTGATCATATCCTTCTTAGTCGTTGCCGTTGAACATCTTCACCACAACGTCGACTTCACAACCTACTCCAGCATCATCACAGAGCCGCAATAGTGCATCGGCCATGAATCTAGGTGCACGGTTGTGACCCGTCGACCATTAGGTACAGACTCACTATTGCTGACTTCACCTCACTAGTAACAGATCAGAAACAACCTCCAAGAGGTCAGGCAATGCCTCTACTACCAGCTACAATTAGTCACCATCTTTCTCCTCCTTTTCCCCTATGATCCATCAACACCCCTTAGTCATCTTTCTCCTCCTTTTCCCCTGTGATCCATCTGTACCCCTTGGTCATCTTTCTCCTCCTCACCTACTTTACCAAACCATCTTGAACCACCATAGCAATGCCACAACAAGGCGAGCCTCATGAATCCTGTTCTGTAGACTCCCAACTTCTCCTCTTACCTCCATCCTCTCTTGGATCCTCAACAGACCTACACTCATAGCAACGTCGGCATCCGTTCCCAACCATCTCCACTTGAACCAACCCTTCAGATCCTTCTCACTGCCATGGCCTTCAGATCTGTATTCTTCAGTGCCACCTGCCTTTCTCTCCCCTGGCACCACAAAGCCTGCAACTTGTGGAGCTTAACCACCATCCATGAAACAACATACATGTGGTCTTGGGCATAAAGCTAATATGAAGACGCTGGTACCTACTCAACCTCCTTGGCTGTGAAGGATCATATGTATCCATCATAGATTTAAGAGACATGGTAACCAGTCTAGAGCTTAACTTGTCCATGAGATACTTCCTTGGAGGTAAATACAAAGAGTATGAAGCTAATACATCCCTACCCCATCGACCAATGAATGATCATCAAAAATCAACACTAGGTCAGTTCTTCTCTTACGTTCCGTTATACATAATCAATTAGTAATGACATTAATATATGTGTATACACCATAGTAGTTAGTACACATATAAGTATTACCATGTATTAACAATAGTAAACATGCAATCTGAAATGTATATAGGATGATAAAGGTTGTGTAGAACAATAGTCGAGATTATATTGAAACATATTGTAAAGATGATGTAATAATGATATAACCTACTTGACATATACCCTTAAGTATTTGTCATATAAGTACTAGTGTGTGTTATGAATACATGTTTAAGTGTAGATTCAATAAGTCAAGTAGTCATTAAAAAGTAAATTTGTATGATTCTTCTTATGGATTTTAAACACTATGTATATATATCGTATGCATCCTTTTCATAAGAGTATATAGATAGAAGATTAGCTCTGTGAATATTAACATGGGTGACTTTACATCACTACAAGTATACCTATATGAATTTATGTTGGACTTAAACCTAAACTCCTCTAATTGGGTACTGTCATCAAATAATATCTTTTGTAACCACATTCTTGAACTAGTTGACCAAATTGAGAATATGATTAAAAGAGGGAGAATGAAATAGAAGATCCAAATTTGAAGAATGCATATAACCAAACACACATATGTCACTTAGACATACATAGACTTATGTGGTTAAAGAAGAATATTAGTACTAAAATATATATCTAATATATCATATGCCCACTTAATAAGATTAAAATCTTAAACCCTAATACGACATCAGTTGATAAGGAATAGGGTAAGAGTATTATATAAAAATAGAATTGGAGTGTATATTATCACTTTGACCTGGCTAACATACATAATATTTTCCTAGGATGACTAATCGATGAAGGGGACCACATATACCTATTGAGTTGACCTTTAGTCATGAAGATCAGGTTTGTACTCCTCCCTATTTATAATTGGGCATTATATGACTAAATTTTCCTATAATAAGGCAGCTTTTGCAATACTTTCTCTTATTCCAGTTGTTGGACACACTATATACTCTCAATTTAACTTATTATTATTTTGAAATTACTATTATCATGTTGGATTGGGTCAATGACCCCACTTGCTATTGTGATGAAATCATGCCACACATTTGTGCAAGGTATATCTTTCCACTCTCTTTATGCATGTTAGATAGTTTGACTAGAGTAACTATTGTAGACGGTTATGTGTAACCATTAGGGTATGCTTTTCTACCCTTATATATACATAGGCATGCTTTTCCGCCAAGGGTGTGCTTTTTATTGGATCCTAGATGGGTGATTAGATGCTCTAGAGGGGGGGTGAATAGAGCTGAAAGCACTTACACAAAATTCATTAAACCTTCAAGATATATGATAAGATAAGGTTGCTAAATAGGTAATTTGAGTGCAACTAAATCATGCATAGCAAGGATAAGAGAGATTGAACATGCACCAATTAGACAAGCTATTTAGAGTGGTTCCACACTTCAAACTAGAAGTGTGTCAGTCCACTTGCCTAGAGAGGTCAATCTCTAGGACTTCCAACAATTGCACTCTTATATTCACTTATAAGACTTACAATACATGACCAACAAACGACTTACCTATCCAATACAAAGAGTCTTCAACCTTACCAAGGACTTACCCACTTTGCAAGAGTCTTTGGCCTTCTCCAAGGACTTACCCACTCTTGCACAAGTCTTCGGCCTTGCAAGAATTACCCACTCTTCTTGGATCTTCCACCTTTGACTTCACCTTCACTCGGAGAAGCTTCCACCAAGGTCTTACCCACTTGAGCTTGAGTCTTCTGCCTTCTCCAAGGGCTTACCCACTCTAGCTCCAAGTCTTTATCCTTGATCTTCACCAAGGGATGCCTTCCCTTATTCTTCTTCACCTCTCTTGGACAAGAGAGAGAACCTTCATCTTCATGATTGCAAAGATAGAAAGGAGGTGGTGGAAGTGAGAGCCTCACAAGATATACAAATAGGACTATCTCTCTTACAGATTTCCTACTCACTCTAATGGATGTAGCAAGTGATTAAGCTTAGAGAGAGAGAGGAGGCTGTAGGAAGCACTCAACTATAGAATAGGAGCCTCACAAAGAGTTTGCAATGAATGCTCAACCTTGGAATGAAGCCCAAGGGGTCCTATTTATAGCTGGGGATGCCTCTTAGCCTTTGGGAACACTTGTGAACGAAAACTAGCCGTTTTGTGTCTTGCAACGGATCTATTTTCACCTGTTGCAACTCCACAACGGCTAGAAACACTTTTCTACACTTTTCCGTACAGTGCAATCGGTCGGGTTTCTATATGTGTAACTCGACCGATGCAATCTTCAGAAAATCAGCCCAGGTGGATCAGTCGAGTTTCAGGGTGGGAAACTGCACCGATTCAATCTTCAGAAAATCAGCCCAGGTGGATCGGTCGAGTTTCAGGGTGGGAAACTGGACCGATCAAGTGCATGTAATTGATTTTCAAAGTTGCTTTAAAAGTGCTCTAATATTCGATCTAAGTGTTCCTGATATTTTTTCTAAGCTTAATTACAAGTCATACAATCATTACAAGTGATTTACAACATGATTCTAATGGATATACATCATATTACAAAAACGTGCACTTGTATGACTTTGACTTGTCTTTTCTCCAATTTGAGATGCGCAAGTTAGGGCAATTGGAGTGTGTCTATACCTAATCTGAAATCACTCAAGTAGAAGCATTAGACACCAATATGTGGAATGGTTAGTCATCATCAAAACATGGGTTTAGTCAATTTAGACGTGAGTCAACATTGACCTAATTGACCTTGAGTCAACATTCTCCCCCTTTTTGAAGATGACAAACCATTCCACAAATGTATTGAAAGCATTTAAGTAAATTCATACCTTTGGAGAAACCTAGGGGTTTCAATAGAATGGAGTTCATATGCCCCCCCTCAATTGTTGCACATGGAATTTTCATACTCCCCCTCAATTGATGTTATTTCTCCTGCATTGGTTAACTTTCATAACATGTATAGAATACTATGTCTTCTATTCACATATGTTCTACACATATATGTCTTCTCCCCTTTACCTTCTCCCTTTACATGAACATGCTTCTCCTCTTCATGTAAGACATGCCTTCTTCCTCTTTTTAAAAGAAGACATACCTTTCTCCCCCTTTGTCATTTCAAAAAGAGGGGTTATGAAGAAATAAGAAACATCACTTGTTAAAGAGAAAAGGAGATAACACAAATATATATAAGGAGAGTAGAAGAGCACAAATAGGGTCTTGTCCAAGCATAGAAAGAAAAGCAAGTTAAAACTTATACTTGAACAACCCAAAAATGCAAGATAAAGTGTTGCAGAAAAACAATAAATTGCAATTTTGACCCTCAAGATGATGGAATTTGATCAAAAACCATCGGAGCTCATGGAAAAGCGATGAGTCTTGCTCAAAAGGTTGTTTCTGCATGAAAAACACTAGTCTTGCACCAAAAACTGAAACTGGAGCAAAAGCTGCATAAAATCTAAAAATACTCCAATTTCTACATATAATGTAGATCTATGTACCCTGCATCACAATGTTATGCAAGCAACTCGAGATAGTAGATATGCAATTCAAGGAACAATCTTGAGCATGTATGACTAGATACAAGCATAGCATATAGATGAGCAAATATTCCAATTATAAACAGGGTTAGAACTACATGTATATGATCTACTAGTAGATGATATCACAAGTTAGGACTAATACTAGGATCTAGATCATAGCAAGAGATACACAAGATAAAGCAAGCTATGAGTAGATATAGAGATATATCCAAACAAAGAGATATGCAATTTTAGAAGCATGAGAGGATATAACTCACTAGATATGCATCCTTACCATAAGATGATTACCCCTATGAACCTCAAGGTTGTATCAATACAAGATATACACCTAGATAGATGTAGCAATTTAGAGCACAATGGAAGCAATTTTTAGACACAACCAAGAGATCCAAAGAGATCATCATCAAAACCTACAAAACAACTCAAAGCAAGTAATTGCAAGATATAGATATACCAATTTAGAGCAATTAGAGAGATAGAGTTGTAAGCAAGATAGGCAATTCAGAACATGGAAATATGCATATGTCAAGGTACCAATGAGAGTGCCAAAGAATAAGGCCATTGGTTGAGAAAATCTAGTTGAGAGGGAAATTCTCACTCAATAAGCCAACTATGTATTCTGTGCACAGTGTTATCGGTCGAGTTCTATGCATTGACAACTCGACCGATGACAGCTGTTGGCAACACCCATTGGTGCCTATCGGTCGAGTTTCAATAGGGCAAACTCAACCGACAGACCAGCTGTCAAAAAGCACATATATTTCATAAAAACATATTTAAAGGCATGCTAAAAATACAAACCATATCCAAACATGTCTAAGCAAGTTAGTAATGCACTATAGAAGCATTAGAAATAGTTTTTGAGCAAGAGTGTGAAGGGAAACACAAAATACCACTTTTGACTCAAAAACCATATGTATAGTGCACACTAACTTGACAAAAACAAGTTAGGATAGGTTATAAGCAATAAAACATTTACCTTTGTGCTTACCATTTCCTTTTCCACTTGTTGTCATCCTCTACACATCTCACCTTTCTTCTTTCATGTGGATTGAGAAGTCAATTTGCAAATTAGTGGCTCAAGTCAATCCATTTGCAAGTACCTACAAGAAGAAAGATGAAATGGTCCCCAATCATGTTTTTGGGTCCGGAGGGGTTAGTTTAGCAACCCAAGTCCTATTGCTCTTGGGTGCTTTCCTAAAAGGACAACAAGTAGAATAATGACCAATATCATTGCAATAGTTGCAAGTGCCCGTAGCCTTAGAACTGGAGGATTCTTCATTGAAAATTGAAGGTCCTTTGTCTTTGTTGTTCCTTTGGCTACAGTCAAGTCTAATGCCATCTCTACCCATTTGTTTGGTAGTATGGTCTAGGATTTGATTAAGATTCTTTTTATCACCAAAGAATCTTTGCAAAGAAGATCTCAAACTATGATTGTCATGCATAAGAGAAGTAAAGGTAAAACACAATAGATTCATATCATCTCTAGCATGCACAAGATAGATTTCTAAGCAAACATCTTTAGTCATATAAGAATCTTTATCACAAGATAGAGCATAAAAATAAGAAAAGATAGTATGAGGGTCAACAGCAATTACACTACTAAAGAAGGAAGCAAGTTCATACACAAGACAAGTAATCTTTGAAGGATAAACTTTATCTACACATTCTATTCCTTGAAAAGTAAGCTCTTGACTCTCATAAGCACATTTAAGATCATAAGAAACAATAGAGAGAGAAACAATAGTAGTAGCAAGCTCTATAAATGAAGTAGTCATAGAAGGTTGAGATTCTAAAAATTTAATCTTATCAAACAAGGTAGAATTTGCAAATTTAGAAGCATTTAGTTGACTAAGATAAAAATTGGTTAGAATCTCAACACTTGGATTTACCCCATTTAAATCTTTAATTGAGCTTGTCAAGAGGGTGCAACGGCATCTTCCATCTTCAAATTCACTAGATCTTCCACTAGTGCTTTTATTTTTTGATGGAGCCTTTGTGATCCCTTTTTCACTCTTGTTTCCTTCTATTGTTCTCTTTGAAGGTTGCCCATCTTCATAATCACCCATATTCTCCTACTTGTGGAAGTATGCTTGGAGAAGACCCGCTCTGATACCACTTGTTGGATCCTAGATGGGTGATTAGATGCTCTAGAGGGGGGGGGTGAATAGAGCTGAAAGCACTTACACAAAATTCATTAAACCTTCAAGATATATGATAACATAAGGTTGCTAAATAGGTAATTTGAGTACAACTAAATCATGCATAGCAAGGATAAGAGAGATTGAACATGCACCAATTAGACAAGCTATTTAGAGTGGTTCCACACTTCAAACTAGAAGTGTGTCAGTCCACTTGCCTAGAGAGGTCAACCTCTAGGACTTCCAACAATTGCACTCTTATATTCACTTATAAGACTTACAATACATGACCAAAAAAGGACTTACCTATCCAATACAAAGAGTCTTCAACCTTACCAAGGACTTACCCACTTTGCAAGAGTCTTTGGCCTTCTCCAAGGACTTACCCACTCTTTCACAAGTCTTCGGCCTTGCAAGAATTACCCACTCTTCTTGGATCTTCCGCCTTTGACTTCACCTTCACTCAGAGAAGCTTCCACCAAGGTCTTACCCACTTGAGCTTGAGTCTTTTGCCTTCTCCAAGGGCTTACCCACTCTAGCTCCAAGTCTTTAGCCTTGATCTTCACCAAGGGATGCCTTCCCTTGTTCTTCTTCACCTCTCTTGGACAAGAGAGAGAACCTTCATCTTCATGATTGCAAAGATATAAAGGAGGTTGTGGAAGTGAGAGCCTCACAAGATATACAAATAGGACTAGCTCTCTTACAGATTTCCTACTCACTCTAATGGATGTAGCAAGTGATTAAGCTTAGAGAGAGAGAGGAGGCTGTAGGAAGCACTCAACTATAGAATAGGAGCCTCACAAAGAGTTTGCAATGAATGCTCAACCTTGGAATGAAGCCCAAGGGGTCCTATTTATAGCTAGGGATGCCTCTTAGCCTTTGGGAACACTTGTGAACGAAAACTAGCCGTTTTGTGGCTTGCAACAGATCTATTTTCACTTGTTGCAACTCCACAACGGCTAGAAACACTTTTCTGCACTTTTCCGTACAGTGCAATCGGTCGGGTTTCTATATGTGTAACTCGACCGATGCAATCTTCAGAAAATCAGCCCAGGTGGATCGGTCGAGTTTCAGGGTGGGAAACTGGACCGATTCAATCTTCAGAAAATCAGCCCAGGTGGATCGGTCGAGTTTCAGGGTGGGAAACTGGACCGATCAAGTGCATGTAATTGATTTTCAAAGTTGCTTTAAAAGTGCTCTAATATTCGATCTAAGTGTTCCTGATATTTTTTCTAAGATTAATTACAAGTCATACAATCATTACAAGTGATTTACAACATGATTCTAATGGATATACATCATATTACAAAAACGTGCACTTGTATGACTTTGACTTGTCTTTTCTCCAATTTGAGATGCGCAAGTTAGGGCAATTGGAGTGTGTCTATACCTAATCTGAAATCACTCAAGTAGAAGCATTAGACACCAATATGTGGAATGGTTAGTCATCATCAAAACACGGGTTTAGTCAATTTAGACGTGAGTCAACATTGACCTAATTGACCTTGAGTCAACACTTTTCTACTCATTTACTTAGGCCATTGACTCAGTGGTGTCATGGTCCTACGTTAGTTACTTTAGTCAAATGTATTGGCTTGCAAATATTATATGATTGGATTGTTGACTATGGCAAGAATGGTGGTAATAATTGTTTATTTATAATTCCTCATTCTTTTGAAAATTCTTTCTCTTATTACTTCTCATTGAAACTTACCTATATTTAATGGCCCCTTTTGTGGGGAACATAAAGTAATTAATGCCCTAGTTGATCTTCTAATGTACATACTCAACTTTTGCTAACTCATACCTTATTTTCCTATTTTTTTCAGGTGTTCCCTTCCCCTAGGTGTAGGTGCTTTATAGAACGGAGACTCATGGTGATTGTGAGCTAACTAGTGGACATAAAGATAACTTGAGATAGCCTTATTACCCTCTGCATATGGGCTTATGTTTTTATAGATGTAATATTTTCATTTTATGTACCTCCCTTAGGGGGAGAAAGTTATGTATATGAAAATAAATTGTAACTTTGTAAATAGTTATGTTTTCCGCTGCTTATTTATTTCATGGCTCATGTTTTTACCATTGAGTGGGCCCACTATCGGGTTCCACTCTTTAGAGACTTTGTATGAAAAAATACAATGATTTTGGTGCATGATAATTATATATATAAATTAATATATATATATAGATATACATATAAATTAATATATATATACACACACATAGGCATTCATTCATTACCCACATGGGCAGCTACTCACTCCAATTTTGGTTATTTTTTGGAGTTTCTTACTTTACACATGTAGAGGGCTACTTTACTTTGCAAACTATTATTTTTCATGCATAAATGTTACATTTGTAACATATATAACAAATACAAAATTACATATCTATTTTGGAATTTTTTTGGGGTATTCTGCCCAATTTTACTTTTTGAGTCGAATAGTTACTTTTTTGTCCAACGGGTTACTATTCTGACCAAATAGTTACTTTTTTAAGGCACGAGTAGCGAATTTTAGGTTACTCATGTGGGTATTAAAGATGGACTCATATATATATATATATATGTGTGTGTGTGTGTGTGTGTGTGTGTGTGTGTGTGTGTGTGTGAGTGTGTATGTGTATGTATATATATACATATATATATGGCACTAAGGAAAATTGTGCTAACATCTTCCAAGATAAATTTTGGGAATTTTTGGGCTTTGAAATAAGTAGTCTATTTTCTTGCAAAAGCCACAATAAATCATGTAAAAACTCCAATTGACTAGATAAAAGTAAAACTAAGATAATTATCTCTGAGACTAAAGAATAATTTACAAAATACTTCTAAAGAGAGATCTAAAACATTCAAATAAAAGGATAAATATGCATTTCTTAAATATACCAAACTTAAAATTGTTGCTTGTCCTCGAGTAACATTGAATCAAAAACTATACCCAATGATACTCTCATCCAGTCTTCCTCGCTTGTGTAGCACTACATGAATCCTTACCACCTTGCATGGCCAATCAACCCCATTATCCTAGAATCATGGAACACAATTTTCTAATTCCATACTCAAAATTTCTCACAACTTGATTCAATTTCAAGGCTCGCAAAGAAATAAATTTTCTATCCTTTTTGCCTTTTGTACTCCCCAAAAAATTTTTACAAGTTCTGCACAAGAATAGGGTTCATGGATTTGATGGTTGAGGTTAATGTAGATTCATATGGGTATAAAAGTAGAGTGATGGGAGGTATGAAAGGAAGTGGTCTGTCCTCTATTCGACTTGAGACCTTTTTATTTCTTTATTTGCAATTACATTGATTGCATGTTTTGATGTGCATTTTGGCATAGTTTCTTGGTGGTAAGCCCCTATTAAATTTGAAAGGGGAATGAAGTAGTAGTAGAGTGAGAAGAAAAGGTGCCACCTTACTTGGAGTTTGGCATTTTTTATTTTTATTTATTGTGAATGGAGAGGTAAGAAGGTGGTGGAAGAAGTGTAGAAAAAAGGATGGACTTCTACATCTTATGTTTTGGAATTTAGCTCATTGGGAGTAGTATGACATCAATTCAAGTATTCTCTATAACTTGTGACAATCAGGAAATTTTACAAGCTATTCATAACTTTTTAAGTAGGAACACATTGTATTTGATTCCTATCTATTCAATTTGGCTTTCCAATTTTGCTAAGTATAGTGCTATTAAAGGTCTTAGTTGACCAAATGATTTTTAGAAAGAGTAATTTTTTTGAAAATGTTGTAAGAAGATTTACTTGTTTAATTGGTTTCCTGATATATATGCATAAATGGCTGATTGGATAAAGGCCAAAATTGTAGTAGAAAGAGGAACTTTTGAAAATTTTAACGCTAAATAACATAACTAAAATTGATTGAAAAATAAGATAGAGTGGGTGGAAGGGAAATGTACCACACAACTCCACCCAGAACTTAAAGTTTTTCTTGTCCGGGGCAAAAAACTTAAATTTGAAATGGATGGAATATACGTGTTGGGTTTCCTACCAACAAGCGCCATGTTTAATGTAGAAGGCCCGATGACTGTGTGGTCTACCTGGAGGAGCACCGACTAGAACTTCAACATGATGATTGTATTGTCTTGGTAGCTTTCCTCTCAACCACTCCCCTATTATTGTTTCCTGGAGCCTATTACCAATGATATGATACATGTCTGAATACCCAGGGAGCACTACAGGAAAAATGCCCATTAGTGGCATTTATTCTAGTGGCTTTTATAAAAAAATGCCACTATTTATTTAATTTAAAGGCATTTTTATATAAAATGCCTCTAATCCCCCTACTATTTACTTTCTCAAAATTAGTAAATTTTAAAGGCATTTATATATATAGTTTGTGGCAATTAGAAAATGCCAAATTGATATTTCAATTGGCCAATTTGATAGTGGGCAGCTCGCTTGCCTGCAATTAGGCTTCCCGCTATTTCCCCACTCCCCTGCGATCCCTCTCCACTGACTTCTCCCCCGCGACCCCCCTGGCGCGATCTCCGCGGTGCAATCCCACGTGTGTAGTGAGAGGATATCAATCCGGAGGCGGTGTGTGGGCCACCTCGGGGCTCCGTTACCGGGCGATCCTCCTAGCTGGCCTATTGAGGGTGGATCACGCTCACAGGTACCCAGTGTAGAGACGATGAACCTACTCGTGAGGGATCCGTTGAAGAAGACGACGACCCACAACCTGGCATCCATCTCCAGAGATGACCACGACGTGAGGCGAGGAACCTCCCTGGAGATATGGCCCCCCTTCTCCTTCACCTCTTGACTCCGCCTCCCTGTAGCTCGCCATCGATTTCAGACTTCTATGAGCAGTTCCTCGTGTGGAAGTCCAACCAAGGCGGGTTGTCGGTGACTCATCCCCTAGGTGACCCAGATGCAGGCGTGGTTGTGATTTCTGTTGTCAGGCTGGACCGGTGGAGAGGAGTGGATACCTGATCGAGGATGGAGCATCAGGGGACCAGGTTGCGGAGGATCCAGGTGACTATGGTGGTGAGGGAGGGCTTTTCGGGTAGAGGGATTTTTGAGCTAGTGATTCCCTTCCCTCCTCTTCCTCTTCTACTACTGACCGAGGGAGCAACAATGAGATGTCTGTCATGACCTTGCCGCTGATGGCCTTTGCCAGTGAGGTGCTTGAGGTTATGCCTCAAACACCTGATCCAAGTCCTGCTCAATCCATGTTAGGCTGCGAGACGCTGGGTCTTGACGGAGGCATTTGTAGCATTCTTAGAGGCTCCTTCTAGGTTGGGACTCTCTCTGTCCCTTTGCAGGCTGCCATCCCAGAGGCCACTTTAGAAGGGATTGGGGCGCGGCTTGCTGCAGGAGACCAAGGTACACACTACTCCCTGAGCTACATATATGACTACGATGGGCCCGCAGAGGCCAAAACACCAGTAGTGCCTAGTGTGTCACACCTCATGTGTAAGTGTGTTGCACAACAGGTAGACACTTCATAGCACAACTTCAGCCTATTAGCATTATGTGGAACACATTTTCTGAATAATGCATATACTGGGTTATGGTATGTTCCATCTCTTTCTGTCTCGAGAAACATTTTTGTTAAACTGAATAGGCTTTATTGGCTCCAATTGTGCACACAAGAAAACATAGTTGACTCATTTATATGTTAGCTATTCAATTAAATTCAACAATATATATTGCTCACTCTAATGCTAATGACGTTTTCTGCACATAATGTAGTGATACAATAGATAGAATAAAATTTCTTCATCATTGGTAAAGAAGGACGATCTCTAGTGATGTTATATACCTTCGGGCTTCATGCCTCTTTTATAAATGATTTGTGCATAAAAATTGGAGTACTTGGGCTGAGATTATGCCACCACATACCCACAAAAGCATGCTTGCATAATGATCAATCTAGCTTTATGTACACATTACTCCCTGAACCACATATATGACTATGACGGGCCAAATTGGAATGCATTCAACAGAGGCCAAAACACCAATAGTGCCTAGTGTGTCACACATTGTGTGTAAGTGTTGCACAATAGATCAACAACTAGGCACTTGATTGCAAAACTTCAGCCTATTAACATTATGTGGAACGGGTTTTCTGAACAATGCATATACTGGGTTATGGTCTGTTCCATCTCTTTCTGTCTCGAGAAACATATTTGTTAAACTGAACAGGCTTTTTTGGTTCCAATTGTGCATGCAAGAAAACATAGTTGATTCCTTTATATGCTGGCTATTCAATTAAATTCAACAATATATATTGCTCATCTCTAATGCTAATGACATTTTCTGCACATAATTTAGTGATATCATCGAATAAAATTTCTTCATTATTGTCAGACAACTTTGACGTGACTAAATTTGTGAAGCTCTTTGTCAGTGCTATACCCCCTACTTCAACAGAGCAGGATATAAGATTTTCTTTTAACCTATTTGTTGTATGCCTTGTGCAATTTTAATTGGATTTGTTTTAAATGGAAATTGCTGAAGGAAATAGATAATTCACTCATAGTTCCTCTGTCTTATGTGGTTCTTTTCAAGATGTTAAAATATCTTCTTTTCCAGGAAGTACATGTATATCACCTTTATGCACTATAGTTTTGAATATGCCATAAAATACTATAGATGAAATACTTCATAATTATGATACTTAATATGCTATATGAGTCTATCTAGTTTTAGAATGCAACATATACTCCCTTGATTTTACAGAAAAGCATGCTATATTGAAAATCCCTCGTGTTGGAGCATATATGTTACCATTCACAATGAAGTAATTTCAATTTATAAATAAACATTCTGAAACTGAAAGGTTCAAAAATCTTTTTCAAACTACTATTGTTTTATGTAAGCTTGCAACTAGTACAAACTATTTCAATTAAAGCGTTCTTATTAGGATTCCAACAATTGATAAGGATACTACAAAAATCATGCCTTTTCACATGGTTAGTTTTTAAGGGTGAACAAAGACATATTTTATCGATATATTTTTCCCATTTCTAATTGTCTTTCCCTTCAGTATGCTTATCTATTTGCGCTTAACCTTTTTGTAAATGTGTTTTTCTTATTTCTGATCTTTATTAAAGTGGTGTTGGGGGAAACGAATGCCTCGCTTGGGGTTCTACATATGGGCATGGGTCTATAGGACATGGTACTGGCTGAAGAACCACGAGATGCCGAGTCTGTCGTGGATGATAGAAACTTGGAGATATTAGGGGGAGATGTGATTGCGAAGGATGATGAGCAGGTTGCTCGATGGGTCCATGACTCAGCTAGTTCCTGCATACGCATGCCACGGAGGCACATGATGGATTTCCTTATACCTCATGAAATTTATATGAAGGGGTCAACCACCCTTTAGAGGTACAAGTGAAACTCACAGTAAGCTTTGTGTTATACAAATATATTGTAGTTCTAGGGAATAATTAATTTGTAGTTGTGTGATTTTAATATGGGTTCATATCCAGAATGGTGAAGCAGATGTCATTCAGTGGTCTTGTGCATCTTTCGAGCTTCCCCTATTCATCTCTAGAGGTGGAGTACTTGAAGTTCCAAGATGGGGTCCCTTCGTAGCTGAGGATCAAATTTGGATGTGTAACACATCCCAAAGCATTACTGAGAGGTTAAGTAATATCACATAACCTATTCTAACACGTGTTCACATTTTCTTTTTAAAAATTATTACAAAACACGTATGTAGCACTGTGTGCTAGAAAGTAGCAACATCTCAGTTTTGAAAATCAGAAGTTCTCATATGCTTTCTCCATCTATAACTAGGCATGAACCTGTGCCATGCACGAGTGCCTTATTGTATTGATCTAATGTGCAATCATATTAATTTAATTATTGTGAGGTTTCAAGGGAAATGTGATTGTCCACAGGACAAGCTAAATATTGTTATAGCAATAGTTTACAATAGTGATTCACGGGTAACAGAACATGTAGTGCAATGTTAAGGCCTAATTTATGAGACATAGACAGAGGATATGACCAACACATTTGCAAAATTATAAATCCAATTGAGGATAAATTTTTAGGTGTTATATGTTTGACTTAATTTGATGACATTCAGAAGAAATAAATTCAGGGCCAAGGATCAGATGTGATACATTTAGGAGAGAACCAAGGGAAGCATAAACAATAATGAGTTCATCAAATATAAACTTCTATTGTTAGGGTATTAATATTTCAATTATCTAAAAATTGTTGGTGGCTCAACGAAGAAAATTGCCATTTGCAGTTATTTTACAGGATTATAATATTGCTCCACAAAATAGAGGAATGAACAATAGCTAGAATCTCATAGCAACTTCTTTATACTCATACAACACACTATTCACATCTTCCAACATATATTTATAACATCATCATATTCTCAATATTTATGATGAAGAGGCAGAGCATTCAAACAATCATTCATTTTTCATTTGAGTAAAAGAATCTCAGTCAAAAGACTATTTTTGTCATAATGTGAACTCATCATTCCAGCCATCACAAGAAATAGAATAAACAGATCTGCAATTCAAACTCCTTCACCATAGTGTCATGAGATATAGTCCCAAGAACATACAATTCATCAATCTCAAAGAAGCAGTGCGGATATCACAATTTTAATATTTAAAGTAACTATATACATATACTTCAGAGGTTGTTTTTCAAGACTACGTATATCAAACAAACTTATTTGAGCATATATCCTAGTAAGAAGATTTTGTCCACTCTTTTACACAAAGAGCCCAAAAATATAACGACTAAATCCCCTAATAGTCCTTCGTCATGACAGATAAGTATGGGAATTCCCAATAAACCTTTCTAGGAATAGAATCTATTTATGTTTATCTAGTTCTTTTCTAGTTGTTTAGTTCTTTATCATCACCAGTTCATAGGCTTGTTTACAAGTCAGGTAGACATGTTTATCAATCTGCATGAAAAAATGAGATGTTATTGTCAATTAAATGATATTTTATAACATGTTTACATCCTATAAAATATCTTACAAGAATTATAAACTGATATAAGATACAGATCTAAATTTTCCAATACATGCCTAAATAACTTCATAAATTAGAGATTGAAAAATAGGTAAAGGAATACAAACTAATCACGCATGTAAATTTGCAAATTCTGATATATGTCAACTGATTTCAAAATCTTAGATGAATGCAACTGATTTGGAAATAGGCATATAACAAACATTTCTTATGCATGTGTCTGGCCATATTGCTGCCTTGAGCACCGATTGTATACCTACATGTACCCACAATTACACAATATGTTACATGGTATTATATGAACTGATTTAGATGTTGTGTATTATGGTGTCAAGTGTAGATGTTAATACTGTTGGTTGCCATTATTATTAAAGTTTGATGGCCTTAAGGTCACATATGATTGGATGAAAAGGAATTGGTTGGGATGGATCACATTCTATGATAGGATGGTAGATGAGAAGGACATGATGGTGATCAACACTCCTGTGCTTAGATGTAATCATGAAAAAAGATAGTCCATCATATTTGCTAAATGTTTAGTCAATTTATTGAGAATTTTAACTTGTTATTGATCTATGTTTGATGGCATCCTTGCAACCAGAAACATTAGTCTCTAGTTTAAGGGCTCTCATGTTTCAACAGGTGTGGCTATTCTTGGAAGTTTGGCTAACTATAGGAGGAAGTTGATGGGCAAGAGTGGTACGGTAGAGACCATTGTTTGAAAGTATCATGGATTTTATGGGATATGCAACATTTCAAAAGTCATAGATTATTGTGTACTGTCCTAGTACCTAGGAGGTGGGTATGGAGCTCATTCTAATCATATCCCATGCTTCATGCCTATCCTATGTGTATGCTGCATGCTATGCTATGAAAGTTTGTGATGAAACGTTGACATCACCAGTATACAATAATCAAGCTAATGAAACACAATCATATTTCTTTTTACATTCTTATGAAAACATCGAGTCACACAGTATTTTGTAAAGCTCAACCTCTTTAATGAAAACAATCAAGTTTATAAATTCAAGAATATAGTTGGAAATATTCATTTTATGTCAGTCCCTTGGTCATCTGGTCAGCAGTAATGAAAGTTTGCACTTTTATTTGTGATGCCAATGTCTGTTCCAAGTTGGTGAATATCTCAACCCCTTGGGTTTTCATTTGACCTCTTTATGAGATGCTTTAAAAAATCTAGTTTGCCTCTTCTTCAAAGTGACTCAATGCTCAGTGGCAAGCATCTTTGAAGCACTAGTGAATGTTTCATGTAACTTTGACCATGTCAACCGTCACATACACATAATTCCAAAATTGAAACTATCTATTGGCTATCATTACAGAGGTTGAGCCTGATGTTGATCGTCTAGAAACCAGATCTAGTATTTTAGGTGTCCATGACTTTGCCATAGAAAGAACTATCAATTTAGTTATTGCAGATGAGGTATCCTACCTCATATTTTCTAGAAGTTTTCTTTTATTTCCTCTACCACTTTTACATTGAGAGTACAGAGTGAGGATTTGTTTGGGTCAAAAATGTGAAATCTATATCTATGCACTCTTGACCTCCTATTCCCATGAGGCATTGGTCCTACATTTATTTAACTAACAACAACTACCTATTGCGCCGAACCATGTAAATTTAGTTTGTTCTTCTTATTTCACTTGAACTGGCTATCAATCAATTGGTTTGTATCTAAAGCCACATTTTGAACAATTTTTTCATGATTCCTTCTCTTTTGGCTCTCATTGCAACACTACACCTCTTCTGGAAATCAATTATTTCTTATCAAACGCCACATTCTAAACAATTTCTTCATGATTCCTCCTCTTGGTATTGAATATCTTAAGTCAGGATACCCAATCCATAGTTGACATTTGAACTCCTCTTTTTTACCTCTCAGCAGTACTTCACATCCTCCACAGATCACTCTTTCTGTTTTTACTCTTCTTCCCAATTTACTTTTATCTAATGACATTCAGTTCTCTCTTGTTTCTGTACTACTCTTTTTATGTCATATATTTACCCACGACTGTCAATTAAGGAGCTGATTTCTACGCTCATCACAATAGTTCATGCTCTATATTCTCTATTTCTCTCCATCCATCCTTTATGCTTGTCATCCTTGAGTGTTGGGATTTGATCATTCACCCATACGAACTATTGTTCCATCAAATTTGGAGGGGGTGGAGCATCACACACAGAAGGAGAGAGGTTAAACTACCATTCCCTTCAAATTTGGAGTTGGAGGGGGGGAGTAAACTCACCACACACAGAGGAAGAGAGGATAGCTTATCAACAAAATATCTTTTGGTTTGCATCTTGGATGTCTTAAATAGACTAAAGTTCCTGCATTTTTAACTTGAAGGGAAAGCAATAGAGAGTCAAATTGGTTTTATTTAATTATTTAATTGTGTCTAATCTCCAATGTATGGGTGTGGGCTAGTAGCTCATACTATATAATTTTACATGCTCCATTTCCTCCTCGAACATTGTACATGAATAATAAATCCTGTAATGCATCTACTATATGTTGTAGATTAGAATTCAAGCTTGAAGTTACCCCATTGTTTTTGCTTCTATTGGAGTGCGCTTCACCTATGTATACTCCCTATAATCTCAAATAAACTTATATCGCCCAGTATTTCCGTTGCATGTTGTCTATGATGTTATCCTTAATTGCATTTTTCATGATGTGTTTGCTAAAGTTCTAAAGTAATTTCAGTTGTCATCTTGCACTTGGAGAGGTTGTGGAAGCAGTAAATTATTTTCAGAAGCACCTGAATTTAGTTAATGGTAGCAACTTGGATGATAAAATGTTAGATGAAGCTTCTCATGGTTTGTAAAAGGCCCAGGTTTCTTATAAACTTTTGTCATCAGTTTGAGTTGGTTCATAATAAAAATTTACTGCTTCTGATTTGTTCGAATAAATGTAAATGGGTCTATCATAACAATTTTGGTCACTGAAATATAACGTCTAAATCTTTTATAAAAGCAAGTCTAGGAAAGAGCCTTAGGAGAAAATGGCATATAGCGCCAATGCGCCTGCTGGATTATAGACAATTAGACATTATCAAGTTTTTATTTTTACTTCTTATCTTTCCATGACCTTCTTTTGCTTTTCTTTTGATATTTGTTCTTCCTCCTTAATCTCTCTTGTTTTTCTTCTCCCGCACAGCTCCACCAAGTAACAAAGTTGCTGCAATTTTACCAAGTAACAAAGTTGCTGCAATTTTACTGCATGCTCCACTCTGTATCATCGTTTCTTTATTTTTGCTCCACCAAGCAAGAAAATTGCTGCTACGTTACAGATAAACTGCTGCTCTATTATTACCCATTTATCAATGCTCTACTGTTATGGTTTTACTACATACTCCTGATTTTTTTCTTCCTTTTCTTCTTCATCCTATTTCTATTTACTTTTTTCTCTGTTATCTGCTAATGTCTGAAAATTCATTTGTTTTCTATGTATCCTACTTCCCTAGCATGCTCATCTTCTATTTAGAATAATTTGTGTGGTGGTCAGACTTTGATTAGTTAGATGTGTCAACTAGACATCGATTTGATGATTTGCAACAGGAAGAGCACCCCTAGCTACTTCCTTTCTTCTCAAATGTTGCTCTATATGTGTGTCATCTGGTTTCATAAAGGAATTTCTTTTATTGACATATGAAGCTCTTTGGAGTTTGTGCTCCTTGGAGAATGGAAAATGTAGCCTTACATGTTCGTTTGCCAGTGGCCACATATTTGTTACTTGCAGGTTACTATCTGGACCTGATAATCTGTGATAGTAAGCCCATTTCTTAGATATTTTTCATAGCTGCTACTGAACTTGGAACTTTCTTGTTCCATGAAGTACTTTATATGAGGAAAGATTAATATATAAATGTCTTTATGATTAGAAAAAAATGTTAACAGACAAATTTTGAGGAAAAAGTACCAGAAGGCCACTTTATTTGATTAAGTATGAATCTCGGCCAACATTAGCATTTGGAATGATGTTATTCAATTGAAATAGAGTAAAAAGGGTAAGCGATAGACCTAAAATAAACCTGGGGAGATCTAACATATAACTGTTCTGTAAATGTATAAATATGAAACCAATTAATTATTTAGGCATCAAGTAGTGAAAATTTTGACTGCTTGTTGATTCCTGTTATTCAAAACTTTGGTTTTATCTATTGATCATTTATATCTATAGGTTTAATCTTGGAAAAATGGGTCTAAAGGAAGTATGTTTGTCACTAAGGGATGCCTTTCCACAGGTACATGTTAAGTTATTTTTCGACAACAACTTATGCTCATTCGATTAATTTTACTATATGTTTAACTCGTTATTGCTTTTCATTCTGGTAACTGCGATACTGTTAGTTCTGTGCAACTATGCACAAGCTAGTTGGGTAACATATATTTCTTTGGAAAATGAGGACATCCAGTAGATTTTTGTTGTCTAATTTTTTTAGGGAGGTTCTATCTCAAACATTGGCAAACTCAATGATGCCACTGCACTACACCAAATACAGTTTGAAATAACATTGTAGGTATTCGATAATACTTTATAATAACAACTCCTAGAATCAATAATATTTATCAAATTAGTATGATAAGTATAAAGTTTTGCAAATGTGTTCATTGAATACGAAGAAACAATCTGATTTAGAATTGTTCTGCCATGTCATTTATAGGTGCTGCTGATCATGTAGGATGTGCATGTTATTAAATTATGCTAGACACTTCTGTAAGGTACTGGAAACTTAATTAAGTACTAAATTGATCCTAGCATGGCAACATTTCTCAGTTGGTTTTACCAATATAACTGATGACAGTTCTCTTTTTTTTTACTTTTTTGTCTGTAGGACTAATCTTTTTAGTTTGTCTGATTACAAGTCCCCAGAATTGTATCGGTTACATTACTTTGGAACTGCTGCTGACTCAAGATCAATTCATTATTTAGATGCAACTGTTGCTGAAGCTGGGAATCTGATGGTTGAGATGGTTGCAAGCCTGATTGTAATGCTTGTCCCTGCTACTGAAGCACCAAGTGCTTGCTGAACTGCTGAAGCAACTGTGATATACTTAATCCAGGTAATTGTTGTTGATTGGCATTAGCCAGTACTCTATGCAAAGTAGACGACAACCCTTTAGGCCCAATTGGCTTGGAAGAAGGTAACATGGTGCCTAAATCAAGGAGTTGGCTTGTAGGTGGAGGCTGGGTGGTTGAGGGGAAACCACTGGAAAGAGATATTTGAAGATTGGGAAGATGTCATGTAGGCTTCAAGTATGGTGTCATATTCTGTTGGTTCTATTGAAGACACGTTCCTTCAATCAGAACCCATGCAAGTTACTATCTATTATTGTTTCCACAATGGTCTTGAATCTGCTGTTCATGCTAGTCTTCAGGTACATCTACTTATTAAGATTACTCATTTTATTGCATACATGCTAAAATCCAGACAATAAACACCAACTTTTCCATATTCATACAATTGAATAGCTACCTAAAAAAGGCTATATTTTTTTCTCATCCAACATCTTTAGCATCGCCTGAATTCAGCGACAATTTTCCAATATCAGCACCTTTACTAACATCCTAGCATCCTCTTTATTAGTAACCTACTACTATTTCTTGAATGTAGGAATCCAAGTAGGTTAGACAATTATTGTGATACACATGGAAAGTTCATCTACTCAAGGTTCGTATCTCTATAACTTTTTACCCACCTTACTAATTATGTATATCAACCATTATAAATATTTATGCTTTTTCTTATTCGTAGTATTTATTTGAGTGTGTACTATCATTAAACTATATATAGGTAACTATCACAATATCAAACCTATGATGTGGTTATGGAATTATCTATCTGAAGCTAGGATGCTATAACAAAACCGTTGTAATTTTTAAATACATATTTTGTACTACATAAACACACTTAATGATTATAAATAATAAAATAATTTTCAAAGTATACATATGCCCTTATTTGACTGTGGTACAAAGTGATTGATGTTAAGGCCTTCGCAGCAAATTTCTTGCTTGGAAATTAACAACTTCAATGTAGGATATACTCATATCCTATCAATCTACAAATGTATTAGACGCTAATCTACATATTTTCTGCTCTAATATATCTTCTACTATAGTGTGTTTGGGATGCTGGCATATCAAAATTTTGAGATAACACTAGGATTGGTACTTAGATTGGGACTATGCAAAACTCATGAGATGAAACTTATAGTTCATATTGTACTTGGTCCTATTTAATTTCCATGCATTTGCTTCTTGGCTTGTAGAGATGAGTTTCTTTCCTCTGGCAAGCCAAGCCCTCACTGTCCTTCTACAATAGGGTACTAAGGCAATTAATCTTGCTTCTCCTTCTTGGGTCCGTGTATCTCAATTTGTTTCCATCATGTGTCTCATGTCATCCATACCAACTATGGTCAAAGGAACTGTCAATAAAGTTCAATCTTATCCCTTTGTTTCTACAACTATAATAGTAGTAACACATCGGTAATGCTCTTCTATTATAACTATTTTGTGTGGCATTATCTCATAGGCCTCAAGAGTGAAAAGAGGACGACAATTGCGCAAAAAAGAACAGTTGTCAATCTTTCTATGTAACTAGGACATGCATGGATGGAAATGGAATATGGCTAACTGTTCCTGTCATGTTCCAATGTCTATTTTATGACTGATTCTATTTAGTGAGTATAGTATCTTGGAAAAGTTGTGACATGATCCGTATCATGTATAATGTAGTATGATTGTTCAAATATTTGTGTTGTTCTCCTCTATCTTCTGGAACAGTGACTAAATGCTCTCAAAGTACAGTGCAGAATCCAATCAAAATAATTACTTATTGTTATCTAAGAAAATAAGATGAAGAATATGTATAGAAAATTGACCAGAAGAACCATAAGTTCAATAGATAACAGAGGGGACAAATCCATTTAGGGGCGTATATATATACACAAAGGATGTGATAGATTAGTAAGCAGAAATGATATTATGTATTCTATTTGGTATTTACTATTAATAGATGCACGCCATTTTAAATCACCCCATGTGCAATTGTAACAGAAATTGCTGTGCATGGAGCTACTTTTGAGTGTCTGGTGACCTTTACTATTGGGTGTTTGGCATGATCACTGGCTGCAGTCATAATTAAAAGTTACTAGCATGAACAATAACCATCGGCAAACCAATAGCCCGATGTATCGAAATACCAGAATTTATCTATTAATCGTAAACTAATGGCACTTGTCTGATTACTTTTCTTTGAAACTGTTGGAGACTCCCTTATTTTACCCTCCTGTGGACCATGGTCGGGACTTCATAATCTATTTGCAGTTTGGAAACTGGTATTGTGATTATTTTTTTTACCAACATAGGCTAGGAACTAATGTAGCTTTCATTGCTGCATATATGATACAAGGGGCTTTAGTACAGCAGCAATGTAGCCTAAATCCCAACCTAGTGTCGATATCTTTCTAAACTATTCCTTTTGCATTACTTTAGATTACATCTTCCTCTTTATTCCCCTTGGTTCACATACCACTCATCCTCACAAGCACATTAACTATGCTTCCATTGGTTCTGTCAAGCTGTTCCAGTTAAACGTAGTTTCTACAAGCTTACAAGTTTCATTTAACTCTAATTAGATGTACCCTACTACTATTTCCGCATCCTTTCCAAGAGTCATAACTTTTCTACAAATGTTCATGGCCATTTTCTCGTACTGTAAACTACCCTTAAAAGTGAGGAATGATATAACAGGAATACTTTACATTCTAAGTGTGTGGATGGATTTAATATATCCATCATGCTTTAGCTAAATGACCTTGATTCTTATCAACTTTTTCTTCTACTTGCATAATTGTCCCTAAATAGCTCTAGTACATTTCAGAACATCAATCCCAGCAAGCCAAAAATGAACAACGCTGAATTTTGTGGAGCAGCTATACATGCAGTGGATGTACCCGAGATTGGTCTACAAGATTTAATTATCATCAATTCCAGTGTAGTATCACTACTGTCATTATGATTTAGTCATGTAGCTACATCCATTGGCATCATGTCATCTATAAGTAATACACAACATAGAGCTAAGCAGCTTGTTTGATAAAGAATGCCTAAATTACTTAATTATTGAATGATTCTATTTAATTGCATCATTTTTTCTTTGATTTGCAAGAAGCACCAGTGGTCTAGTGGTAGAATAGTACCCTGCCACGATACATACCCGGGTTCAATTCTCGGCTAGTGCATATGGGTTTTTAGTTTCCTTTTCTATTAGAGTTGTATTCTTGCCTTGTTTCTTTTCCTTTGTATCTTTATATTTTGTAGTTGTGCATTATGAAGGGAGGCCATTGAGAAACTTGATTCAGTCCTTTGGTAGGTCTACTTAATCCAGAACGAGAAGGTGCTTGCTGAATGGGCTATTGAAGCAACTGTTCTATACTTAATCCATGTAATTTGTGTTGATTGGCGTTAGCCACTACTCCTTGTACATTTACTGAACTATGCAACATAGACGACAACCCTTGAGGTACAATTGGCTAGGAAGAAGGTAACATGGTGCCCAAAATGACAAGCTGGCTTGCAGGTGGAGGCTAGGTGGTTGAGGGGAATCCACTAGAAAGAGACATTTGAAGATGTGGAAGATGTCATGTAGGCTGCAAGTATGGTGGCATATTTTGTTTGCTTTGTTGAAGACAAGTTCCTTCAATAAGAAGTTATTGTACAAAATTGAAAATTATTGTATAGTATGTCATTGGTGTTGTATTCAATATAAGGGGCAATGTAAAATGTCCTCCCCATGTAATTGTCAGTTGTTTATAAATAAAAAATATTCATACTTTCAAAAAACTGAGTTTGGTTGCAATTGGCATTCAATTAGAAAACCTGATAATGAACTGAAAATTGAATGACTAAAAATCATGAAAATGTAGTAATACAGAACTAGTATGTCATTAGTGGCTTTTTAAATATGCCATTACACTCAGTAAGAACCATTTCATACGACAACATAATAAAAAATAGTGGCATTTGTATAAAAGCCAATTGATGGATAGTGGTTTTTTTTATAAATGCCAAATGATATTTTAGTGGCCTTTATTTGGCATTTTTGGAAGCCACTAAAGCCAAACGTTTAGTGGCGTTTATAACTTACGCCACTATCTTTCTAGTGGCATTGGTACTAGAGGTATTTTTTTAAGTGTCAACAAATGCCACTAAACATGTTTAGTGGCGTTTATTTTTTTTAGTGGCATTTCTAAAAGGCCACTAATGTGAGTGTTTGTTGTAGTGGAAATTGTTAGTGTCATACCAAATAGTTCTCATGTCTTAGTATGTGGCGGTGAATGGGTGGTTAAGAATAGTCGATAGGATAAGGCAGAAGGGGTATAAGAGTGAGGCTTATTGTGATGTCTTGTCATGACAAACGAGACTACTCAAAACAAAACATGTGACCAACTACTGATCAACCACGTAACTAGAAAAGAGGGTAAATTTAAACTGATTTCAAAATTACCATCATATTTAGAAACGTTTACATAAGGGTCCAACAACTTGTTTATCAACATATACCATATCAGGTATGTACATGTATGCCCAGTGGACTCGGCCACAACCTATATACAAAAGATGTGTTCCATATATACATTCCATATACAAGCACATAAGCACACTACCAAAAACTTGAGTCGTTATACATATCATCTACAAAATATCCCCTTCCCAGACCTAAGAGTATAAGGAAAACTCTAGGACACACTAACACTAACCAATCTTCTGCTTCTACTGCTCTCCAGGCCTCTCTCCTTCAACACCATGATCCTAACGACGTCCTTGATGACCACCTAAAAGATGTGGTGATCCATGAGGTGAGAGAAATATCCCAGCGAGAGATATAACTCTCAACCAATGGTTATCAATTACACCAAGTTATAGTATTTAACAAAATAAGAAGATTAAACAGATTAACCCTATAAACTAACTAAGTAGGTTAATACGATTGATCATATTAAACACACTAAGCTAGTTAAATATATAGGGATAGCAACATGTAAAACTATCATCTACTAAATAGTTAATTCTCTCACCGCATTCTATAACAACTAAGTAATATAAGAAACAAGGAAAGGGTAAACAACCTACGTGAATTGTGTTTAACCCTAAGCAGATATACCACACAGATGGATTATGTCTCTTATTAAGCCATGAGGAGTTGTGGTATGCCACTCAACTCCAATTGACCACTACTAAGTTGAAATCAGTCCCATACAAGATCTAGGAGGGATAGACTCTTAAGACCTCATCCACCCTCAGTCAGTATGAGTCATCCCAAGGAGTATAACCCTCCCTAGGAAAAAAAAGGCTAACCCTATTCCTACTCTTGAGAAGCCCAAGGAGTATAATATCACAAAATTTCTGAAGATCCACCCCGCATACTTTAATGGTGAGAATAAAGTCAACATGGTGGATAAGGTAGATGATTGGATTCTTTCTTTTGAAAAGACTTTTGATGACATGGCTTGTCCTGAGCACCAAAAGGTTCGATTTGCTACTTATGTTCTCAACGGGCCAACTCAACATTGGTGGAATAGTTTGGCAAAGACTCGAGATGTTGCTTCTATGACTTGGAGTCAGTCTCTTTGGCAAAGATTTGAGATGTTGCGTCTATGACCTGGATTCAGTCTCTTGCCTTATTTAGAGAGAAGTATTCCTCTACATCCCTAAGAAAGAAGGAGCTTGAGTTCTATAGTTTACATCAAAATTCCATTATTGTAGTAGAGTATGTTCAGAAGTTTATATGTTTGGAGCGTTATGCCATAGGTCTGACTGATGAGCGACATGCTAGTCTCTTCATGGATGAGATATGTTTTAGTATTGGATGTATGTTGATTCCTCATCTACCCTGGACCTATCCCTAGTTGGTGGATAAGTCCCTATCTATAGAAGCTTACCCTGGTTATCAAGCAAAGATAAATTGTAAGAGGAAGACATCTAGTGAAGACTCAAAGAGTGATAAATGTTCCAATTTCCATAAGAAGCATTCCTCTGGAAGTTGTCCTCCTAAACCTAAAGGTCCTATCATATGCCATCATTGTGGAGAACATGGTCATATCAAACCTTGTTTCACTCAGCTCCATGGAGGCCAAGTACCAATACGAGGTAGGGGTAATGGTAACAACAACAACGGAGAAGGATGTAATGATAAAGGTAACATTTAAGCTTACATTAACCTAATCATGCTTTCCTTTTTCACTGGTTCTTGATAAAGTGTAAGTGTTGTTAATAGGTAATGTTTTGTCGGTGCTCTACATTTACCTTGGTATCATCTATTTAGTTTGACTCGGTAGGTTAAACCATTTAAGGGGTGGAGGGATTGTAGTAGCATAGGGGCGCTGCCCTTGTATACCCCACATAGTCTTTGTGGGAGTCAAAAATTTATTTAATGGGGAATGTCCCACATTAAAAGGACTGCAATTTTAATATGTACATATGTATATGTAGATAAACCTATGATATCATACACGTGCCTTTAAAATCTGTTTTATGTGGTGAATGCATGGACGGTTATGACTAAGAATCCCCTTTTGTGAATGTTGTGAATGAATGTGGTTGTTAATGTTGTGGATATGTTTGTTTGTGAATACTATGGATGTATAATGGTTGTATGTGGATCCTTTGTGTAAAGTATTTAGATTTCATGTTGAGCCTTATCTCTTATTTCAAAGTGTAATTAATTCTTTCTCTTTAAATTTTTACTCATTTGATGTAATAGGGATAGGATTAATTTTAGTCTTTGTAATCTTGATGTAAGGAGGCCACTTGAAGATCCAACTCTAAGGAGCATCCATGGAGAAGCAACATGAATATCCAATTCCAAGAAACAAATTGAAGATCCAACTCCAAGAAGCATCCATGGAGAAGCAGCCTGAAGTTCCAACCTCATGGAGCATCCATGAAGTTGTTCATTGTAATGTTGATCCTTATAGGTTGATTCACAGGTGTTGTTGCATGAGATGCATAAGACCTTAGGTGGACCGTAATCCTTTTTGGCCCCAAAGGATTATAATAGTATGACCATAACTGATGTTTTTGTGTTTGTGATTGCATGTCTATCGTTTGTGGTTGTGGATATAGTAATATATGATACATACTATAAGTATGTGGTGTTTGTATATGTATATGTATTAATAAAACCCCTCAATTAATAATATTAAGTTTTAGTTGCCTTCCATAAAACAACACACATGAAAAGCTTGATTGACTATGTGTGGGCACGCCTCCACGTCGTACACTATCTATCTCGTGGAAGTGTGATGATGGGTGTGTGGGTATGCCTAGAGGCACACAGATGCATCATGGCAAGGAATTGTGCATGATCATCTATCCAAGAGTTTCATATGATGCAATTGGTAAAATTTGCCTACCTTAGTTTTTGGTCTTTGACACCAGTGTTGGCTGGGCATTGATCCAATTATTTTGGATCTTGGCTCACTAGAAGGTTGTACACTACAATCTTTTGAGTTGATAGTGAGGGCTATCAATTTGAATAAAATAGTGGGAGCATAAGTAATTAAAGGCCTAATTAATCTGATTTATTAAATCTTTACGAGTCAAAATGTTTTGGACTAAATGCAAACTTTTTCTTTTGTAGCAATCAAATGGCAAACAAAACTCACACATTCTCGTTGCGATCAGTCCTTGAGAAGGGTAAACTTATCGGAATCAACTTTCAAAATTGGTTTAGGATGCTGAGAATTTTTCTCACACAGGAGCATAAGCTCTATGTCCTTGAAACACCAGAGCCAGCGGAACCCGCCTCAAATGCGCCCAAGGCTGAAAAGGATGCTTACAAGAAGCACCTTGATGATGTCGTGCATATCAAGTGCCTGATGTTGTGCTCAATGAACTATGAGTTATAAGAGCAGCATGAGAACATGAATTTCATGGAGATGGTAACACATATCCAGAACATGTATCATCATCATGAAAGACAGGAGAGATATGATGTCTCCAAGGCTTTGTTTAAAAGCAAGATGAAAGAGGGAGAGTCCGTTGGCACCCATATGCTCACTTTGATTGGGTACATGGAAAGCCTATCCAAGCTGATATTTCCCCTAGGTCAAGAGTTGGCCACTGACAAGATTCTACAATCGTTTCCTGAATCATATAGTAATTTTCTCATGAACTACAACATGAACAATGTTGATAAGTTGTTGTCAGAATTGTTAGGCATGTTGAGGATAGCTGAAGCACATATGAAGAAAGACAAGCCTAAGTTTGTGATGATGATCAGTAGGACAAAGGGAAAGTCAAAAGGAAAAGGCAAGGCTAAGAAAGGTTCTAAAGCAGGGCATAAGACAAAGTCATCCGCGCTCAAAGCTAAAGGTTGGATCTCCAAAGAAGGAAGTTGTCACCATTGTCACTAGGCTGGACATTAGAAAAGAAATTGTCCTCTCTACCAGAAGGAACTGAGGAAGAAGAAGCAGGGGATACAATTCTCCACTTTAGCTATATACATTATTGAGATAAACTTAAATACTTCTTCATAATGGGTACTGGATATTGGATTTGGATCTCACATATGTTCAAAGATGCAGGTCTGATAAGAAGTGAGCCTTTACGAAAGGGTCAAGTTGAGTTGTGGGTTGCTAATAGAGAAAGAGTTGATGCCACCACAGTTGGAGTTATTAGTTTATCTTTGCCTACGAGCCTTGTAATAGAATTAGAGAATTGCTATTATGTACCTGCCATTAATATAAATATTATTTCTATATCTGGCATGGACAAGAGTGGATTTGAATTTCACATCAAGAATGGAATGATTTCTATTTCTAAAGATGAGATCTTTTATGGAAATACCCCTATGTCTTATGATATCTTCTTGTTAGAACTTGATACTAGCATATACAACATAAATACTAAAAGTCTAAAACTTGACAACTCAAACAAAACATACTTATGGCATTGTCGTCCTGTGCACATAAATGAGAAGTGCATATCTAGACTCCATAAGGATGGTTATCTAGACTCTTTTGATTTTGAATCATTAGAGACATGTGAGACTTGTTTCGTAGGCAAGATGACCAAGACTCCTTGTACTAGACACAGTGAGAGAGCCAGTGATCTTCTAGGGCTCATACATGCTGATGTATGTTGACCTTTTAGATCAAATGCTAGAGGAGGCTATCAATACTTCATTACCTTCACTGATGACCTTAGTAGGTATGGTTATGTATATCTTATGAAACATAAGTTAGAAACACTTGAAATGTTTGAGACTTTCATGAATGAAGTAGAGAAGCAACTTGGTAAGAGTATTAAAGCAGTCTGATCCGTTTGAGGTGGAGAATACATAAACTAAGAGTTTGAGGACCTTTTGAGAGACCGTGGTATTGTATCACAATGGACTGCACCTGGTACATCACAACATAATGATGTGTCAAAAAGAAGGAATCATACATTATTAGACATGGTATGATCAATGATGAGTTTAGCCAAACTTCCAATATTATTTTGGGGATATGCTCTTGAAATCATATCATTTATACTTAACCATGTACCTTCCAAATTGGTTCAAAAGACACCATATGAGATATGGAATGGGAATTGTCCCAATTTGTCTTTGTTAAAGATTTGGGGATGTGAAGCTTATGTTAGGAAACAATTTCTTGAAATGCTTGAACCCAAATCTAACAAATTCTATTTTGTTGGATACCCCAAGGAAACTCGCGGATATTACTTCTACACACTAACTGACAACAAAGTGTTTGTTGCTAGGACTGTTGTATTTCTTGAAAAGGAATTTATTTCCAAAGGAATCTGTGGGAGGAATGTAGAGCTCGAAGAACTCGAGATCAACAAGAAAGTAGAGAATACGAGGAGGTACATAAGGAACATGAAGACTCATAAATTATTGTGGAATTTCAAGTTCCAAATGTAATATAGGAACCTCGTAGGTCTAGTAGGACACGACTTGAGACTGAGAGATTTGGATTTCTCATGACTCAATACAGTGATTAATTGGGCATAGAAATATAAGAAATGGCTCAAACCATGAGATCTGAGATGGAATCCATGTACACCAACAAGGTATGGACCTTGGTGGATCCACCCGAAGGGGTAAAACCCCTAATGTGCATGTGAGTCTTCAAGAAGAAGACCGATATGGATGGACATGTTCAAACCTATAAAGGTAGATTGGTTGGAAATAGATTTCATCAAATTCAAGGTGTTGATTATGAGGAGACCTTCTGGCCAGTTTCCATGGTTAAATCCATTAGGATCATGCTGGCCATTGCAGCTTATCATGACTATGACATTTGACAGATGGGTGTTAAAACAACATTCCTTAATGGGAATTTACTCAAGGATGTGTACATGATACAAGCTGAGGGTTTTATCAATATGAAGGAAGCCAATAAAGTATGTAATATACAAAGGTCAATCAATGGATTGAAGCAAGCATCTCAGAGCTGGAATCTACATTTTGACGTAGTCGAAAAGTTTTTCTTTAGTCAAAATGAAGATGAACCTTGTGTTTACAAAAAGGTTAGTGGGAGAACAGTTGTATTTCTCATATTGTATATGGATGACATACTATTGATGGTAAATGGCATCTCTACTCTTCAGACACTAAAAGGTTGGCTAGGGAGGACCTTCTCTATGAAGGATTTAGGTGAAGCATCCTATATACTCAGAATCAAGATCTATAGAGATCAATCTAGAAGGCTTCTAGGCCTAAGCCAGAGCACATACATTGAGAAGGTGTTAAAGAGGTTTAGCATGGAGGTTTTTAAGAGAGGTAACTTTCCCATGTCCCATGAGGTTACGATCTCTAAAGCCCAATGTCCTAGTTCATGTGATGAACGGGCGCACATTAGTAAGATTCTATATGCATCAGCAATTGGATCTATCATGTACGCGATGTTATGTACTGGTCCTGATGTGTCATATGCTTTGAGCATGATGAGTAAGTATCAGTCAGATCTAGGTGAATTTCACTAGACAGTCGTAAAGAACATCCTAAAGTACTTGAGAAGGACAATGGATCAGTTTTTGGTATACGGTGGTGAGGAAGAGCTCATGGTTAAAGGGTTACATCGATGTTAGCTTACAAACTGACAAAGTTGACTATAGATCACAATCTAGGTTTGTGTTTTTCCTGAACAACAGAGCTATGAGATGGAGGAGTTCCAAGAAAGAGACGGTTGTAGATTCTACAATGGAGGCCAAATATAAAACCATATCTAATTTTGTAAAGGAAGCTGTGTGGATCAAGAAGTTCATTTTTGAACTTGGACAGGTTCCAAGCGCTAGTGATGCAATTGAATTGTTTTGCGACAACAACAGAGCAATTGCACTGGCTAAGGAACTAAGATCGCACCAATGTTCCAGACATATTCTACAACATTTCCATCTCATACGAGAGATCGCACAACAAGGAGATGTGAAGATTTGCAGAGTACCTACAGAAATCAATGTGGCTGACCCGCTCACAAAAGCACTTTCACAATGGAATCATGACATACATGTTCGATCACTTGGATTGAGATTCATGAGTGATTGGGTATAAGTGCAAGTTGGATTATATTGGTATGTATGCCCATAAGGACTATCATCTGATGATTTTAATGGGATACTATGTAAACGATTTGTAATACTATATTAATCATATCAATAAAGTCAAGTTTCCAATCTATATGTTTGTGTTTTATATTGTGAGGTGACCACAAAACTTATAGATGTCTACAGAATATATACTTAATAACATATGTCTTCGGGTTGATGACCTGAATAGTGAGATCGTATGTATGCTAAGAGTATGTATTCTTGTTTTGTCCCTAATCAATTGTTATGGTGGAAATATTCATAGACATCAATAACACATAAGATTAGAATGTATGTTGGTTGATGGAAGAATCTCATTATCCATGATATGGAGATATCAAACCAAATACATAGATACTTGTTAGAGAATAGTTTATCGGACAAACCCACCTTGAGAGTGACATATGGATACCATGATTGGTAGTTAGAGCCACATCTCATAGTAATGGTGGTGATTGGTCCTTAGACCTAAAGTCACTATGCTTATCACATGTAGTTTTGTGTACTTTGACATCATCCACTGTGTTCCTGAATAAGGATTGCCATAAAGATGGTGCTTGGGTGCAGTGTGACACATGGGGATGACTATGAGTGATGTAGATGGAATTTGTTCTTCCTAGAGGAGTTTGATATTCCGACCACTTGATAAGCGAGACTGAGAAATGCATGGCCATGCTGATGTGAGTCAATATGTGATATTGAGCTAACATATATCTCATACAGTCTTCTCTAGTTCAAGGAATATGGATTGAATGTTGAAGAGGATGACAGTTCCATGACTTGAGTTCAATCTAGATATTAGCGACAAAGGAACTATACAATCATTGTAACACTAGTCATGAATGATACATTAAGTTGTTCTCCAACTTCTCCAATTACTTACGTAGCAATGAAGTCCTGCTAGATACTAATCATTGCTTGTGAAATCATAATATTATTATGGATATCACTGCCAATGTAATTTGGATCCTACCAGTTCACACACATAGGATGTATTGGAATAAGAGTATAATGTGGATTTGATTGGAACTGTTCCAAATCACATTGATTATTAAATGTTTATGTAATCCATTAAAATAATATTGGATTATGTTAAAATATTTGATCCAATAAATTGGAGCGAATTTCTCTAAGTGCAAGTGGGAGTCTATTGGTATGTGTGCCCGTAAAGCCATCCTGAGTGATTGCATGGAGTCAGATATTAATTAATCAATTAATATGATTAATTGGTTAATTAATTAATTCTAGAGATTTTAGTTAATCTACGAGCATTTTAACTAATGTAGTCTTTCTATTTACTGAAGGGTTTAGGAAACCCTTCTTCCTGTCGAGTCCTATTTAAAGGGGCTTGACAACTGATGTCTTTATAAGATATTGAGAGAGATTTTTGATTTTACACTCACATATGTAAACCCTAGCCATCACCATCCTCACAAGAGAAAGGAGAGCACTGTGATGCTAGCACGCCATCACACAAAGGCTACTCATTCCTGCCATCTTAGGAAGCATGACGTGGAGTTACAGTCCATCTACGTGGATGAAGTAGAGACACATACCCTGAGACACCTGCGTTCAGAGGATGTCAATGACCGTCCATATGTGCTACAAGAGGCATACATCACCACATGAAAGGGGCACCTTTAGATCTTCCCATGACTCGTTTAGAGTACGAGAGAGAAGTATTGTCCATGTAAGCCAGGAGTGTTGTATACAATCATGATATGGGACATCGTCAGACTTGCTTCGCGATAGGGTATATCCCGTGAACACTCATTATGAATACATTGTTGTCGAAGAGATCCTATTGCAGGTTTCATGGAAATATATTATATTTTATTGCTTCCTCCATGCATGTTTCCTCCACAAAACCCAACACTTATACCCTATCCCTTACCTTGTATAGGCACATGCATATGGCTGGTGAAAAGTCGTCTTTTGATAACCTAGAAGGTTTTCTAACACCCCAGAACCCTAAGTTTGGGATCTCCAAGATGGATCCTCCTTTCACTCCTTCAACATCTAAAAATCCAAGGATATTTGATGGTCAACCTATAGTGAACCAACATGTCCCACAATCTGCAAGTTTGGGACTCTCTCCAGAGCAAGAGTTGACTCTCCTTCGACAACTTCTTTCCTCAACCCTAGTAGAAAAGGCTAACCATATTCCTACTCTTAAGACGCCCAAGGTGTATAATCTCACACAATTCATGAAGATGTGCCCCCACATACTTTAATGGTGAGAATAAAGTCAACAAGGTGGATAAGGCAGATGAATGTATTCTTTCTTTTGAAAGGACTTTAAATGGCATGGTTTGTCATGAGCATGAAAAGGTTCACTTTGCTACTTATGTGCTCAACGGGCCAGCTCAACATTGGTGGAATAGTTTGGCAAAGACTCGAGATGTTGCTTCTATTACCTAGAGTTAGTTTCTTGCCTTTTTTAGAGAGAAGTATATATCCTATGCAGCCCTAAGAAAGAAGGAGTCTGAGTTCTATAGTTTACATTAGAATTCCATGACTATAGTAGAGTATGTGCAGAAGTTTATACGTTTGGAGCATTATTCCATAGGTCTAACTGATAAGCGGTGTGCTAGTCTCTTCATGGATGGGCTATGTTTTAGCATTAGACATATGTTGATTCCTCATCTACCCTTGACCTTTCCCCAATTGGTGGATAAGGCCCTATCTATAGAAGCTTACCCTGGTTATCAAGAAAAGATAAATTGTAAGAGGAAGACATCTAGTGAAGACTCAAAGAGTGATAGATGTTCCAAGTTCCATAAGAAGCATTCCCCTATAGTTGTCCTCCTAAACCTGAAAGTCCTATTGTATGCCATCATTGTGGAGAACATGGTCATATCAAACCTTGTTGCACTCACCTCCATGGAGGCCAGGTACCATTACAACATAGGGGTAATGGTAACAACAACAATGGAGAAGGATCTAATGATAAATGTAACCTTTAAGCTTGCACTAACCTAATCATGCTTTCCTTTTTCCCTGGTTCTTGATAAAGTTTAAGTGTCATTAGTAGGTAATGTTTTTCTGGTGCTCTAGATTTATCTTGGTATCTCTAGTTAGTTTGACTTGGTAGGTCAAACCCTTTAAGGGGTGGAGGGATAGTGGTAGCACCTTGATAGATCATGGATGATTAGATTTCGAGGACGAAATCCTCTTTAAGGGGTGGAGTGTTGGAACAAACTGAAACTTGGACATATTCTCTTTTTTAGCCCTTTTTCAAGCTTTTCCTTCCTTATTTTTCCTTTTTGTCCTTAATGTTTAATTTGTGGAAATATTAATGGTTTGGAATGTAATTGAACACTAATTATGCCAATGTAAGGTCATATGCATAAATATTTCAGTGAAAGTTTATTTAAGGATCTAAAATACAAAATCACCACTTAAGTGGTATAATCTTGTCCTATTGGAGCAAGGAAGAGAAAAAGGAATGAATAATAATGCTTTAAACATGTTAATGTGATATTTAATTATTTAATATGAGAGATAGTGGTAATATTGGATAATGAGCTAAAATTCATAAAAGGAAGACTTATTGGTTAAAAATAACTTGAGATTTGTTTTCCTTGGGTTTGAGTTTGCTTGAATGACAAGTTTCACAATTTTAAAAAATTAATAATTATCTCCACATTAATTGGTATTGGAAAATATGTGTTTTTCTACAAATTATTAAATAAATTATTGAATGACTTCAAAAGTGGAAATAAACCTCAAATTCGTAATCCACATGACAAAATGAGTCTATGTGTGAATTTCATCTAAGTTGGAAAATCTTAAATATTTTATTTTATCTAGGACAATAAAAACAATTTAAAGACCAAAAATATTAAATAATATGTTGAAAAAATAATTAATGCCAAAATTGTGTACCTCATGTTTAGTATATCTTATAGGTCAAGTTTCATATTTTTAGAAAGTTTCTAGATGCCTCTAATTCATTAAAAGGATAAAATAAGTGATAAGATTTAAATGTATTAAATTAAATAATAAACGTCTTCAAAATGAAAACAATAATGCCAAATTCATGTTCTACATGTTAAAATATGCCTTTGGGTGAATTTTCACTCAATTTGGAAAATATTTGATGAGAAGGTGAATTTAGGAGAGAGAAAGTGTGTAGAACAATAAATTCATTAATTAAATAAGAAACAACTTCAACAAATGGAAATAATGGAAAATTTGTATCCAAAATACTTAATGTGACTTATGGGTAAAGTTTCATTAATTTTGGAGAATCCTAGAGTCATTAATGCATGAGGAAAGAGAAAATATGATTTGATTAATTAATAAATCAAAATTTCTTAAAAGAAAATCTAATTATATATTTGGATTCTACATACTCAAGTTAGCCTAGGTGCACAATTTCATTAATTTTGGAGTTTGTTTGCACCCTCAAATGAATGAAGAGAAAAAGATAAATAATTGAATAATGCACTTTAGTCGAATTGGATTAGGAATCCAATTAAATGTCACACCACTGTAGCAGATGCACACCTACCATCGGACCACGATCCGACGGCTTGCAACATGTCTTCAACCTTATGCAAGAAAGGAAAATAGGTTGCCATTTTTGGGTGGATTTATAAATACATTTCTCCTTCTACAATTGATCTTTGTCCGAGATTTCTTCTCCTATGGATTGCTCTCTCAAATATGCACCTAATGATCCTATATTTATGTCGTTTTGTCAAGTATTTAGAAAATTCCTAATTATTGGCCAACAAAACTCTTAGGCCAACTGATCTTTTCCCATATACGAACCCCCACTTATAAATAACAACAACTGCATCTCCGTCTCCCTTCACGTGGTTCTCCTCTTCTCTCAATTTCCTCACATGTTGCTTGTGTTATTTCCGGAGATTGATTCAGGGACCTAGGCTTGCGGCAAACTGCTCCTCCTTTCCTCATCTTCTCGACTCAATTCCTCACACCAGTAGATTTGTGAAGCTCTTCTCTCCTTTTCTTTGTTCTCGTTTCCTTGAATAGTCGCCTAATCCATTTTTTCCTAAAAGTAGTGCATGGAACAGCAGCAGCTGCTGCCTTCCATGGCATCATGTTCGTGGCGAAGAAAGCCCCATGTCAATTTCCATGTCTTCCTTGATCGCTCTTTTGTTTTTTTCCCTTGCCAGGGGCAGTTGCGTCTTTTTGCCCTTTTTCTTTTATCTTGAACGAGGATGAGTTGGATATTGAATGGTGACATGGCCACTCTTGATTGGGCCATGTCAGCTAGGCTATCCCTCTCTCTCTCTCTTGCTCTCTCTCTCTTTCTCTCTCTCTCTCTTCCTCTCTCATTGATTTCTAGCTTAGTTGACAATTTCAAATTTTCTTATTGGTCAACTTTATAAAAATCATAACTTTTGATTGGCTTGTCCAAAAATGATAAAAAAATATGTTTTGGAATCACAAAAATATTCTCTATCTAATAAAAATATTCTTAGGGCCTAATTCTAATATTTTTCTAAGGATTATTTTTGTAGAATGAAATATATGTATAAAATTCATAATAAGTATAACTTAGTCATATAAACTCCAAATTGGTCAAAAAGATATGTTTTCTTAATCAGGAGAATCTACCTAATTGATTGGTGACATTTTCAGATCTTTATTCCAATTTAATAAAAATGTGATATTTCTAGGGTTTTAATATAATCATTAATTAATGGTTTACATATAATACAATATTAGGTGAAGACTAACTCTGATTGGATCTAGGGTGTGGATCTTAACCTGATATACACATCAGTAACATATGTTGCATCCTCTCATGAGTCATATTGGACAATTGATTATTTTCTCTCTCTTAGTCTTGATGATGAAACATAGCTTATATGTCTTATGTTCACATATAGTTGAACCAATTGTTTCTAATTCCTAAAATTGGCTTTATTCACTTTGATGTAAGCAAATTGGATCATGTCCTTGTATCTTGTGGCTATTTCATTCAGTTTGTATCTTGTTGGTGTTGATATTCTATATTTAATGGAAACCCTAATTTGCATATGTTGGCCTTGAAAGTACATTTGGTTGTGCCTATACTTCTTTTTTATGTCTATGGAAGTTGGACACATTTATGGTCATATGACAAATATCTCTACTTGTCTCTCTATTTATAATGCATGTTTGGTTTGGGTAATTTGTTTATTTGCACATTGAGTGATGTATATTGATTGTGTGTAATACCAACAGAGGGTGCAAATGGTGATTCTTGTCCCTGGGTAATTGTGTTGTGATGTCATTACTCCCCCAAAGATTATGGGGGTGATGCCATAATATATGGTTATGGTGGTGATGCCATATACCCCAAAATGTTATTATGTGGATTATCATTTAGTGTACTCACATGCATAATTCTTATTATAAATTATTGTTCTCTTCTTGAGATTTTAAAGGCAAGATTTTATTAATGTGAGCTTTATTGTTTTCTTCATATATTCTCTTTTATCTTACTATATGGTGATTCCTTTTATATATCCAATTGGATGTTTCTCTCTTATTCTATGGGAATCCTTCAGATTTGTTGTCCCATTTCCTTTATATTGTCCAATCCCTATTACATGCACATACCTGATTTGGTAGCTGAAAAATTCCATATCTTTATTCTTTTCGGGGTATGCTTCCGACCCCTAGGTAGTGAGAAAGGAGAAGCTGCCTAAAGTTGACCAAGACTATCTAGGATTTACCTTATATGGCTTGGGAGGTAGTTTGAGATAGTGGGACAACCCTCTTCTTAATAGTTACTTTTGTTTCCTTCTACGTACACCTTGTGTGGTGAAGAATTTTCATAGACACTCAATTGTTATAGTTAGAAATATTTCTCTTCCACTGTTACATTATTGGTTTTATGAGACATCCATGATGAATGAATTGGTTCTCATCCCTTTTGTGAAAAAATTATAACGGTTTTGGTTATAAGGGATGTTGCCTTTTTATTTTAGTAAGGATTGGATCCCCTTTAGGTCCCACTCCTTACAATAACACCCCCCTAAGGGCTCAACCATGCCCAAAGGTCATTCATACCATCACATCATCCTGTAAGAACATCATTATCTTTCCATGCCTCATTATGGATCATCAAACCATCACCATGCACATGGCACATAAAAAGTTCAAAATAACTTTGCATTTAGGAACTATGATGTTTATATGATAGCAAATTGGGGTTAGAATAACATAGAGAGAGAAAGTATTCCATCATTATACTAATCAATCAAGAAACTATGTATCATCATCACTTACATGTATTAGGTTTAGGTTAAAAAAAGTATGTAAATTAAGGTTTCTAAACAACAATTACATGTAAACCCTTTCTTAGCATCTCCATCAATTGTGAAAGCATTTAGGTCAAACATTTCCATTGACCATAGATATAGGAATTTCATCAACCACAAGTATAGGAAAACATAGTGACCACATAGGTTATACACCTTAGAGACCTCTAGGGTTAGGTGCCTAAGCAACCACCTAGGTTAGAGAAACATATCGACAACTAGGGTCAGAGTTCCTTGGAGAATTCTAGGATTGAAGATCCTTGGCAATCACCTAGGTCAATGAACCTCATCAACATTTAGGGATAGGGTTTTCAATAACCTTCAAGAGACACAAAACTTGACGAGCGAATATGAATTCAGAATTTTGTGACCATCAAGTTCAAAATCGTCACTGACCACTAATAATCAAGAACATCAATGTCTACTACGGGGAGGTCACCTTGGTGACCACTAGGGTTACCAAACATAGAGACCATCCAAGATCAGAAATTCTTGGCAAGCACTCATAGTCTCACATCTTAGCGACCAATCAAGGAAACCAAAACATTGCCAACGACATAACATCAAGGTCTCATCGACCACATAAGGGAAATCTACATAACATCAAGGTCTCATCGACCACATAAGGGAGATCTTGGTAACCATCAAGAGTCATAAAACATTAATGATCACATAAAGTCCAAAATAATCACTAAGTCAAGGTCATAGTCTAGCACAAGAAGGTCAAGAAAAAATGAACCAAAACCAAACCATCAGGTTCACATATAAGGAGGGAAATTCGCTTGAAACCCTAGAATGAAACCATCTTTTGAGAGAGAAAAAGCCATCAGTTTCAAATGCAAATAAGGTCTAGGGTTACCACTTCCATCAAGAAATTGTGCACATTATTTAGGGTTAGTCTAAGAGTATAACTACTCAAGAACTATCATACAACACAAACCCTAGGTAGGGACATCATCTTTCTACTTGGAACAACATTTCATGTCAAGATCATGTACTGCAACGGGAAAGTAAAGAAACAATACTGGAGAAAGTTATATAACTCATCTTAGAGACGATGAAGCAAATCCTACAATAAGTTATCTCTAAGAAAAGAGGGTAGAAAACCCTATCTTGAGCACTCCTCTCGGCCAAGCTAACTTCTCCTCTAATAAGGAAGTAACCCTAGGTCAAGGAAGCAAGAAAGAGATGTTCTTAAAGCTCAAACTTAAGCTCTACCATGGAACACCATGGATTCAGCCAAGAAGAAAAGATAAAAAGATAGGATAGGAACATAAACGAAGAAAGGAAGGGGGATCTCACTTTCCAAGACCAAGAAGCAAAGCAACAAAGCTCCACAAGCACTGGTAGAGGGTAGATCCACGCCCTAGGTCAACATGCAAGGTAGATCGACCTCCTTCTACAACCTTGAGCTCATCCTTCACCACCAAGCAAGAGGGGACGAGATCTAAAAGCAATAAGAGAAAAAGAGGGTTCAAAGGGTTTGGTTGCAGGAGAGGAGGGAGGTACATATGTCTATGGGTGAGAGAAAAGAGAAGGTAGAGGTGTCTAACAAAGTTTGCCATGTGTCCAAGTGATCTTGTCAATGAAAGCATCCCATCCATGAAATGAAATGAAAAATAAACCATGCGACCTCAATGAGAAAACTCCTCATACAAGGTGGTCCTGAAAAACATAGAGATCACTAAGCTAAGATGTTGGCAACCAAAGTGATCAAAAAGCTCATCGACTGCCAACCCTAGATTTTGGCGACTAAGATGAGTCAGAAACCTCATCGATCGCCAACCCTAAATGTATCAAGAGAACTTCATTGAACTCCAAAACTTAGGACCATAATAAAATTGGCAGTCACCAAACTAGGTAGCTCATACTCAACGTCAAACATTAACTTAAGACATCCATGCAAGCCCTAATTTCAAAACAAGATACCACCACTCAAACCAAGGTGTAATAAGGCACCACAAAGAACAACCATATAAAACATGATGTGAAAACATGTGAGGTAGAAAAAGCATGTGAAAAATTTCAAGAAAAACCCTAGATATGGGTAAATTGCAATTAAGTCCAAAACACGCCATATATGCATAACTTTCTCAAACAATGTCTAAATTGGATCAAACTTGAAACATAAGCTTGTCCTATGATATTGAATAACATCATATGGTTTGATTAAGGTTTTAAGCATAAAATTATGATAAGTAAGCATGTTCAACCAGAAAGCAAGGTCAGGTGTCTTACAACCATAAACCCCTAACAAGGATTTCACCCCTAAAATCCTACACGAACAAAGACGGGTACTTCCTACACATATCATCCTCTAACTCCCACATGGCTTCCTCCACACCATGGTGATGACAAAAAACCTTAAATAAGACTATATCCTTCTTCTCCAACTTCTTCACCATCCTATCTAGGATCAACATATGACCTTCAACATAGGACACATCCTCAACCAACTCAACCTCCACTGGATGTAAGGTGTGCTATGTATCTAGATGAAACTTCCTCAACATGGAGACATGGAAGACATCATGAAACCTATATAACTCTAGTAGTAACTCTAGCTTGTATGCCACCTTCCCAACATGTGCAAAAATAGGGCATGGTCCCATATACTTAGGAGCCAAGTTACCCTTCTTACCAAACCTCAGCACACCTTTCCAAGGGGAAACCTTAAGTTACACCCGGTCTCCAACTTGGAACTCAAGAAGCCTATGGATGTATCATCATATGACTTGTGCCTATCCTGGACTGCCTTCAACTATTGTTGTATCACCTTGATCTTCTTTGTAGTCTGTTGCACTAGCTCAGGACCCAAAAAATGATACTCACATGTTTCATACCAAAAAAGAGGTGACTGACAACGTCTCCCATACAAAGATTCATAAGGTGCCATTTCTATACTCCTCTGATAACTTTTGGTGTAGGTGAACTCTACCAAACTTAGTTGCACATCCCAACTACCAAGAAACTACAAGACACATGCCCTCAAAATATCTTCCAACATTTAGATGGTCCCGTCTGATTAACCATCTGCCTATGGATGAAAGGTTGTGCTAACCTCAGCTGTGTCCTCGTAGTTGTATGCAGATGTTCCCAAAAATGGCTCATAAAATTTGGACCTCTATCATATACTATGGTAACTAAAAACCATGCAAACAAACTATTTAATCAACATATATATGTGCCAAATTCTCTGTCGTATACATTGTCTTGACTAGAAGGAAGTGAGTTGACTTGATCAACCTATCAACTATCACCCAAATGGAATCATGATGTTTGTCCATCCTAGGAAGACCGACCACAAAGTCCACAGTTATATGATCCCATTCCCACTATGGTATCAGTAAAGGTTGCAAAGTTCTTGCAGGCTTCTGATGCCCTGCCTTAACCTCTTGACAAACTAGACACTTAGGAACAAAACATGCCACATCACAATTTAGACATGTCAACCAATTCATATCCCTCATATTATGGTACATCTTGGTACTTCTAGGATGCACTGCACACATTGAGGAATGAACTTCCTCAAGAACAATCTTCCTTAGACCATAAACATATAGAACCACCATTCTATTATGAAAACAAACTATCCCATCCTCTGTCTCATGAAATCCATCATACTTCTTACTACCAAACTCTGCCATGATATTCTCTATCATGGTATCATTCTGTTGTGCATCTTCAATCTTTTATATCAACATAGACTTCACTTGCAACTATGCTAACTAGCCTACCAACAGAGAGACTTTCAACTGTACATTCATATGGTGAAGCAACACCAACATGTGTCACTTATGGCACACCATATAGTTTAATTGTGCCTTGTCTGTAGACAATGTTGACTTCCTAATTAACACATTATACACCATGTTCACCTTCCCTAGATGGTAGACTATTATGCATCATAATCATTGACCAACTCCATCCATCTCCTCTACCTCATATTCAGCTCTTGCTTTGAGAAGATATGCTGAAGGTTCTTTTAATCAGTGAAGATCTAACACTTCTATCAATACATGTAGTGTCTCTAAATCTTCAAGGCATGGACCACATCTACAAGCTCTAGATCATGTGTCAGATAGTTCTCCTCATGTTTCTTAAGCTGTCATGAAGCAAAAGAAATCATGTTCTTTTCCTGCATCAACATGCATCCCAAACCATTCTTTGAAGCATCACAGAAGATGATGTAGCCTTTCCCTTTCTCTGGAAGAACTAACATGAGAGCACAGGTCAACTTCTCCTTCAACAGCTGGAAAGAATGTTGACACTTGTCATCCCAGATAAAAGGGACACCCTTCCCGGTCAACTTGGTTAGGGGTAACGCTACATCATTGAAATTCTTAATGAATCTCCTGTAGTAACCCACCAAAGCTAAGAAATTCTAAACCTCCATTAGTCTCTTGGATGTTTCAACTCCATCACTGATTGTACCTTCTTTGGGTCCACACAAACACCCTTGGCTAATATGACATGCCCCAGAAAAGACACCTCGGTCAACTAGAACTCACACTTACTGAACTTGGCATGTAACATGTGATGCCTCAACAACGTCAATGCATGGCAAAGATGCTACTCATACTGCTGACTACCTTGGAGTATATCAATACATCATTGATTGACACCACCAAATCTTGATTAAGGTAAGGTCTAAACACCCAATTCATTTGGTCCATGAAAGTTGTTTGTGCATTGATTAGCCCAAGTGACGTAACCAGAAACTCGTAGTGACCATACCTAGTCCTAAAAGAAGACTTGGGCATGTCATCCGCCTTGATCCTCAGCTAGTGATATCCCGACCTCATATCTATATTTAACAACACTATAGTACCTCTGAGCTAATCAAACATATCATCTATCCTTGACAATTAATACTTGTTCTTTATTGTGACCTTGTTCCATTATTAGTAATCTATGTACAATCTCATAGATCCATCCTTCTTCTTCACAAACAATATAGGAGCATCCCAAGGGGAAGTGCTCTATCTGATGAAACCCTTATCTAACAACTCCTACAATTGTTTCTTCAACTCCTGAATCTCTTCTGGTGCCATCCTATAGGGTGACTGTATTATGGGTTGTGTTTTAGGAACAAGATTGACCTCAAAATTAATCTGTCTAGGAGGGGGAACACTAGGAAACTCTTCAGGAAAGACATCCTCAAATTCTCACACCACTGGCACCTCCTGGATACTAGGACTCCTCACCTTAGTATCCACCACATGAGCCAAGAAGGTTGCACACCCCTATCTCATCAACCTCTCTGTTTTCATAGATGACACTAAATAGGTAGGATGAATCTTCCTATCTCCTCAAAAGATCCATGAAACATCTCCATCATAGAATGTCACCACCTTAGAAATATAGTCCAAAACAACCTTATACTTCTCTAAGGTATCCATCCCTAGGATCACATTGAATCCATGCATGTCAAGTGGCATAAGATCTACTTGAATGTTGCATCCTGAGAAAGAAAGAACACAATGAGGATACACCTCCCGCAACTCAGCAGAACCAACTAAAGGGTTTTCTAGCAGAAGACTATCAGGACTACTAATAATAGGCAGATAACAACTATCCATCACCTCTCTGGCGATAAAAGAGTGCATCACACCTGGGTCAATCAAAATAGATATGAAAGAAGAAGGAGATAAGTTAGAATGGAAAAGTTCCATATGAACTGTCATGACCCATTGATTGACGAATCCCTTTGGTTGACTCATAGCATAGAATATAGCCATCACATGTTGTCATCCTTGTCATCTACTAGCTGGTCCAGATGACCCCACTTACAACACTTGACTGTGTCCTCTACCACCACCACTATTGTACTATTGTTGTTGGGAACCTCGCTGACTCTTCCATGGCTGTTTTATCACTTCTTCATTCTTCATGGGGAATTTCCAACTTATATGCACCACTTTCCCACATTTGTAGCAAGTCCTCAAATCATACCACGACCTAGATAACTCATCACTGACATAAATATTGTATTGTGTGCTCCTACTGGTGGAAAATTGCAACCTATGCCCTTACTCAGGTACCACTGTGATGAAACTCCTAATCTTGGATCAAAGAAAGTCGATCATTGCTGCGATTGGGATGAAGAAAACCTCAGCTTCTTACAACCACCAGGAGACTACCCCTAAAACTAAGTTGTCCTCTTCTTAGTGTTAGATTCACACTTCTCCATAGCATACCCCTCAATCTGTCACACTGACTACACAAAGGTAGATAACCTCTATCTATTCTCTAAAGTAGACATAGTCATTGTCAACTCTATTCTCAGGCCCTTCTCAAACCTCTGAATTCTCTCCTTCTTTGTTGGTGGCATATGAGGACAGTATCTCAAAAGCTCCATAAACTTGGCCTCAAACTCATTGATGGCCATGGAACCTTGTTGTAGCTTCTCAAACTGTATCTTCTTGTCATCTAGATATGTCTCATGGAAGTATCAACTCACTAACTCCTACCAAAACTCTTCCCAACCTATCACAACTCCGTGTCTCTTCTCCTCCTCTATGTCCCACCCGTGTCTAGCACTTCCCTTCAATAGGTAAACAACGTGCTTCACCTTCTCCTCTTCAGGGATGTTGGGGATCTTTAACGTCTTCTTAAGATCCATCAACCACAAATCAGTGTTAGACGGGTCTGCTCTACCCATGTACTTGATGGCTCCAACACATCTCAACCTCTCGAACATCTTCCCAGAACCCTAGGATTCCACATTATGGTCAGCTGCCCTAGCTTGTGGTTTGTGCACTCTATCTACTATATGTGTAATCGTCAACATGAGTTGTCCGAAAATGCATTGGAAAGAGGGATTTCTCATGGTTGTAGGGTTGAACTGAGGCACCACAGATTTCTCTAGCCCCATCTCATGCACTCTATCTTCACATGCATGCCTCCTACAACCACCTCCTTGCATGATGTATCTACTCTTAGCATGCTCTAGATATGTTGGATTGCATAAGAGCATACACAAACCTAAGTTGTATGTACCTGTAGACCCATCAAACATGAATCTCTAACACCAACATATCATGTGATGACTGTCATGCTAAATGAGATTACTCATAAAAGAAATATGTGACCAACTACTGATTAACCACATAACCAGAAAAGAGGGTAAATTAAATCAATTTCAACATTACCATCACATTCAAAAACATATACATAAGGGTCCAACAACTTGCATATCAACACATACCATATCAGGTATTTAAAAGTATGCCTAGTGGACTCAACAATAACTTGTAAATAAAATATATGCTCCACATATACAAACACATAGGCATGATACAAAAAACTCGAGTCATTATACAAATCATCTACAAAATATCCTCTGCCCAGACCTGAGATTATAGGGATGATTGTAGGACACACTAACACTAACCAACCTTCTACTTCTACTGCTCTCCATGCTTCTCTTCTTCATCACCACAATCCTAACGACGTCACTGATGACCACCAAAAAAGATGTGGTGACCCACAATGTGAGACCAACATCCTAGAGAGAGATATAACACTCAACCAATAGCTATCGATTACAATAAGTTTTATTATGAAACAAAACTGGCATATTTATATAGATTGAGCATGTTAAACTAACTAAGAAGGTTAATCATATTTATCATACTAAAAAAACTAAGCCAGTTAAATATATAGGCATAGAAATAGATAAAACTATCATCTACTAAATAGTTAATTTCTCTTACCGCATTGTATAACGACTAAGTAAAATAAGAAATGAGGAAAGGGTAAACAACCAATGTGAATCATGTTTAACCCTAAACAAATATATATATCTGGCTAGATTACATTTGTTATTAATCCCTGAGGAGTTGAGGTATACCATTCAACTTGAACTAACCACTACTAAGTTGAAATTAGTGCCATGCAAGATGTAGGAGAGTCAGATTCTTAAGACCTCATCTACCCTTGGTCAGTATGAGTCATCTGCATTGACATATATAGTCCAACTGCAAAATAGCCTAGTCTTTCTTAGTAAATAGGTCACAACACTAGTAACTAGGGTATACAAACCCTATCATCCGAGGTATAAACACAACTGGCCTCTATCTCATCATATATAGAAAAACTTGAGATATGACCGTAGTTGTTCTCCTCTCCACGTATGACCACAGAAATCCTCCATAACCTTAGGACCAGGATACAAGGACACATAGTATGATGCACCCCACATACCCAACAATATGTGATCCAAGTTTCCCTTAAGAATACCCATTTCACCATCTAGCAAGTCCTGACACTTGAATGGATCTATGGCACATGGCACTACATGATTAGGGTTTTACTTGATTAGCTAATGCCAATTGGGTGAGTTAAGACTACATCAATCAAGTTACATAGAAACCCTATAAGAGTTCTACAAAAACATGGGTAGATTTCAACTTTAGAAGATATAAAATGTATGAAATATAATTTTTATCACATCATAACATGGTACTAATTCATTGCCATACGTGAGATCATACTAATCATCATACCATCACAAGATCAAATCCTTGTCACATCATGAAGGTGATAACACCTCCCTAAGGGTTCAACTATGCCCAAAGGTCATTTAGACCATCACATCATTCCCTGTAAGAACATAATTATCTTTCCATGCCTCATCAAGGCTCATCAAACCATCATGATACATGTGGCACACATAAGGTCAACATAACTTTGCATTTAGGAACTATGATCATGTGAGAACAAATTGGGATTAAAATAACATAGAGAAAGAAAGTACTCCATAATCACACTAATCAATCAAGAAATTATGTATCATCGTCACTTACATATATTAGGTTTAGGTTCAACAAGGTAAATGAATTAGGGTTTTAGAACAACAATTAAAGGTAAACCCTAATTCTTAACATCTCCATCAACCGTGAAAGCATTTAGGTCAAACATCGCCATTGACCATACAACCAAGAATTTCATTGACCACAAGGATAGTAAAACATAGCGACAACATAGGTTAGAGATACATTAGTGACCTCTAGGGTTAGGTTCCTTCGTAACAAATGAGGTTATAGAAACGTAGAGATCCACATAAACCAAAACCTTCATCAACAACTAGGGTCAGAGGTCCTTAGAGATTGCTAGGATTGGATATCCTTAGTGACCACCTAGGTCAGAGAACCTCATCGACCTCTAGGGTTAGGGTTTTCAGCAACCATCATGAGGCACAATATTTGGAGACCGATTATGAATTAAGAACTTGGCGGGCATCAATTTCAAAACCTTCATCGACTACTAATAGTCAAGAACATCAATGACCGCTAGAGTTAGGTTACCTTGGCGTCCAGTAGGGTTACCAAATATAGTGACCATCCAAGATCATAAATTCCTAGAGACCACTCATAGTGTCACATCTTAGTGACCAATCAAGGAAATCAAAACATTGGTGACCACATAACATCAAGCTCTCATCGAACACATACGGGGAATCTTGGTGACCATCAAGAGGCATAAAACATTGGAAATAACATAAAGTTCAAAATGGGCATTAAGTCAAGTCTATTGGTTAGCACAAGAAGGTCAAGCAATATTGAACCAAAACCAGACCTTCAGGTTCAAATACAAGGGGGAAAATCACCTTGAAACCCAATAAATAAGCCATCTTTTGAGAGAGAAAAAGCCATTATTTTTCAAATGCAAACGAGGTCTAGGATGACCACTTGCATCAAGAAAATCATGCATAAGATTTAGGGTTCATCTAAGAGGATAATTACTCAAGGAATAGCATACAACACAAACCCTAGGTAAAGATATCATCTTTCTACTTAGAAGAACATTTTAGGGCAAGATCATGTACATGCAAGGGGAAAGTAAGAAATAATCATGGAGAAAGTTAAATAACTCACCTTAGGGATGATGAAGAAACTCTATCAGCAAGGTATCTCAAAGTAAAGAGGGTAAAAAACCCTATCTTGAGCACTCCTCTCGGCCACACTAGCTTCTCCTCCAACAAGGAAGCAACCCTAGGTCAAGGAAGAAAAAAGATATGTTCTTCAAGTTCAAACTCAAGCTCTACCACAGAACACCATGGGTTCAAACAAGAAGAAAAGAGAAGAAGATAGGACAACAAGGAAAATGAAGAAAGGAAGGGATATTTCACTTACCAAGACCAAGAAGCAAAGCAGCAAAGCTCCACATGAACAAGGAGAGGGTAGATCCAAACCCTAGTTCAACATGCAAGGTAGATTGACCTCCTTATACAACCTTGTGATTCTCTTTTACCACCAAGAAAGATGGGATGATATCTAAAAGCAAGAAGAGAGAAAGAGGGTTCAAATGGTTTAGTTTCATGAGAGGAGGGAGGTATATATGGCTATGGGTGAGAGGAAAGAGAAGGTAGAGGTGTCTAGACAAGTTTGCCATGCGTCTAAGAGATCTCATTCATGAAATCATCCCATCCATGTAACTATGTCAATGAAAATCCAGGCAAACTGACCAAGAAAACTCATCGAACAAGGTGGTCTAGAAAAACATAATGACCACTAAACCAAGATGTTGGTGACCAAAGTGATCAGAAAGATCATCGACTGCCAACCCTAGATGTTGGCAGCCAAGATGAGTCAGAAGCCTCATCAACCGCCAACCCTAGATGGATCAATAGAACTTCATATACAGCCAAAACTTATGGCCCTAAGAAACATGGTAGTCACCAAACTAGGTAGCTCATACTCAAGGTCAAACATTGACTTAGGGTATCCATGCAAACCCTAATCACAACACAAGATGCCACCACTCAAACCAAGGTATAACAAGGTGCCCCAAAGAAAAACCATATAAAAATGATGTAAAAACATGTGAGGCACAACAAGAATGTGACAAATTGCAAGCAAACTAGAATTATGTAAATGGCAATTAAGTCCAAAACAAGCACATATATGCAGAACTTGCTAAAACAGTGCCCAAACTAGACCAAGTATGAAACATAAGTTTGTTACATGATAATGAAGCACATCACAAGTTTCATATGTTTCAAAAATTGAATTATGATAAGAAAGCATGTTTACCTAGAAAGTAAGGTTAGGGGTCTTATACTTATTGGATGCATGCTCATCCCATAGTCATGGTAATTGTGATGTATGGGAGTTAGATTAGGAGGTTGGTACATGTGGATTTGACAAAGTGTGACCACATATGAGTCTTCTGGATAGACATATTGTATTTTCAACTCATGAGATAGGTAAGGAATTTTATAGATTGGGACCTATTGGGAAAAGGGAATCAGTTAGAGTGGACTACTTTGGGTTCAATGGGGAATTGCAGATGAGATGGTGCTTGTTGGAAAATTAGGTCTTGGGTACTAAGGATGGTTTGTGTAAGAGAAGACTCAAGGGAGAAGGATGCCTCTTCAATTGTCAGGGTGTTCTCTAGAAGGGAGGTAGGTTCACTCTCAATCTTCTTTGCATCATGATCTTCTTCAAAGTAAATCAGGCATTGTGGAATGGTCAAGGTTTCTTGAGGGGAAAGTTGTTGTTGCAACACAGTGAATCAATCAATACAGTCAAGGAAGTACACTTCTTCTCTGGTATATTTCATGAAGCCTCTAAGTGCTTGGAAAGTGAAGGACCGATTCCCTACCCATAGGGTCAGGAGATCAGTTTTGAAATCTATTAAAGCTCTGTGTGTGGTGAGAAATGGTATTCCAAAGATGGGGGCTAAGAAACAATCACTACAAAATCACAATGGATTTAGAACTCCCCAATCTTAATTGGGACATCTTGAATGATCCTAAATGGCTTAGTCATGGAGGATTCAGTGATATGGATGGTCATGCAAGTGGGTTGAGCATCAAGTGAGACCAGGGATGGAGCCACAAATTAGACATTGGGGGGTCAACTGATAGGAGTAAGCAGAATCCAAATTGTTACAAAAAAATGGATAAAAAAGTAGTGGAAGCATTACGTTGGATGGAAATTTCTATAATTTCATATAGAAAAGAGAATGAATATGGAAAATTAGTTACAGTTGGATCTAAGATTATTTAAATAAAAATAATAAACATGTTGATCTCAAGTTTTCAATCAATTCACCATAATAAAGATGACAAACACTGAACAAATAAATATTTATGAATAATGTGAGGCTTACTAGATTATGTTAAGTTGAATTGATGAACACTCAAACACAATTTGACTCCTTGTCATTGTGATGTTGTAAGAGACATATGTGCATTGGCAAACAGAAGTAAAAAACAAATTGATTGAACTTTGGTGTGGTTGTTGCCATTAAATCGATGTGTAGAGAAAGACTACAATTCTTTGCCGTCATAGAAGATGTGTGTGGACTTGATGTTGTGTTGCCATACATTGACAACAAATTGCATATAGAAAAAAAAATAGTGTGTTGATGCAAGGTAGGCGGCAAGTAAACAATGAGAGATTGGTAGGTTTTGAGTCCTACATTTGCGATTACGAAGACATCGATTGAGTCTTGATGTGGGGGACTACCACTAGACCTTATATAGATAATAGATGCATATACTATTTATTTTTTATTGACTTATTGCCTTGGCCTTGCCGTTTTGAACACAAAGACCCTGAGTAATATGCATGACCGCTACACAGAAATGTCCAAGCATTAAAGGGACTATGTGATTAATTAGAAAGGATGACTGCTGGAGAGAAGAGTCCAAGCATTAAAGGGACTATGTGATTAACTAGAAAGGATGACTACTAGAGAGAAGAGTCCAAGCATTAAAAGGACTTGTGCCTAATAAGAAAAAAAGAAGTCCAACAGTCTAGTTAAGAGTAAACTGTATACAAGGAAAGAAAGATGGGATGGGATACGAGGAGTTGTGGGCTCTAATCATAGAAATGTAATTAAGTATATAAAGGATAGTTCCCCCACCACCCCCATGTTCCTCCGCAATTGAGTGAGACCAAGTTCCTTGCATGGACTAAGCGGTATGATTGAAATATTGGCACCAATGTCAGATAGCCCCATTTGACTGGTGGAATCTCTTATGGATCCTGAAATTCCAAAGGATCGAGGGTCTTTGCACTTCTAAGGCATCTTGCTCAAATAATGTACGATGTCGTCCTTGCCAATTTAAATATTTTGAACTCCTCAATTAAATATTTGTGATCGAGTAGGAGTTCAAAGAATTTATCCAACTAAGACATTTTAGTCATGGCTTTGAGTAATGGAGTATTAACATGAAGGTTTTTAGGGTATTCTTAAATTTATTGAACCTGGTGTCGAGTTTAGTTTGGTTCAACCTGGCTTGGTACACCACTTGAGGATTGTAGATAGGAATATATAGAATAAATGCCTCTAGGTCTAGGCTGATGGTCACCTCATCTTCATCCTCCATACCTGTTGTCAAGGGGTTCACCTTCCCTATAAATATGGAGCTAGAGTGGGTCGTCATAGCCTATCTAGAATAAATGAGAATTAAAGGGTTGTTGGCTAGCCTTCATGTTTTGTAGGGTTTTCTCTATGGTAGAGAACCTCTCATTAGAAGAGGGGGGAGGGAAATAGTTTGTTCACTTGGGGGCCCTGATGTTGATTGTGGAATTGTTTCTTCTGATAATATCCTTGATTCCTATTGTACTGAAATCCTAGAGAACCCCAATTATTGTTATTAAATTGAGGGGGTTTCTGTAGCACTATATTTTCAACGTTGGTCGGGTTCCCATACTGAAAACCAGGTTGACTCCTAGTTTGATTTGAATAGTAGTAGGTTTGTCCCAGTATGTTGTGGATGGAGTTAACATATCCCATCTATTGGCTGCCTTTAAAAATATAGCATTACTGCATTACATAGTCATGCCCTTAGCAGATTGTGTAAGAAGATATATAGATTATCTTTGTTGCGGTAGATATTGCGGCTGCCCTCTATAGGCTTTCAAAGAGGACTCTAGGTGATCTTTCTTCAAGGTGAGCATCTTGAGGCTATCGGTGATGGATTTGAGCTCAAAGCTATATTCGGCCTTGGAAACCTTGAGGACTCCCCCTTGCCCTCTACAAAATTGGGCTTGGGTCTCGATACTTCTTTTAACAACTTCTCAAATGCGGTCAAAATTTTAAAACATGAAATTTCCTCCCAAGGAACTGTAAAGGAAGACTTACGTATCTAGATCAACGTCTCTATAAAATGTATCAATTAACAACACTGGGGAATATTCTGACGTGGGCACCAATGAAGAAGTTGCTTGAATCATTCTCATGCTTCTCTTAATGTTTCTTCACGAGTCACTATAATTGTGTAATCTTCCCTTACATTGGATAAGTAAGCTATTGGGTGTAATAGTTTTCAAAAAATCTAGATCAGAGGGGATCCCAAGTGGTGATGTGGCCACCTTCCATAGCATTGTACCAAGAACTGGTGAGATCTATCATTGAGTATTTGAAAATTCTTAGTTGGAGGGTGTCATCTGAAACACTTGGGACCTTAGATAAAGCACATAGGTCAGAGAAACATTGGAGATGATCTTGATAGTTTTCCTCAATCCTACCTAAAACTATGCTTGCTTGAAGCATAGTAATCCACTATGTGCAGATTTCAAACTGAGGAGTAGTAATGGCTGGAGGGGCGATGGGATGTAATGTCTCAGTAGACAAAGAACTTGAGAAATTTTTGAGTTGTTTTTACCAGTCTGCTTCTTGTTGGGCGGTCTTAGAGTCAAACGAGGAAGACATGACTACTCTATCAATAGATAATACCTCTGCTATTCTCCTTTCAATCTCTTCTTTGTCAGCCATCCTGAATCAAATGGTATGGCTTCTATCTTTTGTAAATAAATTCGATGATTCAAGAGGATAAGATTGAATATCAGAAAGTATGTGAAAATTTACAAAAAAAAATAGTACTACCAGAATGGAAACTTAGTAGAAGGAGGAGTACTACACTACCAGACTGGGTCTCAGTAGGATGAAAAGGATAAAAGGATCAATTCCTTTTTAAAAAAAAAGAAAATTAGAAAAAGCAGTCTAAGATAAAAGTATATTTAAGCTAGAACAAATTATTGAACAAAACTAAGAGTATGAAAAGAAACTACAAATTTTAAAAACAAGCTGAGGTGTGATGAATGCATATTCATCTTAGTTTTAGTCACCATTTTTGGCCCAGTTTGCACTGAAAGCTCTCATATGCCCCCTGAATCTACTCATATACAATCTTCCTCAATTTTAGATGATTATTTGGAGTTTTGATCAAATCCATTTGTCTCCATTATAGGATTAAGTATCGCACTATGTGCACCACTGTAGGAGACAGTGGTCCCTCTAGTCGGTGCTTTTATAGAAGGTTTATAAAGGATTTCTCCAAGATAACCAAGCCTATGATGAACTTATTGCCAAAGGACATTGATTTCCACTTTAATGAAGAATGCATCAAGAGTTTCAACAATCTTAAGCATTCCTTTACATCGATCGCTATCATCAGAACTCCAGATTGGGAGAAGCCATTTGAAATAATGTGTGATGTTAGTGATTATACAGTTAGTGCTATTTTGAGACAATATATAGAAAATAAACATTATGTCATCTACTATGCATCTAAGACCCTTGACGAAGCTCAAAGGAACTATGCAACTACTGAGAAGGAACTTTTAGCAGTTGTGTATGCCTTTGACAAGTTCAGATCCTACCTCATCAGTTCCAAGGTGATTGTCTACACTGATCATGCCGCAATTCGTTACCTCCTAGCAAAGAAAGATGCAATACCCAGGCTAATCAGATGGATTCTCCTCTTGCAAGAATTTGATATTGAGATAAGAGATAAGAAAGGAACAAATAATGTTGTGGTAGACCACTTGAATCATATCCACACCCTGGACACTGAAAAGATCCCAATTAATGACTCTCTTCTAGTCGAACATCTCATGAAAGCTTCAGAAGCTATCCCTTGGTACACAGACTATGTGAACTACCTTGTGGCTGGTGTCATCCATCCTTAGTTCACCGATATTACACTAAAAAAATTCATGCATGGTGTGAAGCAATACCATTGGGATGAGTTGTACCTCTTCAATCTCTGTGTTGACGGTCTTTACAAATGATGTATGACTGAGGAAGAAGCTCAACTTGTTCTATAGCAATGCCACTCAGGCCCCACTAGAGGCCATATGAGTTCCAAGAAAACTACTTTTAATGTTCTACAATGTGGCTTCTTTTGGCCAACCATATCCAAGGATGCCAACAACTTTGTCTTATCATGTAACAAATTCCAAAGGGTGGGTAACATTACAAAAAGAGATGAGATGCCCCTTAATCCCTGGTAGGAAGTCAAGACTTTTGACGTTTGGGGAGTGGACTACATGGGCCCATTCTCATCCTTGTATGTATTTTTCTACATTCTAGTTGTGGTGAATTACATCTATAAATGGGTAGAGGCCATACCAACCATTACTAGAGATTCAAAACATGTCATCAAAATGTTTAGAGATATTATCTTTCCCCATTTTAGAGTTCCATGCACTGCGATATCCGAAAGAGGTTCACATTTTCTTGGAAAGAAGTTTTGAGGCACTATTGAGAAAATATGGTGTGACTCACAAGGTAGCTTCCCCCTACCACCCACAAATGAGTGGATAGGTAGAGGTGTGAAACCGCCAACTCAAAGCTATCCTGGAAAAGACACTAGGCCACAACCTAAAGGATTGGTCAGTAAAAATCAATAACGCCCTATGGGTCTACAAAACTGCTTCCAAGACTCCTCTTGGAATAACACCCTTTAGATTAATCTATGGAAAATCATATCACCGGCCCGTAGAACTTTAACACAAAGCTTGGTGGGAAATCAAACAACTAAATTTTGACATGAAGAAAGCTGGCCAAGCTAGGATTCTACAACTTCAGGAGTTGGAAGAACTTCAGATGACAGCTTACGAGAACGCACGAATCTACAAAGAACATACAAATTTATGGCATGATGGTCATCTGAAGAGGAAAGACATACAAGTGGGAGACCAAGTTCTACTATATAAATCAAGATTGAGATTTTTCCTAGTGAAACTCCATTCTCGCTAGTCCGGACCGTACACTATCAAGGCATCTACCCACATGGTGCCTTCATTTTATGGAGTGAAAAGTCAAGAGAGCTTGTGGAAAATGGCCAACACTTGAAGAGATATTTCACTATAGCTAACATGAGCACTGAAGCATCGTTGAATATTTCCAAACTAGTATATCTACTAGAAAGTTGAAAGGAGCATGTCAATCCAATGACATAAAACAAAGGTTCTTATCGAAAGGCAACCCGATCCTTACCTTAGATTTTACTTCTAGTTTTTAATTAGAAAATTTTGCACCCAGTTGATAATGTATCGCAAGATGCAATCTTAAGTTCTGATAGTTTTCATTTTTGAGATTTTAGATGGAGGACACGTTGTTGAGAGGAACACAACCACATCTAGTGGTCCAACCAGCAAGATATTCCCCCTCCATCTCAGATTTAGAGTTTGCTTGGGATGAGCAAATTTCTAAGTTCAGGGTGGAGGGTGGGTGGTATGTACTTTACTTTCCACCCAAACCTATATGTTTCAGACTTAAGATTCCATAATTACAATTTTGAAGCAATTTTAACCAAAATTTTCAAAAATTTTAAGTTTTCAAAGTTGTTTTGTTTAGAAACTTGATGAAGTTTTGATTCTTTTATTTCAATCAAATCCTTTACCTAGACGGCTATTTCTTTTTCCATGCAATTTTGAATCATTGTATCCTCCTTATTTGAAGCAAAGCCTCAAGAGGGACAATTTATGAAACTACCTATGCTTAGAAATTACCATGTGAAGCTTATGAATCCTAACATCATGATCCTTCAGTAAAGATGGCAAGTATCTATCAAACTGAGAGGGATCAAACATATCGTGCTTCCTAACTAACTAGTGGAACAATAACATGGAATCTCCACCAGATCCCCATCAAGTAATTATTTGAGCATAGTATGATAAAGAGAACTACTCGGTGCACTGAATAATAAATCAAGTTGCATTATGATCTAAACTCTCTTCTACACTTCTTCTACCATCTTCATACTTCTCCATTCATCAAAAAGAAACAAAAACCCATAAAAATAGTGCCAAACCCTAAGTTCAAGGTGGCACACCATCCCTCTCTTTATTCGCTTCTTCCATACCCCTCTCTATGTAATAGGGGTGTATCACCTAAATGAAAAAGAAAAGATTCCAATGTGCACACAAGAAAAAAATGCAATATCGAGTCAAATAGAGGAGATATTAGCATACAAAAAAGAGAAATTGCAATCAATGAAATTGCAACCATATAATAAAAATCTCGATTCGAATAGAGGAGAGATTTACTACTCCCTTCCATGCCCCCTTCACTCCCTTTTACACCTACAGGCACAATGAATGCCTCATTTTTGCCACTCTTTTGTAAGACACCTGTGTCAGATCAGGTGCCCACTTGTTGTTCTGCGGGTATCTCTAGACTCTTACGAAGCTCTTAGACATGCTTGATGTTGGATAAAGTGGGGAGGAAGTGCTTTTGAGAAACAAACTCGAGAATGAAGATATTGAAAGATGTGTTCAGTGATCTCAGGAAGTTGAGATGCCCAGCCATACATAGAAAAAAAAAGAAACAAATGTGATGTGAAGATGAGGCAATCATAAGTGTTGAAAGTATTCAATTGGTGTCTGTTTTAGATTTTGTGTTACTTGAGGATGAGCAACGTTTAAGTCGGGATGTTTTGATGAATGCATATTCATCTTAGTTTTGGTCACCATTTTTGGCCCAGTTTTGCACTGAAAGCTCTCATATGCCCCCTAAATCTTCTCATATATAATTTTCCTCAATTTTAGATGATTTTTTGGTGTTTTGATCAAATCTATTTGTCTCCATTGCATGATTAAGTATCACACTATGTGCACTAGTGTAGGATATGGTGGTCCCTCTATTGCATCCACGACCAGTACCTTGACCCTGATGTTAAGTCGGTGCTCTCCAGATCTGCACCTATAAACATACAATCCCCTCCTTCATTTGAGGCATCGCTTCCACTTCATCCATGTCGACAGGCTTCCGCTCTATGCCCAGCCAAGGAAGACAATCTCCTCTGCCAAAGACTACCTCTGTGGTGTCCTTGCTACTTCGCCATATATCCTCCATCAAGATCTACTTCCTAGCAATGAAAGTGGTGGGATTTTAGATTTGTAGCACCTTCATCCATCATCCATCTACCACTCCACCTCTGATGAGCAAAATCACAAGAAGAGAAGGAAGAAAGAGAGAATATCATCCTCGTCTACCTTGGTGTTCTTCCCCTCCTCGTCTAGATCTGTCCCGCCATCGTGTGGAAGACCGTATCTCCACTGAGCCACAACGATCTCCGTCACCATGATCATGGAGAAATCTTTCCTTTCTCTTGTTCTTTTTGTTTCTATCATGAGGAGTGAGTAGTCCTTTTCACTGGGGTGTGGGGATTAGCCCTGCTGCCCGTGTTTACATGTCCATTTTATAACATTCCATGGCTTGTATATAACTTTCCATTTCGTTGTTAATCGTTTAATGCATGCTTTGTAGATTGATCACCTGCCTTCCATGATCTATTATATTCCTTTGTCGCTAGAACTTCAATACTTAGAATTTTGAATATCAATTAATATGGTTGATGCCTGGATGAGAACTTTCGAAGGGATTTCTCTAGGGTAGTAAGTGTGTGACCCGTGGGTAACGAGACATCGAGCCCATGGAGATACTTACACAAACTCTGTTTCCTAACGGATGATTTGCTACTCCATTTGGATAGTTGTATCTTGCCTGGATGTATTTTAGATGTGTTTGCTTGTGTAGTGGTGGTGAAACTCGATTCCACCCCAGTGATTCTATCATTAACCTAAACACACTTTTAATCTCATTCTTTTACTTTCCTATCAATTAGTTTAACTAAACCCAAATCAACTCTTGTTCTAAATATTAGTCTTAGTTGATCCAGATTCAACTAGAAAAATTCTTAAAAAAAGTTGTCCCTTGGGATTTGATCCTTAACTATACTGCGATAAGACTCATCCTCTTACTGGTGGTACTATTGTAAAAGGTTTTGGTAAAAACTTAGGGATTTCAGCCCTAAGTGAGTTTCTTAGTGTAGTAAAACCCACGTCAAGGTGTTAATTAGAACTAGAAACTACAAAAAGAAGTAAGGATTATACAAAACAAAATTACAAAAATAAGATAAGAAATTATAAAACAAGACTAAATATTACAAAAACAAACTAAAATTACAAAATAATTAGAAATAAAGAACAAGTCATGAAAAGCAAATTCATTCAAAAACAACACCACTGTCCCCGACAATAAAACCAAATTTGATGCATTGTTGTTTACACACCAAATCACTAGGAAGAGGAATATCCCTAGAATTTAACCTTTAAATGGTTAACAACTTGCAAGTGAGTTGAAATGAGTATATAAAGGTATCTGTTCCATAGGACGAGGTTTGAAGCATTGGTCCAAACAAATTGCAATGAACATAAAATAAATTCTAGTTTGAGAGTGATTTGATTAAATGCTAAAGAATAAATGCAAAGTGAAAAATTAAACACTAGTTGATCAAATGATAAAATAAATTAGGCATCTAGGGGAACTCTGCCAAAAACATTCTCTTACTTAATTGAGTTTGCTCCAAGTTTTCAATGATATAAATCAGGATCGTGTGGATTGATGTTCTATTTGGAGCACTAATCTCATAAGGGTTGGACTATCTCAATCCTGAGGTCTCAACAATTGATGATCCTAGTCCAATCAGAAAAAAACTTCTATCGGATGATCGGTCTGGTTTTCAAACCAATGGCTAGTCACATCACCATAAGTTATAACAAACATGATAGACTGGGTAAAGTTTCATCTTAGTCAACACCTTGAACTTTCTTGAAACCTTTTACAACCAATCCCTCTTTTTAGGCTTTTACATTACCATCCTTGTTTGTCTTTCTTTTGAAGACCCATTTGCACCCAAGATCTTAGTGTCAGATCTCTTCTAAAGAGAGGGAACACATGAATAAGATTTCATATGCACCTACAATTGGATCTATCATGTATGTAATGTTATGTACACATCTCAACGTCTTGTATGCCTTGAGAATGATGAGTAGATACCCATTAAATCCTAGTGAAGGTCACTAGACTACCATAAAGATCATCCTTAAGTACTTGAGAAGAAATAATGATCAATTCCTTATTTAAGATGGTGAGAAAAAGGTGGTGGTAAAGGATTACACTGATGCAAGTTCCCTAACCGTTGAGGATGGTTACCGATCACAATCAAGTTTTGTGTTTTACCTCAATAGTAGATCTAGAAGCTAGAAAATTTCCAAGAAAGAGATAATGAATAATTGTGCAAAAGAGGCAGAGTACATGTATGCCTCCAACACAAGAAAGGAAGCTTTATGGATCAAGAAGTTTATGGTGAACTAGGAGTTGTTCTGTCCATTGACGATGTAGCAGAGCTATAATGTTATAATAATGGATCTATTGTACATGCCAAGGAACCTAGATCACATCAGCATTCCAAGTACATACTATGGAATTACCATCTCAAGTGAGAGATCACACAACAAGGAGACATCAAGTTTGTAGAGTACCAACCAAAATCAATGTTCTTGACCCTCTGATGAAAGCACTTTCATAAAAAAAGCATCATGGTCATGCTAGATCTCTTAGAATGAGATTTATGAGTGGTTGTCTCCAGTGAAAGTTGGAGACTGTTGGTTGTATTCCAGGAGAGCCAATCATATAATGGTAATAACGACCATCTTGTATCTTATTTGATTATCAAGAAAGGCAATTCTGATTATTATGTTTGTTTTAATATGGGACAATGAAAAATATAATAATGTCCCAGGAATGTATGAATCAATGACATGTGATTTTAGGTTGAGGATCTGAATATTAGATCATGTGTCTGTTAAGAGTATTCATTCTTATTTGAGTCCCTGGTTAGATATTATTACAAAAACTAGGACAACAATAATACATTAAGACCAGTATGTGTGTTGGCTGATGACTACGTCTTGTTAGATATCAAATCAAACACATAGGTACTTATTAAGAATAAGTGTACTAGACATACCCACTTTGACTGTGATACATGGAAGCCAATAATGGTGGTTAGAATCACATCTCAATATGACAATGACGATTGCGGTCCTTAGACCTGAAGTCACTATAATGATTGCATGTCATTCAATGTTCTTGGATACTACTCAATGTGACCTTGAAAAGGGTTGTTATACAAGTAGTTCTTAGGTCCATTGTGACGTATGGATTATTGTGAGTGACGTAGATGGAATTTGTCCCTCACATCTGAGTGATATCCTGGTCACTTGACGAATGAGACTAAGAAATGCATGGTCATGCTCATGTGAGTCAATATATGATTTTGAGCTCATGTGCATCTCAAACAGTCTACTCTAGATCAAGGAACAAAGACTGAACATTAAGAGGATGATGTTTCCATGTCTTAGATTCAATCTGGATGTCATAGACAAAGGGATTATATAATCACTATAAAAATTGGTCACAACACTAGGTTAAAGTTGTTCTGTTACTTATCTAATTACTTCGGTGGAAATGAAGTCTTTCTAGATACCAATCATTTCTTGTGAAGTCATAATTTGATTATGAACATAACTACCAACTTTATTTGGAGCCTATAGGGTCACACACGTAGGATGTATTGGAATAGAACTATAATTGTGGACATGATTGGAAACATTCTTAGTCAAATTGATTACTAAAATGATTAGGTAATCAACTAGAATAATATTAGATTATAATCTAAGTTAATTGGTTAAAAGATTTAAGCAATTAGTTGGATTTAAATTGTTGAGTTATATGATAAGTGAATCCCCATGTGTCACAATCACCCAATCATCACTGTTATAACAACCCATGTTTTAGGATTGTGTTTGATGATGTCAAAGTGTAACGAACCACATGTGATGAGTGTAGTGATTTCAGGTCTAAGAACCACAACCACCGCCATCATTGTGAGAGTTGAGTATGAATTTTATAATGATGGATTCCATGTGTTAGTGACCGGCCTAAATCACACGTCCAAAGGAGTGGATTCAGAGTAGTCAGACTTTTAAAGAGGTAACCCAACTCTTAGGCCCCCGCAACTACAAACGGGGTCTGATGTAGCGATTGGGGTCGAACACAGGGACAAGGTTGGCAGTGTTAAGCACTCAAAATCTATCACTTGTATACTCTTGCCGAAGAGGGTAAACAAAAGGTGTTCCCTAAGGAACGGTAGCACACAAACTAAAGTAGTTTAAAAGAAACAAGAAAAACAAGAACAAAGGAAACAAAAGAAATAAGATGAAACAAGTATATGGGAGGAAACCCGGGTTGGGGTTCACCTACAAAAGAATCTCACCAACATGCAACATCATCTCTCTCTCACACATATTCTTACCAAGATTACAACAACCATCAAAAGCATCCATTCCACTCTCTCTCAAGATGAGGAAAGATCTTAGTCTAAGGGTAGCCTCTCTCTCGAGATGACCACACGTAAACTTCACAACATAACATATGGTTTTAAAGCCTTAGCATTCCAACACTCTTGTGCATTCATACTACTCCATGACACATGATAAAAGCGATATTATTCTCTCAAGATATCAACAATCAAACATCACAAGATGGTAGCTAAGCATACAAGTGAAGCATTAAAACATGCACATGGAGATAATCTTGATAAGAATATGTATATTCAACAAAAAGAGACAATATACATGTTAGGAGAGCCTTAGTGGCTACTCCCAACTCGAGTTAAGGTGTTTAGCCGCTCATGCTTACGAACATCATAACAACATTATAGAAGGATAGATCCATGAGATACCACGAAGAGAGGGAGGAAGTACAACAGGATGGAATGATAGATCTAGAGAGGAAGAGATGTGATATGACACACTACTTATTCAGATCTAGATCTATCATGTGGATAGTGTGGATGGTCTTCTTCTCTCGAAGAAGGAATCTTCAATCTTCTCTCTCCTCAACTTCTGCCTTTAAAGATCAAAGACTGATGGATGGAATGGTCGGGGACGAATCTAGAATGTAGCCGCACTTTGTGGTCCTCTCTATCCGATCTTCCCCTCTGACAAGATAGATGGGTGTGCTATTTATAGGCACACCCCACCGACTTAGAACTGTAGCCGCGGTCTTCTGGTATCCACGATCGCGGTCTTATGACAACCACGGTCGCGGTCTTGTGACAACCACAGTTACGGTCTTTTGACAACCACGGTTGCGGTCTTGTGACAACTACAGTTGCGGTCTTGTGACAACTGTGGTTTCTGTCTTGTGACAAACACGGTCGTGGTCTTGTGACAACCATGGTCGCAATCTTGTGACAACCGCAGTCACGGTCTTCAGGAGTCCATTAGTGATCGCAGCCGCGGTCTTTCCTCATTACCTGATGATCAAGATCTCTGGGGTGCACTGGAACCGCGGTCATAGTTGAGAAATAAGTAGACAGCGGATGTGTTCCCCAAAACCGCAACCTGAGCTATGGGTGTTCCTTAAATCATGTAAGTTAGGCTTTAGTCAAAAAAGATAGAAAAACTATGTGAAAAATTGATGAAAGTTATACTAAAAGAGGTGTAAAATATATACAGAAAGTATGTAAAGTAGAGTGTTATCAACTCCCCCAAACTTAGAATCAAGCTTGTCCTCAGGCAAAGTGTAGGTTTGAGAACTCAGAGAGAGAAAGAATGAACAATCTTAAAAGACAACATAATAACATGACCAATATATCTCTTTTTTGCATCAAGACTGTTGTGGTTTGACTCAAACCCTTAGGTCTCAATCTCCCACCCTCAATCGGAGTTGCATAACTTCAATTCTCTATCATAACTTTCAATTGTAAAAATCTTCTCCTTCTCAACTTATCACCCCCTCCCTTAGGTAATGACCGTACTAATGCCAGATCTTTTTCAAAGGGTAGCTTTCACACCAATTCTTTATATTTCAGCTGACCCTATGTTGATGTGTTCGGGTAGGCTTAAGGCTTTTAGGTGTTTTCCTCTTCCCCCTGAACTCCTCACCCACAAATTTCGTAAGAATAGTGTTGCCCTTTTTGGGCTTATGACTTTAAGTCATGTAGTTGTGTGAGATTCCATGCAGTATTGGAGGTGTGTAAGCTTGGCTTCAAGATTCCACTTACGGGCACGACATATCGGCATTCATGAGTGCAACAATTTACCGGCCATACAGAAACTTTTGGCATCTTTTCAGGCACAACTCTCATATATTTTCTTTATTTATTTTTGGCTTTTTACCTCTCCTTTCAGGCTTGGGTTTGGGGAGTTTTAATTGGTCTTCTGGGTGGCCAAGCCTCTTTTAGATATTCTTTGAAGAGGGCAGCTTTTTCCCTTTCTACGAAGATAAGGATTTTCTAGTCAAAAGCGTCAGGTGAGGGTGGTTGGTCAGGAGTATGACTAGGTGAAGTTCTCTAGTCGCCGAGGGTTTCATGAGTTAAGGTTATTACATTTATAATGTCTTATTGCAAGAATGAGGTATAGCAACATTGCAATGACTATTGTTTTACTCATATATACTTGTACATGTTGCTCATATATTTCTCTCTAAGAGGGATGAAACACTACAATCAGAAAATTTAGCGAGAGAGGAGGTGAGCTTCTAAAAGGTTAGTTGTAACAAGAATTCAAAATTTCAATTTCAAAATTTTAGGGGCAAATTCAAAATTTTTCAAAATTTTGGCGGTAAAAAGGGGTAAAAAGGAAAAGGGATGGTAAATGTACCCCTGTAACCCATTTATGACTCCTCCCCCAAACTTATCCTACACCCCATCTTGGGGTGTCAAAATTTGAGTGAGATGTATAAAGAGGCTTTCTTTATTTGTTTATGTTGTTGTCGGTAGAGGCCCACTTGGACTCTAGGAGCATTCTTGCATATATACCCCTTAACACATGATATTGCTCACACTGCATGTTTTCCACCATGAAGATGATAGTGGCTATGGCCACCATCCATGATAGGAAGAAGAAACTGCAGTCATTAGATAGGGGTACCTACTGAGGGCATCTGTGGTAGTATCGTGTCTTCTTGAAGTCCTTTCCTTTTGTACAGTCGTACCCTATGCAATGTTGTCTTATCATTTTGATGATAGCTTCGGCGCATGTGTTTGCCTTTTCTTCTGTGGGTGTCTTTGTTGTTGTCATATTGGTCTTCTTGTTGAGCGCCAAGGTTGCATTGGAGTTGTTATATAGAATTGCAGTCCTTTTAAGAAGGTTGACATGCAGCAAAGTCCAATGGTTGTAGTGAAGAATAGGCAAGAAGATTAGCTCTGGAGGGGCCATCTCCAGGCGTTGTTGCAGCCACTCCTTCTCTCCTACCTTTTTGTCCTTGAGAATGTCATCTACCAATAAGAAGTATGCCATGTGAGTACTTGGCATGGTATCGCCTAGTATCGCCTGGTAGGCTGACATCGTGCTTATAGAAAGGTATCCCCCTATTTTCAACGTTTCTTAGATGTTGTCTTTTATCACGCAGATGCCATCTCGCTCGAAGATGACATCTCCCGATGAATCATCTTCTTTTAGAGAACTCATAATAAGAGTTAGTTCTTCCAATGACAGGATGAAGTAGCTCCATCTGTCAAAATTCTCGAAAGAAGATGCAATTTCTCCTGTCGGACCGTCTGGTCTATCATCCCCCAGATCTTCCCCTTCAACCTCTCCTTCTATAGGTTGTTCTTTTGGAGGTTGATTTGTAGGAGCTTCTGCTACTGATGGTTGTCGTTGATCTTCTTCAGGCTTGTACTCTATAGCTTCTTCAGAGCCTTCATTCCAACCTATTTTCCATGTTGTAGCCCTGGCTGGTTCTATCGGATCGACCCACATGGATTTTAATTATTCCCTCCAAGCAAACTTTTCGGGTAAGGTAATGTCCGCGTGAAGCTTGTGGGGTACAACTTCTGCAGGTATCTTCGGATCGTTGAAGAATCGGCGATCATACATGACTTCCATAGTGTATATACCATGCAGTCCATGCAAGTCTTTGATGTCTAGGTCCTCCAGGGGAATGCCCTTGTTGATGGCCTCCATCATGCACAGTACTATGTAGGCACAATACCCCAAACTAGCCTCTTCTTGGGGAACTTTCTTGTTGATGGAAAAAAGCTTCCAGGACCCTTGAAATTTGTTACCCACCTCCTTGATTGCTCATTGTAAGCACAGTGGTATCTTCAAGGTGTCTCTGGCTTTCTTCCTCTTGTAGACTAATGAGGTGTTGTCCATTTCAGCTGCACAACAATTGAGCACCGTCATTTTATGCTCATGCATATCGACGACTATTAGTCCTCAATGACTTGCATTTCTTATGGGCAACACCACAAACCTTGTCCCCTTCCTCCGGACTGCCTCCTTTAGCTCTGCTACATCTTCCACCATGTAATCTTCATTATACAGGAGGCTGGCTAGACACGTTGTCCCATTAAAGACTGGCATCGTCTTGTTCGAGTGTAAGAATTCTTCGAGGAGGGTGGCACAGAGTACTTTGAACACCCTTTTATGCACTCACACCTTCTTCAGAAATATGCCCCTGAAGTGGTCTCTAGACAGACGTATACCCTTATTGTTGTATAATATGTCTAACCTGGGTAGATCATCATTGAGGACATATGCAAAGATGTGGAAATCTCTACATGAGATACATGATACCACAGTCATGTCCAGATCTTTCATCTTGTGGGGCAGAGAGGGAGTTGTTGCAGGTATTTCTACTTTAGTCTGCATAGTCTGCTACCTGGCGGGTTCACTTGTGAAGAAAGTTACATGTCCGTCATCCTCATCATCAGACGTTGTCTCCTATGCCAAGGGAGCTGAGGCTTCTTCTATTGTTGGCATGGCCTTGTCCACTTGTTCAACCACTTTATACATCGGTTGCGTAGTGGCTATTGGTTTAGCTACTTTTGAGGAGGCTTCAACAGCTGCGTTGTCATTGACGTGACTATCCTCAGAAGTTTTCCCCAACTTGGCTTCTGCCATCATTTTTAGCGTTGCCTCCATCTTCCCATCATAAATATAGTCACTATTCTTTTTATGAGGTTGGATGAGGAGGAACTCGCTAGTCTCCTCAAACCAGATCCCCAACTCAGCTATCATTCAGTCAAGCTCAGCTGCTCCTATTGAGCTGAGTTCTACGACCACCTCTTTATGATGAGCAGCAACAATCTGCTCTTCTAGCATCAGAGTGTGTGTTGGTGGGGAGAGGTGATGCTCTGCTAAATTTCCATCATCTTCAGCGACTTCATCTAGGCCTTCCTTTGGGTCGCAGTTGAGGTCTAGCCCCCTTGTTGTTGTAGCATATTTCTTTGTTTGGTTTTTGTTTTGGGAGCTCAACCGCTGAGGTGGCTGGTTTCCCCTTGGTTCAAATGCGGGTGACGCCTTTGTGTTTGCATTCCCAGCTTTTGGTGTGCCAGTTCCCATGCCCAGTCCTCCCACATTGTCATCGTGGCTGGAGGGGCTGGTTGAGGAGTGTGCAGGGCTCGTAGAGCGCCTTGTCTTCTTCTTCTGTCGGTCCTCGAGTTCTTCACGTTCCTTCTCGAGCTTCTAGTGGTCTTCTTGTAGGCTTTGATGCTCTCCCTCAAGAGTAGACAACGCAACATCGTAGCCCCGACGCATGTGCTTGTTGTCAGCTTGGATGGCTTGCCACTCCTTTCATAGGTCCACCATCTCGTCTTGCATCTTTTTAAGCATTCCCATCATCATCCACTGATTGTTTAGAACTTCTTGGATGAAGTCTAGGAATGCTTTTGTCCTTTCATCCAGTGCTTGCACATGCGTTGTTAGTTTTGATAATGAAGAAGAAATAGTAGTATTTATTGTATTGGTTTGATGCATGTGTTCCCACATTGCATCAAACCTTGTACCTAGGGCACCCCCGAAGGAAGGTGTGTGTTGGTGCTGCTGGTGCAGCTGATGCTCTGCGCATGTCATTCATGAGCTAGGCATCGTGGGTTGTGGAGGAGGTGGTAGTGGGCCTTGTTCTTTCTCCTTTGGCTCCTCTGGTTTGTCCATATCCGCTCCACCTATCTCTACATCTGGTATGACCTGAGAGCCTTTTCTTTCTGGCTCTGCCTCTAGTTTTATGCTGGGCTGTGGGTCGAATTTTGCGACCCTCTCTTTTCCCACCTCTGGCTCCACGGTAGTTGCTTCCTTGTGCGGCTTGAGAGGTGTGGGTTTTACAGCACCCACTAGGTCTTCTTGAGGTAGACGCATGGGGAGGGGTTGTTCTGTGACCTTCTCACTTGCGGTTGGCAGAGTAGTTGTTTCTATTTTCTTTTTCTTCACTGCCAATTTCTTCTGTAGCTCCATGCTCTTCTTCTTCTTTATCAAAGCCAAGGCACTACTTTCTCCTATTGTATGTATTGGATTTGTAGTTGTGTTGGTGTGTAGTGCCTTAGAACACATTTTATCTATGTCATCTTGGGTTGGCCGCAACTTGTGGGCGTCATAGTACACCATTTCGAGAAGGGGGAGTGGTCTTTTTGACCCTTTTTGTTTTAAGAACAACTTCTCCCCCTTTACTTCTAGAATTCCTATGTTGGCCAGGGACTTGATGTCTATTCATTGTTTTCCTTCCATTTATTTACATTTCTGGACCTCTCCTTAATCTAGTAGGTAATCAACAATCATGGCTATCTGTCCGCCCATGCAAAATGTAGAATTTTTTTACATCCCCGTCTACTACCACTGATAGATGCTTTATTTATATTGGACCAATATTCACTGGTTTTCTATTGATCATGGACCAAATGAGGAACATATCTCCCTTGCTAACTGTCCCTGTCTCTGACCTTGCATCAATCGTGTAGGCGGTGATCTTCTGCATTATGCAGATGAAGCAGGAGGTGATTTGGGAGGCCTTGGAGTTTTTAGAATTGTGTTTCTCCTCCCCAATTAGTTCTCCCCACATCTCATCACTATCATATGTGACCGTCTCTTTTTCGCTCAGGGTTGTGGAGCAGGCATTGCCTTCTTCCTCTGTTGCGGTGAAAATTATGTTCATATCTGCCTCCGAGACCATGTGGGTTTCACCCCCTAGCCTTACTTGAAGTTGGAAATCTCCACCTTCTGCCCTTCATGACTCACAACTGGTAGTGACCTTCTTTAATGAGGATAGGAATTCTACGGTTAGCCTCCTGTAGGATTTCACCTCAGGCTTGCATAGGGTGCGTAGATTTGCACCAGCAAGGAACTTCATTTCCCTGTCATAGATCCCCATTTTCTTGAAGTCTTCCACGTCCAGGTAACATGTCGGGCAACATTCTTTGTGTAGGTGCATCCATTCATAAGTAGACTAGTGCAATGCGTCCCTGGGCACAAATGGTGGTTCCCCATACTATGAAGATGTTTCCCCTACTGCCTCTTTGCCCTTGCTTTCCTTCTTAATTAGTTTAAAAGCAACTTCTGGCTTCGCGCTTTTACTTCCCTTGGTTTCCTTGGGTGCAACTTTCCTCTTTTTTCCATGCACTTGGCTCTCAGGCCATCCTAGCTGGTACTCGGAGGTCTTGGTACCCTTGGTCTATTTTGTTTCTTCTAGGGATTCCTCCTATGGCAGCTCCCCCAGTATCCTTTGATACTGCTCCAACCTCAGCTCTATTTCCACTCATTTTGGCACTGGTAGAGAAGTATTCTTCTTCAGTGCTTCTGTCAGGTCCTTAACTATCTTTTCTACCTCCTTCAAGGAAGTAGCCTTCTCGTATAGGGGGTCGCTGGTTGTTGGAGAAGACATTCTACAAATTTTTGAATGAATTAGTTTTTAATTTAATTTAATGGAAGTTATTATTATTGCAATTAGCCCAGGATAGGCACTCAGTAAATTATTTAAGTTTCAAGTTCAAGGGGAGAGAATAGAAGATATAGTCACAGTCTTGTAACTTTATAGTATATTGTGGTCTCAGTCTCTTGAAAGAGATCACGGTTGTGGTTTTCTATGTAAAGACTGTGGTCACAGTTTTCTTGTGAAGAACAACTGTGGTCGCAGTTTTCTAAGAAGGGGCCACGGTCATGGTTCATAAGGAAGGACCGCGGTTGCGGTCCTCTTATGTAGAACAACCGCAGTTGCATTTTTTTTCAATAAACCTTACAACACCGCGGTTGTAGTTTCTTGAGCAAAGACCGCGGTCGTGGTTAAGATCGCAGTCGCGGTTTTCTTCTTGTCTTGGGCAAGTTGCAGTTCTGGTCGTCATTGAAAACATTGTGGCCGGTGTTGAGGTTTTCAAACACACTGCGGTCACGGTTGTAGAGGTGATGACCACGGTCGCGGTTTTCCTTCTTGCGACCCTTCCGGTTCCTCCCTCAGTTCGATGATCCCGTCTTTGTGTTTGCCAACTTCAGTTGTTCCATTATTAAGGGTTTTAGGGTTTTCTTAGAGGTTATTAATAAATGTCGTTGTGAGGCGGTCAGGATAATTGTCAACGGAACCAAAGAGAAACCCAAGTTAGTCGTCGGTTGGTGAGAATTGGGGAGAAAAGGATCGGTTTTAGGTGAGAATGTGGTACGACGATGAGAAGCGCAAAGAAAAAGGTTTAACCCTGACATTTACCTTGACGACGGAGACAAATGCAGACGGGGTGGTGATCAAGCAATCGTTGCAGGTGTGGGTCGTCCGTCTCAACCGAAGCAGAGATTAGGGTTTAGTTTGGAAGAGACTGCGAGCGAAAAGAGCTTAAGATGCGAGGGTTTAAGGGTATACATATGCAGGTAACCGCGACCAAAAAAGTAAAAGGGAAAGACCGCAGTCACAGTTTTCATCCAGAAGAACTGTGGTCACAATGTTCTCGCAAAAGAACTGTGGTCGCGGTGTTCTCGTGAAAGAACTGCGGTCGCAGTTTTCACCTACTGCAAAGAACAATCATGGCCGCGGTCTCGTATAGTCAAGCGCTAAACTGCGGTCGTGGTTTCGACCGCGACCAGATCACACAAGGGTTGATTCTTTAGGTGAAACTTGAAATACTCAAAATAAAATGAACATGTACATCAAAAAGAAGAAAAACTGAAACAAAGCAAAAGAGCAAGAGAAAACAAAGATCAACTTGGGTTGCATCCCAATAAGCACTTGCTTTAAAGTCTCTTAGCTAGACTTCGTAAAACTTCATTCCTTGGGTACTGCAATAGGGTGTGGTAACTCTTCATTGCTTCTCTCATTTGGCAGTTTAGACCGCGACCAGATCAAACAAGGGTCAATTCTTTAGGTGAAACTTGAAATACTCAAAAGAAAATGAACATGCACATCGAAAATAAGAAAAACTGAAACAAAGAGAAAGAGCAAGAGAAAATAAAGATCAACTTGGGTTGCCTCCCAAGAAGCACTTGCTTTAAAATCTCTTGGCTAGACTTCATAAAACTTTATTCCTTGGGTACTGTAGTTGGGTGTGGTAACTCTTCATTGCTTCTCTCATTTAGCTGACTTGGTTCCTCCAAATTGATCTCAGATCTTCTCACAAAGGCCTCATATTTGTAAAACTATTTTATCCTATGGCCATTAACCTTGAAGATTCCAGTCTTCTCCCCTTGGATTTCCATCACTCATGATGGGTAGATTTTTACCACAGTGAAGGAACCTGACCACCTGGTTCTTAGTTTTCCAGGGAACAAATGAATGCTAGAGTTGAAGAGGAGTACTTTGTCTCCTTCATGAACATCCTTGTTCTTCAGGTGGGTTTCATGCCACACCTTGGTCCTTTGTTTGTAAATTCTTGCATTTTCATAGGCATGCAATCTCAATTCTTCTAATTCTTGTAGTTGTAGATAACGTCCTTGGCCAACATTTTCCATGTACATATTCAGAAACTTAATTGCCCAGAGGGCTTTTTGCTCGAGCTCCAATGGCAGATGACATGATTTCCCATATACAAGTTTATAGGGTGTAGTTCCTATAGGGGTTTTGTAAGCAGTTCTATATGCCCAAAGGGCATCATCCAACTTCATCACCCAATCCTTCCTCGTTCTACTAACTGTCTTTTCAAGAATTTGCTTAAGTTGTCTATTTGACACTTCTACCTGCCCCAAAGTCTGGGTCTGGTAGGGTATAGCAACTTTGTGCTTGACTCCGTACTTTTTCAGCAAATTTTTGAACTGCTTTTCCCCAAAGTGGGAACCTCCATCACTAATCATAGTACGAGGTATGCCAAATCTTAGAAAAATTGTTTTCTCAAAAAGCTTTATGATAGCTTTGGAGTCACATGTTTGGGTAGCTACAACCTCAACCCATTTTGAAACATAGTCGACAGTGACAAGGATGTATTTATACCTCTGGGATGGCAGAAATGGGCCCTTGTAGTCGACTCCCCAGATGTCAAAAACTTCTACATCAACCCATTCCGCCATAGGCATTTCATTTCTTCTTCCAATATTACCTGTCATTTGACATTCCTTACAAGATTTGATGTAAGAAACAATGTCTTTCAATAGTGAGGGCCAGTAGAAGCCATACTGCAGGACTTTAGCGGCAGTCTTTCCACCTCCCAGATGCCCTCCATAAGGCAAGGAATGACATTCCTTTAAGATGTGATACACCTCTTCCTCAGGGATATATCTTCTATACAAGTTATCAGAGCACCTTTTAAATAGCATCGGGTCATCCCAATAGTAGTTCCTTACGTCTGAAAAGAGTTTCTTTTTCTAATGATATGTTATCTCAGGGGGTAACTCCCCACAAGCAAGATATTTGTAGATATCTGCGAACCACGGTGACTTTTTTCTTTGACTTCTATCATGAGAAAAGCCTCATCTACATAGTTATGGTTGGCTGGTGGCTCATTCTTGTCTTTGATGACAATATGTGATAAAGTGGATTCTGGCTTAATTTCGAGGACGAAATTTCTCTTAAGGTGTGTATGATGTGATGGAGTGGAATTTTGGAATCCCTAAATGTCCATTGAGATAAGTAAATTCATGCTCTAAATTAACTAGTTTGGATATCATCCAATCTTAGTGTCATGTATGATACCCTTGTTTATGGGTATTTTGAGATATTAGTTGGATGATCTAATAATTGAGCCTTGTTACCAAATTTGGATCCAATGTAGCTTGAGTGATGAGGAATTTATGTCCAAAATTAGGTAATATTTGTATGCTCCTAATAGGAGATAAGTTGACTTGAAAATGGTGAAATTTTGGTATTTTTTTGTGATTGATGAATAAGGTTTCACAGTCTTAGACCAGGTCGCAAATCAAATGAGTATAGTGAACATGTGGACAACCTGCCATTTTGTTTGAAGAGTGCCACGGATTGGCCTAGTCGGCTCTCTGCTTAAAGCCCTTGGATGGGAGTGATCGTACGACAGTAAGGTGCTCTCCTCCTCAAACTGCCCCAAGATCATGGAACATGGAAACGAGCACGTTCCACACATGACACATCCACGATCAATGATCGTGTGATGGAAGGAGCAAGAGATGGGAATTTGCATTCGGTAGTGCAGGGACACTTTGTGACCCCTCCTTAATTAGAGGTGAGAGGGTAAGGGAACGAGGGAGAACAAGCCCATGTATCTCGTTGTACCTCCATTATAGTGAGCAGGAGGTGAGGGGGATGTAACACAACGAGCTTGAGGAGTCAACGACGTCCCATCCTAGCGACACCACCCGCAACACAGAAGATGCCAGATGATAGAGAAACGCTCATGAGAATGCAGAGAAGGCTAGCGGTGGCGGACCTCACTTAGGAGGCAACCTGCCAAGGCTAGCGGCAGCGGGCCTCACTTGGGAGGCTTCCAATGAGCGGAGGAACTTTGATTCCTTGCTTCTTCAAGCTCCCAACACAAATCCAGGTGGACAGAGGTTCTAGAAGAGGTCTGGCAAGGAGATGAGTACCACGATAGCTCACCGGAGCAGACCCAGCCTTGCCGCGACACCGTGTTGCAGGACTAGAAGATGATTCCTCGTGGAGGCGTCCATTTTCCAGTAGAACATCTTCAAGTGTCGTCGAGGGCATAAGCAGATGATTCCGTGGAAGAGATGCTTGTAGCTTGCCAGAGAAGAGGCTTGCGGCGGCACATGCTGGGGCTGAGGTTTGCAGCGGCGGTGCTCGTTTCGGCTGGCGGCGGCACTCACACACGCGGTTACGGGCCTCACAGAAGAAACAGACCACACACGCAGCTATGCGGCGGCGCCCTAGCGACCAGGAGGCAGAGGATCCCTCACCGAGGACTGATCCAGGCAGCAGCGGCTGTGGTACGCAGGCGCAGCGTCGTGCGGCAGATCACACAGTTTGCATTGTGCGAGATCGGGAGAGAAAGACACCAGGCCACATCTTAAACCGATTGACCCAATCGTAAAGCCAGCAAATAAACCAACCTATACTCATAGGTGAACCGGTGACTCACTTGAAACCAACAGTAGAAGCGCACCGACAAAGTGCTACGTGGCAGCTGACGATTGGTCGAAATGGTAAATCCATTCATAAATGTTCATTTCTTTTATAAATCACAGAAAATGGATCATTTATCGGAAAAATACAAGGTACCAAACTTCTCAGAAAAATGTGTAGAATACATTAGAATGATAATGCTTAAAACACTATGATATCATGTAAGATGATTTACACTTGTTTCATGAGTAATAAATATCAAGTGATGGCCGAAAATTATGAGAAAATACCACTAAGTCACAAATCATATCTTTAGTCCATCTGATGTCAGTAATCATGATGTTGATACACGAAATCTTATAATTTACTCTATATGTCTATTTAGGGCTAATAACCCTAAATAAAATGTAATAAATACATACGTGCTCTATAAATGATGAAATTTATAGAGAAAGCTCATATTAGTATATTGAACCTCAATTTTAATTATGAGATCATAATGATGAACAAAACCCATGTTATATGAAGATGAATATTAGTACATGTTATAAAACCCTAATCTAGGTTATTGATGTAACCTAGGGTTAATATGTGCACAAAAAGGATATGGAACCTAATGCTCAGATGATGAACTTTGAAAATGAGATGTAATCTGGAAAATGACATCAGTGAGATAATTATAAGATAAGAATACAAGTAATGGTACACATATCCAAATGAGTAAGCAAACCCTAATATGAACACGATTAGGGTTAAGATGAGATGTAAGATGATGAGAACCAGATGATAGTATATGATCTTGTCTTGATCAGGTTTAACAAAGTCATAGATGACATGAGGATGTGATGATTAGGTTTGTCTTGATCAAGGTACGCCATTACCTCTTACTTGGCTTATTATACAATATGCTTGTGTTATATGGTAGTAAAGACTTGGCATATGGTATTGATTGAAATGATTGTTCTTGTATGATATGTTGCATGATTTTCCATACTTATGGCTATGAACACATGAAACATAATATATCTGTTCCATTATATCTAAGAACTTCAACTCTTTGGTAGTAAATTGCTGGAAATAAGTACTTCAACTCTTTGGTAGTAAAGTACTTGGAAGTGATCCAACTCTTTGGTAGTAGATCACATTGTGAAATGATCCAACTCTTTGGTAGTAGATCATAAAGGCCTTAATGCATTCAACTCTCAGGTAGTAAATGCATGGATGATATAATGGAAAATGTGCTTAAAATATGTGTTCTCTTTTGTTGATGAATATCTTTGTGCAAGTATACACTTTTCTTATATTTCTTTATACCTGCCAAGTATTAGTTTTATCTTATTGCCAAGATATGATGAGAGGTATATAAAAGACACGTAGGCGTACTCAGTACAATATTCCTGAATATTGTGCTGACGTGTACTACCTGTAATCTTTTGTTTAGGTTGTGGACATGTGTTCTTGAAGATCCAGGATAGTGAGAGTTGTATGGCGAGCTGATGTATAGGGTTTTGAAGGGTCATGTTGCCTAATCGTTGAAAACCTTAGGAAAACCCTAAGTGATGATTTGATCTCTTACACAAAAATCATCCTTAAATACCTTATACTCCTATGTTTAGGGTTTAGTGTACCCTATGTTACACTCTGAAGCTTGGTTAGTGAATCCTTATAGTGATGAGTTTTATGTACCTTTTACCCTTAGCTTAGTTTGACTTAGTTGACCCTTTTAAGGGATAGGATGAGGGTAATGGTAATAGTACCCTATTTGGTTTTGCAAATCTAATTTTGAGGATGAAATCCCTATTTAGGAGGATGGAATTCCAACTAAAAGCAAAATCAAATACCTTTGAAGTTAGAAACCCTATCCATGTGGACATATGTACATAATAACTTGTGTGAACAAGAAATTTACCAAACACATTATACTTGTAATTCAACTTGTTTGTTAATACACACATGAAAATGTAATAAGTCATATAGAGATAATTCATATGTTTGAACCTTCACATATAGGCTTGATGCACATAATAAACAAGTTACTAATGGTGAATATACATAATGTTGACTATGCCACCCTAATGGTAAAATATGTAAGGACAATGCACCCTAAGGATGCTTTAATATGTAATAATCATGTTGACCTAAACCCTAATATGTAATCATCTAGTTTTGACAGCATATACATATATATACCCTTAATGCCTTTCATGATACATTAGTGACATTAGGTATCATCATCACATAATATACCTTAATGCATGTAAATGGATTATAGTCACTAAGTTATCAATATATGTAAGGTACACCTCATCATAATTTGATATATGAATCAATTCATTAATATTTAATGTGTTACATCATATTCACTAAAATGCATATAATGACTCAAACATGATAATGAATAATTGGATTCACATAAATATTCATAAAATGCCTAATGTGATGTAAAATATGTATAATTTATAATATGAAGTGTAATGGACGAAAATGATTAATGATGTCATTAATATGAGTATGAAAGATGATATAACAATGCGTAATACGAACATAATTTGGAATTATTATAGGCTTAATAACTTGTTGGATAATATTAACTTTTTCTACAAAATAATTTGTTATAACTCTACATGATAGTTTTAAGAGGATAATGGAAAATGAATTCATGTTATTAAGGTTTTTGACCTAATACATTAATTAATGTTGAAATGGCTTAGTAAACCCTAATTGTGCTTAAAACCCTTGATGAGGGAAATACACATGATATAATATTGAGATATAATTGTTTTGAATAAAATGTGGCAAAAGTAGTAGTATAATATATAAGATACATCTTCATGATGTAGATTATATTAATAAGGCAAAAATGTTATTAGATTGAGTTGATAAAAGGCTATAGGTTTTGTGGAAACCTTAGTAACACCTGACTTATGTAGATTTTGTGTTGTACCCTAGATTAAGTGCTATAATCTAGTTGTTTAAGGTTGGGTTGTTGCACACTCACCCTCTTTTTTCCTCTTGTTGTGATTTCAGAGACGAAATCCTCTTTAAGGGGTGGTGTGCTATAACATACTGAAATTCAGGGTCTTCCCTGCAATTTACCCACTTTTGAGCTTTCTTTGCTTTCTAGTCCATTTGGACCATTTTCATAAATTTCCCTTGTCTTATATTCTTTTTGGACCCCTCGTGCAATTTGAGCACAATTCAATGTTTAAAATCAGCTTTTTCCCTCATTTATGATAATGAAGGGGTGTTTGCACAAATAACCCAATTAAGGAGATAAGTGAGGGTTAATAATGTAATTTGGTCATTAAGGATGGATATAAGTAGATAATATTAATTTGGAGATTTTTGGATAAATATAGTAATAATAATAAGCATTTGAATTAATTATGAGTATAATAACCTCTTCACTTTCTCTCTCCTCCAATTTGATAATAAATGTGTGAAAACGTATTTAAAGGTTGGTATTTTTCTCTTAATACTCATATATATCTATCACCTCGAATTTGACTCACTAATTGCATTAATATAGTTATTTCATAATAATTCACACCTTTTAATGTATTAAAATACACTTTAATGAGCAATGTATTTATTAAGGGCCTTATTGGATATAAAAACAAAATATAATTATATAGCATCGTTCTAAATGCTAACATGAACCTATCGTCCAAATTTGGTGTCATTTGGAATTCATTTGGCCCTTCAAAATCCATTTTAAAGCTTTTAATATAGTATGATTAAAGTTTTTAAATCAAGTGCATTTAATCCATTTCATTTCACTGTGTAATGCTATAGTTTCCGATTTATTTTCTTGTCATGCGCCCCCTTTCACCTGCGTGCCATCCGACGGTTCTGATCTGCTTCCCCATCGATCCAATGGCTCTCCCGCCCTCTCCTACCTCCAGCAACTGAACAGGCGGGATGCTTTATGCTTCTCGACCCCGCTCACCCTCTCCTCTGCGCCTTCTCGCGCGATTCCTCTTCTGGTGAATTCGGCTTCTCACGCCGGTTCTAGCGAGCCCTAATTTGCTCTGACTCCTCCACCACTGACGAAACGCCCAATCGTGACCTCCTCCTCTTCCCCGTCGTGAGGTCACAGAAGGTGCTAGACGCCTCCTCATGCCTATATAAGGCTATGGGAACGACCCTCGGGCCGCCACCTTTCTTCCTCCTCCTTCAATTTCTCCTCATTTGCCACAGAGCTCACTGACCTACTCGGTCTTCTTCCTCAGCAACGGCGACCTGCTTCTTGCACCTCCGACCACCTCGGGTCAATTATACGCTAGGTAACCAACTCCGGCACCCGCTCTTCCCCTCTCCATTCTCAGTTTACCTCGCGATGCCCCTGAATGCCAGGTCCTATAGCCCACTGGACCGCCGTCACCGCCGCCACCTGCTAGTTGGCGTCCTGGTGCTCCTCTGCCCACGGCGATGCATCCTTCTGACTCGCCTTGGTCCCACGAAGGTAACCACGACCTTAGTTTCTTGGTTCCATGTGTTTTCAGTGTATGGTTTCCCCAATCTTGCTCCCCTGTTTCTGGCCGGATCAAGCTCGTTTCCATAATTCTCAGGCACGAGAGATCCCTCTTTATGCGTCTCTGTGATCGTAGGAACCTAGGGAACTCGTTCCCAGTTTCCATTCTCGGTTGTGTGCCCTGGACAGCGAGATGTGCCATGGAGCCGAGCTCCAGGCTGTGCTACTCGCAGCCATGGCCAGGGTAGGAACAATCTTGGTCACGCAATGACCAGGGAGCCCCTGCGCCCCTAATTAGCCAATTAAATGAGCATGGGTATTTGTGTAAAATCGACGTTCTGTTTTGCTTCCTCGTTGCAAATGCTGATACATACAAATGACCATATTGCCCTCATCGTTTTAATTGATTTGTTTTGACGAGCAAGGGTACTTTAGTCATTTCACCTGTTATTTACATCGATTTACATTTTGATTTAAATATCTGTCACACTATAGTTTTCCTGTATCCTGATTGGTCGATTTTACTTAATTTATAGTAAATTGATCTATTGTCAGAAAAATGCAAATAAATAGTCAATGGAAAGGATTTTTCATGTAGAACCGGATTTTGTGGTTTTTGAAGCCTGATTCTAAATGATTTTTCTAAGTTTGCCTTGAATGCCTTTTAAGTATATAAAATATTCTAAAATACCTAATTAATTCATTTTAACTCCAAATTGTAAAATAAAATATGTCTTATTAATCAGGAGAATATGAATAATCGTTTGGTCAAGGTTTTGAGTCACAAATTGACTTTTGGTTTTCAAGATAGAAAATTAGGGTTTTTCCTATGATTTATATTTTTACATATATTAATACATGTGTAATAATGTAACTAGGAAATGTGGATGGATTGCAATCAGTTTGGTGAATGTGATGGTAAATAATTAAAAACAGGTATGTGAGCCCTATTTCAGTATATGGATCCTATTTGTGTATGTGAATCATATTTATGTGAACAACTATGATGAATGTGAAATGAATGTGGAATGTATATTGTGCAATCAACCTACTCTTCAGTTGGGATCTTATCCAACCCTACAAACATTTTGTTCTAGACTTGATATCCTCCTAAATGCCTTTATTTGGATCTTTACTTATTTTATCCTTCTAATGCCATTGTGGCTCATTCAATTGAATCATGTGAATCATGCTACTACATATCTTGCCTCCTTTACTTGGAAATGCTTAATCTTGTTAATGCCTATGTTGGCTCATCTTTTTGAAATATTTGGAAGCATTGTATAATGTTGTTGCTTGTTGACTCATTTACTTCTTGGAGTTCTTGGATATTGTTGTGGCCTATGATGGCCTATTTAATTAATTTTTTGGTTTTATTCCCAATGCTATGATGTTATCTTGTTATACTTTTCACTCTACTGCCAAGTGAATGTTATGCATGATATAGTTATTGGCCAATTGACAATGTAGTGTACATGAGTACAAACCACCCACAGGGCACTGGGGTTTTAGTCCCCCTACCGGGCACTGGGGTTTTAGTCCCCCTGCCATTTTATATATTAGGCACTGGGGTTTTAGTCCCCCTGTCACTTTTTAGGCACTGGGGTTTTAGTCCCCCTGCATTAGTGAGGTCCGGTAGGTGCCTCACCCTACATTGAGAGGATGTTGAGTCATAATTTATATTCATGCAATTGTGATATTTGTTGATATTGGAATGTGGCAGTTTCCTAGAATCTTATTCACTCATTTGCTCTCACTTCTTGAAATCCCTTAATGGAATATTTTTTCTTAGCTTATTGATTGCCTTTATCATATTTTTAACACATGCCTTTAATCTTTTTCTTGCTAGATGACCCCAACCATCCAGGCTAGGATCAGAGTGCGCAGTGGCAGCTTGGTGAACCTAAGACTAAGGATAAGAGAAGAAGAAGAGGAACACATAGTTTACTTGATCATAGTTGTTTTTATGTTTTAAGTAGTTTGTTTGGAGACCATGTTGTAATTTAAGTTTTCCTCTACCTAGATCCTTGTTCTTTGTATAAAGATGTACCCCTTTTGGGAAAAATTTGTAATGTACTCTTTATACATTTTGAATAAAGTCAAGATTTAAATTTCCGCTGCTACACAATTGATGATTTTGTTTATCATGTTTAATAGTAGAGACGTGGTCTTTACATGCACCTGTTGTCTTAAGATCATGTAGTTTAGTTGTAGTACATGTATATGTATAGTTTGACGTTCAATATGTAATATCAAACGTTGTAACAATTCATGTTGTAATTATATGTTGAATGGTGAACATATGTGTATGGTTTTATTATTGTTCATGTACATGTGCTACTGGTTGTTTCCTTCTGACTCCCTTGATTGAGTGGAATTTTGGAATCCCTAAATGTCCAATGAGATAAGTAAATTCATGCTCTAAATTAACTAGTTTGGATATCATCCGATATTAGTGTCATGTATGATACCCTTGTTTATGGGTATTTTGTGATATTAGTTGGATGATATAATAATTGAGCTTTGTTACCAAATTTGGATCCAATGTAGCTTGAGTGATGAGGAATTTATGTCCAAAATTAGGTAATATTTGTATGCTCCTAATAGGAGATAAGTTGACTTGAAAATGGTGAAATTTTGGTTTTTTTTGGTGATTGATGAACAAGGTTTCACAGTCTTAGACCAGGTTGCAAATAAAATGAGTGTAGTGAACATGTGGATAGCCTGCCCTTTCATTTGAAGAGTGCCACGGATTGGGCTAGTCGTCTCTCTTCTTAAAGCCCTTGGATGGGAGTGATCGTATGAAAGTAAGGTGCTCTCCTCCTCAAACTACCCCAAGATCATGGAACATGGAAACGAGCACGTTCCACACATGACACATCCACACTCAATGATCGTGTGATGGAAGGAGTGAGAGATGGGAAGTTGCATTCGGTAGTGCAGGGACACTTTGTGACCCCTCCTTAATTAGAGGTGAGAGGGTAAGGGAACGAGGGAGAACAAGCCCCTGTATCTCGTTGTACCTCCATTAGAGTGAGCAGGAGGTAAGGGGGATGTAACACAACGAGCTTTAGGAGTCAACGACATCCCAGCCTAGAGGAAGCACCCACAACACAGCGGATGCCAGACGATAGAGAAACGCTCATGAGAACGCAGAGAAGGGTAGCGGCGGCGGACCTCACTTGGGAGGCAACCTGCCAAGGCTAGCGGCAGCGGGCCTCACTTGGGAGGCTTCAATTGAGCGGAGGAACTTTGATTCCTTGCTTCTTCAAGCTCCCAACACAAATCCAGGTGAACAGAGGCGTTAGCAGAGGTCTGGATAGGAGATGAGTACCACGATGGCTCGTCAAAGCAGACCCAGCCTTGCCGCGACATCGTGTTGCAGGACTAGCAGATGATTCCTCGTGGAGGCGTCCATTTTCCAGTGGAACATCTTCAGGCGTCGTCGAGGGCATAAGTAGATGATTTTGTGGCAGAGATGCTTGTAGCTTGCCGGAGAAGAGGCTTGCGGTGGCACATGCTGGGGCTGAGGTTTGTAGCAGTGGCGCTCGTTTCGGCTGGCGGCGGTGCTCACGCATGCGGTTATGAGCCTCACACAAAAAACAGACCACGCACGCAGCTATGCGGCGGCGCCCTAGTGACCAGGAGGTAGAGGATCCCTCACCGAGGTCTGATCCAGGCAGCGGCGGCTGTGGTACGCAGGCGCAGCATCGTGCGGCAGATCACGGAGTTTGCATTGTGCGAGATCGGGAGAGAAAGACACCGGGCCACATCCTGCTTAAACTGATTGATCCAATCGTAAAGCCAGCAAATAAACCAACCTATACTCACAGGTGAACCAGTGACTCACTTGAAACCAACAGCAAAAGTGCACCGACAAAGTGCTACGTGGCAGCTGACGATTGGTCGAAATGGTAAATCCATTCATAAATGTTCATTTCTTTTATAAATCACAGAAAATGGATCATTTATCGGAAAAATACAAGTAAGGTACCAAACTTCTCAGAAAAATGTGTAGAATACATTAGAATGATAATATTAGGATTTTTATGTTGAAAACACTATGATATCATGTAAGATTATTTACAATTGTTTCATGTGTAATAAATATCAAGTGATGGCCTAAAATTATGAGAAAATACCACTAAGTCACAAATCATATCTTTAGTCCATCTGATGTCAGTAATCATGATGTTGATACATGAAATCTTGTAATTTACTCTATATGTCTATTTAGGGATAATAACCCTAAATAAAATGTAATAAATACATACATGCTCTATAAATGATGAAATTTACATAGAAAGCTCATATTAGTATATTGAACCTCAGTTTTAATTATGAGATCATAATGATGAACAAAACCCATGTTATATGAAGATGAATATTAATACATGTTATAAAACCCTAATCTAGGTTATTGATGTAACCTAGGGTTAATATGTGCACAAAAAGGATATGGAACCTAATTCTTAGATGATGAACTTTGATAATGAGATGTAATCTGGAAAATGACATCAGTGAGGTAATTATAAGACAAGAATACAAGTAATGGTACACATATCCAAATGAGTAAGCAAACCCTAATATGAACACGATTAGGGTTAAGATGAGATGTAAGATGATGAGAACCAGATGATAGTATATGATCTTGTCTTGATCAGGTTTAACAAAGTCATAGATGACATGAGGATGTGATGGTTAGGTTTTTCTTGATCAAGGTACGCCATTACCTCTTACTTGGCTTATTATACAATATGCTTGTGTTATATGGTAGTAAAGACTTGGCATATGGTATTGATTGAAATGATTGTTCTTGTATGATATGTTGCATGATTTTCCATACTTATGGCTATGAACACATGAAACATAATATATTTGTTCCATTATATCTAAGCACTTCAACTCTTTATTAGTACAGTGCTGGAAATAAGTACTTCAACTCTTTGGTAGTAAAGTACTTGGAAGTGATCCAACTCTTTGGTAGTAGATCACATTGTGAAATGATCCAACTCTTTGGTAGTATATGATAAAGGCCTTAATGCATTCAACTCTCAGATAGTAAATGCATGGATGATATAATGGAAAATGTGCTTAAAATATGTGTTCTCTTTTGTTGATGAATATCTTTGTGCAAGTATACACTTTTCTTATATTTCTTTATACCTGCCAAGTATTAGTTTTATCTTATTACCAAGATATGATGAGAGGTATATAAAAGAAACGTAGGCGTACTCAATACAATATTCCTAAATATTGTGCTGACGTGTACCGCCTGTAATCTTTTGTTTAGGTTGTGGACATGTGTTCTTGAAGATCCAGGATAGTGAGAGTTGTATGGCGAGCTGATGTACAGGTGGACCTGTTGTCTTAAGATCATGTAGTTTAGTTGTAGTACATGTATATGTATAGTTTGTTGTTCAATATGTAATATCAAATGTTGTAACAATTCATGTTGTAATTATATGTTGAATGGTGAACTTATATGTATGGTTTTATTATTGTTCATGTACATGTTCTAATGGTTGTTTCCTTCTAACTCCCTTGATTTTCTTCTTCTTAGCCTTGTGTGGGATGCTTGAATTGGGATTCTCGCTGAGGTGAGGGTTTCAATTTGGACGTCACACATCAGATTAAGTTTTAGAAAATTTAGGGACATCACAGGTGGTATCAGAGCATGAACAATAGCAAAGCCTAACATTTGCCCATTATGCAACTCAAAGCTAGAAAACCTTGAAATTAATAATCTTTAGGGTTAGATTAGTCATCTTTTAGAGACTAGATCTGACCTAGCCTCTAGGTTAGCACCTATATGTCCGAGAACAAGGTCTAGACTAGTGCTTGTTGAATAGAAAGTCCTTAGATGTCATTCTTTCCTTGTAGTGCAGCGGTATGGGACGTTGCACTATTTGGAAATGACGTGCCTCTATGGAAGAGAAACCCTAGAGATATGGTGCTCATTGTCTAGAGTAGCTACACCAGTCTACCCCTTGTTCTCACCCTTATCACTAGTTTTCATGACACTGTACTATCTACTATGTGTGGGGCACTCATTTTTTGGATTTGGTTTTTGATTCCAAACATATTGAACCTCGATAGTTTTCTCTGACGCTTGCTTTATCGGAGAAAAACTATATAATATTTTATTATATATATGTATTAAAAAAATGTGTCCCCACACATGTACAAGTAGGAGGTGGTCATGTAACCTATGTGAAAGTGAATGACATCAGTCTAGAAGAGAGCGTAGTTCTAGATTAGATGTCTAGAGCCTTGTTTGGAATATATGATAGATGGAATAGATGAAATAAGCTATGATGATATAATGCAAGTCTTATATAGCTGTTATAAGATGGTTATGATGATCTATGTTTGCCTTTGAGGACATGAGTTCAGATTTGAGGTTTTGAGATAAGTCTTCATGATGAAAGTATGTGTGCTTTTCTAAGATAAGTTATGTTAAGTTAAGATAAGATGTGAGTCAGCATGAGCCTCAATCTCTTTTACAAAGGAGGACCTTTAGTGTTGGGACCAGTTTCGGGGTTAACTCCAGAGAGAGTGAGACCCATTGGGAGAAGGTTAGAGAACCTAAACTCCAAGATATGAGAATTATGAGATATGTGATATGTCCTAAACTAGACTACTCCTGAGTGATTGAGATGAGTTGCTTTATGCATGATTCCTATAGTTTTCTTGAACCCTAGATGTTCTTGGGAGGACCAAACCCTAGAGATAGAGAGAGGCTAGTTATATGTGTATATGTGAACATGGATATGAGTACCTACCATCTGGGTGAGGGAGAGAGAGTCCCAAGACCCTAGAGGTGGTAGCTATGTTAGTTTCTGTGAAGCCTCATGCTCGGGTTGGTGGTTTCCCCACATAGGAATCTAGTGGTGTATATAAGAGAGTTTTGGGTAAGCATGTTTCATGGGTAGAGACCTATGAGGAGGATGTTGTAGCTTGGTTTGGTTTGTGCTTATGTGGCTAGATCTCGTAAAGCAATCAACTAGTGCCAATGAGGTAATCTAAGAACCCTAGACTAAAAGAGGAAAGATAAAGTATGTGCATATGAGATACTCATAAAGTTGAGTTATCTCAGAGAGACTGAGCATGACACTACCCTCGTGGTATGGGTTATAGGAACCTCATTTGGACTATATACAGTTTTGATGCATGTTTTACGAGCCACTTGTATAAGTTTGTTAGCACAACCATGATATAATATATGTAAGGACGTGATCTAATCTCGACATGTGATATATGGACATGATATAATGTAAATCTAGAGATGGTTTAATGACATAAAATATACAAATGGTTTAATAGATATCAATGCATAAATGGTTAGCCATATACATGCATAATGACAACAATGTGATACTGTTAATTAATCTAAAGATCAAATCACTAGTAAATGTTGTAATTGATTATGAGAAATGAAATAAGATCATATAAATGAAACATGCTATAAGAGGTGTTAATCTTAGTGCTTAACAAATATGGAAAATATAGTTTGACAGCTAGCACAACATAATGATTATGACACCTCGAAACGATCTATATGGATAAAGTGGGTTAACTTTAGTTAACTCCCTCCTAAAAGACATATGTTAATGATGATCATTTTCTAATAATTAGATCAATAATATGTTGATAACACCTTGATATAATGGGCTAACCTTAGTTAACTCCTTTAGAACATGGTCATATGATGTTGGAATCTTGTTGCTTGTGTAAAGGTGAGGATGTTAATCCTAAAATATGAGATATGCCATGACATAACCTAAGCTTCTAAACCTTGAGTTCAACCTTGAATGGAGCTTTGTTTCTGGGAATGATGCTCCTAGAATAGTACTATATATGGGGATGAAGACATGCTTAGTTTTCCTTGGATTACGAGTATGGTTTAATTTCGAGGATGAACTTTCTTTTAGGTTGTATATGATGTGATAAAGTGGATTCTGGCTTAATTTCGAGGACGAAATTTCTCTTAAGGTGTGTATGATGTGATGGAGTGGAATTTTGGAATCCCTAAATGTCCAGTGAGATAAGTAAATTCATGCTCTAAATTAACTAGATTGGATATCATTCGATCTTAGTGTCATGTATGATACCCTTGTTTATGAGTATTTTGAGAAATTTGTTGGATGATCTAATAATTGAGCCTTGTTACCAAATTTGGCTCCAATGTAGCTTGAGTGATGAGGAATGTATGTCCAAAATTAGGTAATATTTGTATGCTCCTAATAGGAGATAAGTTGACTTGAGAATGGTGAAATTTAGGTATTTTTTTGGTGATTGATGAACAAGGTTTCACAGTCTTAGACCAGGTCACAAATCAAACGAGTATAGTGAACATGTGGACAGCCTGCCCTTTCATTTGAAGAGTGCCACGGATTGGCCTAGTCGGCTCTCTGCTTAAAGCCCTTGGATGGGAGTGATCGTACGACAGTAAGGTGCTCTCCTCCTCAAACTGCCCCAAGATCATGGAACATGGAAACGAGCACGTTCCACACATGACACATCCACGATAAATGATCGTGTGATGGAAGGAGCAAGAGATGGGAAGTTGCATTCGGTAGTGCAGGGACACTTTGTGACCCCTCCTTAATTAGAGGTGAGAGGGTAAGGGAATGAGGGAGAACAAGCCCCTGTATCTCGTTGTACTTCCATTACAATGAGCAAGAGGTGAGGGGGATGTAACACAGCGAGCTTGAGGAGTCAACGGCATCCCAGCCTAGCGGTAGCACCCGCAACACAGCAGATGCCACACGATAGAGAAATGCTCATGAGAACGCAGAGAACGCTAGCGGTGGCAGACCTCACTTGGGAGGCAACCTACCAAGGCTAGCGGCAGCGGGCCTCACTTGGGAGGCTTCCAATGAGCGGAGGAACTTTGATTCCTTGCTTCTTCAAGCTCCCAACACAAATCCAGGTGGACAGAGGCACTAGCAGAGGTCTGGCAAGGAGATGAGTACCAGGATGGCTCGCCGGAGCAGACCCAACCTTGCCGCGACACCGTGTTGCAGGACTAGCAGATGATTCCTCGTGGAGGCATCCATTTTCCAGTAGAACATCTTCATGCGTCGTTGAGGGCATAAGCAGATGATTCTGTGGCAGAGATGCTTGTAGCTTGCCGGAGAAGAGGCTTATGGCGGAACATGATGGGGCTAAGGTTTGCAGCGGCGATGCTCGTTTCGGCTGGCGGCGGCGCTCACACACACGGTTACGGGCCTCACACAAGAAACAGACCACGCACGCAGCTATGCAGCGGCACCCTAGTGACCAGGAGGAAGAGGATCCCTCACCGAGGTCTGATCCAGGCAGCGGCGGCTGTGGTACACAGGCGCAGCGTCGTGCGGCAGATCACGGAGTTCACATTGTGCGAGGTCAAGAGAGAAAGGCACTGGGCCACATCCTGCTTAAACCGATCGACCCAATTGTAAAGCCAGCAAATAAACCAACCTATACTCATAGGTGAACCAGTGACTCACTTGAAACCAATAGTAGAAGTGCACCGACAAAGTGCTACATGGCAGCTGACGATTGGTCAAAATGGTAAATCCATTCATAAATGTTCATTTCTTTTATAAATCATAGAAAATGGATCGTTTATCGGAAAAATACAAGTAAGGTACCAAACTTCTCAGAAAAATGTGTAGAATACATTAGAATGATAATATAAGGATTTTTATGCTTAAAACACTATGATATCATGTAAGATGATTTACACTTGTTTCATGAGTAATAAATATCAAGTGATGGCCTAAAATTATGAGAAAATACCACTAAGTCACAAATCATATCTTTAGTCCATCTGATGTCAGTAATCATGATGTTGATACATGAAATCTTGTAATTTACTCTATATGTCTATTTAGGGCTAATAACCCTAAATAAAATGTAATAAATACATACGTTCTCTATAAATGATAAAATTTACAGAGAAAGCTCATATTAGTATATTGAACCTCAGTTTTAATTATGAGATCATAATGATGAACAAAACCCATGTTATATGAAGATGAATATTAATACATGTTATAAAACCCTAATCTAGGTTATTGATGTAACCTAGGGATAATATGTGCACAAAAAGTATATGGAACCTAATGCTCAGATGATGAACTTTGATAATGAGATGTAATCAGGAAAATGACATCAGTGAGATAATTATAAGACAAGAATACAAGTAATGGTACACATATCCAAATGAGTAAGCAAACCCTAATATGAACACGATTAGGGTTAAGATGAGATGTAAGATGATGAGAACCAGATGATAGTATATGATCTTGTCTTGATCAGGTTTAACAAAGTCATAGATGACATGAGGATGTGATTATTAGGTTTGTCTTGATCAAGGTACGCCATTACCTCTTACTTGGCTTATTATACAATATGCTTGTGTTATATGGTAGTAAAGACTTGGCATATGGTATTGATTGAAATGATTATTCTTGTATGATATGTTGCATGATTTTCCATACTTATGGCTATGAACACATGAAACATAATATATCTGTTCCATTATATCTAAGCACTTCAACTCTTTGGTAGTAAAGTGATGGAAATAAGTACTTCAACTCTTTGGTAGTAAAGTACTTGGAAGTGATCCAACTCTTTGGTAGTAGATCACATTGTGAAATGATCCAACTCTTTGGTAGTAGATAATAAAGGCCTTAATGCATTAAACTCTCAGGTAGTAAATGCATGGATGATATAATGGAAAATGTGCTTAAAATATGTGTTCTCTTTTGTTGATGAATATCTTTGTGCAAGTATACACTTTTCTTATATTTCTTTATACCTGCCAAGTATTAGTTTTATCTTATTGCCAAGATATGATGAGAGGTATATAAAAGACACATAGGCGTACTCAGTACAATATTCCTGAATATTGTGCTGACGTGTACCGCCTGTAATATTTTGTTTAGGTTGTGGACATGTGTTCTTGAAGATCTACGATAGTGAGAGTTGTATGGCGAGCTGATGTACAGGTGGACCTGTTGTCTTAAGATCATGTAGTTTAGTTGTAGTATATGTATATGTATAGTTTTCTGTTCAATATGTAATATCAAATGTTGTAACAATTGATGTTGTAATTATATGTTGAATGGTGTACATATGTGTATGGTTTAATTATTGTTCATGTACACGTGCTACTGGTTGTTTCCTTCTGACTCCCTTGATTTTCTTCTTATTAGCCTAGTGTGGGATGCTTGAATTGGGATTCTCACTGAGGTGAGGGTTTCAATTTGGACGTCACACATCAGATTAAGTTTTAGAAAATTCAGGGACGTCACACAATCCTTGACAAGTGGCGGCAACTATGTTTTCTGCCCCCTTCTTATCAATTATTTTGTGACCAAACTCTTAGAGCAGTAACGCCCACCTTAGCAGTCTAGGCTTGGTGTCTTTTATTTGCATTAGGTATCTTATTGCTCCGTGATGTGTGTAAACTTTTACCTTTGCCCCAATCAGATAATGCATGAACTTATCAAAGGTGAAGACGATGGTGAGCATCTCTTTCTCTGTGATTTTGTAAATTATCTACGCTTCTTCAAGAGTACGGCTGGCATAGTAGATGACATGGTGTTTCTTGTCTTTCTTCTTCCCCAAGACTACTCCTACGGCATAGTCACTAGCATCGTGCATTGGCTCGAAGGGTAGCTCCCAATCTGGAGCTTGAAGAATAGGTAGGGTCACAAGCACTTCCTTTAATGTCTGAAAAGCATTCAAATAATCATTTGTAAAATCAAATTCAGCATCTTTTATTAGCAAATTTGATAAGGGCTTTGAAATCTTAGAGAAATCCTTTATAAATCTTTGATAATATCCAATGTGACAAAGAAAACTTCGTACTCCAGTCACGGACTTAGGTGGAGGCAGTCTAGAGATAGCCTCGACCTTACTGACATCTACTTCAATTCCTCTTTTTGAAACCTTGTGGCCCAGTACTATGCCTTCTTGTACCATGAAATGGCATTTCTCCCCGTTGAGAACTAAGTTCTTCTCCTCATAGTGCTGCAAGACCAACGATAGGTTCTTCATACTTCCATCAAAATCTTTTTCATAGATAGAAAAATCATCCATAAAAACCTCCACAATATCTTCCAAAAAATTTGAGAACATCAAAATCATGCAATGCTGGAATGTTGTAGGAGCATTGCACAGTCCAAATGGCATTCTTCGGAAAGAATAGGTGCCATATAGACAAGTGAAGGTAGTTTTCTCCTGGTCGTCGGGTAAGATAGGAACTTGGTAGAACCCGGAATAGCCATATAAAAAGTAGAAGTATTCGTGATGCGCCAGTCTTTCTAGAACTTGATCGATAAAAGGTAGCGGGTAGTGATCTTTCTTCGTCGCCTAGTTTAGCTTTCGATAGTCTATGCACATTCTCCACCCGATGACATTCTGGGTGGCTACTTCATCTCCTTTATCTCCCTTCACAACAGTCATTCCCCCTTTCTTCGGCACAACATGAATAGGGCTTAACCCAATTGATGTCGCTTATTGGGTAAATAATATCTGCGTCTCTTAGCTTAATGACTTCCTTCTTCACAAACACTTTTAACATTTGATTTAGCTTCCTCTGGGGTTGAACCAGAGGTCTTGCCAATTCTTCCAAATTTATGTGGTACATGCATAGGGAAGGATTAATCCCCTTGATATCATCCATAGAATAGCCAATAGCTTGTCTATGCAGCTTTAACTCCCTAAGAAGTCTTTCCAATTTCTCTTCAGTTAGATTAGCATTAACTATAATAGGGTTTCTCTTTTCATGATCTAGAAATTTGTACTTCAAACCTTCCGGCAGCTATTTCCGTTCTGGTTTGGATTTAGATGCCTCCTCTTCCTCTGGTTCCAGTTCCAGGGAGGCATACTTAACCATCTCGGTTACTTCTTCCTCCTCGCTCAGATCTTCTTCATCTTGATTCAGGTAGTTGAGGATCTCAGTAACCTTGGGGTCTTCAATTTCTGAATCATGATTGTTTAATGCCCTCATAAGAGGGTCTACTAGTGCGGTATCTTCTTTTACTTCTTCACAATATTGATTGTAGCTATCCATGAAGTAGGCAGATTCAATCAGAGATGGTCCTTTCATGGTGTCTTTTACCTTGAAATCAATGTGGTCATTCCTGACCCTCAGAGTTATGATGCCTTCAGTAACATCAATCAGAGCCCTCCTGATTGCCAGGAAAGGGCGGCCGAAGATGATAGGGCACTTAGGATCTTCTACAGTATCAATGACAATAATATCACACGGGATGAAGGATCTTTCCACACGAATTGGAACATCTTCAACTACTCCCACGGACCTTTTGAATGTGTGGTCTGCTAACTCGATCCTCATACTAGTCCGGATCATATCAGTCAGTCCCAATCGTTGCGCAAGGCTTAAAGGCATTTGACTGATGCTAGCCCCCAAGTCAGCGAGACCTTTTCTTTCGATATTATCTCCCGCAACAAAAGGTATATTGAAGGCTCCAGGGTCCTTCTTCTTGGTAGGTAATACTGCCTTTACAAAAGCAGTTGACATACTGGCTAGGTGCACTATTTCAATTCTTCCTCCTCTTCTTTTCTTTGTGATTAGGTCTTTGAAAAACTTAGCATACGTTGGCATTTCTTCTAAAGGATCCAGGAATGGTACATTGACATGGAGTTTTTTCATATCTTCCATAAACCTTTCATATCTCTTTTTTAGATGTGCCTTTATGAGTTTGTACGGAAATGACACTCTTGGAGAATATGGACTCCTTTTGGTGAATATGTCCTCAACAGGGTCTGGTTCTCTGGCTTCCGCTTGTTGTCCCTATCCTTTTACTGACCTCTTAGGAATAATTTCTAGCTCAGGCTCTTCACGTCTTGTCGCCTTAGGGTGCTCTATCGTCTTTCCCGATCTAAGCATCGCCATCTTGGCAAACTCGTTGTTAGATGGTATCTTTCCTGAAGGATTTATTAGTAGCTCAGCCAACGACATGAGTTGTTGGTCTATCTGGCATTGATGTGTTTTCATATCTACCATTTGGACTTGCATCGTATTCAAAACGCTAGAGTTGGATAGTGCACTTTGTGCAATTTATGAAATTGAACAGTTGAGTTACTAAATCAGGTTGATTGTTATCCTTTGTTTGACCTTGTCCTTGAGCTTGTGCTTGTCCTTGACTTGTATTTTCCACTTGGCAATTTTGATACTTCCCCTGACCTTGATAGTTGGCCTTGTTTGTCTGGAAAGTACTTGTTCTAGTATACTGAGCTTGTCCGCCTCTTTTCTCAAAACCTGGTGACTACTTGGGTGGATTATTTAGCTAATGTGAATTCTCCGTGGCGTCTTTGTTACCATAACTAAAACCTGGGTGATCAGGTCTCTTGATGTTAGCATAAGAGACATTTTCAGCTTCCTCCTCAAAATTGATTTCACTTGATTCTTTGGGTTGGGTGTATATGGAGTTATCTATTTAGTGCCCACCTTCACCGCAAGTGACACATTTCATCACATTTTCAACGTTCTTCTTTCCTTTTCCCACTGATTCCTTCATCTATCGGACATCAATGGCTATCTTTTATATCTGAAATGTGATTGCATTGAGAGCCCTTGATTCAATTGACAGCCCTTCATTGGTGGCCTTTTTGTCACACCCTCTGTCGGTCCTATCATAATCAGTCCCAGATTGTAACTCAGCCATGTTTTCGATAATTTTCTTGGATCTACTTGGCTTTTTACTGAGAAAGTCACTTCCTACTGCTGCATTTAGCGAGACTCTCTCGTCTGGTGTTAAACCATTGTAGAACGTTGTGATTAAGAAACCCTTCTTATAATTATGGTGAGGGAAATCTCTTCGATACTCCTGGTACCTTTCCCAGGCTTCATGTAGATTCTCACCTGGTCTCTACGTGAAAGACATGATCTTCTACTTGTTACGAACAATCTTCTCTATGGGGTAGCACTTGTTCACAAAAGCATCATCCAATGTGTTCCATCCATTCAAAGCTTGATGCGGCAATCCAAGGTACCAAGATAGTGTCTTGTTCTCTAAGGAGAAAATGAAGCCTTTGTAATAAATGACTTCTTGCGGAACTACATGCATCTTGATGGTGTCGTATATATTCTTAAAAGCATCGAGGTGATGATAAGGGTTATCATTCTTTGAACTCCCTCAGAAGCTTTTGTTTTGGTTCATAGAGATTACAACTAGATTCAGCTCAAAGTTTGCTACATCTAATCTCAGGATGATCACAAGGCATCTTGAGTTGTTGGCTTTTGCACCAGCCAATTCCCGAAGAGTCTTCTCCTCCTCCTCATCGTCTTCACTATCGTTGTTCCGGTGATTGCACTCATGATTGTTATGGTTACTTTTGTGCCTGTGACGATGGCGACACTCCTCATAGTGACAATCGTCGTCTTCATGCCGCTCTTCTTGCTCTTGATACCGATGGTCGTCATTGTAACGACCACCTCTATCTTCATCCGTTATTGGTGGAGGTGGGTTTTGTTCATGCCTCACATTATGCTCGTTGCCTGATAGGGTGACGTCCACGTGAGGTGGCATGGCAAAAAGGAGTAAAGTCAAACAAGTTGCTTCATCCTGGGTACCTAAATAGATCGTACATTCAAGTTAGAAAACCACACTGATCCAAACAAACTACTATGCACAAACCCAGGTTAGTCAGCTTAAGGTAATTGTCTTGTCAAGCTTATTGCTAAACATGAGGCATGTGAGTATAGTAAGCAGACTCAGGTTCTCAACAGTGTCATTTTGCCTTGTCCCCAGCAACGGTGCCAAAAATTGACCGGCTTAAATTGCACATCCAAAAGGAGTGGATTCAGAGTAGTCAGACTTTTAAAGAGGTAACCTGACTCTCAGGCCCCCGCAATTATAAATGGGGTCCGATGTAGCGATCGGGGTCAAACACAGGGACAAGTTTGGCAGTGTTAAGAATGTGGAATCTAGCACTCGTATACTCCTACTGAAGAGGGTAAAAAAAGGGTGTTCCCTAAGGAATGGTAGCACACAAACTAAAGTAGTTCAAAAGAAACAAGAACAACAAGAACAAAGGAAACAAAAGAAATAAGATGAAACAAGTATATGAGAGGAAACCTGGGTTGAGGTTCACCTACAAAAGCATCGCACCAACATGCAACATTCTCTCTCTCTCACATATTCTTACCCTGATTACAACAACCATCAAAAGCGTCCATTCCACTCTCTCTCAAGATGAGGAAAGATCTTAGTCTAAGGGTAGCCTCTCTCTTGATATGACCACATGTAAACTTCGCAACGTAACATACAATTTTAAATCCTTAGCATTCCAACACTCTCGTGCATTCATACTACTCCATGAGACATGATAAAATTGATATTACTCTCTCAAGATATCAACAATCAAACATCACAAGATGGTATCTAAGCATACAAGTGAAGCATTAAAATAGGTACAGGGAGATAATCTTGATAAGAATATGTATATTCAACAAAAAGAGACAATATACATGTTAGGAGAGCCTTAGTGGCTACTCCCAACCTGAGTTAAGGTGTTTAGCCACTCATGCTTGCAGACAACATAACGACGTTACAGAAGGATAGATCCATGAGATACCATGAAGAGAGGGAGGAAGTACAATAGGATGGAATGATAGATATAGAGAGGAAGAGATGTGATACAACACACTACTTCTTCAGATCTGGATCTATCACGTAGACAGTGTGGATGGTCTTCTTCTCTCGAAGAAGGAATCTTCAATCTTCTCTCTCCTCAGCTCCTGCCTTTGGAGATCCAAGATTGATGGATGGAATGGTTGGGGATGAATCTGGAATGCAGCTGCACTTCATGGTCCTCTCAATCCGATCTTCTCCTATGACAAGACAGATGGGTCCGCTATTTATAGGCACACCCCACTGACTTAGAACTGCGGTCGCGGTCTTCTGGTATCCACGGTCATGGTCTTGTGACAACTGCGGTCACGGTCTTGTGACAACCGCGGTCATGGTCGTGTGACAACTACGGTCACGGTCTTGTGACAATCGTGGTCGCACTCTTCAGGAGTCCATTAGTGATTGCGGCCATGGTCTTTCCTCATTGTCTGATGATCAAAATCTCTGGAGTGCGCTGGAACCGCGGTCGTGATTGAGAAATAAGTAGACCACAGTCGCAGTCCCCAAAACTGTGACCTGAGCTATGGGTGTTCCTGAAATCATGTTAGGCTTTTGTCAAAAAAGATAGAAAAACTATGTGAAAATCTGATGAAAGTTATACTAAAAGAGGTGTAAAATATATACAGAAAGTACGTAAAGTAGAGTGTTATCAGTTAGTCTCAAGGTGGGTCTGTCTGATACACTATTCTCTAATATGTATTTGTGTGATTGGTCTGATATATCCATATCATGACTAATGAGACTCAACCATCAACCAACTCACACTCTAATCGTATGTGTCATTGTTGTCTATCAAACTTCCACTATAACAACTGATCAGGGACATAATGAGTATATATATGTACTCTTAGCATCCGTATGATCTCATTCTTACATTTCATGTACATAAAGACATACATCATTGAGTAATATTATTCTCTAGACATTTATAATGTTATATCATTATCTCATAACTGAATTAAACAGAATAAATGGGAAGCTTGCCTTTATTCATTAATCAAATCAATTAAAAATATTCCATTACAATCATCACATTATTGTCTCTCTGGGCATCCATACCAATAGTCTACTCCTTATATTCACTTATAAGAGTTACAACATATGACCTTCCTTTTCTGGGTCAAGGATACCAACCTTTCCCTTCGAGAGGAAGGGATCCAACAACCTAGCAAAGGACTTACCTATCCAACCAAGAGTCTTCTACCTCACCAAGGACTTACCCACTTTGCAAGGAGTCTTCTTCCTTCATGAAGGACTTACCCACTCTTGTACAAGTCTTTAGCCTTTGAGGAATCACCCACTCTTCTTGGATCATCTGCCTTTGAATTCACCTTCGGCAAGGAGAAGCTTTCATCAAGGACTTACCCACTTAAGCAAGGAGACTTCAGACTTCAAGGACTTACTCAAAGTCTTTAGCCTTGCCTTCTTCTTATTCACCTCTCTTATCCAAGAGAGATAACCTTCATATTCATGGTATAATGAGAGATTGAAAGGCTAAGGAAGTGAAAGCCTCACAATATATACATATAGGACTAGCTCTCTTAAAAATCTCCTACTCACTCTAATGGATGTAGCAAGTGATTAAGCTTAGAGAGAGAGAGGAGGTTGTAGGATACACTCAACTATAAAATAAGGACCTTCATAGTGCTTGACTAACCATGGAATGAAGCCCAATGGTTACTATTTATAGTTGGGTATGCCTACTAGCCAGTAGGAATATTAAGGATGAATTCTAGCTGTTTGGGGTGTTCCAACGGATATTTTTTTATTTTTGCAACACTCCAATAGTTAGAAACACTTTTATGCACTATGTCGTACAATGGGATCGGTCAAGTTTTGATAAAGGTATCTCGACCGATTGTACTATGCGACAAAAACAATTTGATAATGGTATCTCGAATGAACCATATAAATTAGTTTTCATCAGTGTAGGGATCGATCGAGTTCTATGTATAGGAAACTTGACCAAACCAAGGTATTCTAAAAATCCATCTAGGGATTGGTCAAGCTTGTATCTCGACCGATAAACAACATGTAATGAATTTTGGAAAATGCCTTTAAAGTGCTTAAATATTTGACTTAAGTGCTCCTAATTTTTTCTAAGCTTAATTACAAGTTATACAATCATTACAAGTGATTTACAACATGATTCTAATGGATTTACATCATGTTCCACAAAAGTGCACTTGCATTGATTTTGACTTGTCTTTTCTCCAAGTTAGGATGTGCAATTTAGGGCATTTGGTGTGTGTATATACCTAATCTAAAATCACGCAAGTAGAAGCATTTGAAACAAATAAATGGAATGGTTTATCCATCATCAAAACAAGGATTTGATCAATTTAGACCTTGTGTCAACATTCTCCCCCTTTTTGAAGATGACAAACCATTCCATAAATGCATTGAAAGCTTTTAAGTAAAATCATACCTTTGGAGAAACCTAGGAATTTCAATAAGATTGAGTTCCTATGCTCCCCCACAATCGATGCTCATGGAGTTCTCATACTCCTCCTCAATTGATTCTATTTCTCCTACAAGGTCAACTTTCAGAACATTTCTAGAAACTATTTCTTCTACTCATATATGTTCTACATATATGTCTTCTCCCCTTAACATAAGACATGCTTTCTATTCACACCTGCCTTCTCCCTATCTAACATAAGACCATCTCCTCTATTGTCATTTCAAAAAGTAAGGGTTTGAAGAGCTAAAATGAAACATGTTAGAAAAAGGAGATATTAAATGTTACAAAGGAGAGTAGTAGAGCAAAAACTAGGGGCTTGTCCAAGCATAATATATAAAGCAAATCAAGACATGCATTTGAACAACCCATAATGTGATGAACAAAACTAATAAATCACGATTTTGACACTCAAGATGATGGTATTCTCCCAAAAAAATCAGGGCTCGTGATGCATGAGTCTTTCTCAGAAGACCCTTTCTGTATAAAAAACACTATTTTTGCACCAAAAGCTAACATTAGAGAAAAATATTGAAAAACTGCACAAATTTCTTCATATGTTCCAATATTTGCATATAATGTAGCTTTCTTTGTTGTTCATCATAAGGCTAATTAAGCAAATAACTCAAGATAGTGTATATGGAAGTCAAGGAGCAATCTTAAGTACAAACTAAGATACAAGCATAGCATATAGTTGAATACCACTTGATCAAAAGTTGAACAAGGATGGTACTACATGTAAATGAAAAACTAGTAGATGATATCACAAGTTAGGACTACTATCATGATCTAGATCATAGCAAAGAATTCAAAAGTTAAAGAACAAGCTATGAGTAGAAGTAGAGGAATATCCAAACAAAAAGATATGCAATTTTAGAAGCATGAAAGATATTACTCACTAGCAAATATGCATCATTACTAAAAGATGATACCACTAAGAACATCAAGGTTGAATCAAAATAAGATATACACCTAGATAGATGTATCAAGTTAGAGCATAAAGGAAGCATTTTAAGACACAACCAAGAGATCCAAATAGATCATTATCAAAAACTTGCATACCAACTCAAGACAAGTAATTGCAAGATATAGAGATACCACTTATGGGATAACAAAATATAGAAATTAAAAATATAGAGTTGTAAGGAAGATAAGAAGTTTAAAGCATGGCAACATACATATGTAAAGCTACCGAGGGAGTGCCAAAAAAATAAGTCTATTGGTTGAGAAAGTCTAGTTGAGAGGGAAATTCTCATCCAAAAAGACAACTGTAAATTCAATGCACAATGTTATCAATCAAGATTTGTGTTTTGGAAATTCAAATGACAACAACTGTTGGAAACACCTGTTGGTACTTTTTGGTCGAGTTTCTAATAGGATAAATTCGACCGATACAATTTCTGTCAAGAAGCACATATATTTCATAAAAAAATGTATTTAGAGGCATGCTAAAAATATAAGCCATATCCAAACATATGTAAGCAAGTTATTACTGCACTATGGAAGAATTAGAAATAGTGTTTGATCAAGAGTGTGATGGGAATCACAATATACCACTTTTGACTCAAGAATCATATGCATAGTGCATACTAACTTGCATAAACCACATTATGATTGGATATGACCAAGAATATCTTTACCTCTTCTCTTACCAATTCTTTTCCACTTGTTCCCACCCCATACACATCTCACCTTTCTTCTTTTATTTGGATTAAGAAACTGATTTTCAAGTCCATGGATCATGTCAATCCATTTGCATGTGACCTGTAAGAAAAAAGATGAAATGTTCCCCGATCATATTTTTGTGTCTGGAGGGGTTATCTTAGCAACCCAAGTCCTATTTCTCTTGGGTGCTTTCCTAAGAGGACAATAAGTATAATAATGGCCGATTTCATTTCAATAATTGCATACTCATGCAGCCTTAGAACTAAAGGATTCTTCATTGAAAATTGAAGGTACTTTGTCTTTGTTATTCCTTTGGCTACTATCAAGTCCATAACCATCTCTATCCATTTGTTCAGTAGAATGATCTAGGATTTTATTAAGATTTTTATTATCATCTAAGAATCTTTACATTGAAGATATCAAATTATGATTATCATGAATAAGATAAGCAATAGTACAAGGAAAATGATTTATATTATCTTAGCATGCAAAAGATCCTTTTCTAAGAAAATATCTTTAGTCATATAACAATCCTTATCAATATGAAGACCAGTGACATTATTCTCTCTACTAGTATAACTAGAACAAGATTCAAGGACATCAATTTCAGCAAGCAAGGAAGCATTTTCATTTTCAAACAAAATAATCTTAGAGCGATAGATCCTATTTTCATATTCTAAACCTCACAAAGCCAAATCCTCGTCCTTATTTTTAGTTTTAAGAACATCATTATCAAGCATGAGAGAATTTGCAATATTAGTATGCTCTTCATTATAACTAGGCATAATTGAGCTTCTAGAAATCTAATCTTATCAAGCAAACTAGCACTTTCAAGTTTAAGAGAGTCTACTTGACTAACATAAGCATTGTTATCATCTAGCAAGAAAATATTATCATGTTTAAGATCATCTACTTGTATAAGCAAATTATCAACAAATCTCGCAAGATTTTTTTTCTTTTCAGAAGACTTAAGAGAGGCACGAGTAGCATCATCAATAGCAATTAAATATTCTTTATCCAAAGAGTTTAGATTTACCTCATTTGAGTCTTCACTTGTTGAGACCATCAGAGAAAAACCGCACTCTCCTTCATCACTAGATCTTGATCTAGATCCTCCACTTGATTCTTCACTTGATCTTGAGTTGGAGGAGTCACTTGAGCTTTTGTGCCATTTCTCCTTTTTATTGTACTTCTCTTCTCTTCTCTTGTGACGATGAGTCTGTTTTCCTTGGGGACAGTCTTCCTGGAAGTGATCCTTCTTTCGACACTTGAAGCACCAGATAGAGGAGGAAGACTTTCCTTTGTAGAGTCTACCCTTGGAGTACATGGCCTCTTATTCAAGTGTAGAGAATGGAGATGCTTGACCAACAATAGCTTCAATATGTTTTTTGATTTCAGCCTTCTTCATTCTCTTGATCTCTTTTTCTTCTTCTCTTTCTTCTTCATCTTTCTTGTCAAGTTTGACTTCATGGTCTTGTAGATTTCCTATGAGCTCTTCAATGGAAATATCACTAAGAGACTTTAATTCTTCAATGGAAGTCACCTTGGGTTCCCACCTCTTGGGAAGAGTTCTAAGGATCTTTGATTTGACCTCTCCTCTAGCCATAGAATGACCTAAAATAGCAAGACCATTCAAAATGGTGTTGAGCCTTGAGCACATCTCAGCTATACTCTCCTTCTTTCCCATCTTGAAGTTCTCAAGAAGCCATTTCAGCATGTAGACTTTGCTTTCCTTCACTTTATTTATCCCTTCATAAGTGACACATAGCTATCTCCATACTTCATAGGCTATTTCACATGAAGAAATATGGTTGAACTCCATGGGGGACATGGAGGCATAGAGAATGTTGATAGCTCTTGCATTCAAGGTTTGTTTCTTCAAGGTTGATTCATCCAATTCATATATCTTTGTCTCCGGTAGCTTGTATGGACGGTCCACCATTTTTCATAGATCAATACTTGATCCTTGGATGTAGAATTGTAGCCTTCTTTTCCAATAGAGGAAATTCCTCCCATCAATTTTAGAATGTTGATGAGGTACCTCCCACCTTGATAATCGCCCATTTTCTCTTACTTGTGGAAGTATTCGTGGAGAAGACCCACTCTAAAAACACTTCTTGGATCTAGTATGGGCAATTTTCTCTAGAGGGGGTGAATAGAGCTAAAAATCACTTAAACCAAATTCATTAGGCCTTCAATATATATCACAAGATAAGGTTGCTAATTAGGATTTTGAGTACAACTAAATATACATAGAAAGGATGAGAGAGATTGAAGCAAGAACAAGAACACAAGTTGTTTAGAATGGTTCCATACTCCAAACTATGAGTAAGTTAGTCCACTACCTAGAGAGGTCAACCTCTAGGATTTCATAACCATGTCTACTCCTTATATTCACTTATAATAGCTACAACATATGACCTTCCTTTTTCGGTGAAGGATACCCAACTTTTCCTTTGAGGAGGGGAGCCAAAAACATACCAAAGGACTTACCTATCCAACTAAGAGACTTATACCTCAACAAGGACTTACCCACTTTGCAAGGATTCTTCTTCCTTCACCAATGACTTACCCACTCTTTCACAAGTCTCCAACCTTTGAGGAATCACCCACTCTTATGGGATCCTCTATCTTTGACTTCACCTTCTCCAAGGAGAAGCTTTCACCAAGGACTTACCTACTTAAGAAAGGAGTCTTCATCCTTCACCAAGGACTTACTCATTCTTGCTCTAATTCTTCAGCATTGCCTTCTTCTTCACCTCTCTTAGCTAAGAGAGAGAACCTTCATCTTCGTGCTTGAATGAGAGATTAAGAGGTGGAGCAAGTGAGAGCCTCACAAGATATACATGTAGGACTAGCTCTCTTACAAATCTCCAACTCACTCTAATAGATGTATCAAGTGATTAAGCTTAGAGAGATAGAGAGGAGGCTGTAGGATGCACTCAACTATAGAATAGGGACCTTCATAGTGCTTGGCTAACCATGGAAGAAGACCAAGGGATCCTATTTATAGTTGTGGATGCCTACTAGATAGTGGGAACACTTAAGGATAAATTCTATCCATTTGTGGTGTTGCAACCTATATTTTTTTGTAACATACTAAAATTCAGCGCTAAATTCAAAATTTTGAGCTATGATTCATAACTCTTCAAAATAGAATTTTCTTTTCCTAGATTGCACTAACATCTACCTTTCATTTGAAATATCTTGAAAATCAAGTTCCAGCATATAATTTATCCTCATTTTGGTCTAGTCATCCCTTTTGGGACTCATAAGTGAATAATTGAATTCCATTAGAATTTCTTGGCTTTAGAATAACATAAAAATACACCACAAATTTTGACATTTATTTGTAGAGTAAATAATTACTTTTACTATCTTCGACTAGCAAAATAGAAAATTGAATATTTTAGTAATCAGGCCAATTGCTTTTAAACTAGTGTTCAAAATTTGCATTAAAAATATAGTAGTCAATTAGGAGTATTGAATAGCAGGAGTAATGTCATTATATAAGGCAAAATTGTAAAATTTAAAAGCAGTTAATGGAGAGGATTGACCGGGGCCACTTGGAAGCCGGGTCATCTGCCCTAGCAAGCGCCCCGCGCTGCTATGCGGCTGTTGCCGCTGCAGCAAGGTAATGGCAGGGGACAAGCCCCGAACAGCCGTTGTCGTTCTCCAACCCTAGACTCGACCACCCACACTCCCCCTCTCACTCTATCTTCCCTCCGTGAATGAAACTGACATGAAGGGAGGGCCCTAGCATTAATGGTTGATGACCCAGTGATGAAATGACCAGCGAGCCTCACGTAATGCACCGCCGCCACCATGTAAGCACCGCCCCAACCTTGGGATGAAAAACCTATCATAGGGGCCCTATAAATACCTCCCCTCACCCTGTGGTAGAACTACACCTCCATAACCGTGATTTATGTCCCCCCTAACGTCGACATCCTTCCCTCTGATCTGCCGAACACTACGAGTGCATGGGGCTTTAGCCTGTGCTGACTAGCACACGACTGCCACTGCCCCAGAGTTGGGCGGTCGACCTTAGGAAGACCTATGGCCATCACCCGTTGTGCACCGACAACTAAGTGGCTGCAAAACTTGACAAACAACCAAGGTGTTGCAATCCTCAACGCCGACCATCATCTCCGCCTAGTGCTATCATCCCATCCTGACCTACTGTGTTGCCATCACACTACTCCCCAACATGAGTAGGCGGCAACCATGGCAGTCCGTTCTACAGCCAAGACTTCCCGACGACGACAAACTCTGCTAGACCGTCATCGTCACCTCCACTACCACAACAACTGTCACCCATCGCAAAATTGGTGGCACCCTCATGACTCATCAGTAGTGTCGGGAGCTGCCTCATGATCTGAAGATTGATGTCATCCACCGTGGACTCTACACAGGGCTGAGAACAGCTTTATCAGATGTTGTAGTCACTTGTATGTGCCTAAGTACTGAAAGTTTCAGCCTAACCTCCTAGGCGGAAGACTAGTGAAGTTGTTGAATCATCATGAAGATTAGAGTCGTCTGCATCACATACTTGAGGACTGAAACAACATACATAGATCCCAGCCACAATCAACCAACACGATCGATTGATCAATATGCAAGAAGGAGTTCCAAATATAACCTGTTGTGAGTAGTAATCCCTTATTTCCTTATATTTCAGAACTACACGAACTATTACTAAAACAAATGATAATAACCATGCCAGATCAGGGTGATTAGAAGGTGTTTGAATATGTTGTATGTAAAATGAACCATAATAGTAACACATATTAGTTGATAGTTTATAAGTAGTAATCCTATTAGTATATGTATCAATAGGTACGCATATCCCTGTATTGATACTAATAGATAAAGTAAGAACATAACATCAGAATTGGTGCTCACGGTAGCTTCTAATACCAAAAAGTATTACTAATAATATGTTGGACTGAATATCAGTTAGTATTTAGGATATATATATATATATATATATATATATATATATATATATATATATATAAATATGTCGGCGAGTAGTAACCCAGCAGGTCGTAGCTCGGGGCCCCTCATTAAGGGTCCCGGGTTTGACTCCCACTGGAAGCGCTACTCAGAAGTGAATTTTCCATAGCGTCAATCGGCCTCAGATGCGACTTATTGAGATAACCTACACTAATAAATCAACTGACTTAGTACTAATCAGGATGGTTCCCATAGTATCTGTATTAATGTCTGCACAATGGTATATAATAAATTTGTGTATATCTTAGCAATATTTATCAACCTAAGGATATATTATAAAATCCAATATTGTTGATGTTTTGGATAGTACATGGTATTTATTAAGTTATAAACCTAGTTATATTAGTAATACATTCTATTTGATCCTAGATTTTTGTATTGCAATTATATAAATCATAATGCACTAATAACAGTTAAGTAGAAATATATGATTAATAATGATAAGAATAGTTCAAAAATATTCATGCTATACCATATCATACAACTAAATCCTAGAAAAAGAAAATATTAAATACATTTTGGATGACTCAATAGATATCAATAAGTCATTGAGATAAACATGAAAGTATGTTTATTAGGATAGAAACGGGGAAAGGAATGCCTTACTTCAAAGAATACTTTTGGGCCAACTTTAAATTTAAGTATAATCCTAAATTATAAATCATTTAGAATCACATGTATAATTTTTGTAGTAATACTTGTACCTTATTGATTTATAATGAATAAATATGGAAGTCCTAAGCTTATATTGATGATTAGAAACTTTGGAAAGAGAATATGAATATATATGTATGTCAATTGATATAATCTTTGGAGAAAGAATGTACATCAATAGCTCGAATGATGAAACAAATAATCTGGATATTAGTTTAAAAACCTAGGTAATGTCTTCGCTAAGGAAAACAAGTTTATAATATTATTTGTCAGCATATGTATAGTTTTGAATTGTATAAGTATGTTTGTGATTGTGACCAAATTTGTTAAATCAAAAGTATGCATGCATTGACTATTCAAAAGGAGAATAATATATGTATAATAGATCATAGCAACATTGATGTTTTAATATGTAAGGATTAGGTATAAGATAAGATAATGGGATACATATTGGAACTCGATTATATATATGAAACCAACATAAATTTTAGAAAGAAAGATAGTAGGAGAACTAAGAAATTGTAATGAAATATAATCCTAAGATGGAATAACAGATTCTTCCCAAACCAAATGATACTATCATACTACTTTGTAGATCCTTTCCTCTGGGAGATTATTGCAATTGAGCAATCACTAGAATGTGGAATAAATTGAGGCACTAGATTCTCTATTTTTATGTTTATTTGTTAATTTTCCTCTTGAATTCCATGTACATTATTTAGTGGAGAACTCTATATTTTATAAGCCTTTCCTGGCTTTTTGAAAGTTCACCACCTCAAATTGATTATTGTTTGATTTCATTGAATATTATAATATCACTTGGTTTGATCTATTTGGAGTTTTGACTCCCTGGACTTTGGTCCCTTTTGGCTTTGTCCCCTTAGAGCTTTGGCTCACTTGAGGTAGGATACGTTCTGCCACCCTGTGCACAAGTTGTAATGGTTTAGTGAACCCCCAATCGACTGGTTAACATAGTAATTGGGCGCAATGTTGTTTTTTCATAGATGATTGAACATAAGGCATTGTTGCCCTTAAAGGAAATGATATGGTAGTGCTCAGCCTTAATATTCAAAAGTTGATTATTGCAAATATTATGATAATTTGATATCTTAAACTATTTTGAATATCCTTGTGACAATTGATCTTGAAATACAAACATTGAAATATTGATATTCTTGATTTGGCAAATTTAGTCCACCAAATGTTCCTTACCTAGATTTGGTATTACCCTAAATTATACTTAGAATCTATATTTTGCAAATAGATCAATATAAGAATGTAGTACCAGCTTTGATGACCCTTATTTTCCCTTCAATGGGGTCCACGTGCAGTTCCGTTCCCTCTGGGAACTCATGGGCAGGTGATAGATGGAAGACCTTGAAGAGACATGCACTGGGTAGTCCTCCATTGAAGACTAGATAAGAATGAATTTGATTTCTTAAATTTGTAATCATATTTGTAAGCTTCAACAACTCTGATGTAAAAGCATGAATGTAATAAAGATTGTTTGTTTATGATATTATTTTGTAAATATTCGACCATAATGACTGGGTCTTTACATTTTTCAAGTTTGCAGCACTCCAACAGTTAGATATAATTTTTTGCACTTTTTTCATACAGTGTGATCGGTTGAGTTTTGATAAAGGAAACTTGACCAATTTCACAATGTGACAAAACCAATTTGAATTTTTGGTTGAGTTTATCCTTGATGAAACTCAAACGAACCATATAAATTAGTTTTTGTCATTATAGGGATTGGTCAAGTATTTTGTATAGGAAACTCGACCAAACCAAGGTATTCTCAAAATCCATCAAGTGATCGATTGAGTTTGTACATCGACTGAAAAACAAACTGTAATGAATTTTGTAAAATGCGTATGAAGTACTTAAATATTCAATTTAAGTGCTCCTAATTTTTCTAAGCTTAATAGCAAGCCATACAATCATTACAAGTGATTTACAACATGATTATAATGTATTTACATCATATTCCACAAAAGTGCACTTGCATTGATTTTGACTTGTCTTTTATCCAAGTTAGGATGTACAAGTTAGGGCATTTGGAGTGTGTCTATACCTAAACTAAAATCACTCAAGTAGAAGCATTAGACACAAATAAATGGAATGATTTAGTATCATCAAAACAAGGGTTTGGTCAATTTAGACCTTGAGTCAATAGTCACTAGTCAGGTTGTTCACATTTTATGTCTCTTATTCGATATTTAAGCATTGTTCCTTTATTTTTTGGCAAGTTAAAATGATAGACTAATTCAATATCGGTTATTTCATTTTATATCCTCTCACTAAATTATACTCTTTGCATCTTATTTTTCTTTCTCAGTTTTACTCCATTATGGCTAAATAACCTTTATAGTAAATACCAACATTTTTTTATGCCTCTCTATTTCTTGTTTCACTCATGTATATTCTTATACATATTTCAAGAGTACTTCAAAAACTATATTGATGCATGTAAAACCTGGAGATAGAATACTTTGGACTCTTTGGCTTGAGTCTTATATGAGACAATCAGGTGTTACCCTCTATAATTAATATAGATAGGTGTAATCATATGATTTGTAAATATCATGTATTTGATATAGTATATGATGATGTTGTTGTTGATGACTTATTATGATACCTCATATATCCTTCTGTTGTGTATTGCTATGAATCCCTTGGTATCATATTGTCAATATGATTATATTAATCCTTTAAATCAACTAAGTGAAAAATAAATAGTGGGATTCTAGTGCTTTATTGCATAAAAGTAAAGCCTAAGACCCCCAAAACCCCATCTTTACATGTCGAATGGGAACTAGTGTATGTTGGGAAAGGACACCAGTCAAGAGACTCACAAATGGGTCATTTGAGTGCTTAGGGGCATAAATTTATTAAAGCACAAGGAGGAAATTTGGGTCATTGAGCTCACTGGTGAAATGACTAATTTGTCACCAGTGTTCCACTCTAAAGGATTTCTCAGTTGGTTGAAATGTCTTTGAAATGGCTTTTGCATTATTTTCTACAACAAAAATGAGAATTACTCATAAAACAACTAAAAAGGAAGCAAAGGTAACTTTTTTTTAACAGCAAAAATATATTTATTGACTATATTACATTTTTTAAAAGTACAATATTATCTCCCATATAGGGCTTACATGAAAATTAGAACATAAGGATCAAAGTAGAGGGATGTCTGATCTATCTCAACTCTGCCTCCCATTAAGAGTCTTCTCCATTAGCTAGATCTATGTCTCCATGCAAAGTCCTCCATGTCTAACTCCTTAGGCTGTAGCATCGATCTCCTGGGTGGAAAACACACCCATGTAAATATGGTTATAAGATGTAACTAAAACCTAATTATGTAGTAACATTGATAATAAGTTCACAAAATGTGAATTATAATCTAAAATTCATGAGTGAACTAGGATGAATATGCATTCATCAAGATTATTCCATGAACATTTTAACAAAAATGCCACATTTATGATTGTATCTTATTCTCAAAATTTATCTACCTTAAATCTAATTATGTTTTCACCTTGTTCTTAAATTTGATTGAATCTTGGATGAATTTTCACATAGTAGGATCCACATGACCCTTCAAATGATCCCACAATTGATATTACATAATTTATGAAACTTTCCCCGCCAACATTAGTGTAGATATCCCACTGGCCCACCTTTTACCAACAGAAATTAGATTACCCAAGGATTAATTATAATTTCATCATATGTGATTATTAATGGTTTCCAAATCATTATGCAACTTTTAATTAAATTTATTCACTAATGAATAGGATTCTAATAATAACAACTCTACATTAGCCGTTGATACAATTTCAATTAATGGGTAAAAGATCTCCTAGGAACCCAAATATATCTAACTTAGGAAATGAAGTGGCACTGTGTACGCACACATCCTATAGCCTCCCTTTCTCAAGAGATCACTGAAGGTTGGTTATGTATTGCGATCTCTACCTATCAATAATTAAGTTGTATACCTTTCATGATGCTAACATGAATAATTACAAAATAATACTAATAGGAACATGGTGACCAGATTAAGCATGGTATATGAGAGGATAGGTTTTATTTGAAGAACTCCAAAAATAAATTATTATTACAAATTACCTCTTTCTACATTGTATCCATTCAATATTCGAACATGCCATAGGTTTTGATATCTTTTAATGTATTAATACACTTGATAATTGTAGGAACCATGACATAATGCTAGTGAATGCACAACTGGGTAGAAACATTGATTATATTTAATAGAAAACCACAATTAAATTCCCATAAGAATCACACTATTTGAGGACTATCAGCCATATCTGGAAAAAGTATAGTTATCAACTTGTACCTTCCTTAAAATTTGGTGTCACTACAAAACCTTGATCAAAACTATTGATGGATTTTTTCTTATGATAAGCAGTTCAAGATGTCATTTTGTAACAAAAAGCCAATAGTATGCTCATATACTTACACAAAATATGTATACATATTGTGCCCACCATCTCAGGCTAACAATTGCTTTTCCAGTGAATACCAACTATTCCAAAATGGGGCATATATAAAAAAGCGCTCCATGATAAAAAATATACAATAGGTTGTATAAAGAGATAAGGACTATTTTAAGCTTAATAATAATAAAAATAATATTTAAAAATATCTATTATAGTTTTTCTTACAAATAATGAATAATTCAAGTAAAAGATGATAAAGTGAGCTTTAACCACTTATATGTATTTCTAAGTTATTTTGTACACATATAAGGGTTTTCTAAACATTTGATCTTGTTTAAATTACTCAAGAATCTAAAATTTAATAATGTAATATGATTCAAAGTTAGAACCTAGATCTAATACCATGAAACCATTATCATCACCAGCATCATAATCATCATCATCTAAGCCTCAATCCAAACGATGTTACTATCCGCTACATGGATTCTTCTTTTCCAATCATCTCTATTATGGGTCATACTTTATCAAGATGTAAAGATTAAAAATATCTCTTTATAAGCTCTTATCAAGTTAATTTAGGTCTATCTCTACTTCTTTTAGTTGTCCTTGACTCAATAACCTTTCTTTGAATAAGTGCATTTGTCGATATGCATTGCACATGTCCATACCATCGCAACACCCACACTTTGATTCTAATATAGGAATTCCTCAAAGGAACTTTTCTCATCTTCATACACATCCATCTCATCATATACATTTATCCACATTCATCTTTTGGAGACCTTGTTTCTTCACCGCCCAACATTCACCCTAGTATAGGATGGCTAGCTATATAGCTATTCTAAAAAACTTGCTTTTTAATCTGAGAGGTATTTTCTGGTTACATACTACCCCAATTGGAACCCTTCACGTCAAACATCATGATGTGAGCTTGTGACAAATATCATCTTGAACCTCACCTCCCTATCAACAATTGATCCCAAGTAACAAAACTTATCACATATTGGTACATCCATTACATCCAACTTGACCCCACCATTCACAATTCTAGATTGACTAAAATTGCAATGCACATATTCAGTTTTGCTTCTACTAATCATAAATGCATTAGACTCCAATGCATTTCTCCAAAGTTCAATTCTATCATTTAATATTTATTTACTTTCATCAATCAACACAGTATAATTACCAAATAACATGCACCAAGAGATATTATCTTGAACATGCTTTGTCAACTCATTCTTAAGAATAACAAATAGATAAGGGTTGAGTGTTGATACTCAATGTACCCTAACCATGATAGGAAAAGTGTATGTCTCTCCCCCATGAGTCCTAACACTTGAAGTTGAGCCATCATATCTAATAGAATATCACCATTGAAACAAAATAAAGAAATTATCCATTTATCTTCTAAACCTTTTTTGGAAGGAGTAGAGTATTTCATTCATTCATGAATAATCAAACTTGCCTGATCAATAACCAGGATATTGAAAGGACCATTATAGATTTGGGTGAGTGAAATAGAACTAGCTTCTTTAGAAATTAAATGATCAAGCTTATTTCTCCCCTTCTTTACATTCACATATAAAATACTCAAGAAATTTTTCCCCAAGATCACATAGGTCATGAGAAAAGATAGCTAGGAATCCCGAGTCTTCAGCCTCATTATTGGCACCATTAACGATTTGTAGTGAGTTTGTATCAACAATCAGCTTCCAAAAGCCTTTTGAAGTCACACCACACTACCCAACAAGTGGCTTTAGATTCTACCTCTATACAATTCACTATCCACTTGATTCTCTTCACCTCGTGAGCAACAATGGGCTTATATCATTACAAACTACAAACCCTAGGCTAGTGGGTAGGGCATTGTGCCAAGCAATGTCCGCATTCATCTTCATTGTGTTCTCCATCGGCCACATCCAAGTGTTCCTATTACAATTTTGATATCCTTGTATGTGAGTATTCACCATAATATTGTATTTCTTGTAATTCTTAATGAGTTAAAGGAAGACTAGAAGTAGACCATGTGAACCATGTAAATAAAATCGAATATATGTTGTATCCATCATGTCTAGTTCACCCAACATTTCACGACTATCCCTTCAAGATGCTACATTGGGAGCTTGTACATGACCTCGTTGAGGAAGGTATGGAACTGCTCATCTACTACATCTTAGATGGATTCAATGAGTCCCTTTGTCTCCTAAATGTGACTTGTTTATTTGCAAGACACTAGAGCATGGTCTAGTGTTTCCGAAGCCTCCTTGTAGAGCTGAAAATTACTCCCCTGAGTGATGTGTCTCTATGTTAGACTACTTATTGTAGCCATGTATCCTGTAGAAGATCTTCAAATGAAATGTTTAAGATTCAGTTCCAATGCATATCCCACAGTTTCTTCCACTTACGTCTCACCTCATCATTCAGGTTCGGGTTCCAAAGGGGCATATTTCCCAGGAGCCCATACCAATATGCAAATTTGATAGAGAAAATTCCATTCATGTTCAGTCTTCAAGACCACCAATCCTTTTATGCTATTTGTAGAGAGGCATCATCCGATGATGTCAATCAGACATGGTTAAAAAAGATTTTTGTAGTAAGTGCATCTTCCATGAACCAGATGATGTATGAATAAAATCACTAACCCTTGTCAACTCATCATTTCCTAACAAGTCCTTCATCTGAATACCTCCTCTTTAGTTTGGTATTGACCTATCCTCATAGAACTTCACCTCTGATCCATTCCCTAATCGCCACTCCATCCCTTCCAGCAACAGCGATCTTGCACCCCATATGCTCCTCCACGAGTAGCTCGGTGTATAATCTCTTTTGGCTTCAGAAAAATACATTTGTCTATGATATTTTTCCTTCAAGACTCAACTTTCTAGTGAGTTTAGATTAGTAATTAGATGCCAACATTGTTTTTCTAGGATTTCTTGGTTGAAAATTTTAAGATCCTTGAATCCCAGGCCACCTCCATATTTGGCAAGAAAAGTTTGTCCCAAACCATCCAATGTATGTTCCTCTCTACCACTTTAGAGCCCCACTAGAATCTTGATATGCATCCATGGATCTCATCAATAAGATACCCCTATAATTAAATACACTCATGGTATATATGGGAATCACCTATGCTAGTTCTTTAATGAGCATGTCCTTTCTTGGTCTAGACATGAGGTTTTGCTTCCACCCTTGAAGTTTGTTCTAGATGTATTCCTTCAAGTTTGAGAATGCTGCCTTCTTTGACTGATCATGCCTATTTGCAGGACAATATATTTCTCATGCCTATCCACCTCCCTCATATATAATAGACTACATATATCCTTTTGTCTTTTCTCCTATACATTCTAGCTAAAATACACCTTTGACTTAGATACATTGAATTGTTGTCTTGATACTTTCTTGTACTTGGTGATACTCCCAGCTAAACATGAGCATTCTTCCAAAGTTTCTATAGCAAAAATAATATTATCATCTACAAAAAAAGGAGAGATACACACAACCCCTTGACTCTCCTGAGAACCATGTGTTTGACTATTTGTGGCTGCTTCATTAATGGACATCGAAAAGCTTCAACACAAAAAAAGAAAAAGATAGGGAGAGATGATATCACCCTTGAGGAGTCCTCTGGTCAGTTTCATGTTTTCTTTGTTTCTTCCATTTAGATAGATTAATTGGGATACACAAGGCACATAATCAACAATCTTCTCAAACATATTTTGTAAAACCTATTCTTCTTGTCATGTTGTCCATGAAATTCCATTCAATTCTTTCATATACCCTACTGATCTCTAGGTTCATACCCATCATTGTTGTTTTGTCTTTCTTCTTCACATTTGTAGCATGAAACATTTTGTATGGCACTAACACATTGCCAATGATTAATCTCCCTGGTAGAAAGGCACTTTAGTTCTCAGAAATGATCTTTTTCAACTTTGGTTTCAACATGCTCGCCATTACCTTTGTGAGGTTTTTATATAGAACATTACACAAGCAAATGGGATTGAATAAATTAATTTTCATTGGTTGTAGAAATTTCTATATAAGCACAATTAGGATCTTGTTCACCTCCTTCAAGTCTTACCACCCATTCTAACATCTTTGTATTATGTTTACCACATCTCTTTTTACAATAGACTAGATTTTTTTTGAAGAAATAGCTTTCATGACATCCAGTCCTGCCACCTTTGTTGCATGCATTTGTCATAAGGCTTCCCATATCTCCTTTTTTGTGGGCTTGTTCTCCATCTCTGTTGCCTCCCACTATGTCAAAACCCAGTCCACACCCCAATCTTCCTCTCCATCCACATCCACCTCATCTCTCTTGGAGATACTTTCAAAGTAGCCTATGATGATGTTAGTGATTTCCTTCTCTACCATCTTCTAGTTGCCTATGTTGTCCATCAACCCCTTTATAAAGTTTATTCTTCTACATTGATCTGCCTTGTAATACAAATATTTTTCTTAGCTCCGTCGTGCATTTGATTTTCTCTTAAACAAAAAAACCACCAAGTCTCCTCCTTTTAGAGTTATAAAAGCTTCTCATGAATTTCCTCACAATCTCTTAGCATGTCCTCTCATGTGCATCTGAAAAAGCCTTCTCTATTTATTTATCTTAATCATCAGAATGCCAAATTTCTTCTTTTCGACTCTGGTAGGCTGTCCCTACAATATCTTAGTTCCATTATGGTCTCCTATTCTTCATGCTCACACCATTCCTAATATACAACTATCTGGCACTCAATATCTACCATCCACCATGTTTTGAACTATGGGTTATTCTCTACATGATTAAAGTGATTCCCCACCCCTAAAGTAAGCCATATTTCCATGTGGTTAGAGTTCATGAAGGGGGAGTGGGAAATTTCAACCTTACTATTGGTATATAAACATGCTTCACTAGTGAAATATGTGTGCATCCTCTCTCTTATTCTTGCTTTGTGTTCTACCCTGATAGCAAGTTAGTTTCTTCCTCTGAAGCCCAAGTTATGTAACTGAAAATCATTCAGTGCATTTTTGAACTAATTCACATAATCTTCAATTGAGGCACTCCTTTTTTTCTTTCTATTGTATAGGATTTCATTAGTCTCCAAACCACACCGCCAGTAGGCCAAATTTATGATACAAATACCTCACTAAATTTTGAGTCCTCATTTTGTCATGTTCATGTGCCCAACCGTTACCCTCAGTAGCTATTCAGCTGACCCCTTTCGTACTTAATAATACACTCCATGTGATTTTGGGAATAAGAAATAAGTTGAAGATCCACATCTCTCCACCATAGAGAGATCCCCTACATGTCCCACTCTACTCACTCCAATACCACTAATAAGACCATACTTCCATTTGACGTTCTCTATTGGCTTCACATTCACAATCATCACCATCAAGAAAACCATAGTGGGACACTTTCTCCAGCACCATTACCAAAGAATTATCATAGTTAGAGTATCCCAAGCCATAACAATTGCATGATTGGATTTTCATTTCTATTAACAGAGCATGCTCACCTCCATATCCTCTACTTTATCGACTATCTCAACATAGGCATTAGTAGATACATTTTTCCCACTTTCCTTCACCACCTCCATAGATTCTCAACCTTCTTTCTCTTCTTCTACTTGGTCCCTATTTTTCTTCCTACATAAAACATCATATCCCACTAGGGTCCCCCTCCAAAGATCAACGAGCTTCTTTGATGTTGTTTTCCTTTCTCCTTCAACAACACAAACTTCTATACACTTGTATACCCCCACCGCCACCCCATTGTTTCTTGTTTACTCCATACTCTACTTGAATGTTGGAATCTTGGTTGAATTGTCCTTACCCTCATCTTAGTACTTATGCTCATCAGTGCTTACAGTCCCATGCACTCCTCCAGATGGAATAATGCTATTCCCCTACATAGGATGATGTCTTGGAATATTTCCATCGGTTGTCCCCCCACATTCACCGCTTCACTTCTTCCCCCTCATCCTCACTCACCTAAATGCCATCCACCATTTACAATGAGACTTCAACCTTTCGTTTAGTTTACCCTCCCTTATCACCACTAGAAATCCTCTCACTTGGCTGCCCAAATTGTCCCTCTCATCCTTTAGTTGATGAACTTGTTGATCAGGCTCCCTTCACGACCCTATAATATGCTTTTCTTTGTCATCCTCCTTTTTCCACCTCTATTTCTCATTCTTCATCCCACTAGAAACCCGATGAATTCTCTCTCAGTTAAGAACCATGGCTACTTCTTGTACTCCATGGACACACCTCAAAATGGATCTTCTTCTTACATGACCCCTTCCTTGCAATTCTTCTTTGATCACCATTTAGTTTCTTTTTGCTAGAGAGGCTTATATTGAATCCCCCCACTCTCTTTCCTATTTTTCATCTTCCTCAAACTCCCTAGGACAATCTTGATCTATGTGCCCTGTGAGTCCACATAAACAACACAAATGTGGGAGCCTTTCATACTTCAATTCCACTTTGAGAATATTCTCCTCCCAAACTTGAATGTGAAGTCATTGTTTCATAGGTTTTGTGATATTCAAGATAAACCTAGCACAACAATAATTCTCCTAATCAAAGTTACCTTCTTCAACTTTGATAACTCCACTGACTCTTCTCACAACCACTGTGATGGCTTCCATGCTCCTATACCCCACTGATAGATTGTAGATCATAAGGAAAACATGACTTGTATTAATAACTACTTTGGATGTCTGTTATTCAACTAATATCTCATAAAAGACAAGAAGGTGACCCTCGAACAACCAAAACACTCCATTGATAACTCTCTTGCTATCTTTCCAATGAGTAAATTGGACCACGAACATATTGATTCCAACTTTCCAGAACACCATTTACCTTTACAAACTTCATACCAATCTCATCATCCCGGTGAATGCATAAAAATTAAAATTAGTCTCTATTTCTAGTTGACCAACCAAGGACACTTGAAGTTTCTTTTCTATTCATTTAACACCTTATGTTACATAGTTGATGATATCTTCATCTTCTCAACTAATCTTCAGTCTAGCACACCGTTTATTAATCTCTTTGTCCATGGAGAAACCTACAAAAAATCCTAATCAAACCTGTGGCTGCTACACACCAAATGATGAAGACCAAGATAAAGATGCACCAATTGGAAGAAACATATCAGGATACACCCTCTAGTCTACCTTCCCCTTGTGTCTTAGAAATCTCTAGAGATAGGTAGGGTTTTCTTAGGATATGACCCCGTCTGTAAAATATTTATTGCTTTTATGTTAAGTCCCTTATTGCACCATCCCATGAGCGTTAACACCATAACAGAAAGGTTACCGATCATGTCCTCTCCATTTCCCTTGGGTTTGTTTTTCCTTAAATAAGGAACTTGTTTTTCAATCACTTGCATATCCATCTCCCTCTAAACCACAATGACTCAATAACTTCATTAACCCCTGGCTTTACTGTATTGTTTGCCTCCTCCTAAATATCTTTCTGACTCATTTTCCCCATGCTTTTAGTGTGATTCATACTGGTGATCGAGTTGGACACTTTCACAAAACTATTTGTTACCCCAAGTCCACACTCCCAATGACTACATAAGAAAAGGTGAGTGGATTGGGGCATCCATCTGTAGAATAGAACAAGACACACAAGCATATGTAAAGAAAAGAAAAATAGTTTCCATCATCATATTTTGAACCAAAGTGTCTTAAGTACAACATAGTTCAGGGAAACCACATGAAGAGATAACAAAATCAACATAACTTTCTATTACATGAAGTGATTGAGAAACCCATTTATTTACTACAAGCCCGTTGAGATATTGTTCTTTGTTGTAGAGGTTCCTTCATATAGCTTGCTTTACCAGTTGATCACCTAATAGGGAACAAAATAGGACACAAATTCAATGTGGGTGCATTGGTACACTTTGTAAAACAAAACTAGCAAAAATATGAGGTTAACATAATATAAGTTTGGCAAGATAATAAGAAGTAAAGACCAAAGAATAACAAAGATAAGAAACATGTAACAAAGTTTTCAAGAACATATTTTAGGCTTAACAACATCGTAAGGCCTTATATTCATGTGACAACTTCCAAAGGAAGAGTCTATATGGCAAACTAAGTCATAGACAATAGTTGCACGTTTCAACCATGAGGGGCCCAAATGATCAAAACCATAGGGTCACCCTATATTCAACCAAGTATTTTTCTCCCCTCTTGTCAACTCAAGGAGGAGTCACTGAGCCTTATGCTCACATCCAATGAGTTGGGTAAGGCACAAGGGTTATTGTACAATGGTTTTCTAAATTAAAGTTTGAGGGTGATGTTCAACATATAATATATATATATATATATATATATATATATATATATATATATATATATATATATATATATATATCAAAGCATGAAAAGGATATCATAAGGTCACTTATGTCAAACAATATTCATAGACAAGCATTAAGACTCTAAATATACAACTAGCAACCAATTCATAATAATAGAAATAATTCAAGAGGGGTAAAAAGTGTACCTTGCAAGAGGAGACTAAAAGCTAACACCAAGAGCTCAAGGTAAGGCCCTCAATGTCAACCTAGTATATAAAGATATATCTCATATTAGTATGGAGTCGGAGTACTCACATGGACATTCTCAATAACTTAGGTCCCCTTTTTATACAAGCATGGTTCTAATCGTATCAACATATTCACAAAAGCATACATGGTGCACAACATCATGGGATGAGTTAGGCTAATAGAATGTCCATCTTCAGAGTATAGTCAAAACAAAACCAATCTTATTAACAAGTTGAACAAGTGAAATCCATATCCTTAAGAGCATGGTTTCATGTTAGGCCACCATAGGTTATAAGAATCTACTAGAGTGAGCACATAAGGCCTTATGATGTTAACATGGAATAAAAGTATGAGATCTTGATTCTAGAGTGCACCACAGTAAAATAGAGGTACTATTTTTGAAGTTCATAACATTTAATAGAGATCAAAAGATCCAAAACTACTTAAGTACTCAAGTTACATCATTTAGCACACAAAAAGGCAATTTATGAGTCATGATACATGTCGAGTGTCATTAGGGAGCAAGTAGGTATTCTAGATCAGTTTAAACTCATGACTTGGGGATAAAATTTACTGAGGTACCATGAAAATAGGGTTATTGACCATTTGTATCACATCAAAAGCATAGATGGTTAAGATTAGATGACTAAAGACCAAGAAGTTCCATAGAATGTTAAATAAGGAGAGATATAAACGAGACTAGGATCAATAACTAGAACCATGAGATTGATCGTGTTTTTCTGATAAAAAATCATATATTGTATGACTAATTTGGGTAAGGGATGTAGGAGAAAATATTTTTGAAAGATTTACTGTTGACTGAATATTCTCATCCCTTGGATCTAAGACAACCGCTGGCAGCTGTACACTGTTGCTTTACAAAAAGGAGGGTGACAGGTCGGTGGCGGTCGGATGAAGCTTGGATCCATAGACGTAGGATCCAAAGGCTCAAATAAAAGCACACAAAATGTTGGTATATCATTGGATGCAAAAGGCAAGGGAGGAGAAAGTGGGCCGCGCCTACTTTGGGCCCATAAGGGAACAAAATTGAATAAAATGGGTTGAATATGAGGTTAAATCAAGATAATTCCAAATGGACATAACTCCTTCCTCCCAGCTCCAAATTGGGTGAAACAAGATACGTTGGAACTGAGAGAGAGAGCTCTACAACATGAGCACAATTATAGGAATCAAAGTTTAAAAAAATATGATCAAAAAAAGGGAAAAGTGATGATAGGTGATATGAATTCAAATTTGACTTTTATCAACTTGAGTATCATCAGGGAAAAACGAGCATACTAGATGGGCCAATTTGACACCAAACATATACAAATATGAAACTTATGGTGAGAACAAGAGCACAGTCGGCATTAGTAGTCGTATTCAAAGTATGGAGTTCCAAGCTATCACAAACACATACCCAAGCACCTTTCTTGGCTCTTAAGACACCTCAGTTGTAGAAAAAACCTTCTTTTTCCTCCAATCTTTCCTTGGTTTCCTCATATTTTATATAGAATTAGATTCTTCCGTGTTGACATTCTCCATTTCCTACATGTCTTCCTCAACTCATGTCAGGTCCCAACACATCTTTTGTTATTTTCTTTACCTTCAGTAGAGATCTCCTCTTAGGTTCCTTTCCTATTCCCTCCCTTCCTCTTTTGTGTTTGTTGTATCTATTTCATCCAAATTTAAAAATACCTTGTGAACCTCAGATCCTTCATTGCCAACAATGTTGGTTTCTCCACATACTTTAAAATAATTATTCAGTGCATGTCCTTCCTTCCTGTAGGTAGCGCATGCCCATGGGAACCCCTCATACTCCACCTCATATTCCACATAATTGATTATCATATATGGGATAAGAGGTTGGGTGGTGTCCAACTCCAAAGCAAGTTTTGCAAGCTTTCTTCTTGTCCAACTATATGTGTGGTATCCACTTTGACCAACATGCCAAGAGCCAACCCAATATATTCAAACATTGTGGTTACACATAGATGTAGAGGGATATCCACGAATTTGAACCCATGATACTATCAATTTGATATAATTTTCAAAGGGAACAAAGGTAGAGTACCATTCCCATACCACAATGTTACATCCATAGAGTTTCTATTTACCTCTTGTAAGAACCATATCATAATCCCCTGGACAAGAAAACTACACCACAAAGTGACCTATATTCAATTCATACATATTGAACCTACTAGAATGTCTTCTACAAGAGTTTCAGTGTGTCTCTTAGGGTCATGTAGTCCACTTCAATTCTGACTAGCTGCACTACCATCACGTATTTTTGTGGTGTCACCAAGTTTTCTTCAACCTCTGAGATGATTTTTGGAGTCGTCTTACCGTCTAGTTCCTGTAGGGTTACTTCTTTGATAGATAAAATGTCTTCAAATAGATTATTTAAGAAAAACCATGGTGACTTTTATCTAGGGATGCATATCACTACATCACTGAAGGTATATGTGTCATTGTTCCTCTCTTCCCTATAACACTAGCATTCCCATGATTAGGATTAGGGTTCTCCCAAACCCATGGGATCTCAACCATCAACCTTTTCTACAATTCCTCCCTATGTTTGGATGTGGATATACTCAAGATAGATTTGTCTTCTATCCTCCATGCAACCCCCTATAGTTCAACATCAAGTGTACCCCTAGGACTTCTGTAGTGACACCCTGGTTCCTAGGAGATGGCGGTATTGTATTCTCAGTCTCCATCCTCTAGCCAAGACTGGTATCTCCAAGATCTTAAGGTCCACGATCATGATCCCCCTCCACCTCAAGATTGTATCATGTGTCACCTCCACTGCTTCCACTTCCCCCCCACACCTGTAACTTCCAATCTTTTTATCCCTACATATGGTAGGAATTTTTTAGTAATTACATGTGCTCAAAGAAAGTGAGAACTAGAAAGTCAGGGATAATCACTCATTGAAGTCTAAAAAATCTATGATGAGCTAGTATAGGAACACATGTTGAAGACTACCTTAGTACTAGACTATCACCTAATGCCTGATCTCAGCTTGTTTTAACAATCTTCCTATAACATTGTCCTATAAGATTATAGATGTTGTAGGGAGTAGATGGTGGACCAGTATAGTAACTGGTCGTAAAGTCAAATTATAACTAGGAACATGTCTGACATCTAATCTTAAATCTTAAGCAATCAAAGAAGAGAGATGATGAATTCTTAAAACCTTTTCACAGTCAAACGCTTGCCATATTTTGAATGACCGCAGACTCTCCATTTTAGTTATCTCTGACAAACATGTATCATATTAGGTGCATGTTTCTCAAATGTAGACACATAAAATGGAAAATATGGTGTTAAAGGGGAGAGTCAACACCACAACTACTAAGAAGATATGTCACTTTCTGTCCTCGACAATAGAACCAGAAAGCTTGATGTGTTTTTCCTAGCCTTGATATTTGTAGACCTAAATCAATTGAATATTGACTAAATGCACGCACTTCAAGCGATTAGACACATTAGGGATTAGTAAAACTTTATAAATCCCTAATAGGCTCACTCACATAGACTAACACACTTTACCTGCAAGCTTACGGTGTTGTGTTATAGTATAGGAGGGTGGCATGTTAGGGGTCAAACCACTACTATAGAAATGGCTTATAACATCACATTTATAGGCGTCAGTTGCATACAAGAAACCAACGCCTAAACCATACATCGTCGGTCGAATACACAAACTGACATCTATATGTGAAGAGCGGCCAGACATGGGTATCGCTTTTTATTTAGCATCGGTTCCTCAATAACCAACTGACACCTAAAATTGACCGCCAAATCCAAATTTTCCAGCGAAAAAAATTACCTCAAAAATTTATCATACGACATCGGTTTTTAGCTAATCAACTGACGACTAATGGTTGTTCGCGAGAAATAAATTGGGCCCATTGTTATCGTCAGTTTTCTTGCAATAACCGACGCCTATGTGTTTTCACGTGTTGTCCCCGCAAAAATTTTCACCCCCTTAGACATCATTTTTTTACGGCAGTCGACGCTGATTGTTTTAATTATCGGCTATTTTGAATAACTGACGCTTATTGTTAACTTAATACACCCGTGTGAGCCAGGCTCTTCCCCCATTCTCCATTTCATCGACTCCATGCTTAGGTCTGGCGATCGATTCCCTGTTCCGACAATCGATTCCTTGTTCTGGCCACTGCTCACTTCTCCTCTGCTCACTGCCACCGCCGTCGTTCGTTGCTCCAGCCACCGCCATTTGTTGCTCCGACCACCACCGTTCGTTGCTCCAGCACCTTCTCCTCTGCTCTTTGCCACCTGCTTCTTCTCGCCTTCTCCTGCTCACCGCCGACCACCTGCTTACTGCTACTAGTCACCACTGCCACCACGAAGGTACCATTCTTCCTCCTCTTCTTCCTCTACTGTCGCTGAAGTACCCTTCTTCCTCCTCTTCTTCCTCTAGGGTATTCCTACATATTGCAGTAGTAGCATCTGCTAGCTAGGCTTGGCTTCTCTCTACTAGTTGTTTGTTTTTTTCCTTTGCCGATGCTCCCCTCTCACTCGATGAGTGATGGTTGAGTCTTTTCTGGGCTTGCTCTTTGGCTGGTTCTCTATAAGGTTACATGCCTATTTTCTTCTTTGAAAAGGGGGCGTTATTCTTTACCTCTCCATTCTTCTCATAAATACTCTAGATCTAACATATCAATCATTTTTTGTTAAACCCTTGATGACAATTTCATATAGGTGCTTTATATGTTTTAACCCTAATTAACACTAAAAGTGGATTAACCCAACCTCAACATATATGTTCATGCTTAATATGATGCGATAAGACATTGAATGATAGGTAGCGATGGTGAAATTCATTCCACCCTGTGTTACTTTCATATAATAATTTAGTTCAACCCTTTTATTAATCACAATTTTAGAATAATCAATATTTAATTCAACCCTTTTAATAATCACAACCTTAGAATAATCAATCAATCTAGCTTTTGTCTTAAATATTAGTTATTGTTTTTTTACCTTGATTAGTCGATTCTTAGATACATTGTCCTTTGGAATTGATTTTGAACTAGAAGATCCATCCACTTTTCGGTAGTGATTATTGTACGTTGGTGAAGGTAAACTCTAGTGATTTCACCCCCAGTAAATTTGCATGTTCAATATCACACATGTGACTATTATATGACTATATATTAATGCATAACTATATGTGAAATTACATGTGAATCCTCTTTGTTAACCAAATTGAGACATATTACCCTACAAACCATATCTTATATAATTTGTTGACTTATTTGAGTGTTTCATCCTAAACTTCATATGATGACAACACATGTTTTGAGATTTTTATTTGAATGGCAATTCAAAACCCAGGCCATGGTTACTCAGAAGCTGATGGGTGATAGGTTGTGGATATGGTGGGGGGATGCAGCGTAGGGCCATAGAAAGAGCCAAAGAGGATGGGAAACATATCAGTTTTTCCCCTAGTCAAATCACATCCAGACCTGCACAAAGATTAGACCAAGATTTTAAACCATCGCTCATCCATCCATCCCCGTCCGTCATGGAGTTTGTGAAATCTAAAGAAGAGAATGAAGCCTACAAAAGTTTCCTCCACTACATATGTTGTTATGAATAACCTCTGCTCATGCTAATTATAGGTTTGGATAAGAGTAAATGCTGATAAGGCTATTACAATGGAAACATGTTAAGAGTTGTTATCGTTATAACAATATGGAAAAATGTTGCTTTTGTTATATATTGGGCATGGTACTTAATTTTCTATGGTATATCTACCACGAGTTTTGTTAAAAATATCTATATATTAGGTTAAGGACATGTTTTTGTTGTGACATGTTGAGTTTTTTTTCTATGTTATACCCACCACGATTTGTGTTATGAAATAATACATTGATTAATTTAGGAAGCATTGATATGTTGTTATGGCTGTCCACAAGTGTTTTTATAAGAAAATTGTGTGTTGAATGGGGTTGTGAACAAGGGACTAGTGTTATATTATTGGCCTAGAAACCCATCCAAGATTCACTCATTAGGAGTAAATCTTGGATAGTCCCCAGTTTGGGACTGTTCTTGAATACTTAATCTCACTTAGGATGTAAGTGTATAATGTGTATTGGGTTTTCAAGAAAATTTCGGCCGCATTTCCCCGTTTGTTCTCTAAGTACATATGTACTTGGAGAACAATGGGGAAATGCTGCCGAAATTTTCTTGAAAACCCAATACATATTATACACTTACTAGTGAGATTAGGTGTTCAAGAATGAGATAGGTGGTACATATTTATTATATATAAGACCTTAAAACCTAAAGTTTTAACCATAAACCCTAATATTTTAACCCTAGACCCTAATCTTGTTCTAATATATACTTGTTTTCTCTTTGATTATAGAGTGGATAGATCATGGATGTCCATTCCAAATCGTTGCACCCCAAAGTTTATTTTTGGTCTTGATCAGTTTATTAGATTTGCTAAGGAATATAGGAAACAACTTGGAGATAGGTTCTATTATCCATGTAGGCATTGTGGTAACAACTTGAAAGTCAACACTGGTGATGAAATAAAAAGTCATGTTATGTGCAACGGGATTGTACAAGGATATACAGAATGACTGGCATGGAGAGATTTCAAACCTAAAATCAGTGGATGTCGATATCAGTGCTTGTGTGGAAGAAGAAATTTGCCTCCAATGATGTAGATGAGAACAAACCAGTTCCAGTAGACATCGTTGACGCGATGCTGGATAGTTGTGGGGTAGAGCACACCGATCCACCTCCCATGTTTAGAAACATTGTGCATGATGTTGAGATACAATTATACATAGGTTGTAAGTTGACGAAGCTTAGCACTGTGTTGAGATTGTATAAGCTGAAAGCTAACAATAGATGGAACGAAAAAAGCTTCACGTCATTGTTGTCTTTGTTGAAAGAAATTCTTCCTGAACAAAACGAGCTGCCATTCTCAACATACCGGTTAAAGAAATTGTTGTTCCCAATGGGAATGGAGGCCAAGAAGATACACGCATGCCTGAATGATTGTGTATTATTTCAAAAAGACTATGTGGATATGGAAGATTGTCCCAAATGTGGTGCATCAAGGTATAAATTGAAAACTTTGGGGGATTTCAAAGCTGGTTCTCCTACCAAGGTGATGTGGTATCTACCTATAATATCACGGTTTCAATGCTTGTTTGCCAATCCAATAGATGTGAAGAATTTGAGGTGGCATGAAGATGTTAAGAAAAATAATGATGGGATCCTACGACATGCGTCTGATTCCCCATAGTGGAAGAAGATTGATTTATTGTACCCTGAATTCGGTGAAGAAGTCAGGAATCAAAGACTTGGGCTTTGTACAGATGGGATGAATCTGTACAGGACATTGAGTAGCCAACATAGCACTTGGCCAGTTATGCTTGTTATATATAATCTTCCTCCCTGGTTTTGTATGAAAAATAAGTACGTTATCTTGTCATTGTTGATATTGGGCCCTAAACAACCTAGAAATGATATCGATGTTTATCTTGAACCTCTGATTGATGACTTGAAGAAACTCTGGGGTGAAGGTGTGATGACCTATGATGCTTCACGAAGACAGACATTTCATTTGCACACTATGTTGTTTGGCACTGTGAATGACTTTCCTGTATATGGGAATTTGTCTAGATATAGTGTCAAAGGATCTAAAGTGTGTCCTATATGTGAAGAGAACACTGATTCAATATGACTAAAACATGACAGCAAGACTGTATATCTTGGTCATCGAAGGTTTCTTCTAAAATTCCATCTATATCGTAGGTTGCGCAAAGCATTCAATGGACGGAATGAGGAATGGAGTGCACCTAAACATATATCAGGGGAGGATGTTTATGAAAGAGTAAAAGACTTGGCCAATGAATTTGGTAAGAGATCACAATGTACAATGGCCACACGGAGTGACAAATCTTATTCAATAAGAAGTCAATATTGTGGGATCTTCCTTATTGGAGTTCTTTGGCAGTTAGGCATTGTATCGATGTCATGCACATTGAGAAAAATGTCTGTGATAGCATCATCAGTACTCTGTTGAATATACCAGGTAAGACTAAAGATGGGATAAAATCTAGAATGGACCTATATGAAATGGGAATAAGGATAGAATTAACAGAAGTAGTTAGTAGCAATCGGAGAACATACTTACCTCCCGCTTGTTACACATTGTCGAGAAAGGAGAAGAAAACTTTTTGTGAATGCTTGGTAAATGTTAAAGTGCCACAGGGTTACTCATCCAACATCCGTACATTAGTATCAATGAAAGATCTGAAGTTGATAGGTCTTAAATCTCATGATTGTCACACTCTAATGCAACAAATATTGCCCGTGTAAATTCGATCTATATTTTCGAAGCATGTAAGGTTTGCAATCACCACACTTTGTTTCTTTTTCAACAGTCTGTGCAGCAAAGTTATTGACCTTGATACTCTTGATAAATTGCAAAGAGAAGTGGTTGTTACCCTATGTCATCTTGAGATGTATTTTCCTCCTTTGTTCTTTGATATCATGGTACATCTTGTTGTCCACTTGACTAGGGAAGTGAAAATGTTGGGACCAGTTTTCTTGCATTGGATGTATCCCTTTGAATGATACATGAGCATTTTTAAAGGTGATGTTCGAAACCATTATCGTCCTAAAGGGAGTATTATTGAGGGTTATGTGGTGAGAGAGGTTATAGATTTTTGCAATGACTTTCTGAGTGCTAATGACGCTCCTGTTAATGACAAGAATATTGAGGAGCATTTTGGCAAAGGAATTTTGGGATCACGGATGAAAGTAATCAGTCATGAGCAGTTGGAACAAGGTCACTTGTATATTTTACACAACATTGACGAAGTGAGTGTTTATATCGAGGAACATACCAATTTCATCAAGAGACAATATCCTTGAGCCAATTCAATGTGGCTTGCTAGAGTGCATAACAGGACATTTATGAAGTGGTTTGAAGATAAAGTCTTACATCAACTATCTCAAACACTAGATAATCTTACTGAAACTATCAAATGCCTCGCCTTTAAACCAAAATTGAATGTTATGTCTTATGAAGGGTTTGACATAAATAGATAACATCAAAGGAGACATATGGGGTCAAGATGATAAAAGTGTCATCCAAAATAGTGGGGTCACCCTTCAAGCGTCTTCATTATTTTTTGCAAGTGCAAAGGATAAGAGTCCACGTGAAGCTAAAGTATCATATTACGATGTCATTGAAGACATATGGGAGTTTGAATATGTAGATTTCAGAATTCCACTCTTTAAATGTAATTGGGTTGATAACATCAAAGGAGTTATAGTGGATAAATTGGGTTTCACATTAATGAACTTTGAAAAGATTGGCAAGAAGGGTGAACCATTCATATTGGCATCACAGGAAAAACAAGTATTTTATATCGATGATCCTGCAAATGATAAATGGTCAGTTGTTCTTCATGGTAAAAGACAATTCATTGAAGATCCTATAGATGAAGAAGAGTACTATCATAAGTATGATGAATCTAGTCCATTCTCAGTTGGGTTACCAATACCACCAAATATTGAAGCTAATGATGACTTGTATGTGTGTGGAGATCACAATGAAGGATTGTCAATTGATAAAAGATCACAATATTAGAGGCACTCATGTTTATATTTTTTTATATGTTTTATTTTTCTGAATGTGAACTTTATAATGTGAATGTGAACTTTACAATGTGAATTACTTTACAATGTGAATGTGAAATTTATAATGTGAACTTTACAATGTGAACTTTACAATGTGAACTTTACAATGTGAATGACTTTACAATGTGAACTTTCGGATGGCTGAGCATTTTCCTGATGACTGTGTTGATGATTACTGTGAGGGTGAGGACGTCAATGCGCCACCTCAGAATGTAAGTTTTAAAAATATATCCCGAAGGTTTCTATCTATATGTTCATTTATAGTTATATCCTGTACACGTGTTTTTTTTGTCAAATTTTAGGTTGGTGATGTACCCCCTGAAGAAATTGGGGCACTTGATGAGCAGCAAAAAAAATTGAGAAAGTGAGGGGCATCACAATGATGAACAAGTTAGTTTTGGCTAGGTTCCTACTGTGGAGTATAGGGTTGAAGGGTTTGAAATTGATTTTGAGTTAATTACACTAGGGTTGACTAAGCAAACAATTAAAGAAGAACAAAGTTATAACCTAAGATAACCCTAGACAATTAGTTCTAATGAGAAAGAAAATGACAAGCTAAGCAATGAAAGGAGCAAGCTACACTAAGGCAAGCAACAAGATATCTACACCACACTAAGCTAGAAAACTAGGAAAAAGAGTAATTGAAGACCTGAACTAGAAAGAATAGGGCAAGAACATGATATTGAGCAAAGTAAGCAAGTAAAGAACTAAACAAATAAAGACTAGCTAAGCATGGACGCAATTAGGAACTTAAATGCAATTATGAGAAGTGTGGGCTTTTTGAGGGAATGAACTTGTCAATTGGGTTAGGGAAGATAATATGCGAACATTATCCTTTAATTTAGTTACCAAATCAAACAACATGCTAGAGGCTAATGAATTGCCCTAAACTACTAATTGGCCATGGAGAGGATAGGGTGTGTATAGGGGAACTACTCGTTATCACCTCCTACCCACCCTTATGAGGCTAAATTAGGTTAGGGTTTAGGTGGAATTCAATTAGGGTCTAGTGAAGCCTAGGTTTTTAGGATAGAAAACTCTTAGGATAATTAGGAGATGGGGGTAGTAATGTAAGGTGGAAGTGAGGCTTTAGACCTCATGTCACCCACATTCTATCCTTGAGAAGGCTCCAAGCTAATTACACTAAATGCTTCTTTACTAGCTACTTAGATCTCTCACATAGATGTAGGACAACTGATTAACATGTAGGAAGGTGAATATATAACTAGGGATCCACTAGTTAGACCTAGGAGCAACTCCCAAAAGGAGCCACATATAAGTAATTTTCCTAGAATCTAGGTGATTTCAAGCACACACTGCAAAGAAATTCATGGGAAATGAGAGAGAATTAGAACATAATCATTATCAAATGAAATCATAATGTTTAGATATCACTTTCCTCTAATGTGGTATCAAAGTAACATTTTTGGCCCCAAACAACCCACCTAAGGGGCCTAGCTACTCATAAAATAATAAAAATACACAAGAGAGGAGAAAGAGGTAGATGTAGCCATAAAGCTTACTGTAGATGAAGGAATATCCCTTTCTATCTGCTACTAGAGCATGTTCCTCCCTCCTCTAAGGTGGAATGGCTTGGAATAGTGGTGGGAAGTGGTCAAAACGCTAGGAAATTAGGGTTTTGGTGGTGGTAATGGTGAAATGGAGTGGAATGGAGATGGAAAAGGCTAACACGTAAAATGGGGGAGCTAATAGGGGTAGGAGGTAGATAAGGGTGGCCAACCTCATTCTATAACTGCCACCCAAGTATATATAGGTTGTAGGGAAGCATTAGGTTAAGCAGGGACATTTGGGTATACCAGTACAAAAATTGTGTTAGGATTGATGGCCACCATGACCATTTTGGTTACCATGGTTGTGGTGGAGTGGGGTGAACATGGGCATGGTGGAGTGGCATGGGCGAGGTTAAAAATGGATGAAAATGTCAAATATATTCACAATTCTAGAGGGGCAGTACCACAAGCATGGTGGTCACCACAGGCATGGTGAACTTTGGTCACCAGGGGCATGGTGGACTTCACTCAGTACGGGCATGGTGGTCACCACAGCCATGGTGAAACTTGGTCACCACGGGCCTGGTGGCTAGCAGCTTCAAAATTGCAATCTAACTATGACATGGAACATTTGTACCACGGTCATGGCTATGTACCATGACCATGTTGGGGATTCTTCCTTGCACTTCAACCTTCAAGTTTCTCATCATTTATGATCCTTTGTTGAGTTGATCCTTGATCACTTGGGTTAGGTTGGGGAAGCTCTTGGGCTCTCTTTAGGCTCCTTAAAGCCTAGGGAAGCCCTAGATCCAACCATTTTCTATACATTCCATCAAGTAGTATCCAAAGTACCTATAAACATGTAGAAAGCCTCCATAAGTGCATTTCATAGAAATGTGCATATTGAGGGAAATGGCATGTAATCTAACATGTATATATGTGATTGGAGTGCAATAAAACACAAGATGAAGTCCTAAAATATGGTTGCATCAATATCCTCCTTTCACATTCACCTTTTCTCACTAAGGCATGAGTTAGTGATACAATCATACATGTATTAAGGGAAGAATGGGAGCAATGATGAGAGTTGTTGTTGAGGATGATAAGCCTCAAATGTCTCATCAACACTTCTTTGTCCCCGTCTCCATGCAAGGGGTAGGTTAAACCTTTGTCTATCATGTTTATGGAACCCTCTTCTATACAAGGTATAGTTTTGTATTTATTCCTATTTGAGTATTGGGGACACATAAAACATGAATGCCATATGTTGGAGTCTCTTGCCTAACACAAGGGTAAGTTTGTTTACAACCATGTTTCTTCCCTTTTCAACTCCTTGCTACACACGGGAAGAATTCCCTATTGGTCTCCCGATCCTAATAACCAATCATTCCATTTTCAATGAAAGAGGAGGACATCACAAAAGTCTCAGGTTGAAAACACTTAAAAACAATTTCAGAAAGTTCTTCTTGAGATGAAAATAACTGACAAACAATCCAACACTAGTCAGGTTATGAAGACATTGGTTGAAGACTCTCATGATAAATTGAAGACTCGGGTTGATACAAGATCCATGTAGCAGTCACGATGGGATGATAAACCACAAGACATAGTGGGACTTGATTTCTCTAGCGAGTAGACAGTACAAGCTAATATGGGTCATATAGAGCCACAAGAGCATGTGTTCCCCTTTGGAGGCCATGCACAACTACCATCACCGTACAACCTATAGGGTGGTCAACTACATCATCCCAAATGACACTCACTAAGGGTATACCCACACAAGAATTTCACATCTAAGCATATGCATTAGGAGACATCTATGACACACACGATCACTCCAAAGAATATCCAAGGAGATGATCAAATAGAAGAATCCAAAGATCAACCAAAAGTTATTGTTTATGAAGGCAGAAAGCCAAAATCTACAAACGGTCAAATTATTAGGATTCCCTCTTAGAAGAAGAGATCTTATGTAGTTAATTAGATAACATACCCTCCACCGCCACCTTGGAACTATCTTCTTGTTCCATAAGCATATGAGTACCTGCCTCAACTAGGTTTGATCACAACATTGACAAACACAATCTTCTTAGAGTTCCAATGTGTTATGGATTATAGTATGAAATAAATCATTAAGAAATAGGGAGATTTGGAGGTCAAGATGGCTGAAATCAAATCCTTCTGGAGTCTCCACCAGAATATCACAAAGACTATTTGCAAAAGCCTAACAAACATATATACATTTAAAGAAGTGACTATTTCTCCTACAGTTATCAAAGAGGAGATGTTGGTGCAAAAACTAAATACAAGGTTCACATTCTTATGGGTCTCTCAGTAATGCTCTCCCATTAGTCAAGCATCTTGTAAACTTTCCATCTATAAAGGAGCCTTATAATCCTCTGCCAAAGAGCTACAATCCCAACACATAAAGTGATTCTCACTGCATCTTGGGACACAAAATAGAATCATGTATAACACTCAAGCATAAACTTCAAGACCTAATAGATTTAGGTTTGGTCCAATTGGATGCCCTAATGGTTGTGGTCACTCCAGATCTTGTCACTGAAGATACATATGCAGTATCATAATTGATTGAATCATTTCTCAAGCCATAGCAAAACATGAACACACTAGCCAATGTAGTCACAAAGTTGATGAGCATTCACTTGAGCCAGAGCTCTGCCAGAGAGCACTGAGACACACATGTATCACAAGGCCCAAAGCATTAGAGGATTGTGAGGGATCTATCTAACCATTTTTCTTTATAAAAAAATCATTTGAATGAAAGAAATAAAATTTTGCAAAAAAACATCAAAACGTTTCAAAATGAAAAAAAAAATCTAAAATTTCAAAATGATAAAAGAGACTCATATTGAGGGTCAAAGTAGAAGCATATGGCCTAGGATGGAAGGCGAATGGTCGTTATATTAAGGCCCTAATGGTTCACAAACCTAATATATAAAAAGCACTCAATCCATAAAATCATCTAAATATACAATTGGAGGATGACATCATGAAAGTTGGAATAGACCGTGAAGTCAGGACATCCTGAAAACAAACTTCGGGGACATTCCCTACATGAACTATAATGACACCAACTATAAGGACCCGGACATAGGTTTTGGGTTAAACCTATTTTTTGCATAAATAAGTTTCTTAGAACTTTAATATAATCCTTTGTGGTGTTTTTTTATCATGTGACATGCTTATGTTTCAAGTTTGGTCCTGGTTGAATGTTGTTTGAGCAATGTTTTCTTGTTTTGGACCAGAGTGCAATTTACCCAAGACGAGGGGTTATCTTGCAATATGTCACATGATGAGCATGGACTTAGTGCTTTAGCATCATAAGAGAGAGAATGATGTTAAGGGTCGCCTTGTGGAAAGCCCAAGTTCCAAGTTGAGTCTATATGGATGATGCTTGTGTTTTATGTGCTAGTTTTGGTGTAAATTGCAATTTACCCAAAGTGAAGGTTTAACATGAAATTTACCATTTCTAGAGTGTTCCTTCCCTCTCTTGGAATCGTCTATAGGATATAGGAAGAGATGGGCACCCTATTTGGATCTTGGTTGTATGGTAACATCTTTGGTGATGTAGAACACATGGGTGAGGTGTGCACCTAGATGTGTTGTCTCGTGTAGAGAGCCTTGAAGAGGCTGCCTATCCATTTGTGAGTGTGTAGGGTTGTGACCTATCAGTATGTAAGTGTGTAGGGTTATTACCTATCGGATTGTGAGTGTGCAGGGTTGTGCCCTATCCATTTGTGAGTGTGTAGCATTATGCCCTATCAATTTGTGAGTGTGTGGGGTTATGCCCTATCTGTTTGTGGGTGTGTAGGGTTTTGGCATATCAGCCATGACCTTGGTAGGAGACCAAGAGGGAGAGATCTAGACTATATCTTATCACAATGTCTTGCATGTTGTTTCATGTGGTCCTTTTCTCGTGGACAAGTGTCACCTGAGCTCCTAACGTGATGACACCTCTCCTTTTATCTCTCTTCCATCCCTCAAGTATATAACCCCCTCCTTCTTCACACAAGTAAATCTCCTCTTGGTGGACTATATTGGAAGCTTAAGGAGCTATAAGAATCCCCATGGATCTTGGGAGGTCGAGTTCCTTGCTGATTGTGATTTTCTGTTCAACTTCCATCTTGGTGAGTTATGTTTCTTTGATGGCTATTCCTTTGAGCTCTCTTCTTCATCTTGTTCTTCCTCTCTCAATCATGGATTATACCTTGGATTAAGGTTGAATAGGAATTGGTCATATATCCTTCTTTATTTTCTTCTTGAGCTACTATAACCATGGCATCTTCTTGTTCTTTCTTGAGGTGATGTTGAGATTGAGTTGGGACTCTTGATAGGCTATCTATAAGTTGAGGAATGTGTGCTTTGGATCTTTGATCATAGAGCTTGAACTTTTGATGGAGACCTTCTTGAGGAGGGTTATATAACTCTTAATCTCCTTTGTTATTATCACTCTTTATATGCTTAAGATGTTCTTCATCTCTAGATTGTGTACCTCTTACATGTTAGTAGTTAGATATTGTTTTGAGGATTGTTTTGATGAATGAACTTCATTTAAGTTGATGCCCATGCCTTGCACTTTCTTGCATTGTTAGTGGATGGACTAGTACCCAATTCCTAAGGTTGAAGATGACTAAGTTGACACTTAGGTGATGAATGGTCGTCATGACTCATGATGCTTAAAGCGACACAACATGCTCCAAGTCATCATGACTTGGGAGTGCTTAGGCTAATAGGTTTGGGTGGATGCTAAACCGTCACACTCTAGAAATGCCTAAACTGATATGATGGATAGTCCATCATGCCTTGATGATGTTAACTCATTATGATCTAGAAGTACCTAAATTGATATGTGTTTCTAAACTAATGGGCTTTAATTATTGCTACTCGACCTACCTTAGATCGGGGTTAGGCCGATATATGTTGTTAGCCCGACATGATCACGAGGACACCCTATGTAACTGGTCTATTTTGAGTGCTAACCCATGACACCCATGATGGTGCAAAATGTCAACATGATCTAACCCTAAACAACCCATCACCCTAAGTGTTTCTCGTCACACTTTCAAGAAAGGTTGCCCGATACACCACATGGTGGTCTAAACTGATACAACCCATAGTGGTCTAAACTGATATACCAGAAGAAGGTCTAATCGATACCTAGATGTGATAACCTAACACACCATGATGTAGTCAACCTGACACAAGTGGATGAGGTGAAACTGATATCACATGATGAAGGTTGAAGGTATGTTTGAATACACAATGATGTACACAAATGAGCAACACATGATATAGAAGAGTGTTGTTTGGAAAATGTATGATTAATCCTAATTGCTTCTCCTAAACCTAGTGCATCATATGATGATGTCACTATGAGTGGTCCATATTTAACCAAAGATCTTAAACCTAAAACCCTTCAATAGTGTGGGAAGTAATGTATGTAGGATTCAATGGTTAAATATCAATATGATAACCTTAATCATGGAAGAGTACAACCCATGTGCTCATCTTAAAAAAAAATTATAATACATGACAAGTGTCTACTATATTTCCTTTTCATATAATCCTAACTTGTGAAGTGAGGTTAATAAATCAACTAGGTGTATATATATAAGAGGGTGGTGATAGTCCTTATTGGAATAACAGGTGACAATATTTGTGTAGAAATCATATAAACAAGTCTAATGATCTAGTAAGTGTCTTGTGGATAGTTTGAAGTGAAACCCTCTAATTATGTAATCTAAGGTTTGACCTTCCTTAATATGATATGTGGTTAACGATTTGAGAGGATTAATAATTTATGGGTCACAAATGATGAAACATTATGAATGGTGCATGGTCAACATGTTTACATAATGCAAGGTTGTAATACACATGTACATGTATGCTATGGTGTTATCTAGTATTGATGAAACAACGATTTAATTCTATCTAACTAATGTTGTTCAACCTAAATCAGTTTACGATTTTGTGATGTAACCATGAGGCCCTAATCGACTACATGCAAAGAGTATTGACCCTAATTCTAAGGGTAGATCATATCATTGAATGAGTATGAATGGAAAGCACGATATTATCCTCTCTCTTAATTACATGACTTTAACCTAATCAGTTAATTGGATGTCATAACTTGTGTATACTATGAAGATGGTTAAATAATATTAAGATTTGGCTATAAAACTTGATGAGGGGACTCAGGAAGTATGAATATGTGAACATACATACTTGGTTACATTCTCTTACTCTTAGCCTCATACACTCCAACTTATGGGAGGTAGTGAATGTTAGAGATTTGAGATAGAATGATGCTTGAGAACCCAATGTGGAATAAGCATGAAGCCTATTCCCAAAATAGATAAATTATAATGCATTGCTTTCCTTATTTAAAGGTGTCTGATGTGTTGAAATGCATTCTCTCTCTGATTAGATAATATTAACTATGTCACAAAGATGAATCTAATAGCTAATGGTTGGTATGATAAGTATATGTGATATGGAACAAATGATGATTGTCATAATGAATGCTTATATGCACAATGAAGCATGATGAGATAACAATGAATCACAAGTGTGATGTGATGGGTCTTAGGACCTAGAAAAGGCTTAGTGCCTAGTTGAGGTGAAATCCTTCGATATTGGAATGAGGAATTGATATCCCATGATAATATGTTGATGATGATAGCCTTGTGAATGGAAATGATAAAGTGTTATGAGATGATGGGAACCAATTTATAGTTTAAATGATGATGTTTGTTGTTGTAATACTATGCCCTTTCTTTTGAAGAGTTTGTCTATGGTTTGTATGTTGTAACTTGATTGATGCTAAAAGACACTTTAATTGGTCTCATTAATCATGTGGAATCTAATCATGTAGCTTGCCATGTACCACAGATCCATTCCACTGTCAGTTTTATGGCGAGATGGTGAAACAAGTTTAACTCAGAGCACATATTTTTGAATATGTGGGGTGCTAATCGAGTATTCATTTGCATACTTAGTTTCAGATTTTGTGAGAGGGGCATGCGTGAGCCGATCTCATTGTGATATGAGACAACCATGCGTGAGTTGATCTCCTTGTGATATGGATGGCCATGCATGAGCCACTCATTCTTGTTAGAATGACTATGCATGAGCCTATTCTCCTAGTGTCATTACCTATACCAAGCTAGGCTAGATATTATATAGGTGGCCATGTATGAGCCAAACCCTTTGATGTTACTGTATGTCACCTTATTGTTGACTGATATGTCTCTGCAGTGTTCTCATGTACTAACCATGAGGTGTGGGAAGTTTGTGGATTCTGACTCTTCCATTGACCTTATATGGCATCAATTTTGACTTAGTAGTGGTCAGTTGGATTTGGGTGGTACGACTCAAATCCTAAGGGCATAATAAATATGTAATCAACCATGTAGTGTACATGTATAGGATCAAACATGGAAACATTAGATGAAGCCTTGCCTTGATTTTATAGTGTACAGTTTATAGCAGTTATACATGTTTTTCATTTTCCTTTTTAAATTATTAGATGTTCTACTACTTAGTGGCAAGTGCATATTACTTCTGTATTTACTTTATCCATGAGATATATGTCATTTGGTCAATTCTGTTCAATCTGATCAGTATGTTAATTTATCTACTTAATTATCTGTGATAATAATAAAGTTGGCAGAGAGATATATCTCTCGTTGGGACTGTTGTCTCACCCTGTGGGTTAAATAACTTTTTAGGTGGACGTGTATGCTGAGATTAAAGATCATATGGCTGAGGACATCATATGAGGAGATCCTATATTGGGTGAAACATTGTATATGGATAGTGTCTAGTAATAGAGTCCTCTATGTTGTCTCTATGCACTCAGGTCCTTGGGGGTGTTCTTGATGTGTTTTATAGACATGATGATCGATACATGGTTTCTATCTTGCGTGCCTTTGGTGGTATGGATATGTATGTGGAATTGTTATTCTATGTAATCGTATGATTGGAAAACAATGTTGTATCACTCTGAATATAACTTATGAAATGCAAGTGTTGATTCTTGTGTAAGAAATTTCAGTTCTTGGTGCTTTTTGCAAATCAGTTTAATTTTCCTGTGATTTTCGGTAATCCACTATTAATGGTTGATAGTGGTTTAAGTTTTGATTAATCTTTCTTTGTGTGACAAAGGGTGTCACACCAGCCTTGCTCACAGGACCTAAAAAATATAAGTGGACTAGTGGATAAGGCGATTTGGATCCATTGAGGCATTGTCCATGTCTCATTAGTTTCCAATATGATATACCATGAAGACCACATATGGGTATCCTTCACTAGGAAGCTCCAATTAATCTACAATTCAAGTTGCCATCCTAAGGCTCTGACCATTAATGTCCTTACATCAAAGAATTATCCAAACATACATTGATTGTGAAGCCCAAAGGGCACCCTAACTTGGACATTTGCGTGTGGTGAATTTCTTATCAAGCATGACATCCAGGACCAATGGAGTCTAAAACTCCCATCCTAAGGTTATAAGAATAAATTCTCATGGACTTAAATGCAAAATGATCAAATACAAATAACTAAGTTAAAAGGACACCAGACATTGTGCATACATGATTTTGACACACTGCATACACTAAGACGTGTCAAGAATAGAGCCCATAGGGGTCTCTCTGACACATGTCGCCTTAACCCAACTGGGTATGGAATTGTTGCTTGAATGCTCTCTATAAGGAACAACTTGAGTTGTACAAGCATGAAATCATGAGCCAATGGAGCATGAAATCCACCCTAAATGAACCTTCCCCTACTGGTACATCTATCTATGATCATCCAGAGGGAAGAACCAACAAATTCATAGAATACTTTGGGCAATGTTTAACATTCTAAGGGTCTTAAATCACCTCAAACTCTAGTACAAAAAGTGGGAAGGGTGATTAGAATAGTTGCCATTTGCAATCAGATAAGATACATTGATTACATGACAACACTTCTCATCTCATGACAAGTCTCTTGGCTAACATGGGTGCCACCAACTCACTAAAGGGGTATCAAACATGAAGATATCGATATTGACCAGTGGTCTAAGCTGAGAAAAAACCTTCAAGGTTTGTATACTAAAATCTCCATAGTCAATAACATCATAAGAAGCCACAAACCATGGTCTGTCAAATCAAAAATTGAATCAAGAATTAACTTCAAAACAACTTATTATGGACTAAAATGATCACATTAATGTCAAAATAAGAATCTAAAACCTTTGAAACAAATAAGGGGCAAATGCTACCACCATAATTCAAATCATGATAATCCATTGCCAGCTGACATGGAGTGACTCAAGTGGTCAAGCATGGTGTCCCTTAATAAAGGGATCGGGGTTCGAATCCCAGTTGCCTCCTTGAGTTTACCACCCTCTGGGGCATTCGGCCTCCACCATGAGCATGGGAGAGGAGGAGATAATGCCTCTATTAATCCCATGATAATCCCTTGCCTCAAAAAAATGAGTGAAGAAGGGAAATACCAAATGATAGTGGCACAGACTACGTTAGTATCACAGATTGTTGCAACATCAAGATGGTCTACTTTGACAATCACAATATATCTTCACAATTAGAGGCCATCAGGGGACCGTTGGTACAATATTATAGGCAACAAAGGTAGGCTGAACTGTTCAGTATAGGGACAAATTCTGATCAAAATCAATCTCCATCAAACACTTGTCTACATCTTAAGAGAAAGAGTCCAACAAGGCACACCATCTCCCAAGATATTTAAAACCATACATTTATTCCAAGATAGATCTACAACCCATGCATGAGGGTTATCTACCAATGATAGGTAAGGATAAGCTTCAAGCCTTTATCTTTGAAGTAGGACGCATGGATCAGTTTTAAAAGGCCCACCAAAAACCTATCAAAAAATGCAACATAAGTGTTCACATCACTGAAGTATATTGAATGATAGGATGGATCTTGACTCCATAGTATGACCGCTTTCATGATGAAACTCCTTACCTCCGAAATAGGGGAAACTAAGGAGTTCAAAGGTCAACACAACCTCCATTAGACTTGACCCAAAGTCATTAACCATGTGATTGGTGGAAGAACACCTTCTTGAGTATTTTCTTGAATTTAAAAACGCCTACACTCCTCTAGGCATCCCCAATGATGACCACTTCTGCATATGGTCACTTCAAATCTCTTTTGGGTCATGAGCCATGACCTAAAATTGGACCGGTTGCAAACTTAACTTCCAAATCTCTTTTGGGTCCTGGACCAAGACCTAAAAGTTTACCAAGCACATAACTTCCATATCTCTTTGGGTCCTAGAACATGACGTAAAATTGGACCAATCACAAACATAACTTCCAAATCTCTTTTTGATCCTAGACCATGACCTAAAACTGAACCAATCACACACTCAACTTCTAAATCTCTTTTGTGTCTTGGGCCAAGACCAAAAGTAAACTAGAATCCCTATCCTAGATATGACATCCCATTTTGGGTCATGGGCCAAGACCATAAACTAGACCACAAATGCTAACCTGAAAAGGATCTTCTCCTCTTTTTTGTGACAACCAATTTTGGGGTTCTAGGTCATGACCTTAAACTTTACCAAACCACATTCAAGCCCTACATTTTGGAGGCACTCAACATTTTTTCAAAGACCTATTCCAGAAAATCTCTCCTCATTTTAAGTCCTACATTGAGTAGGCACCATTCCATTTTAAAAGACCTATCCTAAATAGGCACCTCGTGTTTCTAATCCCTATCCTGAATAGGCATTTTTATTTTAAAGCCCTATCCCAAAAAGGCACCACTTCTAATTTTAATATCTATACCTAGGTAGGCACCCCTCTTTCAAAAGGCCTACCCTGAGTAGACACCACACTTTCAAAATCCTTACCTTGAGTAGGCACCCCACATTCAAAGCCCCACCTAGGATAGGCACCCCACTTTTAAAGCCCCACCTAGGGTAGGCACCCTGCTTTCAAAGGCCCTACCTTGAGTAGGCACATCACTTTCGAAAGCCCCTACCACTAGTAGGCATCATGTTTTCACAAGACCTATCATGAATAGGCACTTTACTCCTTCAAAATGTCTAATTTGATGAGGTACCTTGCTTTCACAAGGCCTATCCTGAATAGGCACTTTATGCTTTAAAATGTCCTATCCAAAGAAGGAACCTCTCTTTTAAAAGCCCAAACCTAAGTAGGAACCTCACTTTTTAAAGCCCCACCCTAAGTAGGAACCTAGCTTTCAAAATCCCTATTCGAGTAGACACCTTACTTTCACAAGTCTTATCTTGAATAGGCACTTTAAGCTTTCAAAATCCCCACCCTAAGTAGGTACCCACTTTCAAAATCCCTATCGTGAGTAGGCACCTTGCTTTCAAGATCCCCACCTGGAGTAGACACTTTTCATTTTCAAAGTTGTTTCCAGAATGGGTACGTCTTGTTTCAAATCTGTATCTCGAATATGCACTCAATTGTTAAGTCCTACCTCAAGTTGGAAAGCCTCTTCAAATCCCTACCCTGGGTAGAAACCTAACTTTCAAAATCCTTAACTGGAGTAGCCACTTGTCATTTTCAAATCCCTATCTCAAATAGACACACAACCTTAAATCCCTACTATGATATGCGATCCCCTTTCAATCCCTATCCTAAATAGGAACCTTTCTAACAAAATCCATATAATTAGGTAGGCACCTACACTTAAGCCCTATTATTAGTAGGAACCCTTGCTCTCAAGCCTTATATAGAATATGAGTTTCATTTCTCAAAGACATACATTCAAGTAGGCATCTACAGTATCTAAGTCCTACACCATGTAGGCACTCCCAAATCAATATCATGATTGCCCCTGAGGCCTACCTATCATCTAGATCCTAAATCTTGGATTGGGGCCCATGCTAGTCAAATTTAAAATCTCATGATTTAATTTGACAATGATACATCCATGCTTTCATGTTCTGTTCTAATTAGGAGCCTCCTCTTATGAAGTCCTTATACTGAGTAGGAAACTCCCTTTGATAAAGCCCTACATTCAGGTAGGCATCACCTCAAGCCCTATTTTGTATAGGCATTCCCAACAAAGCCCTATAACATGGTAGGTATCTCTTCAAACCCTACAAGCCTAATCCTGAATAGAAACTCCCTTCAATGTAAGCCCTACATTTAGGTAGGCAGCTCTCCAAGTCCAACCATTAATAGGAACTTCCTCCAATCTAAGTTGTACATCCAGTAGGTGCCCTTGTCTAAACCTATCTTGAATAAGAATTTCCTCTAGGTTAAGATCTACACTAGGGTAGGCACCTGATTTTAGTCCCTATCTAGAACATGCTTCCCTCTTGATCAAAAGTCATACGTCTAGGTAGGTATCCAGATCAAAGCCCTATACTCATATAGGAATCTACGCTAAAGACCTACTATGAATAAGAATACATTGACTCACTCTAACAAATCTGAACAAAGTCCTATATGATTAGGCATCCACATTCAAGCCCTATGCTAAATAGCTATCCCCTATAACTCAATCCCTACATTCAGGTAGGTATATCCTAAAAGCCCTGCATTCAGGTAGGCACACCTAACATAACCCTACATTTTTTTCAGTTACTCCTTGTAAAAGTCCTATCAACAGATAGAAACCTCAATCAAAGCCCCATCTAGAGTAGGAAAATCTCACTCTTGTCACACTAAACTATCTTGTATTCAAGAGATGTTATAGAGAGCAGCAAGTCCTAGATACAGTCATTGGTCATAAAGGCCACCCTAAATCTAGAAACTTGTATGGTGCCCAACCTTATCTATCTTGAGCACTTTAGAAAAAACAAGAAAGTCGCAAGGGAATAAACAATTGAACAAGACAGTCACGGGTCATGCAGGCCACCTTATATCAAGAAATTTTTCTCCATCCCTTGTCAAACTTATTAATCATATAAATGTTATCAATCTATTGAACTTATTAACACAAGAATATTATCTAAGGATTAGATAAATGACAATACATTCACTACCCGTGTAGGTTATTTGAAATTCATAAACTTGTCTGATACCTACTATATCTATTGTTAGAACTCCTATAGAAGGTGATGCTTTCAAAGATCCTAAAAAGGAACTTGGAACTCTTCAAATGGTTAGATGATGTTCTAAGCATTAGACAACTGACAGATACAATTACTGGTAGTAAAGGCCACCTTATATCTATAAATTTGTCAAATGATCTACTTTATCTATCTTAAGCATTTTTGAAAACTAGAAATCCTATAAATATGGATGTATGTCTACTACAATATGGTCCTATCCCATGACCTAAAACTAAATTAATCATGCCAACATCTCCAAATCAATCTATGGTCCTAGATCATGACTAAAAACTTAACCAATCCTATGCTCATATTTCCAAATCATTCAAGATCTAAGATCATAGGCATAGATTATGCCAATCATGTCCTGAACGTATATCAAGATTTCCAAATGCTACAATTGGTAGGAGATATCATATGATCAAATATTCTACCATTTCCAAATCTAAAGATACTCTCTTAGTATTGATGAAGTCCAAAAAGAAGGTGAAAAAATTAAGTGAGAACTAGAAAGTTGGGGATAATCATTCATCAACAATCTAGGGGATAGATGATGGACCAATGGAAGAACATGTTTTGGAGGCTACCTTAATGTTGGAGATCACATGATGCCCGATCTCAACTTCTTTTGACACTCTTCCTATGAACTTTATCATACAAGATCACACATGCTCAAAGAAGCAGACAATTAACTAGCACAATCACTGGCTAAAAAGTTTACCTTATCTAGGAATTTGTCTGATACCCCAATGTTCAATATCCAGCAATCAAATCCCAATTTTCACATAGGAAAACTAGTCTAAGTTTACCTTTTTAGGTTTGTGGTCCTAACCCTAGTCTGGTGCACTACTCTACAAAAATTGAAAATAATAAATAAAACTTAAATGTGTTAAAAGAGAAGATAGATGATGACTACTTTTCAAGATCTATTTATAGTAGAAAACTTGCCACAATTCTCAGTGATCATAGACATTTGATCTTATTATCTCTAAAAAACCACATACCTACATTTTCTTTTTCACATCCACATTCTCTCACTAAGGTATGAGTTAGTTGGAGAATCAGACATCACTGGTTTAAGAGATGAAGATATGATGGGAAAGCCATTATTACCAATATTTTCCCCATTAATTATCCTTAGAAGGAAAAGTCACCACCTACACTTTTCACCTCCACAAGATTTGTCAAAACACCTTTGATGAATCCAACCTTTTTGTCCTTTTATAACCAAAAATGGGGTTCAGACTTGGCTCAAGCATGTGGTCCTCACTCTTATCTTGAACCTTTCTTTGATAGGGGAAAGCTATTGACATCCCATTTTTTCTCACTCAGTAGAAAATCATGCTTAAATGTTAATTCTCTGGGTAATGATGGAGTTCATCCCATTTTCTGCATTTTACTATTTTCCCACATTTTCCAACATTTTTCTGCCTATTTAATACATCCATTTTTACCCACTCTAACCCTGTTCAGGGCTTTCTACAGTGATAGATTCTTTCATATGTTCTTAAATTTTGCCTTAGATAGGCTATTTTTCACAAACTTTCCAATTGAATTGTTTGCTCTTTCCAACTTCCTTTTTCAGGAATATTCAAGAAATAACTCTGACTTATCTTTCTATGCACAATTGTCCTTTAATTCTACCTTAAATAGGTTATTATTCACAAATCGCCTAGTGAAATTGTTTAAAAAGGAATATTTCCTTTTTTAGCTACTTTTTTGGAAAAAAATTCAAGACATCACTTCAACTTATTTTCCTGTGCAAGTTTTCCATGAATCTCCAAAATATTCTTAAAATATCCTTAAATGGGAATATCAACTTTATCCTACCTAGGCCACCGGGTGGATCATTGCAATATGTCGGTAACACGTGGTGGATTGGCTTGATCCGGGGGCCATATGTGATCTTCCGCCACTCCATAATCTTCCAGTTGGAAGCCTCGAACTGTAAAATCTACCAACAAATAGACCCCCATACCCTACGTAGTCCAAGTCCCTTTCATGTGTCCAATATCTAGAGAAACAACTACATATCCTTTTTATTTTTTGATTGTGATCAGAGATCCTTTCTCTAACACTAATTGCTCTACTAACAATAGTAGGTTAAACAACAATAAATGCTACTTTTTCTATTACATCGATATCAGTAATTGATGCTTTCTCTGATATGTTCATATATGCATGCTCTTTTTCAAAGATCTAATCTCGCTCTACTGAAACTATCTTTCTCTCCTCTCTCTCTCCCTCTCTTCCTACACAATGGGCCTAACTACAAATGATGGATCTCCTTTGTGGGAGGTCCTAAGGTGATTGAAACCAAGACACACCTAAAATTTGGACCTTTAGGGTTATGATGTGAAATCCATGGCCATCTTCAACCCCGTAGGTTCATCAACATAAAATTTGTTTTTTTATCATTTTTCCATTATTTTCTTAATAACAACCTCGATCAAAACTATTTTTATGTGAGATGACTAAAAGGTTGCAATGCCATTCATTGAGCAAGATGTGAGTGCTAGTCCTTACCCACTCCTAAAAGGACTTCTGAATCCTATCTCTAAACTATGTAGAACTTTCTTATTTGCCATTGGGGTGGAGTCAAAATTGGGGTTTTTACATTTTCCGACGCTTTAAACATCCATATGTATTTTTTACTTATTTTACCTATAAAATTGGGTGTTGACTCTTAGCTTTATTTATTTTTTCTTTTATTGTTTTTCATTGTTCCTACACCGTAGTATCTATTGGATCTTCAAGTTTGGTACAACAATCATCCTCTTAATATTCAATATGTGTTTCTTGATCTAGAGTAGACTATTAAGATATAGTGAGATCTCTATCAAATATTGACTCAGATGAGCATTTCAATGCATTTCATAGTTTTACTTATCAGGTGTCTAGTTTATTACTCCAAAAGGAGGGACACATTCCATCCACATTACGGGTTTAGGATTTTGTTTCAAAATAAATTCCCTACAGATGAAATTCCTAGATTTTACCTTAACCAATGAAATTCTGAGATTTACCTTAACCAAGTGTATGACAATCCCACCCTCTAGAAGTTGGATCTTTTCTCAATAGTGTAGGATTAAACACACTCAAGAATTATGTAATCAAAGTAAATGATTCATACCTATTTTATGGCTCCATCTTGTATGTTATTGCACTTCAATCACATCTAAGTCTATTATATTATATATTATTTCCCACAATATGCATATTTTTGTCAAATGCACTTATGGATGTTCTTTGCATGATTTTCAGGTACTTGGACTACATCTTGGATGGATGGGAAATAGAGGATGATAATATAGATTCTCTACCCCCAGAGAGGACCATAGTGAGTTCAAATGCTTCCCAAAACTACCCATAGTAGCCAAGAGTCAACTTAAGAAAAGAAATCCATTGATGAACAAAGTTCAAGCTCAAGGTGTTTTGGAAGACCTCAACACAACTGTGGTGCCAAGGAACGGTTGTGATGACCTAGTCAAGAAATCACAGAGAGACCTCAAGCTCAAGAAAAGAAGAAGAATTCAGTAGAAGGATCATGCAAGTAGCCACGATTGTGCCAAGATGGACCCAGCATGGCCATGTTTCCTACGACTGCCATGGCACCAAGACCCAACACACCATTCTCAACAGAATGGCCAGCTCCTCCCTTACCCAAAACAACTATTCTATACAACATGCCCGTGTAGCCGGTGACCCACCACAGCAGTGATGAGCACCACAGCAGTGCCACCATCTTACCAAACACCCAAAACAAACTGAGCTATTTCCTATTTCCCACGATGGTCGTTCTACCTACTACCCACAATGGTCGTGTTGCTACTAGAAATCCTAGCAATAGTTTTGCATTTCCTTTCCCATTCTACCCCCACTTAACATAATGCTTCCCCACCATATATACTTGGGTGGCGGTTGGAACATGAGGTTAGCCACTCTTAGCTTCCTCTTAACCTCTCTACTCCATATCCACTCCATTTGACCTCCATTTCATCATCTTTCACTCTAAACCCCTCCTTTCTAGGATTTTGACCACTTTCAACCACACATCCATGCCATTCCACCTTGGAGGAGGGAGGAGCTCTAGCTACTTCTACTAGGAGGTGGAGAAGGAGGAGTCTCCACAAAGCTACAATGGCTTTCTTCTCCTCTACTCAAACTACTTTCTCCATTTTTGTATTTTTTAGTTCTATGGGTAGATAGGCCCCTTAAATGGGTTGTTAGGGGTCAAAAGTTTTACATTGATACCATGTTGAGGGAAAATGATGTATAAACATCGTAATATCATTTTATAATGATTATGTTCTATTTTCATCACATTTCCCATAAATTTATTGTTGGTTTGTGCTTGAAATCACCTAGTATTCTAGGGTAATTGCTTATATGTAGTTGATTTGGAAATTGCTCTTAGGTCCAATTAGTGGATCCCTAGATAGATATTTACCTTCCAACATGATATTTAATTCTCCTATACCTAGGTAAGAGATCATAGTAGATAGTATAGAAGAATTTAGTGTAATTAGCTTTGAGCCTTCTCAAGGCTAGACAGTAGATGATGTGAGGTCTAAAACCTCATTTGCACCTTCCATTACTATCCTTGGCCCCTAATCATGCTAAGAGTTTCTATCCTATAAACCAAGTCTTGACTAGCTCCTAATTAAAACCTAATCCCTATACCAAGTGAGCTCGTAAGGGTGGGTAGGAGGTGATAGGGATTAGTTCCCCTACACACACCCTATCCCATCAATGATCAATTAGTAATTTAGGACAATTCATTAGAACCCATCTTGTTGTTTAGTTTGGTAATCAAAATGGAAGAGTAATCTTTATATTTTATCACCCCCAAGTTAATTGATAAGTACATTACCCAAACATCCTACACTTCACATAATTGCACTAAACCCCAATTTGCCTTTTTTTATCTAGTCTTCACTTGTTTAGGTCTTTACTTGCTTAATTAGTCCATTGCATTATTCTTTCTAGTTTAGGCCTTTGAATGCCTTTTAGTCCTAATTTCTATTTTTGTATAGTGTTAATCTTGATTTGGTCACCTTAGTGTAATTTGATTCTTTTCTTGCTTAGTCTTTCTTTCTTTTCTCATTAGAACTAAATTATCCATGATTAACTTCAATTTTGATTCTTGTTCCCCTTTAATTTATTTTTCAACCATTAGTTTAATCAACCAAAACCTACTTCAAATCCTTCAACCCTCAATTCCACAGTAGGAAACAAGCCAAAAGTAATGTAGCTCTAGTGCCCCCTTTCTATCTTGGATTTGATCCCTAACTTGTTGTTGTCCTATACTATAACATGACACCATGCACTTGTGGGTGAAGTGTGTCGGTTTATGTGAGCAAGCCTATTAGGGATTTATAAATTTTGAAAGACCCATGATGTGTGTTCGAGCCTTTGAGATGTGCATCTAATCAAAATTTATTTGATTTGGGTTTGTAACCTCAAGGTTGAGTAAAAATGCACCAAGATTTTGGGTGCCATTACCGAGGAGAAAGGCTCTCTGCCTATCTACTTAGTTTAGTTTTGATCTTTTTCTAATTCCCTCACCATTTCTATTCTTTATTTTTATTCTTTTTACTATTTTTGCATATTGGTTTGCTAACTTTCCCTCTTTTTTTTGTTTGTGCATTGTGCATGTGACAAGCAACCTGTGGAAGACAAGATGGAGGCCAAAATGTACCCCATAAGCCGCACCATGAATACTCCATGCCTAACAACTACAATCACCAATTGCATGTAGAGTTGATAAAATACCAGGGGAGCAATTCTCCATCCCTCCCTATCTTCTTTGGCTCCGTCCTACATTCTACAACTCATAGAGTGAGAACCCCTAAAAGCACTTGGATTCTTTTCTTGAAGTATGCTCTACCTTCAAAACATTGAGAGATAGTGATGACTCAATGAGGCTGACCTTGTTCCCATTCTCCCTAAAATATAAGACCAAAGATTGGTATGATTCAAGAAGAGAAATCATGAGTTGGGGTGACAGGAAGAATGCCTTTTTGAAGAAATTCTTTTATATTTTATGGTTGACAAAAATGCAGCATGCCATTGTAAGTTTTAGTCGAATGGGTAATGAGTGATTCCATGATGCTTGGGAGAGGTTTTGAAGATGTAGAGAGAATGTTCATACCATGAAATCATTTTATAGTAGATTTTGCAATCCTTCTACTTCCGTCTCTCTCCAATGAGTTAAGATGTAGTGGATTTTGTTGTAAAGGAGCTTTTATGGCTAAGCCACCTGAGAATTCATAGCCCTTGTTTGAGTAGTTGGTAAAAAAATCAAGGATCGAGCTTCTCACATGATTTATATTGGTAACTGATCCTTTGGTGTGACACCTTCATATCCTAGTGTCCAAATCCACAAATTATAAAGATTCTTGTGGAAATGATGAGCTTTATGAAGAACCAAGTGGGAAGTGTTCCTCGTCACTCAATTAATTCTATTGATTTTTTATTGAAGAAGTGAAGGCACCTCATTCTCATGGAAAACTGGAACACAAAAGTCTAAGATATAATGCAAGGTTTAAGGATGAAGTTCTCTCTATGTTAAAAAGCTTTGATGATGAGCAAAAGAATGTTACAAGGCTTGAGGAAAAAGTGGAGAAACTCTTGTCAATACTTTCTCTTCAAGATAAAGAAAAATTGTCCTCACAAATCATAATGAGTTGTAATGAATCAAGTGAACCAATGAGTTCCTCTTAGGTTTTCTATAGTCTACCTCCTATGCAAGTGTATCACATATATCAAATTTTCAGGCCATTTTAAGCCTTATACACCTCTACCACCTCCATCACCACAACCATCCCAACACTTCACTTACCACCCTCAATTTCTCCTCCACCTCAATTCTAATACCAAGGGACACCTCAATTCCAATACCAAGGGCCACCTCCACCTCCTCCACAGCCACAATCCACTCACCCTCTCCACCATGAGCAAGGCAATGATGTGATAGTTGTAAGGAGTGGAGAAGTCATTGAGAATCCCAAAAATCAATTGGAAAATGATCATGTGAGACAAGGGTATGTTGATGAAATAAGGATGGAGAGACCAAGTTGTGACACCATGATTCACACAATTGAAGATGATCGTGTGACATCTCTCGTTGAGAATGTGATATCACGTGTTCCACCTTGTAGTCCAGTTGTAGGTTCTACATTCCCTAGTGTTCCACCTCATGCCATGCAACAAGAAGGGCATGTTGCAAAAGCAAGTGAGAAACCATTCCTCAAGGCATTGTAGGATCCTTCATAATCAAAGAGGAGTAAAAACACAATGCTGACATTCTAGAGATGTTTCAACAAGTGAAGGTGAATATTATTTTGTTGGGTGCTATTAAGCAAATACCATCTTATGACAAGTTTCTCAAATACTTGCGTGCTATGAAGAGGAAGTCAAAGGATGACTAAGAAAATCAAGATCACTAAATAAGTGACCTCTATCATCCAACACTCAATTCATGTGAAGAGGAAAGACCTAGGAGTGCCACTCATTCCTAGATACATAGGGAAACACCACATAGACCAATACCTACTTGATTAGGAATTTAGTGTGAATTTGATCCCATATAGTTTCTACAGTGATATGGGGTTAGCCATGTTGAAACCGGATCATTGTACTATTTAGTTGGTAGACAACTCCATCAAAGTGCCTAGAGTAATAGTAAATGATGTTTTGGTGATGATAGACAAGGGAAAGGAAGAAGTGTTCCTAACAGATTTCATTGTTCTTGACATGGATTATGAGGATAGGAAGATTCCCATCATCTTGGTAAAACCATTCCTATCTAAATTTGATGTCAAGATACAAGTGTGTAGTAGCACAATGATGGTATTCTTCATGGAAATTAATGTAACAATCAATATGTTCAAGACCCCCACCTGATAAGAACAGAATGAGGTTGTTGAGTATGATCACTTGAAGAGTCTAGTTGATTATTTGAAAGAAGGAGAGAGGAATGGAAACCTACGATATCTTTTGTAGTTAATGGGACACAAAACATCTATTGGATGCAAAGGAGAGATGTACCTATTGCAATAGTGGACACATAAGGATTTGAAATGGTTGATTACATGAAGGAACTACATGAAGCCCAACTGAAGGCATGAAACTTAGCACTAGTGGGAGGAAACCCATATAGGTTTGAGGAATTTTTCACCCAACCTTTCATTTCTTATACTTTTTGGTTATTTATACACTTTTTCAAGAAAACACCCCCACACACACACACTTGTTTTTAATAGACTTTGTTTAAATTTCAGATGTGTAGGTGAAAAGAATGATGAAATGAACAAAATCAACTGAAATTTGGAAGAGAATTGATGACAAATCACTTGGGTTCACGGATTTGATGATTTGAGGACTTTAATGTTGAAATCACTTGCTAAGGTATGAACCAAGGTTGTAGTATCATGGAATAGCCACGGCGGGCCACTTAAAATAATAGAGAGCAATAGAAAAATCAATGAAAGCAAGAATGGTCATGATAGGCAACACGATTGTGTTGCCATCTACCCAACACGACAGTGTGACAAAACACGACCATGGAGCCAACCATCCAACACGGTCATGGCACCCAGCACGACCATGTTAGCATGGGCCCAGTCCACTTAAGTCAAGATTTCAGTTCATTTCCAATAACCTCATTTTGGTATTTTGTAAAATAGAGTGGTTGTGGTCATTCTCTAGTGACCGTATAACGCCTCTAGCCCCCTTCCAAGCTCTGATACTTTATCCCCAACTTCCCAATCCACCACAAATCACTCCCACAAGCTTCTTTCTACCTCCATATACCATTTCTACCCTAGTTCCACCACCAAATCCACCCTTTCTCTCCATTATGGCCCAACTGTCTAGAATAAAAAGACCTAGCTTTCTTCTCATTTTGCCACCCAAATCCAGTCAAGATGAAGAAAATTACAAAGTTGTGGAGAGAACCAAGGATATCTGTTGACCTAGAGGTTATACATTACCTATATTTTGATAATGACTTAACCATTCCATTCATATGTATCTAATATGTGTGTTTAAGATTGTTTGCAGGCATTAGGTACATGAAAAGGATCATATATACAAAGCCCTAGAATGGGCCAAGTTCAAGTCAAAATGGCTACAAGTGTGCGTTTTAGGATTTCTATGTAAATGACCTTAGAACGTCCATGTAATCACTTGTAATGATGAATTGTCTTGTAACTTAGAAGAGAAAAATGTTTGGGACAAAATTCACCAAGTGCTAATCACTTTAATTGCAAATTAGAAAATGGATTACAGGCACTTGGTCGATCGAGTTTCCCTGGCTTGAAACTCGACCGATCAACCTTGGTCGATTTTCTGAAGACTGCATCGGTCGAGTTGTGCACTCACAGAACTCGACCGATCAGGTAACATGCCATTTCTAGTTGAAATGGTCGGTCGAGTTTTGTCAGGACAAACTCAACTGATCATTTAAATATTGGTTTGTCTCTTACTTGATCGGTCGAGTTACCCCCATTGAAACTTGACCGATTGCACTGTACGGAATTTGCAGAAAAAGTAATATGACCGTTGGTGAATTGTTTTGGGAAAAAATAGAGCCGTTTTCTTGAACAACAAATGACTAATTTTGCATCCAAGTGTCCCACAACTTAAAGCGCCACCCTCAACTATAAATAGAACCCCTTCGAGTTCATTCCAAGCTGCTCTTCCATTGCAAACTTGGTTCTAGCTTAGTTGAGAGTGTTCCAAGCCCTTGAACCCCTTTCTCTCTCTACCTTCAAGATAAATTCGTGAGTTATGAGTGAGTTAGGTCCCTGTGTATGAGAGCTATCCCTTGTATGATTTACAACTCTCCTTTCTCTCTTCCTACCTCCAAATCCCTTTGAAGATTGATTGAAGTGCTTCTCCAAGTGAAAGAGAGGTCGCTGATGTTCTTCTCCGAGTGAAGGTGAAGATGATTGTTGATCTTTAAGAGTGAGGATAGCTTGTTGCTCCAGATCCCTTGGTGAAGGTGAAACATGGAGAAGCTCTCCCAGAGAAGGAGAGGTGTAAGGCAAAGCTCAAGTGAGATAGGTAAATCCTGCAAGGCTGAAGACAAAGGTAAGATTGGGTAAGTCCTTTAAAGAATGCTAAAGAATCTTGCTTTGTGGGTAAGTCCTTGGAAAGGTAAAAGATATTAGCTTGAGAAATTAAGTCCTTGGTTGTGTGGTTTATGTATCTTGTAATCTTATTGTGATATATAAGAGAACCAAGTTGCAAATCCTAGAGTCTAACCAACTCTAGATAGTGGACTGACATTGCTCCTAAGTTTAGGACGTGGAACCACTCTAACCACCTGTCCAAGTGCTTGTTATTCATTGTCTCTTATCCTTGCTTTGAATGCTAAATTAGGACATCAAATTGTTGCTTGTTTTAGTTTCTACACTAAGTTTAAATTGGTGGTCTAATTGATTTTATGAAGTGTGTGTAGCTCTATTCACCCCCCCCTCTAGAGCCCTTTTGATCCAACAAGTGATATCAGAGCAGGTCTTCTCCAAGCTACTTCAACAAGTAGGAGAAGATGGGAGATTCGACTCTTGGGTCACTCAACCTTGAAGGAAGCTTCTCCATGAGACCTCCGGTCTTCGACGTCACAAACTTTCTATATTAGAAGAGGAGAATGCAATTCTACCTCCAAGGTGTGAGCTACGAAATGTGGAAGATTGTCCATCTCAAATATGAAGATCCAAAAGGGGACATCACCACATGGACTGAAGCTGAGATGAAGAGGGCACAACTCAACGCCAAGGCAGTGAGCATCATCTATGCCGCTCTTACTCCATCTGAGTTCAACTGGATCTCATCTTAGGACACGGCGCATGAGATATGGCACAAGTTGTGTGTCACCTATGAAGGATCCGAGCAAGTAAAGGAGGCCAAAGTCTACATGATTGGTGGTCTTCTAGAGAACTTCAAGATGGGCAAGAATGAGAGAGTGGCGGATATGTACACAAGGCTAAATGTCATCTTGAATAGCTTAGCAGCCCTTGGGAGTGTGATGGATAGAGGCACCATCAATGCCAAGATCTTGAGATCTCTTCCTAAGAGATGGGAGCCAAAGGTTACTTCAATTGAAGAAGTTTACAAGCTAAGTGAGTTGTCAACCGAGGAGCTGGTTGGTAACCTCCAAGCCCATGAACCTAGGCTTGACAAGCAAGAAGAGGAAGAGAAAAGAGAAGAAAAGGAGTCAAAGAAGATAAAGGACACAACCTTCAAAGCTCAAGTTGAAGAAATGGTCTGGCAACAACAACTTGCCTTGAAGTCTCCCTGCCCTTCCTCAAGTGAAGATGAAGGTTTCAATGATCATGAAGCAAACTACTGAAAGAGGAAACACTTCAAGAGGAAGCCCTCCTCCTCAACTCCTAGATGCTACAAGTGTGGTCAAAAAGGCCACTACAAGAATGACTGCCCAAAGGCCAAGAAGAGCCATCACAAAAGTAGTCACAAGAAAGATGACAAGTACAAAAGAGAAGCCAAGTATAAGAGGAAAGACAAGAAGGAGAGAAGATCCAAAAATGCAGCTCATGCAGTGTGGGAGGATTCTTCTTCAAGCTCCTCAAGCTCCAAAGATGGAGAATGTCATCTTGCCCTCATGGCCTCAACTAGTGAAGATGTAATTGAGGTAAGTGAGGTTGGCAAGGTAAGCAATGATAATTTACATGAGCTATCTAAGGAAACTCTCATTGATATGCTTAATGAATGCCAATCATCTTTTGCTAAATGTACATCTAAGAGGAAAAGATTAGGAAAGATAGTTGATGATCTTTATGCAAAAATTGATATTCTTGAAAATAATGAAAAATTGCATCTTGATAGCATAGATTCTTTGCAAGGGCAATTTCTTGACCTTGAACTTCGATACAATGGAGTAGAGGTTGAGAATGGTGTATATCTTAAAAATATTGAAAATCTTAAGATAGAAAACCAAAAATGCCTAGATGAGATTGATGTTCTTAAAACTGAAAATGTGAAACTCAAACTTATTGATGATGCTAGGAGAGATGAAGTCTATGCTTATCAAAAAGAAATTATTGTTCTTAAATCTGAAAATGCAAAATTGCTTGCTCAAATTAATGATCCATCCTCTAGACCTATTTTGCCTAGAAATGAAGTTGCTAGCTTAACTCTAGAAAAAGATTCTCTTCTTACTAAAGCCCTCTGTCTTGAGGCCGACCTTTTACATACTAGAGAAGATCTTGCTAGTCTTTCTACTACTGTTATAAATCTTAGTGATGATAATGCTAAGTTAAGATCTACTTTGCAAAGGTTTCTCTCGGGAAAGAAATCCCTCAATGATGTCCTAGAACACTCTACCAAACATGTTGGTACTAGTGGTTTGGGATATGATGGGACTACTCCCAAAAGTAAGAAAAAGAGCAAGAACAAAGGTAAGAAGAAGAGTGTGGAACCTCCAATTTTCAATGGAGAGACTTCTGGCTCTAAGAACCCTATGTTTGTATTCATTGCAAATGTGATGACCATTATTCCACCTATTGTCCTTACAAGCCCAAGGGGACCAACCCAAAGATGAAATGGGTCCCCAAGCTAACCTCGGATCCCAAAGTTTGAAGTTGGGTTCTGACATCCTCTTTTCTTGCAGGTTAAAAAGAAATGGATTGTTGATAGTGGCTGCTCTAAGCATATGACTGGAGAAATCAGCCATTTCAACAAATTTGTGAAAAAGAAAGGAGGATCGGTAACCTTCGGGGACAACAAGAAGGGTAAGGTTATAGGTCAGGGTGATGTAGGCAATGAACTATGCATTAAAAATGTGTTGCTTGTTGATGGCCTACATCACAATTTAATTAGTGTTAGTCAATTATGTGACAATGGTTATCTTGTATTATTTACTTCTTTAGAATGCTTGCTTCTAGATTCCCTCTCCTACAATGTTATATATAAGGGAACTAGAAATGGTAATCTTTATGTTATTGTTCTCAATGCTCTTAAGCCCACATTAAATAGATGCTTAGTTGTGGATAAAAATGATCTTTCTCTTTGGCATCGTCGTTTGGGTCATGTGAATTTGCATCAAATGAAGAAATTGAACAAAAAGGACATGGTTTGAGGACTTCCTAAATTGGATTTTGATAAGGATGAGGAATGCCAACCTTGTACACAAGGGAAACAAACCAAATCCTCCTTCAAATCCAAAGGAGTCATGAGTACCAAGAGAGCTCTTGAACTTCTTCATATTGATCTATTTGGACCAATGAGAACACAAACGCTTCGTGGTTCCAAGTATTGTCTGGTTATTGTTGATGATTTCTCTCGATATACTTGGACCTTCTTTCTCGTTTCTAAAAGCGATACTCTTGATGTTTTCTCGAGCTTTTGTAAATGGGTTGAAAATGAAGCTTCTTGTCGAATTGTTTCTATCCGTGGTGATCATGGGGGAGAGTTTGAAAATGATCTTTTTGAGCGTTTTTGTGAAAATCGGGTTATTCGCACAATTTCTCTTCTCCTCGCACACCTCAATAAAATGGGGTTGTTGAGAGGAAGAATAGATCGCTACAAAAGATGGCTAGGACCATGCTTCTTGAGTATGACACTCCTAAGAAGTTTTAGGCTGAAGCTGTTAGCACGTCATGCTTTGTGCAAAACTGAGTTTTCACACATCCTTCTTTCAAGAAAACCCCCTATGAACTATGGTATGGTAGGAAGCCGTCTATTGATTTCTTTCATGTTTTCGGATGTCCTTGTTTTGTTTTAAATACGAAGGATTCTCTCAACAAGTTTGATCCAAAATCCTATAAGGCTTTCTTCCTAGGCTATAGCACTACTAGCAGGGCATATAGAATATTCAACATTGAATTGTCTAAAATTGAAGAATCTATCAATGTTAAGTTTATTGAAACTAACCCTGTTGTTGGCAAGCATATTGGTGATGATGATGTTGCAGATGAATTAATTCCTATCTTAAAAGACCTCAACATCAAAGACAAAGGCAAGAAGGTGATAGAAGAAGAAAAAAAGAAGAAAAGAAGGATCCCACTCCCCGCTTTGCAAAGAATCACCCCAAGGAGTTGATCATTGGCAACCCGTTCGAGAGAGTAAGGACACGAGATGCTCACAAAAAAGAACAAGAAGATAGTGCCTTCATCTCCCAACTAGAGCCAAAGAACATTAAATAAGCCCTTGGTGATGATCAGTGGATCCTTGCCATGCAAGAAGAGCTAGAGCAATTCGAGAAGAATCATGTGTGGACCCTAGTGCCAAGACCAAGTGATAGAAAAATCATTGGCACCAAATGGGTCTACCGCAACAAGCTAGATGAGCAAGGAAAAGTGGTAAGGAACAAAGCAAGGTTAGTGGCACAAGGTTACAACCAACATGAAGGTATTGATTTTGATGAAACTTATGCTCCTGTTGCTAGATTAGAATCTATTCGTATGCTACTTGTCTTTGCTAGTTATAAAATTTCTTGTTATATCAAATGGATGTTAAAAGTGCATTTTTGAATGGTACAATCGAGGAGGAAGTTTTTGTTAATCAACCTCCGGGCTTTGAAAATGACAAATTACCCAATCATGTTTATTTGTTGCAAAAAGCTCTCTATGGACTCAAACAAGCACCTCGAGCTTGGTATGTGAAATTAAAGAACTTTTTGTTAGATAATGGGTATGTCATGGGAAAAGTTGATTCTACCTTGTTTCTAAAACACACTTCTAACCATTTTCTTATAATTCAAATATATGTTGATGATATTATTTTTGGCGGGACTGATCTTGATCTTTGCAAGGAGTTTAGTTCTCTTATACAGAGTGAGTTTGAAATGAGCATGATGGGTGAGTTGACCTTCTTCCTCGGCTTTCAAATCAAGCAAACAAAGGAAGGAAACTTCATCAACCAAGGCAAGTACACAAGTGAACTACTCAAACGCTTTGGGATGGAGAACATGAAGCCGATGGATACACCCATGTCAAACACCACCAAACTTGGCAAACATGAAGAAGGTGAAAAGGTAGATGAGAAGCTCTATAGAGGTATGATTGGAAGTTTACTTTATTTAACTACCTCTAGACCCGTTATTATGTTTAGTGTTGGCTTGTGTGCTCGCTTTCAATCTAACCCTAAGAAGTCACATCTCACTGTTGTTAAGAGGATTTTGAGGTACTTAGCCATAACCCAAAATTTTGGACTATGGTATCCTAAATCAAGGGATTTTACTCTTAGAGCATATAGTGATGCGGATTACGTACGGTGTTTGGTTGATAGAAAGTGCACAAGTGGCACTTGCTTCCTTCTAGGACCATGCTTAGTGTCTTGGTTTTCCAAGAAACAAAGTACAGTGGCATTATCAACTACCGAAGCTGAATACATTGCAGCCAGAAGTTGTTGTGCACAGGTCCTATGGATCAAGCAAATGCTCCAGGACTTTAACATATTTTTTGATACTTCTCCTGTCTTTTGTGACAATACTAGTGCAATTAATCTATCTTACAATCCTATATTGCATAGTAGAGCCAAGCATATAGAGGTTCGCCATCATTTTCTTCATGACCACATTGCTAAGAAAGATATCTATATCACACATGTGGACACAGAAAATCAGTTGGCGGACATCTTTACAAAACCTCTAGCTAGAGATCAATTTAATTTTATTCGATCTAAACTGCTCATTGTTGACTTAAATGATATTACTATGTGATCTAGCTAGTTGTCTCTTTCCTATATGCTTGCTCATGTCTATCTTCACCTTGTGTTGCCTATATATATGCTTGTTTGTGCTTCAATTACCTATCAACATGCTTAGTTTTTGCTTGTTTTTGGGTTTTATTGAATTTTGTGTTTTATCGCTAAATAGTGTCCAATGACGAGCTAAATGTGCCTAGGTATGTTAATTATGCAAAATAGAATTGAAAAATGAATTTAATTGGCATGTATATGGCTAGAATCTAAGAATGAGACTGTTAGGTCAGGTTGACCTTCGGACGAGTTTCCACCCTGGAAAACTCGACTGATCAGGAGCCGAGAGCCGTCTTCAGTGGACCGTTCGATCGAGTTTGTCACCCTCAGAACTCGACCGATCGACAGGCTGCGCCAACTTAAAAGTTAGGATAGGCCGACTATTTTCCCTTGCAACTAGAAAATAGCCGACCGATTCCTCATCTCTAAGCCCTGTGCTCTCAACCCAAGCCCTAACCCCCCCGTTCCTAACCCTAGGGTGACCTAGCAACCCGTTCTTGACCTTCTCGGGCGCTCGTGGTGTGTTTTCTTCGGCATTTGAGGTTTGATCTTGCTTGTGTGCACGTTTTTCTTCTTGTTTTCATTTCCATGGCTTCCCATAGACGAAAATGTGCTGCTCCTAGCAATGCTCCAGCCTCCTCCTTGACAAATCGCTTGATTCTATTTGATAACACCTCCTTTGTGTCTATTGAGGCGGTAAATCGGTATAAGGATCTTCTTCCCCGATCTCCTTTTCCATTTCGCCCCTTGGTTGATGCAAATCATTTTCAAGCGGTCATTACCTCTGTTTCGAGGCTTCTCTCCGGCCACCACTTGTCCGCCCTTGCGACCAACGTGACTGCTTTAACAATCAGTTGTCTAGCACAAAGGCAGTTCATGAGTTCTACGCAAACCTGTGTTGGAACTACGATATGCTCGTTCCCCCACCGAATACCGAAATAGTTTTTACATCGATGATCGCCGGTCGTCGTTTTCAAATCTCCGAGGAAACTTTCAATTTCTATCTTGCCGGAGTTGAGGAAAACACCACTTGGCGTAAGGACTATGGCGAGTATTTCGATCTTCTTGACCCGGAAGGTTTTTATAAACACCATGAATTGATGCTACCGGACATTCATCGCTTTTTAAAGAAACTTGACGTGGACTACAAGAAGAGGTCAACCCTACCCTCATCCTCTCTTGACCTTCAGAGGCACATATTGGCCTTGGTTATTAACTGTAATGTCCATCCCAAGCGCAATCAAACAGACATTGCGAAAAACACCGCGGTCATTATGTATTGTTTGCTAAACAATATAGGTGTCAAATGGGCTCGATATATCTTGCACCACATGACCTGTTTCGACACCGGCAAGAACACCAAGGGCACCCACCCCCCTACCCAGCTCTGATTTGTGGTCTTTTCCAGTTCGCCACTTATAAATCCATCTTTTCTGACTTCCACTACCCGGTTGCTAGAAAAGGAGTTTGTATTAGTGAAACCACCCTTCATAAGGCTGTCCCTGCCTTTTCCCCTGCCATTGGTGCTTCTGCCTCCACCTCTGCCTCTGTTGTCCCTCCCTCCTCCACCCGTGATTCACCTCCGCAGCCACATCCCTGACCTAGCCGTGCGTCCTTCTGTGCATCAAATGAAACCCTTCTGGGATATATGATGCATGAACAGGCATACAACTGTCAGGTTCAGGAACACCTCCACCTAGATTTATGTTCGATAATGTCCACCATGAACCTATCATGTGCTTCACCCTACCCTGTCTACCAGCCATACACAGGTAGTGCCTATGCTTCTTATGCATACGAGCATTACTTCCCTGCTCCCAAGCCTTCCGTTGCCGCTCCGCCATAGTATGTTGCTGGTAGTTCCGCTCCTGCATACCTGTCGTTACCTACTGGCCCCCTGGTCACTCTGCTCGCCTCCTTGGGTGACTCTGCTCCGTCCTTCCCGTAGGCCAAAGAGCTTCTTGCTCTTGGTATGTCGTGGGCCGACCAGAATGCCCGTTGGCCCAATCACTCTTTTGGTCCTGATGAAGAGGAGATGCCCGACCAGGCTGAGGATGTAGATGAGGATGCTGATGCTGAAGATGGTGATGGTGAGGATGCTTCCGGCGACGATGGTGATGATGGTGTTGGATCTGATGCTAGCACAGCTGCTCTGCCTTCAGACGGAGATGAGGACTACCACCCTGGTGAGGATGATGAGGATACAATTGATATAGATAGCTTAGATGTCTAGGTGGTTTCTTAGCTTATAGTCTATCATGTCTATCATATACATCTTTCTAGACTCTTTTGTATAAGCAACATCCTGGCACATTACTCTGAGCTGTACTGTTTTCTTATTTTCTATTTTCTCGCTTTCTGGTTGTAGTTGTTGTTCATGAGGACATCTTTCTAAGTTGAAATATCATCGATATGCACTTTGGCTACTTATTCTGTGTAATCTTATGCTTGGTGCTTTTTGAGCTATATTTTGATTCTGACTTAGATTGTGTGTTCTCCTCCGTGGTTGTGTGCTATGTGCTTTTCACTATTGTTTACTAATTTGCATATATGTTTGGTTGAGTCTTGGAGAAGATCTAGTTTTTTCTCTTCTACCCCCCCCCCGCCTTTTTGATAATGTCAAAAGGGGGAGAAATATCTCATGGTTTGAGACTCAATCATATTGTTTCTTGTTGTTATACTATTGCTTTCTTGCTTAGGTGATCCTTTTCTTGTTAATTTGCTATTGATCATGTGACATGCAAAGGATTACATATTACACGGATATTGGTATTGCCATGTATAGAAAAACTAACATGCAGGTGAGAGGAAGCATAGTTTGAGGGGGAGAAATTCAAAATTTTAGTATCATGAATCGCACTAATTCACAAGACAAAGGTATAACTTTCTTATCCTTTTCAATATGTTTGAGGAATGGTTTGTCATTGTCAAAAAGGGGGAGAATGGTGACCTAGAGGTTATACATTACCTATATTTTGATAATGACTTAACCATTCCATTCATATGTATCTAATATGTGTGTTTAAGATTGTTTGCAGGAATTAGGTACATGAAAAGGATCATATATACAAAGCCCTAGAATGGGCCAAGTTCAAGTCAAAATGGCTACAAGTGTGCGTTTTAGGATTTCTATGTAAACGACCTTAGAACATCCATGTATTCACTTGTAATGATGAATTGGCTTGTAACTTAGAAGAGAAAAATATTTGGGACAAAATTCACCAAGTGCTAATCACTTTAATTGCAAATTAGAAAATGGATTACAGGCACTTGGTCGGTCGAGTTTCCCTGGCTTGAAACTTGACCGATCAACCTTGGTCAATTTTTTGAAGATTGCATCGGTCGAGTTGTGCACTCACAGAACTCGACTGATCAGGTAACAAGCCATTTCCAGTTGAAATGGTCAGTCGAGTTTTGTCAGGAAAAACTCGACCGATCATTTGAATATCGGTTTGTCTCTTACTTGATCAATCGAGTTACCCCCATTGAAAATCGACCGATTGCACTGTACGGAATTTGCAGAAAAAGTAATATGATCGTTGGTGAATTGTTACAAACTCTGCTCTAAAATGGCCATTTTATTTATTTATTTGATGCACCTTTTTGTTATATGAGGCTTTGGCCTAACTTATCATCATACAATGATGGAACATCAAATTTTGTAGCTTAACTTGATCTTTGTACTCTACTAGACCAACATCTCATGCTAAGTGGTCTATATTTGACTAATGGGGCCTCAAGTACTCACTTTTGTGCTTTAAAATGATCTAGTTCACCCAATTATTCTATTTTGATGAAATGTGACTTTTGTGCAATTATCTTAATCTATATAGTTCAAATAAGTAGATTTATCATACTCCTAGCATTAGAATACCAACCTGATCTATTTAATGCCCTTAATTCTTATGTGGCATGGAAATGTAACCTTATTGCATGGAATTGATCTAGTATGACTAGCCATGAACTCATATGATTTAACCTTGGTGGAAATCTAAATCTCATGTTTCCCTAACTCGAAATGAAAAATGATCTCACTTTTCTAATCTAGGACCTAATCTTGATACTTGTGCTATGTGGAATCCTTGCATGTATGTTTGGAACTTTGGAAACTATGGTTGAACTATGTGAATCCTAGATCTAGGGAAACATCCACATGTATCATATGATGTTTAGATTATCAATGCCCTATTGATCTAAGACCCCATGTTATATATTTTGCATATTAGGTCCCCTTGCGCCATACCGTCTCTAGAGACTTATCATATCTTGCTCACTACTCACAATGTATGCTTAATCTCTTAACCTTATATGATATTGTCTTGTTTGTATGTATGCTCATATGAATGCTTGGCTAGATAATTACTTGTTTGAGTTATTATTCCTATGATTGCTATTTTCATGTTTGATTATACTACATTGACAAACCTTGAAAATAATTTAGAGAAATCCATTATATATCCTAGTGCACCTACCTAAAGTTTTTGGGTAAGGACACCAGGTTGGGCGTCTTACTCGAGATGTTAAGATAAGGAAGTCCATTACGATACAAGGGTTAGATCTTAGCAATGGCATTTAGGTCTCTTGAGGATAGGGTTAGCTAGTATTTAGCACCCTTATATACTCTTCCAATGGGAAATTAGTCAAAAGGTCTATGGTTGGTATAATGGATAAAGAAACCTAAAACATGTTTGTATAAAACAATGTTGTTAAGTGTTATCACCTTGTTTCTAATTTTTTTTTATGATGCTTCTATCCAAGAAACTTTTATATTACTCTTAAACTATGTTTATGTAACATACTTGACTCTGAGTATCTTACCTATTCACTTTTTTCCCCTTCTACAACTATATTATAGGATCCTATTTCTTGATCTTTAAACAATAATATTACTTAGAGCCCAAATATGTATCTAGTATATGAATATTCACTATATATATATATATATATATATATATGTATATATATATATGGAACCCTAGAATAAACAAATCATACTAAACTAAATAAACATATCATAAATATATCAATTGAAGGATTAAAACGTAGAATGACTTCCCAGAATCTTACTAAGTATATTGTTTGTGAAAATTTGACAAGATAAGAATGTCAATATCCTAACTAAGAAAAAGAAGTAATAAAGTATGCTAAGTAGGCACTTAACATCAAAGTAATTAAATCATATACTAAATTACTTCAAAAGATAAAATTTAGAGTGAAGTTGTGTTCCTTAAATCATAATTAGTTAGCATCCAAAATTGTAAGTTAATTTAGCATCAAAATCACCACCATCCTAGTTTTGATTAACACCAAGCATTTAACTGTGTGGAATTTATATAGTTCCAATCATTTTTCTTTCCCATAATGCCTCCCTTCCCTACCCTAGTCTCACAATTCCTCTCTGATCGTGTGTTTTGTGCCGACGGACCTACTGATGAAACTGATGACCATTTCTACTCCACTATTCTTCTTCTTCACTTCCGTTACCTTCTCACCCATTCTCCACCCACATCTACTACTTCTTATTCCCATCTTTCTGTCTCCTCCTCACACAAACCCTAGCCACCTCTTCTCTCACCCTTCTCCTTTTTTTTGGTCGACTAAAAACTTGTTGCTATATTAAACAAAAACTTTGGTTATTGTATAAAGGACCCCTAAAACTAGAACTGCAAATGGAAAGCAAGCTCACGCGGGAGCTGCACCATTGCCAATAAGAAGCAAAAGCCTTGAAAACCAACATGCTGGTGATCAATGGACAATAAAAAACTAAAGACCTAAGACTAAGCAAATAAAAGACATGAACCCTGAACAACTCAAGCTAAAGGTACATAGACTAATGCAAGGTCAAGTGCTCAATAGCACAAAGACCACCCACAAAGTATGAGCACAAAAGCAATGCAGGAAGGCCACACCCCATCAGGAAGAGATATCCAGAGCTCCGATTTCTACACTCAAAAGGAAGAGATCCAGGACTTAGACATAGTCTAATTCAACAACAAAAGGAAGTACGAGGCTTGACCAACAGAGAAATAAAACCAAAACACTGAAGCTCTTACCCTTCTCCTTGGTCGTGCACCCATCACCATCTTGGCAGCCACAATATTTCACCCCCTTTCACAGCCACATAGAAGCCTCGCCATCGTTACCTAGACCCAAGAGCACTGATGGCATACTCATTCCTCTCCAATGTAACTTTACGGTGTGCAACCTCGCAAATGATCTCCTCAGGGTGACCATCCCAGATTGCAACAACTGACCCGATGCAGCCAACCTCACCTCGCCAGCAATAGATTTGCAACACTAGCGAACAACTACACCCACAAGGATCTCTATTTCCACACTTCCTCTTTCCCTGCATCTTACAACTCTACAAGCAAAGGAATGTTGCAGTCTCTTGCAATGGGCGGTGCTGATGTCGTGGCACCCAAAAGCATCAAAGTTTCCACCTTTCTTCACTACAACGACTGTCGCCATAGGTGATATTTTAGAAGCCTCGTTTTCTTTGACAACAATTGCTCGAGTTCTTAGCCTCCAAGAAAGATGTCCCCCTATACAACTATGACTCCTGCAAACTAATTATATGAGCAGTGAGCATCCATGAACTTCCCTCACTCTATTCCCACTGTACCTCCTATGTGGGTTTCACTTGTTCGATCCTACAAACTCTGTGAACCATTATTCATGAGTAGGACTCTAATAAGAGGCTCCAATTACTCTCTAGTCATAGTAACACTACTGGAAGATCTGTTGGACCTTGAAGAACATCCCATGCCCTCTGGACTTCCTTACTTAGGCCACTACTTTGGTTTCCAATCTCAGATATTTAATATTAGTTTTGTTTCTTTGTAGTATTGTTTAGACACCATCATTACTCATGTTAGTGACCCTTGATGATTTCCTTGCTAACTTCATTCTTTAACGGGACTTCATTTGGTATGTAGTTTTTGCTACCTTAGTCTGGTCATGGTCCCTGACCTTTATATCTCCTACTTTCATTGAAGGAGGTATGGTTTCCTCCTTTAGGCAATGTCAACGATGATGCAGATTCCTGAATCACCATCATTGGTTGGTGGATAGGAAGGGTTTCGTGCATATGATCACCTATAGTTAACTCAAAGAAATGACATGCTTATGAACCTACACTATAACACCCGAGCCACTACCTAAGGCTCTAGTAGAGTATCAGGAATGATGACTGGCCCCACAAACCACCACTAGCCTTAACTGCACGCTTTTTCACTATTCACGCGCAAGCTGGGGTCAACTTCCCAACTGGTCACCCATCCTACTACTACTCCAAGATGAGCATGCCTATCTATAGAGTTCTTTAGTGGTGGGCTCCCAAAAAAGGACGTGCAACTTGGTGATATGGGTAGTCCAGTCATTCCTTTTAAGATCATTCTATTTGTGGCCTCAAATTCTGGGATGTTACAATCTCCCCCACTTAGACTCTTGATGTCGCCATTAAGGCTCAACTATATGGCCTCATAATATTGCCCCATTTTAGTGTAGACCCAGAATGGCCCATGGACACCCATCTGTAGATCACAGAATACCAGTGCAAGGGTAGCTACATCAACATGGACAACCCTTTCCAACTTGCCTGGACCGCATGGATCAAGACTGGCATGCCACATGCCCATGTGGGCCCCACCTACTAGAGTGTTCATGGATCTGATATCAATTGTAATGACCCCACTTCCCGGTAACCCCCAATTAAAGAAGACCAAGAAGTCAGAGGCGTTATACCAAAATAGGATCAATTGTTTTGCAAATAATAAAAAATAATTAATAAATTTACCAAAGACTAAACTAGGAATTGGAATAAAAATTTACTTTTAACATACCTTCAAAAATAGGTACCTGGAACTTCTACCCGTAGTAGAATTCTATCTACCTAAATCCTCCTTTATAATTTTAAATTTAATCTTCATAGGTTCCACTTTACTATTTGTCCATTTTTAGATATTTCCTAAAATGCTGACAAACAAAATGTCGGTCAGTATAAAAGAATATACTGGTATGTGGGGACAAACAAAATACTGCACATAAGCTCTAATAACCTAATCATATCAAGTAGTTGTTAACAATGCACAATTACATTTTCAATGTGACTTCCCAACCACTTTTACTCATACTCTGGGATACCTCTTTTAGGGTTTAGTCCTTGCAAGGGACATTAAGGCTACTTTCTCCATCCTGAGCTTGGTACTTGGGGTTACCTCTCTATGTGCCCAGTGGTCTTCCCTCCAGGGTTTAACCACTTCAGACCTTCCCTCCAGAGTTTGGTCTTACATCATACATTTAGAGACGGTATGGAGGTTTGAGACAGTCACATATATACTTCAATTGTGGTAGTCTTATCCACTTTAAAGATTAAAGAAATAAAAGCAACCAAATCGTTATTTTCATTGCAATCGATAAAACATCATGACACTAAGAGTGTGTACTCATAATTAACCACATACCTGATTAGGAGATTTCACAAGAAATAAGCACAATCCAATCAATTAGGCAATCCAATCCAAGAAAGCACACAAAAGCACAGAATCCTGAAAAGCATGTACAACCTATTTACTACACACTCATCAAGAATCTCTTTTATTGAATTGGAATCTCTTTCTAGGGTTTCTAATCCAAACTACGGTTTCATTATGGTTCCTTTAGGTCTATTTACAACTTTCATCTTTTATATCCACAAAACCCTAAAACAACAGTTCTAGGTGCAAAACCCTAATTATCCAACTTAATCATATTACCCTCTTCCTATCACCTAATATACTTAGGATCATCCTAGTATCACTTTTAAACAAAGGATTTTCAAAGTTTATCTCATTACCAATCATTAACCCTATATTAGGGTTTCTAAGCCCTTTACTGCCCATTGATATATCAAACCCTAAATTAAGCTATTTATCACATGGATCATCTACTTAGACATCAAAACATCCTTTTATTAAGAACATGTTAATAGGCCAACATATTATCCATATTAATCATCTCAATTTCACATAACATCAAATTAGGGATTTTCCTCATTATAAAGCATTAAGATTAGCAACTTTAACCACTTTTCGAACTATGATCAGATTCAGGCTCTAAAAACATTTTTATTGAATTTATTACATTTTTCTGAGCAATTTTCATATATTACATGTTGTCATACGATCTAGTATTAATTAGAAACAAATTTTACTAATTAATCATTTTCTGGCCCATCGGGGATTGACACACATCCCTTTTGACTCCCTTGAGTGGCGCCAGTGGGGCCGGGCATGAGCCAATTGACATGTTCCATGTCAGCACCCTAGCCCCTGAAGCAGTGTGCCTCGCGCAAGATAAAACAAAATGAAAAAAATGCCCTTACCTGGACCGAAGGACCGACAGGGCAAGAAGGTACTTTGCTAGAGCGTCATCTTCAACCTCGGTGCCTCACCCCTCAGTAGCCTGATGGTCAACACGCACGTTGACTCTAAGCTTTTCTCCCTCTATGCATGAACCAAGACCGCCCACAACACCGCCATGCTCCTCCGAACTTAACGAACTCACCAATTCCTTGTCTACTACTATCCACCACCAGGACGACACCACTAACCTTCTAGCGATAGTTTCTCTAAGACGAGGGTGTAGGTCAGGGTAGAATCTCAAATTGGCAGTAGAAATAGGTTTGTCAATCCCTTCCGAACATGCGAGGTTGGTTTGTAGAGTTTCTAGTACCATGGAGTACCCCCCCTATATAGGCAGGTTTGGCGAGAGAATCCCAATTGGGGGAAACACGATCTCTCCTCAAGAGTCCCCCAAAGTCAAGGTTGTTTGATTCAGGAAAGGCTCCCAAACTTGATGGACAAGTTTCCAACTTCTCTCATACATTAGGGATCAAAAAAGAGCAAAAGAAAACTACATTGGTTTCCTTCTTGGACTGGGATCTAGATGATGACCCAGCATCGTCAGATCATGAGATCTGTAATCCAGATCATCTACGTTATAAATAAACCAAATTTATATTCCCAATTAAATTGTGACATTTAATCTATTCAAAAGAGTATCCTTTTACTTTAGGAATCTTATAAAATCCATAACTCCTTATTCATTTATCCTTTTTCATCTCAAAATTTTAAGGGAAACTTTGTATTGACATTATCTACTTGTATACCAAGTTGGAGTCCCAAACTCAAAAGAAAAGAGGGGTTGACTTCACATACAAGTTAACACTTATTAACACATAGTTTATTCATGTTTTCTCTCTTTTTCACTTTTATCTTCTTTATTTGGATTCCTTGTAACTCAAGAAATCTCTTATGGATTTGCAATCCTATCATGATGAATAAACTCTTAGCCTTCTAGATGTTTCTACCACCTTCATTAACATTATTTCAATTTCCTTGATTAAAGATCTCCTTTTCTTCTTTTATTCCCTTTTTTGATATTGGGCTTATTAAGAAACAAGGCCCACAAAGACACATATATAGAAGACATTTAGCAAAGAATCCACACAAAGGACTCAAATCATACAATTTTCATATTCATATATCTTTAATGGAGAATTCACATTTCAACCCAAACTTATGAAAATTGAGGTTATAACATCCTCCCCTCCTTATAAGAATTTTTCCCACAAAATTCAGTAATCAAACAAACAAGTCAGGATATGCCTTTTCCATGTCCGACTTCAGCTACCATGTGGCCTCATCATCTCCATGATCCTTCCAAAGAACCTTTACCATCTCTATATTCTTACATATGAGTTCTTTCACCTTGGTATCTAGAATCTACAAAGGTGAATCAGGATATGTCAGCTTCCCTTGAAGCTCAATTGGTTCAATGCTCATCACATGGCTTGGATTGTGTACATATCGCTTCAGATTGGACACATGGAAAACATCATGAATCATACTATACAGAGGGGGTAACACCAAATGGTATGCATCTTCACCAATCCATTCTAACAACTCAAACAGACCCACATATCGGGGACTTAGCTTTCCTCTATTCTTAGCTATAGCTCAGAGCGGTCGGATTTTCAAAAACACATGCTCTCCCACAGTGAACTGCACACCTCCGCTTCGCATCAACATACGACTTTTGTAGATCATGGGCTCTCTTCAGCCTCTGCTTGATCAAAGTGACTTTATCTGCATACACTTAGAGCTCATCTGACCTCAACAAGGTCCTCTCACTGACATCATCCTAGTGAAGTGGTAATCGACACAGTCTCCCATATAAAGCTTCATACGGAGGCATCCCAATATTGGGTTGGTAGCTGTTGTTGTAGGCAAACTCGGCTAAAGGTAAGCACTGCTCCCATGACCCACCCCAATCAAGCACACAAGCTCTCAACATATCATCAAATGTCTGAATCATCCTCTCTAACTGCCCATCAGTCTAGGGGTGATAAGTTGTACTGAACTTCAACCTTATACCGAGTTCTTCTTGTACTTGCTTCCACAACTTAGAAGTGAACTTTGGGTCTCGATCAGAAATGTTCTAACCTGGTACACCATGCAACTGTACTATCTCTCTGATATACAACTCAGCTAGGTCTATCACCTTGGCAGTGGTCTTTAAGGCAAGGAAGTGTGCTGACTTGGTAAGGTAATCTACCACATTCCATATCACATCATGACCTCTCTTGGTTTGGGGTAGACCCACCACAAAATACATGGTGATCTGCTCACATTTCCACTCTGGAATCTGTATTGACTAAAAAGTCCACTAGGTCATTGGTGTTCCGCCTTCACCATCTATGACATAAGACAGCTGGCCACATATGTCACAATGTCTCTCTTCATTCTTGGCCACCAAAAATACCTCTATAGATCCTTAAACATCTTTGTAGTGCATGGGTGTACCCTGTACTTAGAACAATGAGCCTCTTGTAAGATATGCTCCTTCAGAGGTGAATCCTCTATAACCTAGATACAGTTCTCATAGAGGATTCCACTATCTATTCCCGCAGAGAGTCGGATCTATGATTTCTCTAACAAGCCCTTCATCTTCTCAATTCTGAATTGGTCAACTGAGCAGCCACTAATTCGCTCAAAAAATCTGATTTGATCTAAATGTTGGCCAAACAGCCTCAGTCCTCTAATGGTAGTGGAGTCCACTCCACAAGATCTTATAGCTTCCTCCACTGGATAGACAAGATAGCTGCACACCTAAGCTGTTTCTGACTAAGAGCATCAACTACGACATTAGCCTTCCCAGGGTGATAGGAGATGGTGAAGTTGTAATCCTTCATGTACCCCATCCACTGTCTTTGTCACTGATTCAGATCCCTCTGTGTCAGGAGATACTTCAGACTCTTATGGTCAGTGAGGATCTCGAAGGTGGCTCCGTATAGATAGTGTCGCCAGATCTTCAAAGCATGAATGATAACAACCAGCTCTAGGTCATGCATCGAGTAGTTCACCTCATTAGGATTAAGTTGTCAGGAAATATATGAAACCACATGTCAATTTTGTTCTAACACACAGCCAAGTCCCATCTTTGATACATCAGTGAAGATCATGAAACCCTCATTTCCAGAAGGTAATGTTAACACTGGAGTGGTGGTCAACTTCTCCTTTAGCTCCTGAAAGTGAGCTTCACATATGTCGGACCACACAAACTTTTCATCCTTTTGGGTCAACTTGGTGAGAGGTAAATCACTCTTTGAGAAATCCTTGATGAAGCATCAATAGTTGCCGACCAACCCCAAGAAGCTATGGATCTCAGAGGGGCTCTTCGGTGTAGGACAATCTTGAACAACTGACACTTTAGCTAGATCCACAACAATCATTCCTACGGATATGATGTGTCTAAGAAACATGACACGGTCTATCCAAAACTCACATTTGTAGAATTTCTCATAGAACTTCTTCTTTCTCAGGATATCAAGGACTCTACCCAGGTGGTCACGATGTTGATCTAGGTCATCATAATACACCAGGATGTCATCTATAAACACTATGACAAAGGAGTCAAGGAAGGCTTGGAACACACTATTCATGAGGTTCATAAAGATGTTGGGTGCATTGGACAACCCAAATGGCATAATTAACCACAAACTCATAGTGGACATAATGGGTTTGAAAAGCCGTCTTAGGGATGCCATCACTCGTGACTCATACTTGGTGGTATCCAGACCTTAAATTGATCTTGGAAAAGACTCATGTAGATTTGAGCTGGACAAAAAGGTCATCTATCCTAGGTAAGGGATACTTGTTCTTAATGGTAGCCTGATTAATCATCCTGTAGTAAATGCACATCCAGAGCGATCCATCCTTCTTTTTCACAAAAAGGAATGGTGCTCCCCATGAAGATGTACTAGGTCTAATGAAACCTTTATCTAGAAGTTCCTACAATTGTTTCTTCAGCTCGAGCAAATCAGTAAGGGCCATCCTATAAGGTGCCTCAGATATAGGGTTTGTCCTAGGAGCTAGCCCTATCGAAAATTCCACCTCTCTCTCAGAGGGAATTCCAGGAAAATCATCTGGAAAAACATCTGCATACTCCCTAACTACCTCTATTTCCTCAAGAGATCGCACCTTAGGCTCCAGCTCGGTACTTACTACTAGGAAAGCATGACAGCCTTTGGATATCATCTGGTCATCCTTCAGAGCCGACACATATAGGCTGGTGTGCGCATCTCTCCTTCCTTGAATGGTAAAGTGTGCGTGACCAGGTTTCCTAATAAGGATCTTCTTTTCCCTACATTCAATTTATGCTCTATAGGTGTAAAGCCAATCCATACCAATGATTACATCAAAATCATTCATATCGAGGATGATAAAGTCAGTAGGAAGCTCATGTCTCAGGTACATAACTGGCAAGATGGGTTTTTTAAAAAGAGACGTATAAATCTGATCACTTGGGGTTGTGACATCGAAATCATAACCTAAATCCTTGATGTCCAAACAAAGCATAGTTTCCAAATTTCTCAAAATGAAAGTATTAGTAGAACCAGAATAAAAAAGAGCTTTTACATTTTTTCCCATGACATTAAGCATGCCTACATAGTTTCATAATGTATCAGACTACTATTACATGATCAAACTAAGATGAAAGGGAAACTCTACGGGTTATTACCCTCTATCAACCTATTAGCATTTGCCTAAGATTCTTCATTGTCAATGGCGAACACTCTAGCTTGTCTCCTCTCTCCAATAGGTGGACCTCCAGCTGGTGCTCCTCATCCTATTGGGGGTGTTGCTGCCACTGGTTGCACTGCCGTCGGACTTGAACCTCTCATATCAGGCCGAGGATAGTTGGTGATGATGTGTCCCTCCTGCTAGAAACAGAAGCATACCCTCTTCTTGAAGTGACACTTCCCAGGATGTGTCTTTCCATAGGCACAACACTTCTAAAAGCAAATCTCATCACGTGGCTTTCCTTTTCCTCCATGCTTTCCCTTGGCATGGTTACACCCTTGTCCTTTCTTGTGATCATTCTTCTGGCCATGGGTACCTTCACTGAAACCCAAGTATCCTTTGGATGGGCTCTGAGCAGGCATCACCATCCTCTCCATATCTAGGGTAGTGTTGTAGGCTTCAGTGAAGGTTGTTGGTTTACTCGCCATCACATGAGGCTTGATGGCAAGGTGAAGACACTCTACAAAATTGTCCACCTGTCTTTCCTCAGTCATCATGTGCCCAAAATGCTCTAGGATGCAAAACTTGTAGCCAAAGTCTATGATAGATAGGCTACCTTACATCAGGTTGGTGATTTAGCTAAGGTGGGAATGAATCTGGCTGTGAGGATAGTCCTGAAGTTGGTCCATGCCATCAGGTCCTCATTCAAATCTTGACCCATGATGTGGTTCTCTGAACAGATCCTAGTTGCTCCTTCCAAGTGGTGAGCAGCAAACATGACCTTCTTGTTTGGCTTCACCTCCAGCATGTAAAAACCATTCTCGACCACTAGCATCCAAGAATATGCTTTTTTGACTACTTTGATCTTATCCTCTCCCCAGAATTTCTCAATATTCAGCTTGACAAAGTCCAGAATGGTGACTCCAACTCAGGGACAAACGAGAAGCAGTTCACCATTTTCATCTCTGGCTATATCCCTTACGGCCAAGGCACTAATGGCCTTGGTTAGTTTTTTCTACTATTCCATCCAGAGGGCATCATGGGTGTGTACTACCACTGTAGGTCCTGGGCCACCATTCGGGTTCTCCTCAGGCTTGACTTCATCTTCGGACATGGGTTCATCTTCCTGGTTCATCTCAGGGTTGTAGAAGGGAACCTTCTTAGGGTATGGGCCTTCTTCTAAGGCTGCCTTGGGTCTCTTTCTCTTCTTTGAGGACTCATCACCATGGTCCCTCTTCCTCTTCTCAGAAGATCCCCTCCTCTTGCAAGGAGGCCTACTCCTAATAGGGTTTTCGGTGGCCTCAAAGGGAATAGCTACGGTCTTGAGATGGGCCACTGCCCAAGACTCTAGTAGAGTTTCAAGAATGATGATTGGCCCCACAAACCACCACTAGCCTTAACTACACGCTTTGTCACCACTCACATGCAAGTTGAGGTCAGCTTCCCAACTCGTCACCCATCCTAGTACTACTCCAAGTTGAGCACACTTAACTATAGAGTTCTTTAGTAATGGGATCCTGGAATAGGAGGTGCACTGTGGTGATATGGGTAGTAAAATCATTCCTTTTAAGATCATTCTATCCAAGGCCTCAAATCATGGGACATTACATGCACCTTACCGCCAGGAATGTGAACCAGAAAGATCAATGAACATGTTATGTATTCCAAGGTTATCATTCCATCCCTGTATTTCAATTTTGCCTCAAGTAGTATACATACTCTATATGTAACTAGCATCTTGATATCACAACTGTATAACTCCAGGGTATGAATATATAAATATACATGTATACAATAGTCTCATTACCTAGTGCATATATAATATATTAACATGTCAAAGAGAAAGACAATATACATAGGAAATGATAAGAAGAGTGCATTAATATGACCTTAGTCACTCATATAGAATACTTGATCAATTACATTTATGGTGTTAATGTGTATGACTATGTTAGTAGACAATAAGTCCGTATTCAATATATTCATCTCATGTAACTCTTAGGTTCCAAAGAACATCTTAAATAAGATATATTTCCATAGCATGGATGATAATCATGATGTTCAAAATCCAAAACATGTTCATATAGATAAACCAAGATAATTCAACACATTGCAGATCAAGGAGTGTATTTAATTGGGTTGAATGAAATTTCAATGAAGAAAACAACATATCAGAAAAGCATTTATAAATGTGCAAATGTATGCCCTAAATAGAAATAGCTCACATACTAGTAAAAGAAGAACTAAAATTCAGCCGAATGGATAGTAAGTATATTTTTAAAAGTAATATGTGTAGGAATATTTATTTTATCAATATAAGTATGGGTACCTTTATATTTCAACAAAATTACTCATGTATGAATGTATGTTGAATAGAAACACTAGGTTCCTCGAATAATGGTAATCTTGATAACTATTATCTCATAGAATGCATAGTTAACTAAACCTAAACTATATGTCATATAGATAGAGTAAGACTACAAAACCTAAATGAAAGAAATGCATATTATTACCCATACATATAGCTAACCTATACATACTTAGGTCTATGTGACTAAATATGAGTCTTAAATCTAAAATATCCATATAATTGATCAAATATTCACTCGATAAGATTAACAACCCTAATATGACATTAGGTGACTAGGAATATAATAAGAACAATAACCAAATCAATAATAGAAATTTATACACAATTTTTTTTTGGTGTTGACTACATTACATAATGTGTTCCTAGAATATTAACTTAGACTTTGGGGACCAAGAATTCTACTGGGTTAATCATTAGACTTGAAGACCAGGTATGCACTCCTCTCTATTTTATAATTGGGCATTATATGTATGAATTTCCATAATGAGGCATCTTTTGAAATACTTGCTCTTGTTCTATTTGTTGAACAAATCATATACTCTCAGTTGGACTTATTGTTATTCTTTTGAATCATTATTATCATGTTGAATCAGGTCAATGACCCCACCTACTGTTGTACCTTAATTATGTCATGTATGTTGTAAAAAGTGAATCTTGCCACTCTATTTATGCATGTTAGATAATTCAACTAGTCTAACTATCACAGATGCTTATGCTTAACTATTAGGGCATGTCTACTTTTGCCCAGGGTGCATCTTTCCACCTCGTTTTATACAGGTATGTGTCTACTTCCGTCTAGGGTACATCTACTTCCACCCATTTTATTTAGGCCATTGACTCAGTGGTGTCATGGCCCTACCTTAGTTAATTTAGTCAAACGTATAGACATGCAAATATTTATGTCATTGGATGGTTGATTATGGCAAGAATTGTTGTATAATGCTTTAATTATACTGTCTCATTCTTTTGAAAATTACTTCTTTTGTCGATTCTCATTGAAACTTACCTAACTTTAATGCCCCCCTTTGTTGATGTGAAAAACCTACTTTAATTTGGAAATAATTAATACCCTGGTTAATATTTTAATTTGCATACTCATCTTTTGCTGATTCATACCTTGTTTTCCTATTTTTTTGGGTGTTTCCCCCACCCAGGTGTAGGTGCTTTACATGGAAGAGACTCAGGATGATTGTGAGATAATTGATGGACATAAGGACAACTTGAGATAACCTTGTTACCCTCTGTATATGGGCTTATGTGTATATAGATGTAACATTTTCATTTTGTGTACCACCCTTAGGGTGAGAAAGATATGTACATGGAGATATTATGTAGCTTTGTGAATAGTTATGTTCTCCACTACTTATGTATTTCATGGCCATGTTTTTATCATTGAGTGGGCCCACTATCGGGTCCCGCTCCTTATAGAATGGTATCAGAGCCTAAGTAGTCGGTAAATAGACTATTTCAAGTTATCCTAGATTGTTCCTTAGTAGGTAGACGACCTTTAGATGTTGTTGTCATATCTAAACTTGAATCATGTTCACCAATTAGGGTTTCATACCTATCCAATTTGGTGGTACATTTGTACCCTAAAAAAGTATGTGGATGACCTAGTTTTGAGTAAACTCTTACCAATCCTACACTCTCTTTATAGGTATAGCTTTCTATATGTAAAGGTGGACTCTCCTACAAAGTAGCCTCTACCTTCCTCCTAAGAGGAGGACAATTCATCTACTATAGAGGCCAGGTTGACTTGAACTCACATAATTTTGTGTAACCCTAGTATAAGTCATTAAGCCTTTTGCTTTTGTGGGTTTCTAGCATGCGTATGATACTAAGCATGCATGGATAAAAACTTATAATATTGACATGAGTTTTAGGTTTTGAGATGTTCAATAATATTACGTGATGATACAAACAAGATACTTTAAGGTTAGGTTTGACTTGCTTGCAACTTGGAGTTATCTCAACATAGTTTTGCTTAAGACTCGCCATCCAAGGGTTGGATACTATCATAGAGAAACTTGCGATATCACATAAACAAGAGTTTGTTGAAGGAAGATATAGGGTTCAACTAAATATCTATGGGATTTTATCCCTTACCATAATCGTAATGTAGGAATAATTCTGATCTCTCTTTTCCTATAACTGAATGATCACTAAGTTGGATCACATAATATACCTTTGTGCCATGGTATTTTTCCTAGAGGACATATGGAGGCACAATCACCTTTAGAAGCTACACTGTATACTCTCTTTCTTGATAATTTGAGTGTAAACCAACACCGAGGTTATATGAGGTAAGTAGGGTTGTGTGACAAAGTGGATATTTGCATAATTATGAATTATTTAATCTTTTAACCTAATTATACTCACTCATGGACCTAAATCATTTTTCATGGCTTCATAATCAATAAGGATACTCAAAATCGAAATATGGTGATCAATGTGGACTTTATACATATTATAACACCTTTAATTTGATTGATTCATCACTTTGTCCAAAGAAAATAATTGGTCAATAAAACTTCATCATATGGTTTTCAAACTTTTTCTAGATATTATTCACATTTTTGTGAAGCTATGGTCCAAATTTCATTACAATTGGACATTCATACTAATTACTACGATTTCTTGAAGTTAATGGGTTAAAAACCCCTTCATTTGCTCTTTTATTGGCATTTCCATGTTAGCAATCCATGGATTGTGTAAGGGGGGTGAGTCAGGGCCCTTAGATCTGCTCCTCATAGATCACAACCCAATCTAATAGCCACTGGTCATCTCCTACCTCCCACAATTAGTGAGGAGGAGTTAAGGAGGATCAGACTTGCAAATCGCTCGAATAAGACCCGATTCGAATTTCTAACCGAGAAAATCTCTTAGTCTCATTATTTTGTGTTCAATGAGCCTTTATTTGACCATCTTTATTGAACCGTTACTCCCTCCCCACAAGTTTCTTTCTAGCTCCTCTCCTTTTGGCGGCCATTACTACTGCTCTGACCCTATGGGCCATAAAACCCTAGCCCCAACGATATATTAAGGGTCCCTCATGCTTGCAATATTCACACCAAACTATGAGACTCTCCCTTGTTCACTCCATCAGCCCCAAGCACCCCTATCTTCTCCTCGACCTCCTTGCTACTGGTGCAGCACCATCAAGCAACCCAGATTGGGTGTCCTACCTCCTTAGCTCACCACCCAAATCCACCTCCACAACCAGCTCTGTGGGGTCACGACAAACTTGGGCGACACATTGGCTGCCTCAATCGGACGATCCTGCTCCTAGCTCACCTTTGCACTGGTGGCCCCTCCACCCTGCTTGCGGGCTCCCAAGGATGTTCTACTCGCAGAAGAAAGAACAGAGTCCCATGAACCTCTCGGTTCCAGAGAAAACCACCGGTTTAACAGAGCAACTAAACCACTAATTGAACTGCCAAATCAAGTGTGAATCAACCAATTTAGCCACTAAACTGAGTCCACTAATCAACTGGACCTGAGAGCCACATGGCATGATCACATCCATCCAATTTTGGATCCAACGACCTTCATATTTAGTATTTAAGGTATTTTTGTTTCTCCCTACTCAAAATTCAAATAAATAAGTAAGCCTTGCAAAATCGTATCTAATGCATCCTAACCCCAAATAATTCGAATATATAGTCAATCTTGATAAAAAAATCCAATAAACCTATTAAAAATAATGTTGAAGCCTAATTCTTAATATATTTCACGGATATCCCTAGATCTTAAACTCTTTCTCATTTAATTTGTCATATAGTTCAATAATGATGTTCAATCTTGAGAAACCTTACTATCTGACTCTGATGTTTCTATTTGAGACTCTAAAGGCATACTTGACTCGTTAGTGAATCAGGATCTAAATTTCAAATTATTTAAATCTTGAATATTATTTCATGCCATAAAGTGATGACTAATCTTGATTCTGACTCTAGAGTTGTCATATGGTGAATATAAGTGTACTGTATCTTGTGACCTACCTGATCTAGACCCTTGAACTTATTTCCTTGAAGAAGATCTAGAAACTTGAATTATGATTTGGATAATGATCATAAATTAGGGTTAACACGTATGATCCTAGAAAACCTAGGTAAGTCATTCACACTCGAATATATTGTACACTTGAAATAATGTTGGACATATTGAAATATTGATTATAAGTGAATGACCCAACTATAAGGTTGACATAGGAAAAGTGTAACCCTAATCTCGAATATTAAAACATGATTTTCAAATATCATGATCTTGACCCTTGATCCAAACATTGTGATTAAGGATCTGACTCGAAGGGTTGACCTATTGACTCGGAAATTGATCATACTTGAAATCCTCAGTGAAAGGTATGCTATTATATAACTCCTCCTTGATTGTATTGAAGATACTTTTATGTAGCTCTTGACTGTATACTTGGCTACTTACTTGAATGAGCTATTGTTCCCTATGATTAGTCTTCCATTTTTCTATACCATATTTTGAAAAACATGAAAACATAAATTACATGCCCATTATGACTACATGTATATTGATAATGATGATGATGTTGATAATATTGATATTGTTGATATTGGGTGCAAGCGACCCCCCTCATTGAGAGGTGGGACTTGTACATTGGCCTCCTACCTCATATGGAGAGAAGGAGCCCAATGACTTCCCCCATTGCGTTGGGGTGATAAAGTCACACAAAAACATATAAGCATGATTCTCGAATTACAACATAATGGGAACTCATAATAAAAATTGAATCGTTTGAAAAACTTGTCGAATAACTTTTAGTTCTTGCAAATTACTTGCTATACTTACAAAATATAAGTCATGTCAAGTACACTTATTTTCTTATAAATTATTTTACTTGATTTTGATAATGTACCGTGCAATTGCATGAATGTGTCTCGATTTTCTTAGTTTTGGGCAATACAAATGGAGTACTGAATAAGATTTCTTCCACACTCTACATACTCTGATGACAAGTATATATTGAAAAACTCTACATATTGGGTTAGTTGTTCGTTCAATATCCAGTTTTGAAGTTATTATTTCTTATTATATATTCCAGTGTGTTAGATCCTATTGGGCCACTCAGTGATGGGAGTTTCAATCCCTTTACCACTGTCTAGGCAGTGAGATTGGGATTGGGGTAAAAATGGTTCCGTGATAGGTTGATCCTTAAAGAGTTGACAACTCTAATCAACACTTTCTGATTAGTTTACTTAATGTGTGAGATGAGGAGTAGTTTGACTATCCAGATCACTTGATCTTGTAATGACACCATGGATGTAAACCAACTAAGGTAGTAGAAACCCTAAACTATTCTTATTATGGTTATGATCTTATAAATTAAATAATGTTTTGGTATGTGATGGCCCAAGTCACGATTAATAGAATAGTATAATTGTGGAGGTTGACCCTAGTAGGACCTACTAGAAATTAACTACGTGCTAGAAGAAACATTTATTCCCCCATCTAAACAATGGATATGCTTGTTGTATTCCTTGGTGATGTGTGTAGAGAAGCCTTTTTGCTAAGATGGAGTGATGTTACGATGATAGTATAGGTTGTAGGTAGTAGAAAGTGGTTGACTTGGTTTTTGGATTGATTTTGGTGCCATTTTGATTTCCATCGCAAGGTTTCCATCATCAAACTTATTTTCATAATTAAATTATATATTTACACACACAAAAAACTTTTCATATTTCATCGATGGTTTTTGAACCAAGTCACCACCACAAGGAAGTTATAGTAGTAGATAAGCCTTAGTGTATAAATATTTGATTTGCATGTTCAACCCTCTGACCCTAGGCATAAAGAACAAATACTTTAGCTATAGTCTAGTCGGCTACCCCTCTTGTTTCTCTATATGGTTAGATAGGCCCATTTAAGGGGTGGATCCTTATACACTTGGTTTTGTAACTTAATCTGATGAATAATTGATATCAATGGTTATTTGCATTGAGAACTAATTATAAAGGGATACCAAATATCATAATAGTAGGATGAATAGACCCCCTTAACAATGTAGGTAATCGTTAAGAATTAAAATTTTTAAGACATTCCTCAATCTCAGTGTAAACTTCCTAAAATAGTATACAATATGAGAAGATAATTAGACGTCATAGATGGATTAATATAAGTTCACATTGGGTTCTGTATATAAGTGTGAGGTGGGTATGTTATGCTAGGACTCACTACATTAACCTTATATGCTTAGTCAAAAACTTATAATTGGTCAGAATGCTTTAGATTAGTATATTGGGTTGTAGTTGTGTAGATTTTGGGGACAAAATCCTCTTTAAGGGGTGGAGTGTTGTAACATACTCGACTTTGAGTATCTTGCCTAGTCTATTTTTTTCCCTTCTACAACTATTATTATAGGATCCTATTTCTTGATCTTTAAACAATAGTATCACTTAGAGACCAAATATGTATCTAGTATATGAATACTCTCTATATATATGGAACCCTAGAATAAACAAATCATACTAAACTAAATAAACATATTAAAAATATATTAATTGAAGGATTAAACCTAGACCGATTTCCCAGAATCTTACTAGGTATATTGTTTGCGAAAATTAGATAAGATAAGAATGTAAATATCCTAACTGAGAAAAAAAAAGTAATAAGGTATGTTAAGTAGGCACTTAAGATCAAAGTGATTAAATCATATACTTAGTTACCCCAAAAGATAAAATTTAGTGTGAATTTCTTTCCTTAAATCTTAATTAGTCAGCATAAAAAATTATAAGTTAATTTAACATAAAATCACCACCAACCTAGTTTTGATTAACACTAAGCATTTAACTGTGTGGAATTTATATAGTTCCAGTCATTTTTCTTTCCTATAATGCCTCCCTTCCCTACCTTGGTCTCGTAGTTCCTCTCTGATTGTGTGTTTTGTGTCGAAGGACCTACTGATGAAACTGATTACTATTTCTGCTCCATTATTCTTCTTCTTCACTTTGGTTACCTACTCACATGTTCTCCACCCACCTCTACTACTTCTTATCCCCATCTTTCTGTATCCTCCTTGCACAAACCCTATCCACCTCTTCTCTTTCCCTTCTCCGTTGTCATGCACCCACCACCGTCTTGGCAGCCACAATCTTCCGCCCCCTCTCGCAACTACATAGAAGACTTGCCATTGTTTCCTAGACCTAAGAGCAATGATGGCATACTCCTTCTTCTCGAATGCGGCTTGACATTTTGCAACCTGATAGATGGTCTCCTCAGGATGACTGTCACAGATCTGCAACAACAGACCTGACACCGCCAACCTCACCTTGCCAGCTACATATTTGCAACACCAACAAACAACTACACCCACGAGGATCTCCACTGCTAGACTTCATCTCTCCCTGTACCTTGCAGCTATGCAAGTAATGAACTCCTGCAGTCTTTTGAAATGGTCGACATTGATGTCATGGCACCCAAAAGCATCAGAGTTACCACCTTTCCTCATTGCAATGACCACCACCACAATTGAGATTTCAGAAGTCTTGTTTTCTTTGACAACGACTGTTTGAGTTCTTAGCCTCCAAGTAAGATGTCCCCCTCCACAACTCACACTCTTGCAAACCAATTATATGAGCAATGAGCATGCCAGAACTTCCCTCACTCTTTTCCCATTGTACCTCCTATGTGGGTTTCACATTTCCACCCCACAAACTGTATCAATCATTATTCATGAGTAGGACTCTAATAAGATGCTCCAATTACTCTCTAGTGACAATAACACTACTGGAAGATCTGTTGGACCTTGAAGAACCTCCCATGCCCTCTGGACTTCCTTGCCGAGGCTGTTACTTTGGTTTCTTATCTCAGAGTTTTGGAACTAGTTTTGTTGCTTTGAAATACTTTTTAGACACCATCATTGTGCCTCTTATCGACCCTTAATGATTTCCTCACTAACTTCATTCTTTAAGGGGATTTCATTTGGTATGTAGTTTTTCCGACCATAGTCTGGTCATGGTCCCCAACCTTCACATTTTCTTGCTTTCATGGAAGGAGGCATAATTTCCTCCTTTAGGTGATATCAACGATGATGTAGATTCCTAAATCACCATCATTGGTTGGCAGACAGGAAGGGTGCCCTTGCATCTGATCGCCTGTGGTTAATCCAAAGAAATGACATGCTTATGAATTTACACCTTACCTCCAGGAATATGAACTAGAAAGACAAGTGAACATGATATGTATTCCAAGGTTAGCCTTCCATCCCTGTATTTTAGTTTTTCCACAAGTAGTATAGATATTATATATAAAACTAGCATCTTGATATCACAACTATATAACTCTAGGGTAATCAGATATAAGTATACATGTATACAATAGACTCATTACCTAGTGCGTATATAATATACTAGTTAATGCACGTGCTTTGCACATTTTATTATATAGACAATTTTTTAAACTAAGTATGAAAAGATATACATGAAAAGTTCATTACAAATTATGATAGTTTTATCAAATGTTCCTTAATACTATTCAAAATGGAAAAAAATTATATTAGCGAAGATCATAATGGGTAAAGAAATATTCCTATATATATATATATATATATATATATATATATATATCTTTTGACAATCTTTTATTATCTTCAGTATATGGTTTCTTATAAAATAGTGTGTTATTTCTTATGTCTACACTTATTTGTTTCTCATGTGATTGTATTATTTGTATTCAATTGTGTAGGTTTGTATTAATTTTGGTCATGAGATTTATTTGATTCATTTTCTTTGAATGTCATTGTTGATGGAAATTTCCACAAAGTCATTTGATATAAATTTTATCATGAGAACGCATCTCATAAATTACAACAAATAATAAGGGTCCCCATGCACTTACTATGTTGTTAAGAAAATATTTTCTGCTATAACATATATATATATATATATATTAAAAAATAAATCAACTATATTTTTCTAGAATTGTTATGATTGTCAATAATTTATCAACACCATTCTTAGATATTCAACATTCACCATGTTCTATTTTATAAAAGTAATTTCTTTCGTACAAGTTCTTTATATTTGAAAGGAAACACGCATGATGACATGCCACAGAAAACTTATTAGTCAGCATAAAAATATGAACATAACATGTTGTGTTATAGTTGATATGAAAAGTCCTTGAGAATGCTTATAGACATGGTGTAAGGGTTGATGTACTTCAACCTACTTTACTGCTTCATTTCTCAAACACCCGTACATTTAGAAGATCCACCCAATTGAAACATTCATAATCAGCCTCTTTGTCCTACATGGACACTCTAATTTAGTATCACCAGAAGAAGTAGTTGTCAAGTCAAAATGAAGAAGGGAGACCAAATTTTATCAGCCATATTTCTATGAGAAAGGGAGTTTACTTGTGATGTCTATTTATATTGCCCAACATGAGGGGTAGAATGGCCATCACATGTCTGGTCTTAGGATTTACTCTAATGAGTTGGGTTCAACATGATGATGTCTGAGAGGGGTTTCTTGACACCAAGAAAAAGAATGCTCTCCTCATTGTTATGTAAAAAACATTAGAATGATTATGTTGACATTCTAACATATGTTGGATTAAGAGAGGCATTTTCTCCGCCTATCCCACACTTGTGGAAAAGTTCAAACATCGGGGGGAGTGGTAAACCAAGGCGACAACAGAGATTCAAACCCAGATCTCTTTGTTAGAGTATGTCATGCTTGACCACTTGAGCCACTCCTTGTCAGCCGCATTGTAACATATGTTGGAAGTTCAATTGTATTACTATTAGTATTTTCATTGCAAAGTAATACAACCCATAGAAAATGTGATTTTGAAAATAGATATAACTATAAGATATTGAGGGGCAGGGGCATAATTAGGGGGCTACTGTACCAGGGACAAAGCCCCTCCCCAGTCCCAATATTCAAATGTATGTGTATAGATATTAGGAACACGACATGTTAAGGTATATGTATGTGTAATTTTAGACAACATTGTATTGTTTATTTTGTTGGTACATGGTACTTAGTGTGTTGATGTAGTCTCTGCATCAAATCTCTATAGTAGCACTGGTGTTTTCAACAAAAAAAAAAACCAATTATAGCCTCTTCTAGTCTTTTAGTTTGATGAATTTTGTAACTCAACCCTCCTTAATGAAATTTTCTAGATTCGCCACTTTTGAGGAGGAAAATATGTCCATCATAGATAAAATATATTCATCTTATTTAACATTATATGGCAGTATGAAGTTAAAAATATATCATATAATTTTGTCAAATGTAAATTCCTCGCATAGAAAGATGGAAATATCTTTATCAAATGAATATTAATAATTTTACTAATGGGAAAGATTTAATTAGAATGTAATATCAACGTAAGTTTACTACATGAGCCTTCTAATAAAACGTCATCTAGAGAAAAAAATCAGAACGCCTATTACAATCATAAAAAACAAAATCCATTAGAAATTATTATAATTTTGTTTCTTGAAACTGCACACCTGGTCAGTAATCATGAAAAACATAGATGCATGTTTCTTGTCAAAATTTTAATTTCCTTTTTCAAACTATATGGAAATGATTATAATTTTGGTTCTTGAAACTGCACATCGAGTCAATAATCATGAAAAATATAGATACATGTTTCTTGTCAAAATTTTAATTTCTTTGTCAAATTATAATATCATATGCATGTTGAGATTTTAATCTCACTAATTTAATGATCAATTCTAGGATTTTTCATCATCTTCTTAGTCGTAACGTTGAATAAAACATTTAAACAACCTTTGTCTTTCATCATATTTAATTCTTTGAAATATTTTATTAACTTTAATACCTTCATTGACAAGTAAACGACTCTAAATTAGCCTAGTCTTATATTACTAACAAAAGTTGGCTAGAATCCTTTATGTTTATCATCGGTCTTGGTGGTCTAAACACTTTTCTTTAATAAATGCAAGAACCTAATGCTTTATAATGTTCCCCAACTTTTACATGAGGGAACAATTCAAGTAAGTTCATCAATTTAATAATATTGAATAATATTGGTGATATCTTAAGAAAGGAAGAATACATAAAATCAAAGATCAATTACTTAAGTTGAAAATAAAATTTTGAGCTTTGAATAATTATAGATACTAAGAAGTACTCACCATCCACCCCCCCAAAAAATAAAAAATAAAAAAGACTCTAGCATGCGAGGAAATCATCATGAATGTAAATTCCAATTTGATGTGTCAATATCAAATTTTCATACTCTTATTTACGAAGTATAAATCAGGATGCAATGAGTTTTCAGTATGTAGCTAAAGCTAGTAATGATACACTCCCATATATGTATGTTGGTTGAGATTCCCCCCCCAAATTATTTTCCTCTATTCACCTAATATAATAACAATAATATAATAAACAATGTTCATATGTCAGGTTTTCATATGTATGAATGGAGAACTCCGATTTAGTTAGTGGAAAAAATGAAAATAAAACTTTCCTATGAATATGTTAAAAAAGGATTCCATGTGAAACACTTCAAGGTTTAGAAATATCAGATCATACCAGCCAACAAAGAATTCCATTCATGTCATTACCATGGTCCACATGTCACTCTCCATGTTAACCAAACAATATGGTCAATATAAGAAGAAATCAAGCTGAAATCAAGATGAAAATCATTACATTAATAAATCAATTGCCTGTAAGAAATCAATCTGGGATCAAACTACTATTTAGTGAAGCTAAAGAAACTAACTGAATTAATAAGACATAATCAAGCATTGTAACAGTCGTGTGCAATCCATTGAATCATCAACACTGCCCACCAAGCTATGTTGAGTGCTATGACTGATTAGGCCTCTGTTATTACTGTGTCTTTGTTTGTTTCTTCAGGTTGCCCAATACATTCACACAATCGAAGTCACCTTGACGATTTCATCAAACTTGGCTTGTCTACATTTTCACACAATGAACTTGGCTGATGTGATCTAGTCATGTAATGCAATCTGTTGTCAAATAAAATTGGTGGGTAGAAGCTCAACACCCCCTTTCCCATGTAGCCCGTGGCTAGGAAAAGCCCTTCTCAAGTCAAAGAAAAGAGTACACATTCTGGATCATTCTCTGCTTCACATTGGTTGGGAATCATCTTTAAGAACCAAATATCATGAGGCAGTAGTTGAAAAATTAGCAGACGATCATCGAGGCAATAATCATATAATGCTTTCTCTACCGTTAATTGCAACCAGTGGGAAGGGGTTTGAAATCCTTACCAATAATCAAGACGAGACAGTGGATAAACCAACAAATAAAACACTAGGGAATAATCATGAGGCACTACAATAAACTAATTACATGCGGTGGGAAGGAGTTTGACATCCTTTATCCTATAACATGGCTAGGAAAAACACTTCTCAAATCACATAATGCGATATACATATTGGATCTAACTATACTTCATGTTGGTTGGAATCATCATCAAGAACAAATAATCAAGACAGATCAGTGGATAAACCAGTAGATGAATGCAGGAGAAATAATCATGTGGTGCTACGATCAACTAATTAGGATCCCAATTCATCAATATCTTATCTATCCGACACTGATATATTAGTACATAGGGCTGATGGTGTATTTATTGGAGTGCGATGAGGGGATATTTGTTTGGATAGTCTAATGGTTGGTGGAAACCTGGAGGATGGAAATGAGTTCTTGTGTTTAGTATGATACAATAGTATATTAACATGGCAAAGAGGAAGACAATATACATAGGAAATGATAATAAGAGTGCATTAATATGATCTTAATCACTCATGTAAAATACTTGATCAATTACATGTATGGTGTTAATGTGTATGACTATGTTATTGATAGTACATAATAAGTCTGTATTCAATATAGTCCTCTGATGTAACTCTTAGGTTTAAAAGAACACCTTAAATAAGATATATTAGTATAACATGGATGATAATCATGATGTTCAGAATCCATTACATGTTCATATAGATAAACCAAGATAATTCAAGATGTTGCAGATCAAGAAGTGTATTTAACTAGGTTGAATGAAAAATCAATGAAGAAAACAACATATTGGAAATGCATTTATAAATGTGCAAATGTATTCCCTAAACAGAAATAGCTCACATACTACCAAAAGAAGAATTGAAATCCTACCAAATGGATAGTAAGTATGTTTTGAATAAAATGGAATAAGTGAAAGAGAATATGTGTAGGAAGATTTATCTAATCAATATAAGTATGGGTACCTTATTTTGACAAAGTTACTCATGTATGAATGTATGTTGAACAAAAACTGTAGGTTCATCGAATAATGGTAATCTTGATAAATATTATCTCATATAATACAAGTTAACTAAACCTAAACTACATGTTATATAGAGAGAGTAAGAGTACAAGATCTAAATGAAAAGAATGCATATTATTACCCATACATATAGCTAACATATATATACTTAGGTCTATGTGACCAAAGATGAGTCTAAGAACTAAAATAGCCATACGATGGATCAAATATTCATTCGATAAGATTAACAACCCTAATATGACATTAGATGACTAGGAATATAATAAGCACAGTAAAAAAATCAATAATAGAAGTTTATACACAAATAGTTTTGGTGTTGACTACTTTACATAATGTGTTCCTAGAATATTGAATTAGACTTTAAGGACCAAGAATTCTACTGAGTTAACCATTGGACTTGAAGACCAGGTATGTACTCCTCTCTATTTCATAACTGGGCATTATTTGGCTAAATTCCCATAATGAGGCATCATTTGAAATACTTTCTCTTGTTCATTTTTTGAACAAATCATATACTCTCAGTTGGACTTATTGTTATTCGTTTGAATCATTAGTATCATGCTGAATCGGGTCAATGACCCCACCTGCTATTGTACCTAAATTATGCCATGTATGTTGTAAAAAGTGAATCTTGTCACTCTATTTATGCATGTTAGATAATTTGACTATTCTAACTATCATAGACACTTATGCGTAACCATTAGGGTGTGTCTACTTTCGCCCAGGGTGCATCATTCCACCTCTTTTTATACAGGGGTTTGTCTACTTCCACCCATTTTACTTAGGCCATTGACTTAGTAGTGTCATTGCCCTACCTTAGTTACTTTAGTCAAATGTATCGGAATGCAAATATTTATGTGATTGGATGGTTGATTATGGAAATAATTGTTCATTAAATTATACTACCTCACTCTTTTGAAAATTCCTTCTTTTTTTAATTCTCATTGAAATTTACCTATCGTTAATGCCCCCTTTGTTGATGGGAACAACTTACTTTACTTATGAAATTATTAATGCTCTAGTTAATCTTTTAATGTACATACTCAGCTTTTGTTGATTCATACTTTGTTTTCCTATTTTTCTAGGTGTTCCCCCCAGCCAGGTGTACGTTCTTTACATGGAAGAGACTCAGGATGATTGTGAGCAAATTGATGGACATAAGGACAACTTGATATAGCCTTATTACCCTCTGCATATGGGCTTATGTGTATATAGATGTAACATTTTCATTTTGTGTACCACCCTTAGGATGAGAAAGATATGTACATGGAGGTATTATGCTACTGTGTAAGTAGTTATGTTTTCTGTTACTTATGTATTTCATGGATCATGTTTTTACCATTGAGCGGGTCCACTATCGGGTCCCACTCCTTATAGTTTACTTTCTCTTTCATAGTGTACTTCATGCTTTAGCATTAATATATTGTGTTTATCGTACTTTTAGTTGCCTGAAGATCCATTGTACCCAAAACTCTAAGATGTAAAATGGAACACCAATGGGTACTTTTCATATAGAAATGGGTACATATCTCTTATCTCCATGTTTGACATCTTGTTATCTCTTTAGTTTCACTATTACCTTATACACACACACACACACACACACACACACACACACACACATATATATATATATATATATATATATATATATATATATATATATATATATATATATATATATATATTGCTTGTCTGAACTATGTGCCATTCTAGGGATGGACTCCCAGGTCCACTCGCCTTGGCTATGTACCCATTACGAGTGTGTAGTTAGGGTATTTAATGGTTCCATGACATTCACCTTGCCATTTACTTTTATTTTCCAACCTTTTATATATAGGTTAAATTTTTGTAAGTTTTGCATACATACATACCATTTAGTTCACTTTCTTCATTTTTGCATCATTTTTAAAAAAATTGCTCCTTTTTCCATGAATTGCATATCATGTAGATTTTTTGTAATTTTTTCATGTTTGTACTTTGAACTTTCTTGTTTCATGCTTTATGTTTCATAGTTAAGTCTTAGATGTAATTGAAAGAAATTTAGCACCATTTTGGCCAATTTTACCCAAATTTAGAATTTCTTGCCTAAAAGCATGCTTTGACCCAATCTCTACTTATTGAATTGAATATGTTGACCTTTGATAAATTCATGATACATTATCATGATCTATTACTAAATGGACTCAGTTCTTGACTTTTTACATATGAATCATCACTTTCATGCTTGTGAATTGCTTGGTTGAACTGTGATTTAAGCAATCCACAAACACTTAGGGTTTGTCAGATCTCATGATAAAATTGTGGTTTTCATATAGTTCATTCATTTGGTGTATCATTGCTTGATGAAGTTGTTGGAGTAATTTTCATATAGGAGATCTCATGTAGAATCCTAGACTATTGATCCCTCTTTAACTCACTTTTATTTCTCCATTTCTTACCCCTCCACATCAAGAAAAGATGCCAAAGAGCATAGATCAGCCTTAGTGTAAGGAGTGGGAACCGAGAGGGGATCCACTCCCTACTAAAAAAAATTGAAGAATAAAACATCCATTCCGAACACACTCAAATGTATGCTAGAATAAGTGAAAATTTTTTAGATTTCAATAGATGGTATGTAAAATAACCAAAGTGTAGCAGCGGAATTAAACAAATGACTATGATCAATTTTCACAAAGGATTATAAAAGTACATCATAATATCCCATAAGGGTTTACGTGTATGATACAACATAAGGATTTATGTAGAGGGAAGTCCAAACTACTTCAAATCTATCTCCAAGAAACATCTCCAAAAGCTAGGTCCATGTTGGAAGCTATGTTCTCCTTGGTCATGTTCAACACCTTGATCTAAACATGGGTGGTTGGGAAATCACCCAGCAAGATAGAGAAAAACAAGGCATGTGTCAAACAATGAACAAGAACAAAAGATAAGGAAATAACAAGGAAGTAAAGGCTATGATTTCATCATAACATGAAGAGATCAAGAGTATAAGGCATGATCAAAATATATGCTTGCCATAACATTAAAATAGTAAAGGAATTTCTTGCATGATTAATATTGACTGCCTTAACTAACCCACTCGACCTCAACCTATATGTGAGGGGAGAATTAACACATTCCAAGACACCTACACATATTTTTATGGGGGAGAATAAGACATTCCCTAGGGCAAATTAATACATGCCCTATCTATGGGTGGTTGTACATAAGTACCACTACTATAGTTGAATAGTCCATAAAATCAACATGCTAGAAAAGAAATCATGGCAAGTAAAAGCATCATATATTTGAAACATGGTTTTGGGGTACAATACCCAAGAAAAGAATATTGTTATAGATTTTAAGTTAATTTAAAAAAAGAATCATGAATATAGTAAATAGGGTTCATTAAAGCCTCATTAGGGAAATATAGGGTTTGGTTGCAATTATCTCAACATAGGGTGTAAGGAATGCACATACATAAAGAGGGATTGCACATACATAAAGAGGGATTGCACATACATAAATAGGGATTACACATACCTCTCTTACTGATATCAATTACTAACTTTCACCACTTTAATTGAGTCCAAGATCCATTTTGCCTATTTTCAATGTATTAACATGTATTAGAGTACATAATGCACATTAATTTATAGAAACCCTAATTTTATTTTTAAATAAAAACTTGTATTTAGATTCTAAAAATATCACCAATGAACTTATTAGGTTCTCCTAATCAAGAAAACATATTTTTATGTTAATTTTGGAGTTATGATGATTAAGATGTACTTTTTATGTATTTTATGCATTAAAATCATTTTACAAAAATCACCCTTCGTCAAACCATGAAATTAGACCTTGAAAATATTTTTATTAGATAGATATTAATTTTTGAATTCTAAAACATATTTATTTGTCAAATTTGGATAAGAGGATTAAAAGATATGGAATTGTCAATTTGAACCAATCAGGAAATGACGAGTCAAAAATCTTCGAGAGAGAGGAAGAGTGAAATTGAGGGATAGAACACCATTTGACCCAAGATTAGGGTTGGAGATGCATAGGTAACCAAACTAGAGATGCTAGAGAAGGTAAAACAACAAGAAACTGAAACCCTAGAAGAACATGGTAAATAGAAATGGAGATCATCGATTTTAAACGTAGAAGCATGAGTTTTAAGTATGTAGTAAGCAATATATGAGAAGGGGGTTGTAATAATCGCCTATAGGAAAGGTGAAAAAGTTCAAGAAGAAAGATTCCCGAGCTAAAGAGGTTGGTTTCTCTGACAAAGCTTCTATAAGGAGCAAGAAGTACCTTCTCCACTTTAGAGGTGAAAACCCTAGAAAAAGAACCTGGAGATGAAGTGTTTAAGGCTCTAGGTGGGGTTTCACCATGGAAGACCATGGTTACAACCAAGAAGAAGGTGTGAGTAAGACTATCAACATGAAAATAGGGAAGGCACGGAGGAAACTTATTATTTTTTATCTAAATCACCAAGAAGGAGCTTTAAGAACCCTAAATAGAGCAATTTGGAACCCTAGGAGCCTTCTTCACCAAGGTAAGGACTCTCTTTTACCTTGGGACAACACCTTCATGGCAAAAAAGAGTTGAAACGATGCTCTAAGCCGGGGGAAAGAGAAGCAGAGGATTGTTGTGATGGACTAGATTTTTGGCATAATTTTGAGGATAAAGTTTCTTTTAACGTGTGTAGGATGTGATAGACTGCATTTTTGAGACCTTTAATCTCTAATGGCCTAGGTGAATTTATGTGTTTGATATTGACATCTTGAATAGGATTCATAAGTCTATGACTTTTGAGGTATTTTATTGATTGGTCAAACAAGTATTCTTAGTATCAAAATTGGAAGGAATGTAGCTTGGACAGTCATAAATCTATGTCTAAAATTTCATAAAATTTTAGATGTTCCTAGAAAGAGATATCTAAGGTTGGATATGGTGAAATAGTTATATTAGAAATAAGATAATCTCTTGGCCTAAGTTTTCTGGTGACATTAGTGTCACACATTCTCTAAAGGGGTTAGCAAAGGATCCACTCTAGTGTAGACTACATCTGAACCGCAAGTGAGGAACCAACATCCCAGATCTCGTCAACTACCTCATAGTTACAGTCTTGGTGTGGGTAATGGTGGACCATGTCCTGGTGCTTATGCATCGTGGGTGGAGAATAACTTTTCAATAGGCAGTTAGCTTCGGCTTATCAGCTCTCCACCATGACCCCTCACATGGGACACCAAAGAAGCGAGATCCATCTTCTGCTCCTCCCCACCTCTCCACTACTTTTTGCAAGTCGTGTTGGAAGAAGTAGGAGATAGAAGGGAGTTTAGAGGATTTCTATATGGGAAAGGGAGGGGCGAGGATAAAAGTATGAGGGTTTTTCCCAGTAATTGCAATGGATTTCTTCATGTCTAGCAAACTCCATATTTTCCCTAATGAATAAATAGCTTCAATCATGATGAATCGAGCCTTCCTATCTTTACCAGTGTCATGTCTGAGTCCCTTTTTTATGGATGGAGCCTCTAGGAGTGTTAGTTTTTTGGAGAGAGTCTTTGAAGCAGGGAAACCTATTTTTCTCCGTCATGCCGGGAACAGGTGCACCAATGAGCTCCCCAAACCGTGGAGAGAGGTGAAAACATAGGAGGATTTAAGGTCGGGGTATGGAGGGAGTCCAGAAGAACCTTTTTGTAGTGTTATCCGTTAGTGAGGTAGAGGATAATGGTGCCAATTCCTCACCGGAGAGGTCTATGGCAGTAGAAAGCTTCACATCAAGGGTGAACTATGAGAAGAGGCACCCTTCTTGATGAGAAGATAGGTCAGCAACATGGATCAGGGACATATGAGTCTTGTGTCTATGATAAAAGAAGATGAGGAGATTTAGGTCCACTGCCCTTGCTCTCTAGAGACCAGCCTCATGATGGTGGCCATGTGGTGGGACTCGTGCACACAAAGGAATAGAGAGAAAGGAAAAAGAAAGGGAACCAGACAGGGTTGGGTCTCCCGGAATGACCAACTCAGAGAAAAGAGAGACATGCCTAATCTAGCTGGACCAACCAGTGGCTGCAAACTACCGATGAACCGGATGGCTCAGGGGAGGAGTCATGCCAGCTAGAGGCCATGTGGCGCATCCTGATTGGATAAAAGGTACAAAAAATCCATGTAATGCTTAGATCTTCAATAAATCATACTAATTAGCTCTGTTATCAGAAAAATACAAATAAGGTACCAAAATTCTCAGAAAAATGCATAGAAACACATGGAACCCTAATATCTACCTTTTGATGAATAAAATATATTGATATCAGACAAGATGTATTATACTCAATTGATGTATAATAAATACCAAATAATGAACTAAAATTATGGAAATGTTCTAGAAACTCCTAAATATGACTTGTAATCCATATGATGTCAGTAATTATGATGTTGATGCACAAAATCTCACAATTTTCTCAATATGGCCAATTTGGGCTGATAACCCTAAATACTATGCAATAAAGACATACATGCTTGATAAATGATGAAATTTACAGAGTAAGCTTATATCATTATGTGGAACCTCAGATTTAATTATAAGATCGTGATGATGCATATAATTCATGTTATATGAAGATGACCCTTAACACATTGGTTGTAACCCTAATTTGAATAATGTATAAAAATTAGGGTTAATATGTGAACAAAAAGGATATGGAACCTAATGTTTAGATAATGAACCATAATCTAGGAAATGACATCAGTAAGATAATTCTAAGAAAAGAATGCAAGTAATGATGCACACATCCTAATGAACTAAGCAAACCCTAATGAACACGACTAGGGTTAAGATGATGAGAACCTGATGGTGATATGTCCTCTTGTCTTAATTAGGGGTTGATAAGGATATAGTTGGCATCAAGAATGTGATTAGGTTTATCTTTCTTGAAGGTAGGCCATTACCTCTTACTTGGCGTATTATACAATATGCTTGTGTTATAAGTGTAGTAAACACTTGGCATATGCTATTGGATGAAATGATTGTTCTTGTATGATATCTTGATTGATTTTCCATACTTATGGCTATGAACACATGAAACATAATATATATGTTCCATTATATCTAAGCACTTCAGCTCTTTGGTAGTAAAGTGCTAGAAAGTAAAGTACTTCAAATCTTTGGTAGTAGAGTACTTGGAAGTGATCTAAAACTCTTTGGTACGAGGTCACATGTATAATGATCTCAAACTCTTTGGTTGTAGATCATAAAGGCCTTAATGCATTCAACTCTCTGGTAGTAAATGCATGGATGATATAATGGAAAATGAGTCTAAAATATGTGTTCTCTTTTGTTAACGAACATCTTTGTGCAAGTATATGCTTTTTCTTATATTTCTTTATAATTGCCAAGTATTAGTTTTATCTTATTGCCAATATTAGTAATGAGAGGTATATAAAACATAGATAGGCGTACTCATTACAATATTCTTGAATATTTTGTTGACATATACCACATGTAATCTTTTGTTTAGGTTGTAGACATCTGAGTTTGAATAACCAGGATAGTGTGCATTGTATGGCGTCCTGATGTTCAGGTGGACCTGTTGTCTTAAGATCATGTTGTTTAGTGGTAGTACATGTATATGTAAAAGTTTGTAGTTCAATGTGTAGTATCAAATGTTGTAACAATTCATTATGTAATTATATGGTGAATGGTGAACATGTGTTGTATGGGTTTATTGTTGTTCATGTGCATTTGCTACTGCTATTTCCTTCTGACTCCCTCGATTTTCTCATTCTTAGCCTAGTGTGGGGTGTTTAAATTGTAGTCTCACTGAGGTGAGGTTTCAATTTCAACATCACACATTAGATTAAGTTTTAGAAAATCTGGGGATGTCACAATTACTTCTTGGATTGGGAGGTGAGAAGGGGTAGACATGGCTTTATAAAGAAGGGGGCAAGCATGAGGTGTCTATGGGACTTTCCATGTGTCCTTAGGCTAGGCTTCATGGTCGTGCAAGTGGACAGCTCATAGAGACTTCTTGTATATCAAATGTTAGTTCTAAAATCCCCTGGAGACTTCTAGGCCATCCCCGTTGTCCTCCAATCAAAGAAATAACCCCATCGGTTGATATCTTTTAAAGATAAGCTCATTTATAAAGAGGGTAATCCCTAAAATGCCCTTGGAGAGAAACACCTTCAAACCAAGGTGCAACTAGGTGACCCATGGTTCAAAAATATCAAGAATGGTAAGGGAATATCTAAGGATTATAATTCAGGTGGAAATTTGCAAATAAAACCTCCAGATTGGGTAAATTGCATAGAAGCCCAGATTGTACCTAAAATTGCATAACTTGCACAAGCAACATCCAAATCGAACCAAATTTGAAACTTAGGCTCATTTTATGATTTCAAAACACATAAAAAGTTATATTAAGGTTTATAACACCTATATAGGGTCATTAAATAAACTTCCCTGAGGTACTTGTGCATAGACCCGTTTATTGCTACAAATAGTGAATAGATGTTCACCAAATCACTATAAATTCCACTAATTAAACATCAAGGACATAAAGGATGGAAATGAAAGAAAAACTTGGGAAAAGGGATTATATGGAGATCGCATCTAAGATTCAGTCTGTTACAACACTCCACCCCTTAAAAAGGATTTCATCCCTGAAATCTCAAACAAAAAGAGTAGGGTGAGTATGCAACATTCCAACACTAAACTCTTGAGTTGTTTCCATAAAGCTTCCACCAAAACTTTCATTAAATAAAACTCCTTGTTTTTCAATTGCTTAACTTGGGAGTTCAAAATATTTTCAAGAAACTCCACATAGGTCAGGTTCTCATGGATCACTAATGGTTCCACTATTAAGATTTCTTTTTATTAGATATAATACAGTTACCATTTTAGGCCTATTAATATTTATTTCATTATGATATTACATCATACTCATTATTCTTTTAATTATGTCTCATTATATTCAAAAGAGTTTTATTTCATTATTATGCTCGAAACTATATATATATATATATATATATATATAAATATATATATATATATCATATTTACCTCATTAAGATTTTTAGCACAATAAGGGTTTATTCAATTATCTCAATATACTTAATTTTTATCCTTGATAATATTTTTTTTAGTCTCTGTTATCAACATATTGAATTATAACATATTGTTTAGCACAAAATAAGACATTTTATCCAACATTTACAATTAATCCAAATAATGTCACATTTATCACTTATATTTATATTAAACATAGTCACATTGTCACCTTAACTTTCTTACTCACATTAATGTCATCATTAATCATTTTCTCATATTTATTCAGTTCTTATGATTGATTACACACTTGTATGTGAATCCAATTACTTCCTATCCATATTGAAGTCATTATATGTATTTTAGTGAACAAAGTGGAACATACTATCTATTAATTATTTGATTCACGTACTAGGTCATGATTTGGTGATTAATTAGGTGTGTATTAGAGAACAAGGTGATATACATTCCGTATTGATGACTTGATATATATATATATATATATATATATATATATATATATATATATATATATATATATATGTGTGTGTGTGTATATATATGTATATGTATATGTATATATATGTATATGTATGTATATATATATATATATGTGTGTGTGTGTATATATATGTATATGTATATGTACATATATGTATATGTATGTATATATATATATATATATATATATATATATATATATATATATATATATATATATATATATATATATATATATGTGTGTGTATATATATACATACATATATATATATTAATATAGGGCTACATGATTATATATCATTTATGTGTATCAAGGTATGTTATCTTCTTATGACACCTGATGTCACTAATGTATCAAGAACGTCATTAAGGATGTATAGGTTAAGGTTAGATGATTACAACTTAGGGTTTAGGTCAATATAATCATTATTCTTCACCTATACATTCTTAGTATGCGTTAAATATAAGATTAGGTTACAATTATCTTTCTCATCATTTCGTTAGGGTTTATTGGTCCGAGAAATGTTTAACATCATGTGTACTCAGTATTAGTATTAGTATGTGAGTTACTCATATAATGTGCATTAAATATTTGTTAGGTTGCAAACATGTGAACTATTCCTTAGATTACCATTATATGTTCTTTAGGATAACAACAAGCATGTGGTGTTACAACTATAACTTGTTTTGGTGAAAAATAAGTATCCAAGAAAATTATCCTCCTAATCATGGAGTTAGGGTTTCTAGAGTCAATTTAACTAGATTTTGATATTTTACACGACTCCATTTCCTTAAAAAGGATATCGTCCTCAAAATCTAACTACCAAAACATCATCAAACCAACTACTTTCCACCCCTTAAAAGGTTTGACATACCAAGCCAAACTAATCTAGAGCTAAAATGATGAGTCTAACTAAACCGTGTACAAGACCATCATTCTTCCATTTTGCACTCTGACAGCATATGAAACACCAAACTTCAAATTCTTGGTTATCAGGGATACATTATCCAAGTATGTGGTTCTAGGGGACCTAAGAGAACTATATTGGGTATCCATCCTCAAATATGTCATTACACCTGAAAGACAAGATCAACATATTAGGTTCTTAGGATTATGCAACTTAGGTGCCTAAGGCTACTACTACCTATAGGAATGCTATTTTGGACATTCAGTATCAGGTTAGGCCAGGAGGGTATCATATGGATCTGGGAGTCCTCGTAAACCAAGCCATTAGTGTGGAGGAAAATCTTGCCAGCCCCCGAACCCTAATCCTTTCTAGATACCTTTTCTTTCAACTTATGCCCTAATATCTACCTAACGGGCTCATCACGTTACGGTTAACTAAACATGTTTCTAATGTGAAACTCTTATGATACTAAATCAATCCTCTCATTATCTAAAGATTAGCATAGATTAATTCTAGGATAAATATGTCACTTAAAGAGGAACGATATGAGGAAATAGTTCTAATTAGGGAGACAAACTCACAATATTCACATTCTGACTAACATGGTCTCTAATACCATGTTGTAAGGAGTGGGATCCACTCCCTACTAAAAAACTATTTAAGAATAAAACATCCATTCCAAACACACTCAAATGTATATTGGAATAAGTGTAAAATTTTCAAATTTCAATAAATGGTATCCAAAACAACCAAAGTGTAAGAGTGGAATTAAACAAATGACTATATTCAATTTTCACAAAGGATTATAAAAGTACATCATAATATTCCATAAGGGTTTACATGTATGATACAACATAAGGATCTATGTAGAGGGAAGTCCAAACTACTTCAAATCTAACTCCAAGCAACATCTCCAAGATCTAGGTCCATGTTGGAAGCTATGTTCTCCTTGGTCATATTCAACACCTCAATATAAACCTGGGTGGTTGGGAAATCACCCAGCAAGATAGAGAAAAACAAGGTAATGTCAAACAATGAACAAGAACAAAAGATAAGGAAATAACAAGGAAGTAAAGGCTAAGATTTCATCATAACATGAAGAGATCAAGAGTATGAGGCATAATAAAAATATATGCTTGCCATAACATTAAAATAATAAAGGAATTACATGCATGATTAATATTGACTACCTTAACTAAGTAGGGTTGAGGCACCTTCTGGACCTCAAACCATAGGTGAGGGGAGAATTAATACATTCCCAGTCACCTACACATATTTTATAGGGGAGTATAAGACATTCCCCAGGGATAATTAATACATGCCCTATCTACGGGTGGTTGTACATAAGTACCACTACTATCGCTAAATAGTCCATAAAATAAACATGCTAGAAAAGAAATCATGAAAATTAAAAGCATCATATATTTGACACATGGCTGTGGGGTACAAGACTCAAGAAAAAGAATATCATTACTGATTTTGAGTAAAATAAAAAAAGAAAAATGAATATAGTAAATAGGGTTCATTAAAGCCTCATTAGGGAAATATAGGGTTTGGTTGCAATTATCTCAACATAGGGTGGAAGGAATGCACATACATAAATAGGGATTGCACATATATAAATAGGGATTGCACATACCTCTCTTACTGATATCAATTACAAACTTTCACCACTTCAATTGAGTTCAAGATCCACTTTGCCTATTTTCAATGTATTAACATGTATTAGAGTACATAATGCACATTAATGTATAGAAACCCTAATTTTAGAACTTTTTAGAAAAACTCAGAATTTAGATCATTAAAATATCCCAATGAACTTATTAGGTTCTCTTGATCAAGAAAACATATTTTATGTTAATTTTGGAGTTATGATGATTAAGATGTACTTTTTACGGATTTTAAGCATTAAATTCATTTTACAAAAATCACCCTTCGTAAAACCATGAAATGGACCTTGAATTTATTTTATTAGATATAGAATAGTTTTCAAATTCCAAATCATATTTATTTGTCAAATTTGGATAAGCGGATTAAAAGATATGAAATTTTTAATTTGAACCAATCTGGAAATGACAAGCCAGAAATCTTTGAGATAAAGGAAGAGTGAGAGTGAGGGTGTCACGCCCCAATCTCACATTAACCACAAACCACGAGATTAAGACGTGACAGGATGGGATTTACACATAAGCCAATCACTCTTCCTTTTAAACATTTTAAAGATATTAATAGGAAAATCTGATTTATGCTGTCAAAAGAAACTAAACAAACTGCGGAAGCATCTTTATTAAACTGACTAGCAATATAAACAGAGTCTACAGCATATTACATTGTCCAACATAAAATAAGCATAACTGATAAATTACATCTTTTTACACATTCACTCTCTCACTCACACCTTGTCCCAAAGATCGAGGGGAAAGGACTAAGAGACCTCTAACTACTAACTACATAACCTTCTATTGACTAGGCATTAGGATGAAACGATTCTTCAGATTTCCTGCTGCTGATGATAACCTGAAAATGTTTTGAGTAGAGGTATGAGCCTACTCGCTCAGTGAATAGCATTTCACTTAGCTATCACTAAACAACTCATCAGGTTTATAAATTGAAATTAAACATAAATGCAGAACTAAACAAGGCAGTTCTAATAACATAGCAGATATACAGATATTAATCACATTTCTAAGCATCAACCGGTATTTCAGGTAAATGAACAGTTATATAAATTTACTGTGAACCTACTTCATTATTTATTCATTTTATTATTATGCCCTAAATATATGCAGTGTACTCTGCATATAAAGATCCGCAACAAGTCCATGCTACGGTCCCACCGTACAAGACTTAGCGACACACCCGGGAAATGCTAAGTCTGACGCCAGCCCTGCTCTGCTACAGGACCCCTGGCTCTCCGGCCAGAAACATAGGCTCTACGGCCTCAATGCACAACCACGTGTGCTCCAGACTCCTCCTTTAACCTGAGCACACAGGCAGAGAGTCTCACAGGGTTACCTTCGTGACACAAGCACGAATGGTGTTAGATAACCAAGTTTTCTTTCTTTTTCCCAGTGCCACCGTGACACACGCACGGATTATTGTTGAACACTGCCTCTCTTTCCTCATTTGTCCGTGACACAAGCACGGATGATGTTGCAACACGAGTTTCACCCCTAAGTAACAGACCTTCCTTTAGGGGTTCTACGGTGTTAGGGCACCTAGGTCTATTAACCGATTAACGAATAACATTTAAATAGGAAAAATCACATTTCATGCATAATGCACAATCTAAATAACACATGAAGAAAATATATATCCTTTATCATCATTAAACATGATTCAGTATCATTTATCCAGTTTCGATGCTAAACATCTATTTTGAAATCAGTAAATACATTGCAACTATAATACAGGAAATTTCATCATTTTCACTATGCATATTAAGTATTTTAAGTTCCAATGAAACTAACATACTCTAATTTTATGTACTACACTGTTTAGAAGTTATACTGATACAGAAGCAATTAAACATTTAAATTGAGTTAATTAATGATTACTGAATGAACTACTACTCACTGTTCTGGAACTCGGCCGATCCACTCTAGGCAACTCGGCCGATCGGCTGACAATTCGGCCGATCAGTCTCCAATCTCGGCCGATCAAATCCCTGCTTGATTTCCTTATAAAGGAAACTCGGCCGAATCATACCAAATTCGGCCGATCGAAAAGTTGACCCTGCAATAGAACAGTAACTAGCATCTTAATCCAAATGAAAATTCTAAATATGGCTCGATCTAAAGCTAAGTCTACGAATTCCTAATCAAGACCATAAGCCAAACTCAGAACTACCTCACTTAACTGCCTCTCACGCCCAAGTTGTTCCCAGTCAGGCATGCTGCTGCAAGTAGCAGCTCCTTCACGCACATGTGAAACGGGAGGTTCGGTTGGGTGCTAATTCGAGGCAAGATGGCAACAGACCCTTGCACAGACCTCTTGGCCAAGCTCCAGGCGGCTGATTCCAAGTATTGATTGTGCCCAAGAAGGCTCCTAGCCGCCGGCCCTAGCTACGACCATTGTTGTGGCTGCTGCTCTGTGCAGCAGGTTGACACCCAAGCTGGATGTGGTACCGCGTCTAGGTAGGATGCAAGTGGGCGGAACTAGGGAGGAAGGAAAGAAGAGGAAGGAAGGAAGAGTTGGAGGCGGCGCTCAGCAACTTGATACCACGCCTCTATTGTTCGGCCTGCTGCTGGCCGGCGCTACCACCGGATCAGGCCGCGGGAGGGCGAGGGGAAAGGGAGGAGAAAGAGAGAAGGAGAAGGAGAGGAAGGTGGCGGAGGAGAAGCACAGCTGAACCGAAGCTAGGGGTGCTTAATCGGCCATCGCATCTCCACCCTAGCTGCTGCGATTTGGCTAGCACTTGGGCACCGCCTTCCCTGTTCTATCGGGAATGAATAAGGAAGAAGAGGAGGGTAGCCGACCCTCTTAAGCAAAATCTATTAATGGTAAAATTGCATCCAAGTCCAAGAAAACTAAAAAGGCTATAACTTCTTCCTCGAGGGTCCGATTCAAATGATTCTTCTTGCAAACTTTCAAGCACGAGATTCTCTATCATCCCAAGGCATAAAATTATGTTAACTAGCTTGTCACAACTGGTCAAATCACTAATTGCAACAGTGAGTACTCAACTCAACTTAATTAACTAATTAATCAACATTGATATCATTAGTCGCCTCAGGTGATTCAAACTCAACTATTGATTCACATATTAACTTATTTTGATTATCCATGATATTTAATTTGATACTCAACACTAATTAAGATGTCTTCACGTAATTCAAGGTATTTATTAGTTAATCATGGAGTGGGTCATAACAACCTTTTCCCCTTAAAAGAATTTCGTCCTGAAATTCCTAAAAGAGAAAGGAAACTGGTTACTCATCTCTGACTCGTATTCCTACGTAGCTTCCTCTAGGTTAAGATTTCTCCACAAAATTATCACTAATGACATCTCACAATTCGTGAGTTTCTTGATCCTCTGATCAACCATCTGTATAGGTCCCTTAACCTAGGACACATCTGATCTGATTCCAGATCAACCCACAAAACATTGTCTTTCCAGAACCGTTATAACAGTAACTCAATTTATGATAACTACTGAGAAATTATCATACTATACATGCAGACAAACTAAAATTCTTAAATAAACAGAATGCATGTCAATCTGGTACTAAATTAAAATCATGCAATTTAACTGTTAAAATCATCACATCTCATAATGAAAACCGATATCAAAATACTTGATTCATCGTACACCCTATTCTCAGGGTTTCATTTGCCTTGTTCATTCATCACATGCCAACACCCTACTCTTAGGGTTATCTCATTCACTAATCACATGGCGACACCCTACTCTTAGGGTTTCCATTATCTCATTTGTTTGATTGCAATTCAAATCACAATACGGTATCATTCTGGAACTGGCAGAGCAGTATATTTCAAATCATTGTAATTACTGAGTAATGGTTATATCATGCATGCAGACAGATTAAAAATTCATAAATATTCCAAACTCAAATCAATTTTGGCACATACATACTGAATTTCATGTAATTGAACATTTTATTACACCAACAAGAGTAATTTATTCCACTTATAAGAAACCATCTGTAATATTTATCAATTATCTGAAATTTCTCGAAGTACGTGCATATTAACCCCAAATCCTGGTTTATGCATCACATAACTCAATTAAGAGTTATTTATGTATCATATCACAAATATTTAAAAGTACTTGAGAATTCTAATAATATCTCAGAGAAACGTGTCAATTCATGTAAATGTTAAGTCACACACATTAACATAACAGGAAACATGCAACTAGATTTATTTGCATATTTTAATGCTATCTTATTATCTTGAAATCATGCACCTAATGGTTTACCAAATTTGTATTTCCTGGGTTTATACCCAAACTGTACCATTATCAGTTGTGTATTTCTAAACTCAACATTCACACTAAGCAAACTCTATAAGACTTAAATGTTCATCCTTACTTCCACTGAAAAGTAAAACACATGCTCTCAGCATGTCCTCAAGAGTCTGAATGGTTCTCTCAGACTGGCCATCCGTCTGCGGTTGAAAAGGTTATATTAAATCTTAACTTTGTGCCCGAAGCACGATGCAACTGTTTCTACAATCCTAAATGTGAACTTAGAATCTCAATATGATATGATTGAAACTGGAGTACCAGGCAACCTAACTATTTCATCCATGTATATCTTGGTCAGGTTTTGAGACGTCAAAGGTTGACTTAATATGAAGAAAGCGAGCAGATTAAATTAGTCTATCCACAATCATTCATATCAAATCACAGCCTCTAGGTGTCCCGGGTAATCTTACCACAAAATCCATTGTGATAAATTCCCATTCCTATTCAAGCATAGAAAAGATTACAAGGTAGTTATAGATTTCTAGGGTTCAACCTTAACCTACTGATACACACTACTTTTAACCATATACTCAGCTACATCCTTCTGCATATCTGACCATCCATTTCAACTACTTGGGATTCATATTCATCTTAGTGTTTCCATAGCATACCTCGATACATGCACTTCCATAAGAATCTTTTCTTTCAGCCTTTTCCCCTTAAAAGAAATTTTACACTATTTCGAGGTACACACAACATGTCATGCATAGTCTGGTTTAACTCACTATCACCCTATAGTAGTTCCTTGATCTGATTATAAGAAGTAGGCTTAACTTACATCTGTATAATCAAATCACTCTGTGTTAATACCCCTAAGTCTAAGTCCAACTCCCACATTTCTACTAACAGGTCTTCTATTGAAACCTGTCATAGAGACTGCATTAGTTGTTGAACTTGACTTTCTGCTGAAAGCATTATTCACCACATTCTCCTTACCAGGGTGATAATCTATTGTCACATCATAAAGATAATGATACCATGTCTTAAAAACATGAACTACATCAACTATCTTCAGGTCATATATCGGATAATACTCCGCTTTCTATGCTACTTTCTTATAGTTATATTTTAGATTTATGTCTTACTCTTTTCTCTAAGTCATTACATATTGCTCATGTACCGTTCAGATTATCTACCTCAAACCCTAGATCACTATCAGAGCCAATTTACTTTTCATAGAACATATCTCAAGATCTTATTTACAGAGATACTAGTATTCAAGGTTTAATCACTATCGAGATCCCTTAAACTACTACAACTTTAATCATTCTAGGGTTTGATCCTTATTAATAACATAGCATTATTGTGTGTGTGTGGTCGATTATATAAATCAATTTGAGTTTCTTGGGTCAATGGCATATTAACCCAACACTCAAACTTTAATTATATTGACTGAAAATTCAGTTTTCACAATAGTTTCTGTAATTCGTTTATTAAATGGAAAAAAGAAGCTCCAAAAATTCTGGAAATTTTATATGTTGTTCCTAATGAAGTTTCAAACCTCCAGTAAAAATTTCAGATCATTTAAAGTTACCAATAATTAAATAAAAATGAAACAGTGCACTGTTATATTGCAGTCTGCAGCAGGTTCGGCTGAGTTATAAACTCGGCCGACACCCTCACTGTAGAGATCAAAAGTCATCCAAAAATTACGCCAATTTAACAGAGTGTCTAAAATTGTATTTTTCAAGCACAGTTAAAATTTGAGATCAATTGGATATACCAATAAAAAGATATAATTCAATTACTACACTGCTATATCATTCAGAAAATGTGATCGGTCGAGTTTGAAACTCGGCCGATAAATAGGTCAGGGCATTCTTCAAAAATTCTGATATTTTCCAAATGTTGTTTACATTTTATATATCCAAATCATATCCCAATTTTAGCCAAATCAGAGTTACACATAAAATATTAAAAATCATTTAGTGAGGCATCCTGTTTATCAAATTCTGTATGCATGTCATTTGAATTCCTAATTTGGGCCAATTAGGGTCTATGCTTCTCAAACCCTAATTCTCAAGACAAAAGAACATTTAGACTTCTTATCATAGTTAAAACATCCTAGTGTATATACATTCTCACTATGTTACGGGTCTAAATCATCCAGAGTCTATTCTTATTTTACTGTTAATAGGAGTCATTAGATCTCAGTAACGCATCCTGCCAGCCGGACCAGGCCGAACCTGTAGTCCTGAAGCCAGGAGCTACTCGAGATTAATCAACCCCTATTAATCTTAAACATGTGGAAAGAATATCCACTTAGGGCAAACTCAATAATACATAATTTCGGGTCTACTTTAATACAAAGAAAACAAACATTAAACAATTCACTTCATGACACAACAATATAAAAGAATCATGTTTACTTTACAAACTGAAAATTTCATTTCATGCATATAAAAGCATTTCTAGTGATCTTTAAATCAAATAAACAATGATAAACAAGAGTTGAATCACATCTTATATGTAATCTCTTATTCCTTTATTAATTTCTGATCTCTTAACCCTAAGATTTCTAGAGTTTTCTCTCTAGCCTATCCTTCCTCTGCATACCTGGCCAGGGCATCCAGAGAAGAACAGATAGAGTAGCTTAATACTGGTCAATCTAAGTATTCAGACACCTGGCCAGGGTATCTAAACACTCAGACCTTCCAGAGCTAAAACACATCACTTATTATTCGCCTTACTTTTAACCTTATCTTTTGACCCTAATGATTCTTAACGATTCATCTTAAGCTCATTACTTGATTCTTGTGACCACATCCTCTTCCTGCTATCTGCAATAGTATAACAGAACACTTCCTGTGAGAAAATTACAGATAGAAGAAAGACACCTAAACCTTAATCCTATTGGTCTCTTATCGTCCCCTGACCTTGAGTAACTATGTACTCAAACCAAGGCTCTGATACCAAAATTGTCACGCCCCAATCTCACATTAACCACAAACCACGAGATTAAGACGTGACAGGATGGGATTTACACATAAGCCAATCACTCTTCACTTTTTAAACATTTTAAAGATATTAATAGGAAAATTCGATTTATGCTGTCAAAAGAAACTAAACAAACTACGGAAGCATCTTTATTAAACTGACTAGCAATATAAACAGAGTCTACAGCATATTACATTGTCCAACATAAAATAAGCATAACTGATAAATTACATCTTTATACACATTCACTCTCTCACTCACACCTTGTCCCAAAGATCGAGGGGAAAGGACTAAGAGACCTCTAACTACTAACTACATAACCTTCTATTGACTAGGCATTAGGATGAAACGATTCTTCAGATTTCCTGCTGCTGATGATAACCTGAAAATGTTTTGAGTAGAGGTATGAGCCTACTCGCTCAGTGAATAGCATTTCACTTAGCTATCACTAAACAACTCATCAGGTTTATAAATTGAAATTAAACATAAATGCAGAACTAAACAAGGCAGTTTTAATAACATAGCAGATATACAGATATTAATCACATTTCTAAGCATCAACCGGTATTTCAGGTAAATGAACAATTATATAAATTTACTGTGAACCTACTTGATTATTTATTCATTTTATTATTATGCCCTAAATATATGTAGTGTACTCTGCATATAAAGATCCGCAACAAATCCATACTACGGTCCCACCGTACAAGACTTAGCGACACACCCGGGAAATGCTAAGTCTGATGCCAGCCCTGCTCTGCTACAGGACCCCTGGCTCTCCGGCCAGAAACATAGGCTCTACGGCCTCAATGCACAACCATGTGTGCTCCAGACTCCTCCTTTAACCTGAGCACACAGGCGGAGAGTCTCACAGGGTTACCTTCGTGACACAAGCACGAATGGTGTTAGATAACCAAGTTTTCTTTCTTTTTCCCAGTGCCACCGTGACACACGCACGGATTATTGTTGAACACTGCCTCTCTTTCCTCATTTTTCTGTGACACAAGCACGGATGATGTTGCAACACGAGTTTCACCCCTAAGTAACAGACCTTCCTTTAGGGGTTCTACGGTGTTAGGGCACCTAGGTCTATTAACCGATTAACGAATAACATTTAAACAGGAAAAATCACATTTCATGCATAATGCACAATCTAAATAACACATGAAGAAAATATATATCCTTTATCATCATTAAACATGATTCAGTATCATTTATCCAGTTTCGATGCTAAACATCTATTTTGAAATCAGTAAATACATTGCAACTATAATACAGGAAATTTCATCATTTTCAATGTGCATATTAAGTATTTCAAGTTCCAATGAAACTAACATACTCTAATTTTATGTACTACACTGTTTAGAAGTTATACTGATACAGAAGCAATTAAACATTTAAATTGAGTTAATTAATGATTACTGAATGAACTACTACTCACTATTCTGGAACTCGGCCGATCCACTCTAGGCAACTCGGCTGATCGGCTGACAATTCGGCCGATCAATCTACAATCTCGGCCGATCAAATCCCTGCTTGATTTCCTTATAAAGGAAACTCGGCCGAATCATACCAAATTCGGCCGATCGGAAAGCTGACCCTGCAATAGAACAGTAACTAGCATCTTAATCCAAATGAAAATTCTAAACATGGCTCGATCTAAAGCTAAGTCTACGAATTCCTAATCAAGACCATAAGCCAAAGTCAGAACTACCTCACTTAACTGCCTCCCATGCCCAAGTTGTTCCCAGTCAGGCATGCTGCTGCAAGCAGCAGCTCCTTCACGCACAGGTGAAACGGGAGGTTCGGTTGGGTGCTAATTCGAGGCAAGATGGCAACAGACCCTTGCACAGACCTCTTGGCCAAGCTCCAGGTGGCTGATTCCAAGTATTGATTGTGCCCAAGAAGGCTCCTAGCCGCCGGCCCTAGCTACGGCCATTGTTGTGGCTGCTTCTCTGTGCAGCAGGTTGACGCCCAAGCTGGCTGTGGTACCGCGGCTAGGTAGGCTGCAAGTGGGCGGAACTAGGGAGGAAGGAAAGAAGAGGAAGGAAGGAAGAGTTTGAGGCGGCGCTCAGCAACTTGATACCACGCCTCTATTGTTCGGCCTGCTGCTGGCCGGCGCTACCACTGGATCAGGCCGCGGGAGGGCGAGGGGAAAGGGAGGAGAAAGAGAGAAGGAGAAGGAGAGGAAGGTGGCGGAGGAGAAGCACAGCTGAACCGAAGCTAGGGGTGCTTAATCGGCCATCGCATCTCCACCCTAGCTGCTGTGATTTGGCTAGCACTTGGGCGCCGCCTTCCCTGTTCTATCGGGAATGAATAAGGAAGAAGAGGAGGGTAGCCGACCCTCTTAAGCAAAATCTATTAATGGTAAAATTGCATCCAAGTCCAAGAAAACTAAAAAGGCTATAACTTCTTCCTCAAGGGTCCGATTCAAATGATTCTTCTTGCAAACTTTCAAGCACGAGATTCTCTATCATCCCAAGGCATAAAATTATGTTAACTAGCTTGTCACAACTGGTCAAATCACTAATTGCAACAGTGAGTACTCAACTCAACTTAATTAACTAATTATTCAACATTGATATCATTAGTCGCCTCAGGTGATTCAAACTCAACTATTGATTCACATATTAACTTATTTTGATTATCCATGATATTTAATTTGATACTCAACACTAATTAAGATGTCTTCACGTAATTCAAGGTATTTATTAGTTAATCATGGAGTGGGTCATAACAGAGGGAGAAAATGACATATGACCCAAGATTAGGGTTGGAGATGTGTAGGTAAAAAAACTAGAGTTGGTAGAGAAGGTAAAATAGCAAGAAACCAAAACCCTAGAAGAACATGGTAAATAGAGATGGAGATCATTGATTTTTAACATAGAAGCATGAATTTTAAGCATGTAGTAAGCAATACATGAGAAGGGGGTTATAAATTCACCTCTAGGAAAGGTGTAAAAGTTCAAGAAGAAATATTTCTAAGCTAGAGAGGCTGGTTTCTCCAACAAAGCTCCTATCTCAAGCAAGAAGTACCTTCTCCACTTTAGAGGTGAAAAACCCTAGCAAAAAAATGGAGATGAGGTGTTTAAGGCTCTAGGTGGGGTTTCACCATGGAAGGCCACGGTTCCAACCTGGAAGAAGGTGTGAGGAAGAATATCAGCATGAAAAAGGGAAGTAAAGGAGGAAACTTACTATTTTTGGTCAAAATCACCAAGGAGCTTTAGAAACCCTAAATAGAGCAAATTTGGAACACTAAGAGCCTTCTTCACCAAGGTAAGCACTCTCTTTTACCTTGGGACATAACCTTCATGGCCAAAAGGAGTGGGAACGATGCTCTAAGATGGGGGAAAGAGAAGGAGAGGATTGCTTCCTGGATTGGGAGGTGGGAAGGGGTAGACATGGCTTTATAAAGAAGGGGGCAAGCATGAGGTGTCTATGGGACTTTCCATGTGGTCTTAGGCTAGGGCTTCATGGTCGTGCAAGAGGATAGATCATAGAGACTTCTTGTATATCAAATGTTAGTTCTAAAATCCCATGGAGACTTCTAGGCCATCCCCACCATCCTCTAATCAAAGAAATAATTACATTGGTTGATAGTATTTAAAGATAAGCTCGTTTATGAAGAGGGTAATCCCAAAATTTCCCTTGGAGAGAAACACCTTCAAACCAAGGTGCAACTAGGTGCCCCATGGTTTAAAAATCTAGAGAATGATAAGGTAATATCTAAGGATTATAATTCAGGTGATAATTTGCAAAGAAAACCTCCCAATTCGATGAATTGCACAAAAGTCCAGAATGTACCTAAAATTGCATAACTTACACAAACAACATCCAAATTGAACCAAAATTTAAACTTAGGCTCATTTTATGATTTTAAAACACATAAAAAAGTTATATTAAGGTTTAGAGCATCTAAATAGGGTCATTAAATAAACTTTCACTGAGGTACTTGTGCATAGACCCTTTTATTGGTACAAATAGTGAATACATGTTCACCAAACCACTATAAATTCCACTAATTAAGCATCTAGAACATAAAGGATGGAAATGAAAGAAAAACTTGGGAAAATGATTATATGGAGATCACATGTAAAATTAAATATGTTACACTTTGCCACCTCCAATAGTTTGGGGGTATCCATATCTACATCCCTCCATTTCACTCTTATCATCATTTTCCCTACTACAATAAGAAAAAAGAAAAAAATTCAAAAAGGAATAAAGTATGCTCCTATGTAATAGCATCTAAATAAAGAAAAGATGAGTGATCCTATATAATAACACTCCAATATCTTACCACAACTCCTTTCTTCTATTTGAATGCCCATTGAGCTAGGAAGCATCAAACCTTGCTCATTTCACTCATTTTTGTGGCCATGCGGTTGTGTTTTGACATATGGCATTGAATGCATGAAGGTAAAACATCAATTCTAGTAATTTTTTATTGTCACCATCATGAAATTGTTTACCTAAAGCTTTATGAAAGTTATATGGATTGATTGTTATATGCCCTATATTTGAAGTTTGTATGCTCAGTTCTTCAATCGTGATTGGTTTATGAAAAAGGAGAGGAAATATGTAAAATACATGTAGTTATTCATCATTGGGGACATTTATTCAATGCACATTTTTGCAATACATTTTTCCTTTTTGTTGAAAAGTTGAAGAGAGATTGAGTTGGAACATACTTGAGGACAAGTATGTTTTAAGTTTGGGGGGGTGATGCAACCCTATTTTAGGGCTTCATCTTTTATTTTATTGCATTTCAATCGCATCTAAATATGTTTGATTACATGTTATTTCCCTCAATATGCATATTTCGATCAAATACACTTATGGGCACTCTTTACATATTTTTCAATTACTTGAACCACATCTTGGATGGATGGGAGAGAGAGAGGATGATCCTTGGGTTTCTCTGCCCCAAGAGTGGCCAACAATGAGTTCAAAGGCTTCCCCAACCTACCCCTAGTGTGACAAAGTGGGTTTTCTGGCTTAATTCCGAGGACGAAATATCTTTTAAGGTGTGTAGGATGTGATGGAGTGGACTTTTGGAGTCCTTGATCATCCAATTACATAGGTGAAATCATAAGGTTGAATAATATTGAGAATTCCAAGCTTTTGATAAAGTAAGTGTGTTGAGGCGAGGTTGATGTCATGATTAAGACCTATCTTTGTATGCCTTTTTGATGAATTTAATTGAATGGTCTAATAATTGAGTTTTGACACCAAATTCATGTACAAGGTACCATGAGTAGTGAGGAAGCTATGGTCATATTTTGGTGGCAATTGGAGACTCGTAGAAGAAGTTATTTAGGTTTGGAAATAATGAAATAATGTGTATATTGGTGTTTTTGATTGCAAAGTTTGGATTTTTTTAGCCTAAGCTTCTGATTTACTGGAAATGTCACGTGCCCCAGATTTGATGTAATACATATCCAACTTTGCTCGGGAGTCATCCCAGCCACACACAAGAAGCAGACGGTGGTGGTAGTGTGTTGTACCACGTTGTTAAGGCATGTTCATGGGTGACAACCACGTTGGTGTAGTGCTCCCTGATCGTGGGTGAGGAGTAGTTGTGAGGGGCTAGACGGGTGAGTTAAAGCAAGGGGATCACTCTGACCCTTCCTTTGGGGAAGACAGACCAGACCCCATATCTACTCCCCACCATGGCTTAACCTGCTATCAGGGGGATGAAGCTGGTTGTGTGATGGGTGTCTACCATACCGATAGGAAGGAAGCATAGAGTAGAGACTGCACTGTCTCACTGATCTGGAGAAGGAGATCCGTACTGCCCTGTAGCCCTCGACAGTGACGGAATATTGGTTGCAGTCCACCGTGGTGCAGTGACGCCCCACACGAGAACACATGAGACCGTCTGATCAAGTTCCTGTTCACACGATGCGAGGAATAGCGTAGGCTTGCGGTGGGCGCATGCTCTTCAGGCGAGAGGTTGAGATCGCGCAGACCATGGAGAAGAACCTCACCGTAGTGGCGGCGATTAGGCAGAGGCAGCGGAGGTCTCGTGCACTGGAGCACTAGCGGGCACGAGGTCACGAGGACGAGGTTGACGGACAACCGCACAACGGTGCCAAGAGACGAACGTCGGCGTCGACGGCTGGACTCTCGCGTGGGAGAGGAGCTTTACGGCGGCGCCCTGTGGAGGAGGGGATCTGCAACCAAACCCTAGGATGCGAGCTGCTGTGGGAGCTGCTGGAGGTCATGGACAGAGCTGCTGGAGGCCATAGGGATTGGCGAGGAGCATCTTGGGGAGCTTGCAAACTCGCCGGAGCTAGCCCAGTGGCGGCGCGGGTGACTCGCAGAGAACAGAGTCCCGCTGTGGACTCTGGTTGAGGAGCTCGCGATCGAGAGGAAAGAAGGCCAACCGGGTCCAGTGATGAACCGGCCGGCTCGGTGTCAACTTTGAAACCCTAGTGGCCACGTGGCGTGACGGGATTCGTCCAAAAAGGTAAAATACTCAGTTTTTTTCAATAATTCATAGAAATTGCCTCGATTATCAGAAAATGACATATAATATACCAAAATGTTCAGAAAAATGCGTAGAACAATGTACAACTATAATATCAGACTTTTGATGCATTAATATCAGTGATATCTTATTAGTGGTGAAATGCTCTTATAATGGATAATAAATATCAGATGATGTTCTAAAATTATGGAAAAATGTCAGTAAATCCATAATAATGTTTAAAATGCACCTGATGTCTGTAATCATGATGTTGATGTATGAAATCATGTAATTTGATTAATATGTCTAATTAGGGCTTATAACCCTAAATAAAATGTATTAAATACATGCATGCTCAATAAATCATGATAATTACAGAATACCTTCATATCAGTAATTTGAGGCTAATATGTATCTCGGATATCAGTTAGATGTATGGAATTCATGTTATATGAAGATGAATCTTAATTCATGTTATAAAACCCTAATCTAGGTTAATGAGGTAACCTAGGGTTAATCAATGTGTACAAAAATGCTATGGAAGATAATGTTCAGATAATGAGTCATAACTTGGAATATGACATCAGTATGATAATTCTAAGACAAGAATGCAAGTCATAATGTATATATCCTAATGAACTAAGTGGAACCCTAATGGATATAATTAGGGTTAAGATGAGATATAATAAGATGGGAACCTGATGATAGTGTATGGTCTTGTCTTGATCAGGTTTGACCAAGCTTATAGTTGACATCAGGAATATATGATTAGGTTTATCTCTTGATCAAGGTACGCTATTACCTCTTACTTGGCTTATTATACAATATGCTTGTGTTATATGAGTAGTAAAGACTTGGCATATGGTATTGATTGAAATGATTGTTCTTGCATGATATGTTGCTCGATTTTCAATACTTATGGCTATGAACACCTGCACACATAATATAGATGTTCCATCATAAGATAGCTCATAAACCACTAGGTGGTAGAGCACATGCACAATGATCACAAGCCACTAGGTGGCAGATCATATGATGTTTGTATAATGATCATAAACCACTTGGTGGTAGATCATAAGGCCTAAAGACGTCAAAGCCACTTGGTGGCAGACGCACGAGATGTATGATGGAAATGTGCTTAAAATATGTGTTCTCTTTTGCTAACAAATATCGTTGTGCAACTATACGCCTTTTCTTATATTTTGTTTAATGTTGCCAAGTATTAGTTTTATCTTTTTGCCAAGATATGATGAGAGGTATATAAAAAGACACGTAGGCGTACTCAGTACAATATTCATGAAATATTGTGCTGACGTGTACCGCATGTAATCTTTGTTTAGGTTGTGGTTATGCTCTTGAAGATCCAGGATAGTTGAGAGTTGTGTGGCGAGCTGATGTACAGGTGGACCTGTTGTCTTAAGATCCTGTTGTTTTAGTTGTAGCTCATGTATATGTATAGCTTGCTGTTCAATATGTAATATCAAATGTTGTAACAATTCATTTTGTAATTATATGTTGAATGGTGAACATGTGTGTATGGTTTTATTATTGTTCATGTACATGTGCTACTGATTGTTTCCTTTTGACTTCCTCTGATTTTCTTCTTCTTAGCCTCGTGTGGGATGTTTAAATTGGGATTCTCGCTGAGGTGAGGGTTTCAATTTGGACGTCACACATCAGATTAAGTTTTAGAAAATCCGGGGACGTCACAGGTGGTATCAGAGCATGAACAATAGCAAAGCCTGACATTTGCTCATTAGGCAACTCAAACTAAAGAAAACCTTGAACTTAATAATCTTTAGGGTTAGATTAGTCGTCTTTTAGAGACTAGATCTGACCTAGCCTCTAGGTTAGCACCTAGATGTCCGAGAACTAAGTCTAGACTGGTGCTTGTTGAGTAGCAAGTCCTTAGATGTCGTTCTTTCCTTGTAGTGCAGCGGTATGGGACGTTGCACTATTTGGAAATGGCGTGCATAAAAGGAAGAGAAACCCTAGACATATTGCGCACGTTGTCTAGAGTATCTACACTAGTCTACACCATGTTCTCACCCTTTTCACTAGCTTTCATGACACTGTACTCTCTACTATGTGTGGGACACTCGTTTCTAGTTTTGGTTTTTGATTCCAAACGGATCGAACCTTGATAGTTTTCTCTGACGCTTGTTTTATCGGAGAAAAACTATATAATATTTTATTATGTATATGTATTACAAAAATGTGTCCCCACACATGTACGAGTAGGAGGTGGTCATGTAATCTAAGTGAGAGTGATGACATCAGTCTAGAAGAGAGTGTAGTTCTAGATTAGATGTCTAGAGCCTTGTCTGGGATATATGATAGATGGAATAGATGAAATGAGCTATGATGTACGTCTTATATAGAAGACTTAAGATGATTTATGTTTGTCTTTGAGGACTTAAGTTTAGTTTGAGGATTTGAAATAAGTTTTGATGATGCAAGTAACTAGGCTTTTATGAGATAAGATATGATAAGTTAAGACTAAGTTGTGAGTCAGCATAAGCCTCAATCTCTTTTACAAAGGAGGACCTCTAGTGTTAGGACCAGTTTCGGGGTTAGCTCCAGAGAGAGTGAGACCCGTTGGGAGAAGGTTAGAGAATCTAAACTCCAAGATATGAGAAATATGTGATATGATATGTCCTAAACTAGACTACTCCTGAGTGATTGAGTTGAGTTGCTTAATGCATGATCCCTATAGTCTTGCTGAACCCTAGATGTCCTTGGGAAGACCAAACCCTAGAGATAGAGAGAGGCTGGTTATATATGTGCATGTATATGAGTGCCTACCATCTGGGTGAGGGAGAGAGAGCCCAAGACCCTGGAGGAGGTAGCTATGTTAGCTTCTGTGAAGCCTCATGCTCGGGTTGGTGGATTCCCACATAGGAATCTAGTGGTGTATATAAGAGAATTTTGGGTAAGATGTTCCATGATTAGAGACCTATGAAGAGTATGTCATAGCATGTTTTGGTTTTTGCTTATGTGGCTTGAGCCTGTAAGGCCATCCTTAGTGCCAATGAGGTAATCTGAGAACCCTAGACCGAGAGGAAAGATAAAGTATAAGTGCTTATGAGATACTCGAAGAGATGAGTGAGCTCAGAGAGATGGAGCATGGCACTACCCTCGTGGTATGGGTTAGATGAACCTCTTTTGGCCTAAGTAAAGTTTTGATATATGTTTGATAAGCCACTTATATAAGTTTGTTTAGCACAATCATGACATAATATATGTAAAAATGTGATCTAATCTCAAGATGTGATATATAGACATGATATAATGGAAACCTAGAAATGGTTTAATTAATATGAAAGCATAAATGGTTAACCATATACATGGATAATGAGGATAATGTGAAACTGTTGGTTAATCTTGGGATGAATTCATTAATAAATGATGCAATTTATTATGAACAATGAAATAAGATCATATGAATGAAACATGTCACATGAAGTGTTAAGCTTAGTGCTTAATAATGATAATATATATATATATATATATATATATATATATATATAGTTTGAAAATTAGCTCAATAAAATGTTGATGACACCTTGATGTATGGGTTAACTTGGATTAACTCCTTGGGAATATGGTAATATGATGTGGGAACCCTAATGCATGGGTAAATGTAAGGAAACAACCCTAATATATATGAGATATGTAATGACATAACCTAAGCTTCTAAACCCTGGTTTGAGCCTTCTATGGAGTGTTTGTGCACCAAGATGGTTATAGAACCCCCCCTAATAGTGTTTTGCATACATGGTTCTGGGTAACCTTTGCGGATATGTTACACCTAAAATATTGCCTACATGTGGATGAGATCAAGATAAGGTTTTCCCTCGAAGTATGAGTATGGTTTACTTTCGAGGACAAAAGTTCTTTTAAGATGTATATGATGTGACAAAGTGGGTTTTCTGGCTTAATTCCGAGGACGAAATATCTTTTAAGGTGTGTAGGATGTGATGGAGTGGACTTTTGGAGTCCTTGATCATCCAATTACATAGGTGAAATCATAAGGTTGAATAATATTGAGAATTCCAAGCTTTTGATAAAGTAAGTGTGTTGAGGCGAGGTTGATGTCATGATTAAGACCTATCTTTGTATGCCTTTTTGATGAATTTAATTGAATGGTCTAATAATTGAGTTTTGACACCAAATTCATGTACAAGGTACCATGAGTAGTGAGGAAGCTATGGTCATATTTTGGTGGCAATTGGAGACTCGTAGAAGAAGTTATTTAGGTTTGGAAATAATGAAATAATGTGTATATTGGTGTTTTTGATTGCAAAGTTTGGATTTTTTTAGCCTAAGCTTCTGATTTACTGGAAATGTCACGCGCCCCAGATTTGATGTAATACATATCCAACTTTTCTCGGGAGTCATCCCAGCCACACACAAGAAGCAGACGGTGGTGGTAGTGTGTTGTACCACGTTGTTAAGGCATGTTCATGGGTGACAACCACGATGGTGTAGTGCTCCCTGATCGTGGGTGAGGAGTAGTTGTGAGGGGCTAGACGGGTGAGTCAAAGCAAGGGGATCACTCTGACCCTTCCTTTGGGGAAGACAGACCAGACCCCATATCTACTCCCCACCATGGCTTAACCTGCTATCAGGGGGATGAAGCTGGTTGTGTGATGGGTGTCTACCATACCGATAGGAAGGAAGCATAGAGTAGAGACTGCACTGTCTCACTGATCTGGAGAAGGAGATCCGTACTGCCCTGTAGCCCTCGACAGTGACGGAATATCGGTTGCAGTCCACCGTGGTGCAGTGACGCCCCACACGAGAACACATGAGACCGTCTGATCAAGTTCCTGTTCACACGATGCGAGGAATAGCGTAGGCTTGCGGTGGGCGCATGCTCTTCAGGTGAGAGGTTGAGATCGCGCAGACCATGGAGAAGAACCTCACCGTAGTGGCGGCGATTAGGCAGAGGCAGCGGAGGTCTCGTGCACTGGATCACTGGCGGGCACGAGGTCATGAGGACGAGGTTGACGGACAACCGCACAACGGCGCCAAGAGACGAACGTCGGCGTCGACGGCTGGACTCTCGCGTGGGAGAGGAGCTTTACGGCGGCGCCCTGTGGAGGAGGGGATCTGCAACCAAACCCTAGGATGCGAGCTGCTGTGGGAGCTGCTGGAGGTCATGGACGGAGCTGCTGGAGGCCATAGGGATTGGCGAGGAGCATCTTGGGGAGCTTGCAAACTCGCCGGAGCCAGCCCAGTGGCGGCGCGGGTGACTCGCAAAGAACAGAGTCCCGCTGTGGACTCTGGTTGAGGAGCTCGCGATCGAGAGGAAAGAAGGCCAACCGGGTCCAGTGATGAACCGGCCGGCTCGGTGTCAACTTTGAAACCCTAGTGGCCACGTGGCGTGACGGGATTCGTCTAAAAAGGTAAAATACTCAGTTTTTTTCAATAATTCATAGAAATTGCCTCGATTATCAGAAAATGACATATAATATACCAAAATGTTCAGAAAAATGCGTAGAACAATGTAAAACTATAATATCAGACTTTTGATGCATTAATATCAGTGATATCTTATTAGTGGTGAAATGCTCTTATAATGGATAATAAATATCAGATGATGTTCTAAAATTATGGAAAAATGTCAGTGAATCCATAATAATGTTTATAATGCACCTGATGTCTGTAATCATGATGTTGATGTATGAAATCATGTAATTTCATTAATATGTCTAATTAGGGCTTATAACCCTAAATAAAATGTATTAAATACATGCATGCTCAATAAATCATGATAATTACAGAATACCTTCATATCAGTAATTTGAGGCTAATATGTAACTCGGATATCAGTTAGATGTATATGTTATATGAAGATGAATCTTAATTCATGTTATAAAACCCTAATCTAGGTTAATGAGGTAACCTAGGGTTAATCAATGTGTACAAAAATGCTATGGAAGATAATGTTCAGATAATGAGTCATAACCTGGAATATGACATCAGTATGATAATTCTAAGACAAGAATGCAAGTCATAATGTATATATCCTAATGAACTAAGTGGAACCCTAATGGATATAATTAGGGTTAAGATGAGATATAATAAGATGGGAACCTGATGATAGTGTATGGTCTTGTCTTGATCAGGTTTGACCAAGCTTATAGTTGACATCAGGAATATATGATTAGGTTTATCTCTTGATCAAGGTACGCTATTACCTCTTACTTGGCTTATTATACAATATGCTTGTGTTATATGAGTAGTAAAGACTTGGCATATGGTATTGATTGAAATGATTGTTCTTGCATGATATGTTGCTCGATTTTCAATACTTATGGCTATGAACACCTGCACACATAATATAGATGTTCCATCATAAGATAGCTCATAAACCACTAGGTGGTAGAGCACATGCACAATGATCACAAGCCACTAGGTGGCAGATCATATGATGTTTGTATAATGATCATAAACCACTTGGTGGTAGATCATAAGGCCTAAAGACGTCAAAGCCACTTGGTGGCAGACGCACGAGATGTATGATGGAAATGTGCTTAAAATATGTGTTCTCTTTTGCTAACAAATATCGTTGTGCAACTATACGCCTTTTCTTATGTTTTGTTTAATGTTGCCAAGTATTAGTTTTATCTTTTTGCCAAGATATGATGAGAGGTATATAAAAAGACACGTAGGCGTACTCAGTACAATATTCATGAAATATTGTGCTGACGTGTACCGCATGTAATCTTTGTTTAGGTTGTGGTTATGCTCTTGAAGATCCAGGATAGTTGAGAGTTGTGTGGCGAGCTGATGTACAGGTGGACCTGTTGTCTTAAGATCCTGTTGTTTTAGTTGTAGCTCATGTATATGTATAGCTTGCTGTTCAATATGTAATATCAAATGTTGTAACAATTCATTTTGTAATTATATGTTGAATGGTGAACATGTGTGTATGGTTTTATTATTGTTCATGTACATGTGCTACTGATTGTTTCCTTTTGACTTCCTCTGATTTTCTTCTTCTTAGCCTCGTGTGGGATGTTTAAATTGGGATTCTCGCTGAGGTGAGGGTTTCAATTTGGACGTCACACATCAGATTAAGTTTTAGAAAATCCGGGGACGTCACACCTAGTTACCAAGAGTCATATCAAGCAAAGAAATCAATGGATGAACAAAGTGTAAGCTCAAGGTGTTGCTGAAGACCCCATCACGACCGTCATGCCATGGAACACCCGTGTTGATTGAGTCAAGAAAATATATAGAGATCAGAAGTTTAAGCAAAGAAGAAGAACTCAGTAGCATGATCGGGCAAGCAGCCACGGTCATGCCAAGATGGACCCAACATGTCCGTGCTTCCTACCACGACCTTGGTATCAAGACTTAACATGCCCATTCTTAGTAGAACATCAAACTACTCCCTTACCCAAAATGGTCATGCTCTAAAACATGCCTGTGTAGCTAGTGACCCACCACAGCTGTACCATGGTCGTGCCACCAATTTTCCAAACACCCAAAACAACCTGACCTATTTCCATTTTCTCACCTCGTCTGTTCTTCCCAAACATGGTTGTTTTACCTACTACCCACCACGGTCATGCTAGGCTACTCAAAATCCTAGCAGCAGTTTTGCACTACATTTTGCACTCTACCTTCACTTAACCTAATTCTTCCCCACCACCTATCTATACTTGGATGGTAGTAGGAACATGAGGTCAGCTACTCTTAGTTGCCTCTTAGCCCCCTCTACTCCATTCCCACTCCATTTCACCTTCATTTCATTATCTTTCACCCTAAAATACTTCTTTCTAGGGTTTTTGGACACTTTCCACCACACATTCATGCCATTCCACCTTGGAGGAGGGAGGAGCTCAAGTTGCTTTTACTATGAGGTGTAGAACGAGGAGTCTCCATTGAGCTTCAGTGGCTATTGGCTCCTCTACTCATTCTTCTTTCTCCATTTTTGTATTATGTGGGTTGTTTGGGGTCAAAAATGTTACTTTGATATCATGTTTGGGGAAAATGATACGTAAACATTATAATATCATTTTATAAGGATTATATTCTATTTTCATCTCATTTCCCATATATTTCTTTTTGTTTTGTGCTTGAAATAACCTAGGATTCTAGGGAAATTTCTTATCTGTGTCTAATTTGGGAATTTCTCCTAGGTCCTATTAGTTGATCCCAAGACAACTATTCACCTTCCTGCATGCTAGTCAATTATCCTACACCTAGGTGAGATATCTAAATAGCTACTATAGAATAATTTATTGTAATTAGCTTGGAGCCTTCTGAAGGCTAGATGGTAACTGATGTAAGGTCTAAAACCTCATTTCCACCTTCCATTACTATCTCGGTCCCTAATTACCCTAAGAATTTCTATCCTATAAACCTATACTTGACTAGATCCTAATGAAATTCCACCTAAAACTTGATCCAAGTGAGCCTCGTAAGGGTGGGTAGGAGGTGATACAGACTAGTTTTCCTATCCATACCCTATTCCATCCATGACCAATTTGTATTTTAGGGCAATTCATTAGCATATATATTGTTATTCAGTTAGGTAATCTAAATGAAAGAGTAATATTGACATGTTATCACCCCCATCTCAATTAATAAGTACATTTCCCCAAACAACTCACACTTTCCATAATTGCATTAAAATCCTGATTTTCCTTCTTTCTTAGCTAGTCTATACTTGTTTTGATCTTTACTTGCTTAATTTGTCCAGTTTCTTGTTATTGCTAATTTAGGTCTTTAATTGCCTTTTAGTCCTAGTTGCTAGCTTAGTATAGTGTTAATCATGCTTTTCTTTCCTTAGTGTAATTTTCTCCTTTTCTTGCTTAGTATTGCATACTTTGATCATTAGAACTAAATTGTGTAGGGTTAGCTTAGCTTTTTATTCTTTTTTGGTGGTTACTTAGGTTTTGATTCTTGTAGTCGTCTAAGTGCTTGTTCAAACATTAGTGTAATCAACTAAATCAACTTCAAACCCTTCAACTCTAGACTCCAAACTAGAAACCTGGACAAAACTAACGTAGCTCTAGTGACCCTCTTCTCTCTTGGGTTTGACCCCTAACTTGTCGCTTTCCAATACTATGACACAACCTTATGCACTAGCAAGTGAAGTGTGTTAGTTTATGTGATCGAGCCAATTAGAGATTTATAAATTTCAAAAGACCCATAACCCATATTGTATGTTAGAGCCTTTAAGGTGTACATCTAATAAAAATTCAATTGATTTAAGTGTGTAACCTCAAGGGCAAGGAAAAATGCACCAGTAACCGAGCAAGAACATTTTTCACAAAAGTTGGATTTGGTTGATTATGCTAAGATTGTCATACAAAGGGTACAATAAATTCTAGTTGTCAAATGGATCAAAACACTAGCAAATATGGGTTCACCCCATCTCTACCTATGTTCCCTCTCTAACTTAATCATAATACACATCAACATACTATAATTGTACTCCAGTAAAGCCACCCTTTTGGAATTAGGATTCAACCCAGACATAACTCTTGGATCGATGTTGTGTTACCTAAAGGTCATGTATCCATCACTTCAGAAAAAACTTATCCAAAATTGTATTCAAGGTTTATTGGAATCAAATGGTATTCTACATCATAGGTTTGAGTTAATCTACATCTAGAATCATATAAAAATACAAAACAACTGGACAAATCAATTTTACAAGCATTAAATGTTTGATTCAAAACATAAAATATTTCATACAAGCATAAATGTTGTAGTGAATAATAAAAATTAGGGTAATGGGAAATAATCCCTGTATTCAAGCTAGGGGACTAATAGGCCATCATAATCGTAATGAGATCAATAAGAACAACAATAGAGAAACCTATCATCATAGTTGTGATAAAGTGTATTTTCACCCAATGTTTAAATCTAATTTTATATTTTTTGTACCAAATTACCCAACTTTACTATCAATGAGATATTAAACACTCATTTTAGGGATTTTGGGACAATGGTATGATATCAGGACATTGATGACACTTATTTGAGGAATTTTATAGCTTTGTATACTCCAAATACATGAATTTCTACTTATTTTAAACTTTATAATCTTTTATTTTATTCCTATTTCTATATTTATCCTTTGGATCCCAAATTTTTGTGAATATTTTATACCATATTATAATCCTTTTGGCCACATTTCAATTCAGACAGAGCTTCTGAGCTCCCTATAGAAATTCAAAAAGATTACACTCAGAAACACCCTTTTATCCTTCTTTTTCCTTTTTTGGGCCAAAGAAAGCCCTTAATGGGGCACATGTGGGAACCCCAGATGGCCCATGGTGGAGGATCTGACCAGCAGGTCGTCCCCTACCTTGGGATGCTAGGGTTTCCCCACTTCTTGGGTAGGGGATCTCCATCTTTCCTTAATCATTTTTCTCGATTTTTTGTTCTTCCTCTTTGTCTTCAGATCCCGCATCATTCCCACCTATTTTCTTCCCCAAATCATGCACTTTCATGAAGGTTCTAGCCCCTTTGTGCGGTCATCACCATGGCCAAACCTGGCCCAAATATACCCTAACCCTAGATCCCTGCACCTATATAAACTTCCTTTGAGTCTATTTCTTCCCCACAAATGCAACCATAACCTCGTATTTCATCGTCGTTCCTTCTCGCACCCGCCCCCAAGTCCATGGCATGGTACATATGTGATGCTACAGTACCACAACTTGCTTTTCTATTGTCGAATTGTACTCTCTCTCTCAAAAATTCTTGTGATGTTCATATCTTCTACATTTGATATCAAAAATAGGATAATCAATTGTCTATTTTGATCATGAGAATGAGCTAGACACAATGGAAATACATTTAGCATCTGATTTTTGATCCTTTCTGTACTAAGTTATTATTTTCTTATTATATATGCTAGTGTGTGAGATCCATTTGGGCCACCCAGGAATGGGCGCTTCAATCCCTTCACCACTGTCTAGGTAGTGCGATCAGGGTTTGGGTAAGAATGGTTCTGTGACAATAGTCCAAGATTAAAATGCAGTCATCTTGTGTGGTTGTACTATCCTCAAACTTGGAGAAGTGGGTGGTTGATGAAGTTGAAAGGTACACCTCTTGACATTCATCAATGGAGGACTTGCTTATCATTGATCTCCTTCTTTGCGGGCTAGAGTTGACCCTGTGAGGTGGATCATTGTATAGAAGTTGACATTGGTGGATATCAAATGTCATCATCCTAGCCTCTCTTGAGGCCAAGCCCTTAGAAACTTAGTTGAGGTGGAGTCATAATCAGTTAATGGGTTTGATCAAATAATAAAAATGACCAATGGAAACTAGAGGAGGATGCTAAAAATGGATTGTGGAAGCCTACATGCATTCTAGATCCCCTTCCATGGAGACAAGGTAGGTACTCATAGGCCTTTGATTGGCATTTCCAACTCCTTGTCTCCTACAATTATGTCATAAATAAACATGAATAACACCCAAGTTCCTAGGTTTTCCCAACACCCATCCATGCTCTGCCCCTGACAACACCACAAATAAAAATATAGAACTAGACATAAAAGTTGACTTCAGAATCCCATAATATGTATTATATGTCAAAATATTAAAATTTTATCTAGAGTTTTAGAAAGAAAACACATAATATCATATTTTTAGTTATATATATGTATATATATGCATACGTATATATACACAAATATATATAGACACATATATATATACATACATACATACATATATAAACACAGATATATAAATATATATTGTATATTTACACACACACACACAGATATATATATATATATATATATATATATATATATATATATATATATATGTTGGTCCCCAAACGAAGGTACCCGGGTTCGAAACCACACGGAGAAGCATCTCCTTATTTACCACCCTCCCAGACGTCTGGCCTCCACCACGGGTTATGGGAGAGGGGGGGGAGAAATCTTTCTCTCTTAATCCCATATATATATATATATATACTATTTATCTATCATTCTAAGTGTGGATAATCATCTCTATCTTGGTACTCTCTCTATTAATTATTAGACTCTTTAACCACATTATCCTAGTTTTGCTCCCATGTAGACAAATAATGCCCTATGTTTTCTATAGATTTGTCACTACCCATCGTTGTTTGCCATCTTAGTCATGCACTGGATAACCAACTACCATCCCTCATAGTATGCCCACGTTGCTAGGAAGTGGAGCCATGATATGTGACCATTCATCTTTTGGCCCTTTCTTAGGAAGTGGGGAAACCTGTGTTATTCCCTCATTGTCTACTTTTCCGAGCAGTGGAATCGTCTTCGGTCTCTACTCACTCATGGTCTACTCTCTATCATCCAGTTTGGTTCCTCGTCCCAATTTTTTTCATGACCTTCTTGCCTCTCATGTTATCCTATTGTTTTTTTCCTCTCGTTACGATTCGTTCGTGTTCCTCTCATCCTCTTATCCTTTTCATCTTCTTTAGTTACTTGCATTATCTTCTATTTCCTTTAACTATCTCAAGTGGTACGTTTCTAATTTATATTGTCTATACATTAATTATATAATGATCTTCAGCTGCTGGTAACTAATTATGTACACTACAACCAAAAACGATCCCTTCCTCTGTTATCCCCAATTAAGGAGGACCATGAGGGCAAGGGCCATTACAATATTTATAGTATCAAGGTTTAGAAATTAACCAATACTAATTACAAATTTCATTGAATGGAAAAGATTTTGGTAACAATACCAAGATAGAATCTCATCAACAGAGTTTCATAGAATAGGAAACTATTTTATGCAACAAATATTAAATATGACTATCTAAATCCTCCAAGATAACTTTAAGCATATTTTATTTTTATGCCTTCTTCTGGACATCCAGCTTTGAGATTGATTGCATTTAACCTAGAATGGTGTGAAACAAAAGCATGGCCATCATACAAAAATATAATGAGTATGTGGTGGAAATAAAATATTCACATTTAGGTGTAACAACATGAACAACCATAGAAACAATTATTATTTTATAGTCAAACTTGCAAATTGTGTTATAACTTTTTAACATGCACTTATTCAATCTTTGTGTATGCTTACTCATTGGGGGTATTCATACTATCATACTCATTGGGAGTATTGTAATGGTATACCCACTCACTGAGGGTTACCTCTAATTATACCCTCTCACTGGGGTATTCATAATATGATACTCACTCATTGGGAGCATTTTAATGGACAACTTACTCTCTCGGGCTCATTTCTATAACTTCAATGCATGCATTTATTCAGAGATATATCATGGGATTTGACCAAGCCATGTTTGTATGAAGTGATACTCATATGGGAATTATAGATTGTAGGAAATGAATAAACAACCAAAAGTTGAATTCCAATCCATTCGGGAAACTTCAAAAAACCACAAAAGTTGAAAAGATGAGTATTCACAGGGACAACCACGTACCTTTCTCAGAGATGACTTAATGTCCAAGAAATTAAGAACGGTTGTAACCAATCAAGCAATCACCCTAAAATTAATGTACAACATCCAAGTATTACTATTGCATTCATAAAATATCTTTTATGACTGATTTGGGTTCTAAGTTTGAGTTTTGTGGTCAAATTAGGGCTTCATTAGGGTTACACTTCCCAAACCCTAATTATCATACTTTAAAGCTTTTCATGTTAATCAACACTTATTTTGGCAATATGTGAACTTTTAAACTAAATTAGATCCAATATGTCCCTTTTAATTAAAAAATGTTAGACTTTATTCATTAAGATCATTTAACCAAGTTATGATCTTCAAAACTATGAAATTAAGGTTTCCATACATTTATTACATTAAATATAGTATCTCTATGCTCTTTTAAAATTTGAGACAGAACTAGTTCATGGAACTAATTTAATTGGTTTCTTCAATATTGATGGGTAGAAAAGTAGGAAAGAAAATGGGGTTGTACTATTTTGGTTTCCTATTTAGTGGAAGGTATGAGATGATCCCTCCATTGTTTCACGGTCCATAGGTCCAAATAAAGCATGACATCAAAGGGTCAAACTCTTCATTCCTAATTTGATTATATTCTGACATTTAATACATTTATCCATAATCCTTTTCACTCTAGAAAACTCAATTAATTCATAATTGACACTTCCTTTATCCAATCGACACCAAATTATAAAGGAATATTTTTTATTTATTAAAACTCAATTTGGGAAAGATTTGGGGCCAAGATACAAAACATAAGAGTACTTTTCTTTATATCTAAGTATTCCCTTTATTTCATTTATTTAAGGTATCAAATAATTCCTTTTTTCACTCAAACTTGGCTAGAAATCCTAATTTTAATGTATTTTCTCATTGAGTGCAATATAAGGTCGAACAAACCTCATTAGTTGTCTTTACCTTATCTTTTCTAGAAATTTCGACACAATTCCCTACTTAAATGCCAATTGTCCATTACTTTTAGCAATCCCTTTATTATTGAATTTCCCATTCTTTCTTCAATCAATGATTCTTAACAGATTATTGATAATAGTAAAATACATGAATCCCTTGTCAAAGGAGAAATTGAATACTCAAACCAAAACTTGCAAACAAGACATGAATCTTTCTAGTATATCCTTAAAAATCCATTATTTGCATTCAAATATACATATAAATACATTAAAAAATCTTAATTATAATCTCCTTCCCCTCTTATAAGAATTTTGTCCTCAAAGATTGACTAGTCATCCAAAAAATGAAATGAGACTTTTTGATGTATGTGTGTAGCTCCCACATAGCTTCATTCTCACGATGGTGCTTCAAAAGAACCTTTACCATCTCAACCTTTTTATTTTGGACCTCTTTCACCTAGGAATCTAAAGATCCTTACAGATGACTCAGCGTATGACAACTTTCCATGGACCTCTATAGGTTCGGTGTTCAACACATGGGTAGGATCCTTCACATTGCACTTCTGATTGGACACATGGAACACATCATGCATTGCACTATACTGTGGTAGTAAAGCTACAATAATTGGTCTCACAATATGTTCTAGAATCTCGAAACGACCCCCATACAAGAGTTTTATTTTTCCTCTATTTTTAGTTATAACTCAGAGGGGTTGGATTTTCAAACACACATGATCACTTATAGTAAAGTGCAAATTTGTCTGCTTTGCATCAACATATGACTTTTGTATATCCTGGGCTCTCTTTAGCCTCTAATTTATCAAAGTGACTTTATCAACATAAAAATATATTTTGTCTCACCTGAGTAAGGTGCTCTCACTGATAACATCCCATTGAAGTAGTGACTGACACAGCCTCCCATAAAGAGCTTCATATGGAGGCATCCCAATATTGGCTTGGTAACTATTTTTATAGCTAGGCAAACTTAGCTAAGGGCAGGCACCACTCCCATGATCCACCGCAATCTAGCACACATTCTCTCAATAGATCTTCTAGGGTTTGGACAATTCTTTTTTACTATTCATCAGTCTAGGAATGATAAGTTGTGTTGAACTTCAACCTTGTACCGAGTTCCTCTTGAACTTGTTTCAAAAACTTTGAGGTGAACTTAGGGTTACGGTCAGCAATAATTGAACTTGCAAAACAAATAGACTATCTCTCTAATGTAAAGCTCAACTAAGTCTGACACCTTGGCAGTAGTCTTCAAGGAAAGGAAGTGTGCAGATTTGGTTACCCAGTATGCCATGACCCATATAACATCATTTCCTTTTCTTGACTTGGGAAGACCCACCACAAAATCCATGGTGATTTGGTCCCATTTCCACTCAAGAATATCAATCGATTGTAGTAACCCACCATGTCATTCGTGATGGGCCTTCACCATCTGACATGTGAAACAACTAGCCACATACGAGGATATGACTCACTTCATTCTGGGTCACTAGAAGTACAACTGCAGGTCATTGAACATCTTAGTTGTGTTGGGATGTACAATATACTTTGACCCATGAGCCTCTTGTAGGATATGAGTATTTAAAGATGAATCCTTGGGAACCCAAGCATGACTATTATATCGAATTCCACCATCCATACCCAATGAGAGGTGCATTACCCAAACACGACTATTATATCAGATTCCACCATCCATACCCACAGAGAGGTGCATTTGAGGCTTCACCATCAAGAGCTTCATCTTTTTAAATCTAGACTTACTAAGTGGGATTCTAAAATCTCAGTCAACAAGTCATTTATGTAGGGTAGGGAATACTTATTCTTAATGGTAGCATGGTTTATCATTTTCTAGTCTATGCACTTGTAGAAATATCCATCCTTCTTCTTTTTCAAAGAGGACCGGTGCTCCCTGTGAGGATGTGTTGGGTCAGATGAATCCCTTCACTAGTAGTTACTGCAGTTGATGGGAGTCATCCTGTAAGGTGCCCTATAATTGGGATTTGTCCTGGGAGCTAACTCTATTGAGAAATCCACTTCTCTCTCTGGAGGTATGCCTAACAAATCATTCGAGAACACATAAATATAAACATAGTTCCTGACTACCTCTATTTCGTCTAAGGGTTGCACCTTCTTCTCTGGCTGAGTCACTATTACTAGGAATGCTATACAACCTTTAGCTACCGTTTATTCTGCATTCACGACAGACACCTATAGGTTGGTAGTGTCATCTTTCCTAATTCTAGTGGTAAATTATGCATGACCCAACTTCTCTATTCTTATTTTCTTTTCCCTAGACTCTATTTTTTCATTATAGTTATAAAGTCAATCCATTCCTATGATGAAATCAAAATCATTCATATCAAGTAGGATAAAGTCAGTGTGGAGTTAATTGCTCACGTATTTAATAGGGATGACCAGTGTCTTTAAAAGGAATGAGAAGATATGACCACTAGGAGTAGTGACTTTCAAGACATATCCTAAGTCATTGAAATCCAAATAAAGCATCATTGTGAGATTTCATGAAATGAAAGTATTGGTAGAACCAGAGTCGAATAAAACTTTAACATTATGTCCCACTATATCAAGAAGTCTAACATTTTTTCATGGAACTCATGAATATTATGAATTTCATGGTAAACAATAGAAAACAGAGTTCTAGAGATCGTTACCTTCTATGAGTCAGTTGTTATTGGCTTGATCCTCCACATTATCAATGGCCAAAACTCAGGCCTACAACGTTCTCCCATAGTTGGGGCTGCCCCTAGTTGTTCTACAGTTACTAGTTGGGCCGCTACTGGGCCTGCCGTGGCAGGGTAGGGAGGGAAAGTTGGCTATGAAGTGTCCACTTGCTGATAGAGTAAACACACTTGCTTCTCATACAGACATTTTCTAGGGTGCCTCTTCTTGCTTGTGTGACATTCATGGTGATGATTCTACTATCGAGGTTTCTCCTTTTGTGAACCCTCGATATTCTTTAGGCGGGTTGTGAAAGCATGATAGTCATATCCATGTCAAAGGCAGTGTTGAGGGCTTTATTGAATTTGGGGGTTTCTAGCCTAAGGGCCTTATTGAAGTTGGGGGGGGGTTCTAGCCATCACATGTGGTTTTAGCTGGTCATGTAGGTGCTCAACAAAGTGCTCCACTCACCTTTTTCAGTTGTCATGTGGGCAAAGTGCTCCAGGAGATGGAGTTTCCAAGCATAATCTGCCACTGTCATGTTTCTCTGATGGAGGAGCATGAATTGCTTCTCCTTTTATTTCTCTATAGAGCTACGAATGAATCTTGTAGAGAAGATGGTACAAATGTCTATCCAGGCCATTGGATCCTCAGTCAGGTCTCAGTCTGTAATGTAGTTTTCCCACCACAGCTTTGCTGCACCTTCTAGAAGATGGGAGGAAAAAAGGAACTTCTTGTTGGGTTGCAACTCTAGGATGCGGAAGCCATTCTCCACATCCAAGAGTCAGGAATTTGCCTTGTCGGTGACTTCCACCTTGTCCCCACCCTAGAACATCCCTATGTTCAGCTTGATGAAGTCAAGGATGGTATCTCTCAGATAAGGACGGACAAGAAGGGGTTCACCGTTTTCATATTTGGGGACGTCTTTTAGGGCCAGGGTACTGATGGTCTCAATGAGATTCTTCTACTGCTCCAGCCAGAGCATCTCAAGGGTTTGGATCACAACTTGTCTAATAGAACTTGGGCCACCAGATCCAAGTTTACCTGCACCCCTGGATTCATCTTCCATCATGAGTTCACCTTTAGGGTCATGACCATCTTCAGGGTTCATGATCACAAAGGGGACATCTTCATGCACGGGATGTCTCTCAACATAGGCCTTATCTGACTTGTTCCACTTCTTGGAGGACTCACCTTCCATGGACCTCCTCTTCTTCTTGGAGGACATCCTTTTCTTGTAGGAGGGCCACCCTTCTTGGTAGTACCAGGGTGTTTCATCGGGAATAGAGGTGGTCTTGGTGTGGGCCATGCTATTTCACATAAATAAATTAATATCAGTTTTATGTTTAGGGCATTTAAAGAATCACAAAATTATCTCCATGGCCTCTTGGCTACTACATTAATTATAATTTGGCAGAGGATGCCTTAACCCTAATACTCATAATCCTAATTTTCAAAATGGTAGAGGAAGTAGTTATCAGGTCCCTAGTGTTTTGTGAGGGTGGAAGGGGTAAAGAAGGGATGAATCACGAGATGAGAAGAAAACCTAGAGGTATTTTACTTCGGGAAAAATATTTCGAATTTGACTAGGAAGGATGCATGGTGGCCCAAGAGTCCTCGTAAGCCGACTAGCAGTGCGAAGGAAAGTTTTTACATCCCCCACGGTTGTGGTCCCTTTTAGACATCGGTCACCTTTATAAAATACCCTAATTATTCCCTTGGTCAATGCAAAATTCTTTAAAAGTTTCTAATTATTAAAGGTTAAATGGTAAACCTGGGCTCTGATTCCAAATGTAACGATCCCCTCCCCCTGTTATCTCCAATTAAGGTGGACTGAAAGGGCAAGGGTCATTATTATATTTAAATGAGCAAGATTTAGCAATTAACCAATCATAATTATAAAGTTCATTGAATGGAAAAGAGTTTTGTATCAATATGATGATAGAATCTCCTCAAGGGATTTACATGGAATAGGAAACTATTATTTGCATTAAAAAGTAAATATGACTATCTAAATCCTCCAGAATAACTATAAGCATCTTTCATTTTGGTTCCTTCTTTAGATGACCATATTTGGGATTAGCTACAGTTTAGCCTAAAACAACATGAAACAAAAATGTGATCATCATATGAAATATATTGATTACATGGCGCAAACAAAATATTCACATTTAGTTGTAACAACATAAACAACCATAATGGTAATTATTGTATCATAATCAAACTTACAAATTATGTTATAACTTCTCAACCTATACTTATTCAATCTCCACTCGTTAGGGGTATTAATATTATCATACTCACTCCCTGGGAGTATTATAATGATGTACTCACTTGCTAAGGGTAACCTCTAATTATACCCACTCATTGGGGGTATTCTTAATATCATGCTCACTCGATGAAAGTATTTCAATGGCCAACCCACTCTCTAGGGGTAATTTCTATAACTTACATTCATTCATCTATTTAGAGATATATCATGGGCTTGAGCAAGATATGTTTATATAAATTGAAACTCATATGGGCATTGTAGATTGTAGAAAGTAAATAAACAACCAACAATCTAATTGAAATCCATATAGGAAACTTTGAAAAACCATGTATGTCGATAAGTCAAGTACTCATATGCGTAACCACAGATCTTTCTCAAAGATGACTTAATGTCCAAGAAATTGAGAGCAGATGCAACCAATCAAGCACTCACCCTAAAATTATTATACAACACCCAAGTATTACTATTTTGTTCACAAAATATCCTTTATGACTGACATGGGCTCTAAGTTAGGGTTTTGTGGTCAAATCAGGATTTCATTAGGGTTATGCTTCCCAAACCCTAATTATTATATTTAAAGATTTTCATTTTTAAAACCCTAATTTTGTCAATATGTGAACTTTTTACCTAAATTATATCCAAGATGTCCCTTTTATCCAAAAGGTTATACTTCATTAATTAAGATCATTTAACCAAGTTATGATAATTAAAACTATAAAATTAGGCTTTTCATACATTTATTACATTAGAGATTGTATATTTATGCACTTTTAAAATTCAAGACTATACTAGGTCATGGAACTAAATTTATTGGATTCTACATATTTTTCTAATAAAAAAATATATACTTTTGATATATTTGGACCATCATACTATTTCTATAATTTTCAGAAATTAAATGAGTTTGGACCACTAAGCTCTCGCCACCTAAGAAGATGATTGAATAAAGTTAGTGTGATGCGGTGCCATGACCAAGCCAAGTTTTCTTTTATTCAATCTCTTCTTTACTTGTCTCACCGAAAGATTTTGCAATGACTTTAGACATGGCATCCGGGAATCAATTTTTGTTTTCATATACATGCTATGTTGACTTACAACAATTTCGTACCCTTTTGAGCAATCAAATACTCTATCTTTGGTATAAGAAGTAAGGTTCTCAACATATTATTTGAGTAAATTGGTTCATTATATGTATCACGTTACATATAATTTACAAGATTTATCTATTATACTTTAATATATAGAACTACGAGAATAGTGTCAATATGTCCAACAATGTTTGGAAAAGTAACATGTTCTTACAATTGTTATGGATATTTCTTAGAAGTATTAACAAAATCCAATCCCTAAGTATGTACTTATTGAATATTCATGTTGTTTGAGTTTATAATTTTTCTCCAAGATAGACTATCGACACTACACAAATTTAAATATTATGAAACTACTTTTTCAAATGTTTTTGTTATTATAAATTTTGTATACATTCATTTCTCACAATTTTGAGTAGTTACTGACATATCATTCATATGATTTCAAATTAAGTAATTTTATAGTTAACAATGACTACTCGAACATGTTTAATACTTTGTATTAATAATTATTATGATATATTTTTCTTCATGTAACTAATAGAGAACAACAATTTCTAGACTATATATAACAACTAGATGGCCTATAATTTTGGTATTATTTCAAGTAATAGATGTAGTTAAATGTAGTTACTTTAAGTACAAACCACATGAATATCAAATATTAAACAATTTATGGATAGAAACATCACTTTAATGAAAAAGGATACATGTGAATTTTATTCTTGGTTGCACCTAATCATAGCATAGGAAAATAAGCATTACATCTAATGCATATAAGTTTCACCCTTTCTATTTACAGAACTCACATATATCATTTTCAATGCATCAAAAGCAACATCAGTTCGACCTTATTTCTGGTGAAGAAACCACTATATTATTTGATGATGATAATGTCTTCATTGTGATCATGTGTTGGATACATTGACTTGTGATATTGCTATATTATATACATGAATAAATAAGGGGTTAGATAGAGTGATGTGATGTCCTTTCTTTGTAGAATCCCTTTTTAGTTAATGAGATTTATGATGTATGATATATGAACATGATAGTGTGAGTACACTTCCTGTGATCTAATGATATGGTTAATATCATGCACTTATGAGCTTCTAGGAAATTAATACCAATGGTTGCTTATCAACAAGAGGATAGTGAAGATGTCATTTTCATTAAGCCATTTGGTGTTATGTTTCTTATTTATATGAATTAAATAAGTGGGTCTATTTTGTTTGAGTTGATTAGCAATCAACCCGGTCCTCTTCCTATACCTGATGATATTATTCTTAGTAATGACTATAGACATTCAATATGTGCATCTCTATCTATGATAGAAATCATTATGCACAACTATTGACAAACATCTAGAAGACAAGGATGTTGAAATCGGTGCAAATGGTTTGTTCTGTTGAAAGAAACATTTACATGTGGGACGATGTTGGGATCCTTAGGGATTTTTCCCCTATAGGGTTCCTTGTATAGTCATTACTCAACAACTAGTCAGATGAGTATGATTTAATATATTTGACAAGTTTTCAGAGATAGATTGTTTCTCTAGAACATATACAAGGTACATCAATTAATTTACAAGGATAGAACCATATCTACAGGCAATTTGATAGTTTTCTTCGAACTTTTTTTTTTCAAAGTTAGGTGCATACTTGTAAAGTGAGATTCATATCACAACACTCTTCACATTTGTAAAAAAAAAGTTATTTGATCTTTTCCCTTGAAATAATTCAATTATTTTGGATAGTGTTATATTGGAATTTTTGAACTTTTAAAATGATGCACCATTGGTATTTCCATTGAAAACCCAACAAGGTGCCTAATATAATAGTAAAAAATACATCATATATAGAGTTAAAGAGATGATTTTCCTGAATAATGAAAAGAAAGAAGCAAGATGCAATTAAAATTCATACTATACCAAAGCAAATCTAGATCAATGTAGATACTTGAAGCGATATACATAATTTATTTTTTGTAAAAGTAAATTTAAGTTTAACCCTAGATATATCTAGGATTTCCTTGTACTTATTTGTATCTAGCCCTTTGAAATGAGTACCAACAAAGTGTTGCATCCGCTTTGGACCTATGTGACTTATTGTCATTGGAAACACTTAGTCTTGATTTGTAGTAATTTAGGAACCAAAATTTCTTGGTTTTATGTTAAGTTGTAAGGATACCATGTCTTTACTCGGTGAAGTGGGATTCACCAAGTCTATGCTAACATGAGTTTTTTTTAATAACAATAGGGTTTTACATGGAGAAACATATGTTAGGACAAGTTTTGGTTATCCTTGCTTAGCATAAGGAGAGAGGTTTTCAATATATGTTAAATGTACATATATCACAAGAATGATTTTAGATTCATTGAGAGAGTCTATACCTTGAGGATGAGGGTTGCTTAATGGATATAAACACCAATACATGATACATAGGATATTTCAAGGACATGAATTGTTCGGTACACATACACAATAACATTAGCACATAATGTTACTATTATTATCCCCGAAACCCCTTTAAACAAATAAAAATGTGTTTATGACTTGTGATTTTATATCATAGCTTACTCAAGACAAATCTTAAGGGTGCATATTTAGAATAAAATTGAATGCAATCATTCCTTCATCATTAGGAAGTGCTTGAGTAGAATTCTAGAGAATTTGATTTACAATGTTGTAGATGTTCATCATGTACCTCAACTCCACAACTAAATGCGATATATTGTATCATTAAGGAACTATAAAATTTTCTACTATTTCAACATGTTTCGAACCATCATCTTTTCGATATCTCAGATTGGGAATTCCATCATCAATATCAAGGCATTTAACTAAGTGTACATGATAGAACTATGACGACTTCTGACTAACATGATTGAAACATTCTTCATAAATTGCTTCTTCCAATTAACAATATTGGCACAATGTTCCATTTTTCATGAAGGTCAGTCAATTTGTGTTGACAAAACTTTACATACTATGCTCAAAATGCTTCTTTGAATTCATATAACAAGATGTGCCTTAATAAAATTCAACATGTAAGAAGAGTTCTAAATAAGTTTGGAATCCTAACAATTTTTTTCTATTCTAACAATGTAGAACGAACATATATAAAGACAATGAATAAAAAAATGTCAGGGTGGTACCTACAATACATATGTCAACCCCAAAAGTGCATATCAAATAGTAAAATTTCAGATATCTTAATATTAAGGCAAATATTATTTATCTTCACCTTTCGTTTCTTTACTCAAATTATATTTGCACACATATACCTTTGTAGTCATCCATATGGTTATGGCCCCATCCTACAACTGATAATATGACTCTATTGTGATCCCATAATCACTAAGTGAAGTACACACACACAAACACTATATATATATATATATATATATACATACACATATATATGTATATGTATATATATAGTGCATTGTAGTATGATGATCATAATCCTTGCAACAATAGGATTTACCACTTTTCTACTAGTTTTTTTTTGAAGGAAGTAGTTGAATTCATTAAAAGAAAGTCGTACGACATATACAAGATAATAAACTCACAACATGGTACCAACTAAGACTCCTTTTCTTTACTAACATAACACACATGCTCATATTGGGATGTGATAGGTAATTACATGTGCGAACCCTCTTCGTTGTGGCTGTCCAAAGCAACTATCAATAAGGTAAACAATCAATCAGTACGAACCCACGAGGATATTAGTGTAGGAGGAAGAACCATCCAAGGAGATCACCATCTCTAACATGCCCAAGACCATCAGTAGAGGGGAGAGCTCAACTAAACACAGTAGAAAAACCCAACAACAAACACACACCAACACAACAATTAAAAACAACATTGACACGAAGGTAAAAGCTAGATGAGTGGTCACCCAACCCAAAGAGGAAAGGAAAATTCACACAGACACAGGCTCAAACAGATAGGGAGCACACCCAGGAAGTAATCAAGAAGGGGGCTAAAACCACCCAACAGAATAGCACAGGGGGAAGATGGCCCAGGTGAGTGCAGGGTAGGGGGAAGAGGGCACAGGAAACCCCACCACCTCTCCCGACTACCACTGCTCAACCCCACAAAGCTTACACTGCAGCTTGAGGTTGAGGGCAGACAATAGAGGGGAAGAACATGCCTGGAATCCCTAACCCCTACTTGTATCTTTCCTCTGTGATCGTTAAGGGACACCCAACTCGTCGACCTATCAAGGGCCATCGCCAACCAAGACCTACAAATGGAAAAGGAAAGCAAAGAAGAACGCCTCAACCACCTGGATGTTGCTGCACCAAGACCATATTCCACCCTTCGTCTCTGGAGTCACCGGTAGGAGACAAGGCACCAACAAAGCCGACCCACCAGCAAATCCGCCCACCGCCATGTGGTAGGGACAGTGCCTAACAATGGAGGAAAGCAATAGGACCCAGGCGACCCTATTTTCTCCCAGTTGATCACATGTAAAACATGACAAAATCAAAATAATAACTACGATAGTTATCATAGCCATGTCCAACATATTTAAATTTAATTTATGTATAAAATAGAAAAAGGCATACATGTTCATATTCATGTTCCACTGGTCTTTGAATAAATAGGTTGAAAATCTCACTAGGAACCCACTATCTAACTAACACATAGAATATTATCAATCAATGCCAATTGCACATGTAGGACCTTCACTAATTATCTCCTCTTTCCTTTGTTTAAAAGTTACAACAAAAAAATATGCAATGCAATACCATCACATTTTAACCTATGTTGTGAATGATGTAGTATATGTCTAATTTGAAAAAGAGAATAATGTTAATTAAAAATTGAAATTGGTGCTTAACATAAAAAAAAACTGATACAAAAAATCGAATTGACAATTTCTATTTGGAATCGACCTTGGTTTATTTTTTCCCTACTGGAAATTAATTTTCCCATTTTTTTGTCTATAGATTCAACTATAAGTTCTATATTGATCCTGATACCAAATAAAACAAAATCAGACCAAAAAAGAAGAATTTATTTCATTTGCAAACCCATGGAAATACCTCTTTATCAAAGATAAATGGACACTATGTAATTGGATCGTTAGTGGGAACTTAGTTTTTGTTTGGGTATGCGTCCTTGGATCATTGTTGCATATTCAATTCCTGTTGCGGCTGCTACTGTAGTTTTCTTGATCTACCCTATTACTGCATGGTTTACATGAATGTTAGATGTAGGTCAGCATAAAGTACACCAAGAAATTAAATATGTAAATTTATCAGATCTTAGGTTAATGATGCAGTTTATTATGTACAAAACATTTAGTGAAATATTATTAAAAATTAGATAATGTTGTTAATGAATTGCTTGGAAACATGCAACTTTTAATTATGTCATACAAAATTAGTTTGGGTTTATGAACTAATTTTCAGGGATCACAATTCTCATTCTGTTAAATTTATAATATTATACAATTGTAATTTTTTCTTTCAAATTGCGAACATAATAATTCATGTTTGTTACTATGTTCAAATACATATTTTCTATAATACAACATTCACAAAGAGATTGATATCACTTGAAGGTGATGTTGTTATATTTACTACCCTATTTCTTCTTATTTTTTGTTCCTCTACATTACAATAATATAATTCAAGTTGGTATGTATAAACTGAAGGATACTGTTAAATGTTTCATATTAGTTCCCATACATGCATACTTTTCATGGGAGTAATAAAAATAGTTTTTTTAAATAAGGTATTTTATGCTTATCCAAAAATTGGTTAGATAATGAGAACAACGTTCTAATATATTGCACTAGATATTCATATTGAAAGAAAGTAAAATATAGGAGTCTTGTATGAGAGCATATATAACTACTAATGAGATGAATGAAGAATAGTGTCGTAGATTTTTGGCCATTCTTATAAAAGTAATGTCAGAGTCGAATCAATAGAAGTATTGTTACAATTTATTCTTTAGGAAAGTTATTGTGGATAGTAAATAACTCCTAAGATACATTACGACTTAAATTTTGATTTGAATAACCTTGATGAAAATTTTATACCTAGATACCTCTTGAATTTAAGTTTGTATTTGGAAACATGAAATCACATATGTATTATAACATGTTAAACTTTAATATTGAAGTTCCATGAATTTAAATTTGATAATGGTGTCTTTTTTTGTTGAATTTGTAGAAAAAATGATTCATATTAGCTTATTAATAAATTAAGATCTTTAATATTTGGCTGGAGGGGCTCTAGCCCCCTCCTCCCCCAAAAAAGATAAAATACACTTATATTATAATATACATACTAATAATATTCACATATATACATGTTTTACAATATCTTAACCAAAAAGAGTATATGGTCGAGGTGGTGCTTTGCACCTTTGGTTGTGTAGATGGTTCAGGTTGGAATCTTGGTTTGTGCATATTTTATTTTTAGGCACTTTTTGTGAACTCTGCCCCCTTCCCTATTGTGTGTTTCTGATTCTACCCCTATTTTAGGTGCTTCTACTAGAACTCGACCCTACACATTTTATTAATTTATTTTTGTATGATAACATATATTAGGTGTGCATTTTCTTACTTAGGAGGTTACCATATCAGTTAAAAATATATAGAAGAATGTAATGATGTACATACTTTATTTGGAATTACATTTAATATTATGTATATTTTATATCCCTATTGCTTAGCTTTACAAAGTATTTGCACATTAGGCCATACATTAAAAGTAATATTAATAGAATTTCTAACGCATCAAAACATCTCATAAAAATCTCAAAGAGAGTAACCATAACATTTGGAATTTCATCAATCTAAAAGAATGCCATCAATACAACCTTATTAACAACATTATGCTATATCCTTAATGTAACCAACCACTAGAAGGTAAAAATACATACATATATAAGACAAAAAAATATATGAATCATGTTGCATGAACTGTAAATACTTAACCACCAAAATCATTGTTGTTTTCTATATATATTGATTACGGTCTTAATGAGATCGAGTCCTACATTGGCAGGGGATGTGGCACTTCTAGTATTTACACCAACTGAACTATCAAATTATTGGCAATAGTAATGGGGAAATCATAATGTAATGATGCTTTTTCAATTGCATATATACAATTTTTCCCCTTAAACAAAACATTGTAGAGAATATATAAATGAAACAAAACGAGCTTGCTTAACAATGTGAGAGAACGTAATATATATATGATTTTCACCTTACATACTTTAATCCATTTCATTGAGATTGAATGTCATGTAATGTCAATCTTAGGAGGCTCACATGAACTTTAGTTCAGGGTTATGTTATGATTTAGGAAATGTATTAAAGAAATGTCAATACTAGACAATTGTTGGACTCTAGTTGTTACTATATAAAGATAGTAAGAAAACAAAAAAATAGATCAAGGTCATACATTTAATTTTTGTATTATAATACAAAAGTTATGTGCCCACTTCCCATCTTATGGATCTTTTCAAAAAATAGAAAGTAAATATTTACCCAGCAATCTAAGTAGTTTCGATATTCAGAAAGATATTGTACTATTACTTGTAATTGATTACCAAAAAAATATTTCAATCATTTATATCTTATTGTAGTTGAGATATGGATGGGGCTTGGAATAGAGACGTACACATATTAGTTTTCAAATTCATTGCATTACAATTCTTTTGATCCCTTTTAGTTGTACAATGTCAAAACACTATTAATCATTTAGTAGATTATTTTATTTTATTCAATTTTGAATAGTAAGTGAAATTCATTTTCATGGTTATTGAATGCAATCAAATCTTGCTTATCAGGAATTGTTTGGATTTATAAGAATAATCAAAGAAATAATTTTGTATATTCTAAATATAATCCCATTATATATAAGAGTTGTAAACCATTTATTCTTTACATGGAGAAATTTAAATTTCTTTAGGAAAAGATATATGTAGTTCCATTCTAGACCAAAATTATTTAAATTAGAAATTTTAATCACTGGGAAAGTAAGTACCACAGTGATGCATGGCTGATATAACTAAATTGAACATGGTAGATAATCTATTCTTTAAGAAAAAATAAGATAAGACTCTAGATGGAAAAAATGAGTGTGCAAATACGAAAGTAAGAGAAAACTAAAAAACTAAAGCATTTAGATGATTTATCAGTAAACCAAAATACATGAAATATAGTTTTCATGTCTGATGTCTATAGTTAGTTAATACAAATGAAATGTAAGCACCATCATCACTTAAAGGTTGCATTCAAATTCAATAAAATATATAAAATGAGCATGAAATGTTGACCATTGATGAAATTTGCTCATGACCAATTATAACAATAACTTTTTTCATAAGAAAAAGCATATTTATTCGTTGTACATTCTTTTAAAGAAAATGAAGTTCAACATCTTGAAGATTATCTAAAGTACAAAAAATAATTTTTGAAGTTTACAAAACTATGGATCTATATATTCTTGTTATGGATTTATTGTTATACAAGACTCAAAATATTTGCCTGAAATGAACATTCATTACTCATTGAACAAACTATGGTGGTAGTAAACATTCATTACTCATTGAACAAACTATGGTGGTATCATAGGAACTATACTATGTATTAATGCTTTGCGTTATTACATCAATAACATTTTAGAAATTGGCTTTCATCTTTTTCACAGATTATGTCCACAAAGTGCAATAGTCAAGGATATAAGAAGAATATGGAACTTTTATATCATAAGGAATTAATCAACAAGTGCAATAGAAGAAAGTAGTTGTTTTTGTTAGATAATTAGTAAAGAAACTAATAATTGATTAAATATTTAGATATTTATAAGTGTGTGTTTATGTGTGTTTGTGTATGGTCATATATTAGTTACTAGGGTCGAGTAACATATGTTTATTATATGTGAATCTAGTTTTGTAGTAGGAAGGAACCTAACTATAATGAGATGACCAAATTTATAATACAAAGACCCATTTTGTGAACACATTGACAAATTTGTATTATACGCCGAAAATAGTAAAAATGACATTCACAAGGAAAAACTATGCCTAAACTGTAAGTAGGAGATAAATTTCTAACTACGCTGCCAAGATTGTAATCAAAATAATCAGAATGTGACTAGAATTGATGAATATCTAATTTATGTTACCCATTTGTGTAAGAAATATATCCCATATATATTTATTAATATATATGTATGTATACGTTTGTTTGTGTGGGTGTGTGTAGGTGTGGCACATGAGAAATAGCATAGTGTTTAATGACAAGAAGCGAAACATAGATATAGTTTGGTGTCTTACAAGATGACCTTTTGAGGGCCTATACTATTGGTATGTATGCCCAGAGAGCCAATCATGTTGTAATTGTAGTGGCATATCTTGTAAACAATTTGATTAATAATAAAGTAAATCTTTCAATTATTCTATTTTATTCAGTTGTGAGATAATGGTGTAACATAATATATAGAATGATATTACTCGATGGTATATATTTTCATGTTGAGGACCTGAACGATGAAATCATATGAATGTCATGAGTATATACATTCTTGTCATGTCCCTAGTTGGATGTTATTGTGGAACACGATAGATAGAAACAACACAAAACACTACAGTGTGTGTTGGTTGATGACATAATCTCATTAACTCATGATATTTGATATCAACCAAACACATATACTTGTTAGAGAATAGTGTATCAGATAGACCCACCTTGACAGTGATGCATGGAAACCATTGTTGGTAGTTAGAATCATCTCTCATTGTGATGGGGGTAATTGTGGTTCTTAGACCTAAAATCACTACACTTGTCACATGTCACTCGATGTACTTTGACCTCATCCATCATCACCTTGAATAAGGGTTGCCATAAAGGTGGTGCTCGAGTGCATTTTGACACATGGGGATGAATGTAACATATGTAGATAGGATTTTTCCCTCCTACAGGGGTATGCTATCATGGCCTTTGGATAAGCGAGACTGAGAAATGCATGGCCATGCTCATGTGAGACAATATGTGATATAGAGATCGTATATATCTTATGTTGGTTGCTCTAGTTCAAGGAACATGGATGGAATGTTGAACTGGATGATGATTCCATGCCTCAAGTTCAATCTTGATATCAATGACAAAAGAACTATACAATCACTGTAACACCAATCACAGATTGAAGGTTGAAGTTGTTCTCCAATTTTGTGATTACTTGGGTAGGAATGATGTCTTACTAGATATGACTCATTACCTATGATATCACAAGTTGGTTATGGACATTCACTACCTATGTAACTTGGAGTCTATAGAGTCACACACATAGGATACACCTTGAATAGGAGTTCATTCATGAATAATGTTTAACTTGATTACAAAAAATGTTATGTATTCAATTTAAACCACAATAATTGAAAATTAACTGACAAGATTATGAACTAATCGGTTTAAGTGTTGATACGATCGATTCAAGTGTCAAGTCAGTTTGAATCAGCATTGGAATTCATAACTGTGGAATGACCAATTCACCAAGTGAACCGATTGACTCAGATCTATGAACCAAACAATTCAAGTTGTGAATCGACCATTTGATTGATCAATCCAATTGGATCAAGGATCGATGTTGATGTGGTGTTATGTATCAATTGAATATTAAATGCCAATACAACTACAAATAATAAAAATAGTAAATGACAGGTTGAAGGGTTAAACTGATTGACTCATATGTGAACCGATCAGTTCAACTGTGAACCGATCGATTCATGGTTTGCAAGTTTCATAAAATTCATGAAATTTTGTTTCTTCTATTCCCTCTCATACTAGAACTCTTGACCCTAACCCCCCATAAATAGAGGGGTAGTCGAGGCTTTCTAGAGACACAACAATAAGCTCTAACAATTCTTGACTTCTCATAGTTTTGGTAATGTGAGAACCCGAGACAGTTCTTCCCGTTAAAGGGAGGGATAGCAAGGGAGAGACAACTAGGGACAACAAATCAATGTTAGCATGTTGACTAGAAGGGACAACTCCTTATTTGTTCATCTAGAATGGAAGGAGTTCCCTACAATATGTGTGGATTACTACAGAGGCAAGGAGGTTGTTGACACCTTCTAGGAGGACGTAGTCAATCTCCGTCCATAGTAAACTACTTGGAAGCCACTACCGACAACCATATTGGTGCAACTTGAAGAAAGAAGCACCCTATAGTAAGGGATTATCACTAGAATTGCTTCAGACCTGGCATAAACATTGTAACCTTCTTTCCAATTACATAGTTGTTGATTACATCTACTATCTAAGGGGAATATGGTAGTAAATTTTTTTATTTCTATTTTCATATTTGATGCCATATTTTCCTACACTAGTATTAGAGTCACGTCAATTTACTATGTTTTGGGATTTTATTTATATGATCAGATTTTTTGTTTCATCATTTATTTATCACTTGCGATGCAAATATTTTGTGCAAATGTAGCCGATCCCAAGCTCGAGTTGGTGTAGGTTAATGGCCAACCATTAAAACTTTGTCACTCTTACTATGACATGGATCCTTATAAAAACATTTGTTGGAGTATACCTACTGTAACGACCCCGCCTCCTGATAACCCCCAATTAAGGGAGACCAAGAGATCATAGCCATTATCCCAATTAATAGGATCAAAGGTCTGACAAATAATCAATAACAATAATCAAATTTTACCAACTAAACTGAAAATAGGTATAAAATAAAACCTTACATACCTTTTTAAAACTTTGGTAAGCTACTCTATCCACAGCCTTGATTCATTCTATCTAATCCTCCTTGCACTTTATTTCTTATTTCCACAATGTGTCACTTTACTGTTTGTTCTTTCAATTGTTGTACCTAAAACTTCGACAAACAAAATGTCGGTCAGCATATAGGAATATGCTGGTATGTGGGAACAACCAAAATTTCACAAATATGGCTAACAATTTAATTATCACAATCAGGGTAATTTAGCAAACCAAATTACATTTTCAATGTGTCATTCTCCACCGCTTTTGCCTTAACCCTGGATTACCCCTCTAGGGTTTCTCTTTTGCCATTGACTTAAGGCCACCTTCTCAATCCCGAGCTTGGTGCCTGGGGGTCACCTCTCATGGTGCCCCATAGTCACGCAACATAGACCACCTTCTCATTCCCAAACTTGGCATCTGGGGTCACCTCTCATGGTTCCCATTGGTCTACCCTCTTGGGCCTGACCTTTATAGCATCTTCCATCAAGGTGGCATGTAGGTGCGAGGATACACATATATTTGTAATTGTGATAACCATAGTGACTTTATAATTGCAGTATGAACATCCAAACTATTTAGTTTCAATCAATGTGATTAACCATCTGGGAAACCTTCGAGAAAACTAATATGATTAATCATAAGTAACCACATAACTGTCAAGATGTCTTGAATGCAAAATTAATCCAAACAAGCAAGTAATCCAGAATTAAGCAAGCAAGTACACAATTTGGCCCTAAAATATACATCCAATATTCACTATCATGGATCATGGTATCCAAGTCTAATAGGCCTAATCGTGCCCTAGGGTTACTAGCCCTTTTTAGGGTTTTGATCACAATTAGGGTTCCACTTCATCTTTATTACTTTAAACCCTAATTTTATAAAATTACTTACAAATCCTAATTATTTCATCTTTATTTCACAAAAGATCCTAAGATCATCTTTAGCAATATGAAACCCTAATTTTGGATTATAAGCACTTTTCTTTTCTTTTTCTCTTACTTAGGGTTTCTAAGCATATTAACCATTTTATTAGGTTTAAAGCCCTAAAATTTGCAATTTCATCTTCAAAATAGGTTAAAATCTATCTTTATCATTAAACAAGTTATCCATGCTAGAATTAACCTAATTGTAATACTAAATCTATCCTTGATTAACAATTAGGGTTTCTAACCACAAATTAACACCTTTTTCATCAAAATACTACACTTTTGTTAAAAAGACACATATTTAGGCTTTCAAACCATTTTTAACTTATTCCTCATATTGTTCTGATCAATTTTCATGAGAGACTTTTCTCATCTAAGTTTTCTAGAAGAAGTTATGATTTTTGCAAAGTAATGGATTTATCTGTTATTTTTAGAAAATTGTTGACCATCCGATCTGTGGTCCAGAGGACCACGCGAGATCTAATGGTCCACAAGGACGCATCTCTTTTGTGATTAAAAAGAATGAAAAGGCGGATATGCCCTTACCTTAAACAATAGAGGAGGGAGGGCAAAGGGGTCTTTTACCCCTTGGTCATCGTCTTCCTCGCGCTGGCTCACAAGCGACCCAGCCGAGTCAACTCAAGGGTTGAATTCGGTCATCTGCGTACCTGTGTCCAACTTGATTGGTTCAGGAGCTCCGCCGGCCCCTCTTGAACTTTCTTGGGGGGTCAATTCCTCCTTGGCATCGCCCCTTCACTGCTGACAAGTCCCTTCTATTCCGGCGACAACAACAGCTAAATGAGGGAGAAGGTCGAGGCTTAAGGCCAAATTGAACGCACTGGAGAACTTGTCTCAAGGGTCCGCACACACGAGTATGGTATGTCGGAGCGCTGATACCATGGATCACCTCCCCTATAGATATAGGTCCGTCCATTGTTCCTGAGATTTGGGGTTTCTTTGGTTTCACTACAAAACCTATGGAAACCTAGGATGATCAGACTCGGAAAGACCTCCCAAGTTCAATGGAATACTTTCCATCTGCACACATCCTATCAAACTCAACCAAAGTGGGAAATGAAATCTCCTTCCCCTGCTCCACATCCTGTCATAACTGGGACTGAGTCTCATCCCTCTGATTCCTGATCAACGGTCCTCGTTAAATCCGAAAATCCAATTTCATTATGACATTTAATACGGTTAAAAAATTATCCATTTACTTTAGGAAATTCTAAAAAACACAACTCATTATTCCTTTATCCTTTTTCCACCAAATTTTAGAGGAAGCTTTGGATCGACATTATCTACATGTGTACCAAATTGGAGACCCAAATTCCAAAGGAAAAGGGTGTTTTCTTCATAAGCAAGCTATCTTTTAAATTAAACCAATTTAATTTGGTATTTCCTCTTTCTTTGCCATTAAATTATTATTTTGAATTCCTTGAACCTCAAGGAACCCTTAATGGCTCAGAATCCCATCTTGGGAATATTCCTTAGCCTTTTACTTATCCTTTATCTATTTTCTCTTTCTTCTTATTCATTTCTTAAGTAAAATATCTCTTTTCAAGGATTTCTCTTTATCTTTCTTTTTATTTTCCTCATTGGCATCCCTTTTATTAGTAGGAATCCTTTGGATACGAAAATCCATCAAGGACAACTCAATTATACTTGTTTTCCATATTTAATCAGTATTTTCAATTTCTTTCTTAATAAAGAAATATCTAATTGATCTTTTCTTTTCTTATTACTTTATCTTTGCAATTTTGGACTCCTTGGGACCCAAGGAACCTAAGAGGCACGAAATCCACCTTTGTATTACACTCTATTGCCTTCAAGATGTTTCTACATTTTTCTTTTCTCCATTTCTTATTAATAATGGAGTTTCTTTTGTCTTTTCCTTGTTATTGGGCCCAATAGCCAATAAAGCCCACAAATAAATCAACAAGGCTATTTTAAACGAAATTCATACATTCAATCATTATTTTTTCATTTATCTTTATTATGATAAATTACATTTCTCTCCAAATGAACCCAAAAATTGGGGTTGTAACATCCTTCATCTCTTATCAGAATTTTGTCCTTAAAATTCCATCAAGCAAACAAACAATTCAGGATAAGCCTTCTATATGTCCATCAGGGCTCCCATGTGGCTTCACCCTTTCCATGGTGCTTCCCAAGAACCTTCATCATCTCATATTCTTCCATCTAAGTTCTTTCTTACCTTGGTACATCGTACCCTCATAGGTTACTCAGGACATTTCAGCCTCTCAAAAGCTGAATAGGTTTAGGGCTCAGCACATGGCTTGGGTACCTCACATAGTGCTCTAGATCGGACTCATGGAACACGTTACACATCATGTTATCCTGAGGGGAAAGGATTAACACAACCATCTCCACCAATCCATCTCAAATGGACCCACATATCGGGGACTCAACTTTATCATTTGTAGCTTAGAGGGGTCGGATTTTCACATCACATACTCTCCCATAGTGAACTGCATGTCAGTCTGCTTTGCATCAGCTCACGACTCATGTCACTTCTAGCTCCCTCTCAGCCATTGCACGATCAAAGCAACTTCATCTAAACACATTGTAGTTCTTGTCTGACCTTCACGAGGCCTCCTTCACCAACACCATCTTACTGAAGTGGTGACCGACACAACTGCCTTATATAACTTCTTGCATTCCAATAAAGGCTATGGTGGTTAACATCACATCTTAAGAATTGTCTCTATGTATCACCCTGAATGAGCACACATGCTCTCATCAGACCCTCTAGTCTGGATCATACTGTCCATTAGTATGGGGTGATAACTTGTACTGACATCGAGTTCTTCATGTATCTACTTCCACCTAATAGAAGTGAACCTTTAGGTCCTACTCAAGAACTTTTGAACTTGCATCATTGTGTAGCTGAACCATCTCTCTCTCTTATAAGTAGTTCAACCTGATCTGTCCCTTGGCAGTACTCTTTGTTTATCTTGTCATCTAGGTAAGGCAATCTACCATAACCCACATTGTATCTTGACCTTCCTTGGTCAAGGGGAGACTTACCACAACATCCATAGTGGTGAACTCCCATTCTTTCTCAGGGACTCTCTATCCTCTATACCAAATCATTGGGTTACTGGTGTTCGTCCTTCACCTCTTGTCATGCATGGCAACATGCCACATGCAACATTATCTTAGGCATCCAAAGTACTACTAGCACGTACTATCTTTGTAGTACGGTGTATCATAATCTCCTATATGTCATGATTCCTCAAGATTAATTCCTCAAAAACCCTAAACCATTCTAGTTAGGGTTTCATCACCTTCTTTTCCAAAGAAAAGCATCTGAGGTTCTACCACCATCCTTTCATTGCATCAAGGCCTAGGTTGGCTAACCAAACAATTGATATCGTTGCATTTGAGTGTTAGCCAAACTTATCTCTTTTTCCAACTGGGGGTTATCCTATCAACCTCTTCTAGCCTCCATCTAAACTAGGCAGCTGTATCTCATCTGGAGCATTCATTACCACTTCACATCCTTAGGTGTTCGGTAACGTTGAAGACGTACACCTCCATGTATTTTACTTATTACCTCATCCCAGCTCTAAGTCTATCTTCATCAAGAAAACTCTAAGCTTATTCTCTTGGTTTTCGAACTCAACCTTGTATAACTTGCAAATTCTACATAGCTCATGATAAAACATTCTCACAAGATGATCACCTTAATACTCTTATTGTTTGTACCTATCGTTCACTTCACCAGGGTATGTTATCGTCTCTCTCCTCATACCTCATAGCAACATTCCAACTCACATCATATTTATCCTTGGTGTAAGGCATGCATATTGTCCTATCTCTCACTCCCATAACAAGAAGAAATAAGCATTTGGTGGCCGTCCAAATACAGAGTTCTTCCTATTCCAAGAGTAGAGATGGTACTTCCCACCTTACCAGTACACCTTCAAATCTAAGTTGAAATGTGGAACTCATGTCTCTACATCACAAACATCATGATATCAAAATTTACTTCCATGGAAAACTGGTCTTGAACCTACTGGGGTTTACACACAATCCTTGGTCATCTCCTCTGAGTCTATAGGGTGTCGGCACTTTTGGGGTCATCCCTCTTCCCTCATGCATCAAGAGAGTGCCCTACTCATCTGCCCTTTGGGTCCCATGAGTTCATGAAGGTGATTAATCTCCTAACCCATGACCCTCAAACAATGATAGTTGTTACCTCCCGACCCTATGGTCATGTGCAACTAGGGAATTAGGCAACTCCTACTTCCATCGGTCTTATCCCTACCTGACCCTAGGATAGACTTAGGATTCTATTATATTACATTTCCATCTTAGAACCTTACCCAAGCTTACATCATCTCTCCCTCTACATTCATGGGCTGACTTCCATCCTTTCATAGGGTCATGGCAACCTGCCTACCTTGGTCAGGCCCCATATTGGTTACCTCCATGGTAACACATCCACATGCACTTAGAGATGATTATCTATGGGTCTACATGTTCATTCTCATACCATGTACTTTTCACTTAGCTTCTCACGATCCTATGAGACCTCTTTAGGTTTCCACAAAACCCACCAACTGGTACACACCCTACCAAAGGGTTCCTCTCCCAGGATGGGAGGAAACTACAACTCTTAACAACAAGGTCATAAACATCCCTAGGGTTTATATTCACATGAGTATGCTTAACCCAGCAGCCACTAAGGCACAGGAAGACCACCTACTAAACCATGCTAGGTCGTACTTGTTCTCATACTCAACATTAGACCAACTTAGTTGTGAGGGGTTCATCAAACATACCTTTAACTTAAGGGGTTTCCTTTTCCTCTACATATGAGGAGTACCATGCTCGAAACTATAGAGACTCAAATCTCATCATGAGTATCGGGTACACTGCTTCCCCTCTTAGGCCTAAGAACCCTAGATTCATTTCTTTATGCCACAGCTATCGAGCTGCATGCTCAACCTTTAACCACAAACTAAGCATGTCCAAGGTATGTCATACAATTCCCATGATCCTTTTATTCGAGAAACACTTCAGAGTTGAGTCCCCCTCAAGGACAGTCAACAAGGTACAAGGCCTCACAACCTGTTACTAAACCTCTTCGTGGTTAGAGGAACTCTTCTTCTCATCTATACATTAGGTACAGAGGTACCAGCAGACTCATCCTCTCTCTAGGGTTTGGTCCCTCTCATGGAAACCAAGACATCATCAGCCTCCAGGGATCAACCATGAGGCACAAACATCCACTTAGGTCGCATCATCCTCAACTCCCCAATTTTCCTCATATCTCAGAGTCTAGGCTTCAAACCTTCTTGCTTGGGTCCTGCTCTCTCTCTCTCTAGAGTTAAATCCCCAACTAGCCTTATACTAAAGGTCCTCTCTCCATGAACATGGATCAAGTTCACAAACATATCTCTACATGATGAAGCCTATGTTCAAACTTTTATTTGCTCAAGGTTATCCCTAGCCCTTTATTCTTATCTCATTATCTATCCAACATACTCCCTTGGCCAGGGTTTCAACCTACTGCTCACTCTACTAATGTATTCAGGGTGCATACTATGCCATGCTCATATAAGCTCATGGGGTTTCTATAGGTTCTTCTCTAACCTCATCAAAGAAGGTGTTATCCTTCACTCTAACACGCATGCCCCTTTCCAGGGTTGGGTCACCAAAGGTACTAGGTTATCTAACCTCTCATGGATCGTATGGCATCCCAAGGCGTGTCCATCCCAAACACTCGGTCAACCATGACATCTAACTCATCATGTCATCTCTCTCTCTAACCTTCACTTAGGGTTAGGGTTAACATCATCCTCAGAGGATGTGTCAGGTCTCTACTTTTAATGGAGATCTCTACCTCTCCAAGACTAACTCTCTCTTTACTTATCCTCCTGACAAGAAGGTCTAGCCCCAGGTCTCTTCTGAGGGCATGACAACTTATGTCATATGACCTAAGCATGCATCTATTCTTTAGTTTGTGCTTAATCTATTAAGCTTATATCCATGACATCTTATTTACATGCTTTTCATTAATTTGGTGGAGGATTCCTTAAACCTTATCAACCTTACCCATACCTCAAGAGGGTGAGGAAAAGAGTGAAAACCCTAATCCTTATAATCCTTAACAACATTTGAGGTGAGAAGGGATGAACAAGATGAGAGAGTCCTAAAGGTATCTTATTTCAAGTCAAATCCTAAGACATTGGCTAGGCAGTCACACTAATCCGGGAGTCCTCGTATTCTGACTAGCAGTGTGGAGGAAAATCTTACCAGCCCCCAGACGTGATCCTTTTCTAGACACCTCTATCTTTCGGAAAATCCTCTAATAACTCCCTTGGGTTCTATAGAGTTTGTAAAATTTAATAATTATTAAATGTTAAATGAGGAACCTATGCTCTGATACCAATTGTAACGACCCCGCCTCCCGATAACCCCCAATTAAGGGAGACCAAGAGATCAAAGCCATTATCTCAATTAACAAGATCAAAGGTCTGACAAATAATCAATAACAATTATCAAATTTTACCAACTAAACTAAAAGCAGGTATAAAATAAAACCTTGCATACCTTTTTAAAACTTTGGTAAGCTACTCTATCCACATCCTGGATTCATTCTATCTAATCCTCCTTGCACTTTATTTCTTATTTCCACAATGTGTCACTTTACTGTTTGTTCTTTCAATTATTGTACCTAAAACGCCGACAAACAAAACATCGGTCAGCATATAGGAATATGCTGGTATGTGGGAACAACCAAAATTTCACAAATATGGCTAACAATTTAATTATCACAATCAGGGTAATTTAGCAACCAAATTACATTTTCAATGTGTCATTCTCCACCGCTTTTGCCTTAACCCTAGATTACCCCTCTAGGGTTTCTCTTTTGCCATTGACTTAAGGCCACCTTCTCAATCCCAAGCTTGGTGCCTGGGGGTCACCTCTCATGGTGCCCCATACTCATGCAACATAGACCACGTTCTCATTCCCGAGCTTGGTGTCTGGGGTCACCTCTCATGGTGCCCATTGGTCTACCCTCTTGGGCCTGATCTTTATGGCATCTTCCATCAGGGTGGCATGTAGGTGAGAGAATACACATGTATTTATAATTGTGATAACCATAGTGACTTTATAATTGCAGTATGAACATCCAAACTGTTTAGTTTCAATCAATGTGATTAACCATCTGGGAAACCTTTGAGAAAACTAATGTGATTAATCGTAATTAACCACATACCTGTCAAGCTATCTTGAATGCAAAATTAATCCAAACAAGCAAGTAATCCAGAATCAAGCAAGCAAGTACACAATTTGGCCCTAAAATATACATCTAATATTCACTATCATGGGTCATGGTATCCAAGTCTAATAGGCCTAATCGTGCCCTAGGGTTACTAGCCCTTTTTAGGGTTTTGATCACAATTAGGGTTCCACTTCATCTTTATTACTTTAAACCCTAATTTTATAAAATTACTTACAAATCCTAATTATTTCATCTTTATTTCACAAAAGATCCTAAGATCATCTTTAGCAATATGAAACCCTAATTTCGGATTATAAGCACTTTTCTTTTCTTTTTCTCTTACTTAGGGTTTCTAAGCATATTAACCATTTTATTAGGTTTAAAGCCCTAAACTTTGCAATTTCATCTCCAAAATAGGTTAAAATCTATCTTTATCATTAAACACATTATCCATGCTAGAATTAACCTAATTGCAATACTAAATCTATCCTTGATTAACAATTAGGGTTTCTAACCACAAATTAACACCTTTTTCATCAAAATACTACACTTTTGTTAAAAGAGATAGATTTAGTCTTTCAAACGATTTTTATTTTATTCCTCATATTTTTCTGATCAATTTTCATGAAGAAACGTTTCTCATCCGAGTTTACTAGCAGAAGTTATGATTTTTGCAATGTAATGGATTTATCTGTTATTTTTAGAAAATTGTTGACCATCCGATCCGTGGTCCAGAGGACCCCGCGAGATCTAATGGTCCACAGGGACGCGTCTCTTTTGTGATTAAAAATAAAAAAAGGACGGATATGCCCTTACCTTAACAATAGAGGAGGGAGGGCAAAGGGGTCTTTTACCCATTGGTCATCATCTTCCTCACGCTGGCTCGTGAGCAACCCAGCCGAGTCAACTCAAGGGTTGACTCCGGCCATCCGTGTACTTGCGACCAACTTGATCGGTTCAGGAGCTCCACCGGCCCCTCTCGAACTTGCCTGGGGGGGTCAATTCCTCCTTGGCATCGCCCCTTCACCGCCGACAAGTCCCTGTTATTCTGGCGACAGCAACAACTAAATGAGGGAGAAGGTCGAGGCTTAAGGCCAAATCGGACGCACTGGAGAACTTGTCTCAGGGGTCCGCACACACGAGTATAGTTTGCGGGAGTGTTGATACCATGGAGAACCTCCCCTATATATATAGGTCCGTCCATTGCTTCCTGAGATTTGGTGTTTCTCTGGTTTCACTACGAAACCTATGGAAACCTAGGATGATCAGACTCGGAAAGACCTCCCGAGTTCAATGGAATACTTTCCATCTGCGCACATCCTATCAAACTCAACCAAAATGGGAAACAAAATCTCCTTCCCCTGCTCCATAGCCTATCGTGACTGGGACTTAGTCCCATCCCTCTGATTCCTGATCAACGGTCCTCGTTAAATCTGAAAATCCAATTTCATTATGACATTTAATACGGTTCAAAGATTATCCATTTACTTTAGGAAACTTCTAAAAATCACAACTCATTATTCCTTTATCCTTTTTCCACCAAATTTTATAGAAAGCTTTGGATCGACATCATCTACATGTGTACCAAATTGGAGACCCAAATCCTAAAGGAAAAGGGTGTTTTCTTCATAAGCAAGCTATCTTTTAAATTAAACCAATTTAATTTGGTATTTCCTCTTTCTTTGCCATTAAATTATTATTTTGAATTTCTTGAACCTCAAGGGTCCCTTAATGGCTCGAAATCCCATCTTGGGAATATTCCTTAGCCTTTTAGTTATCCTTTATCTATTTTCTCTTTCTTCTTATTCATTTCTTTAGTAAAATATCTCTTTTTAAGGATTTCTCTTTATCTTTCTTTTTATTTTCCTCATTGGCATCGCTTTTATCATTAGAAATCCTTTGGATACAAAAATCCATCAAGGACAACTCAATTATACTTGTTTTCCATATTTAATCATTATTTTTAATTTCTTTCTTAATAAAGAAATATCTAATTGATCTTTTCTTTTCTTATTGCTTTATCTTTGCAATTTTGGACTCCTGGGGACCCAAGGAACCCAAGAGGCACGAAATCCACCTTTGGATTACACTCTATTGCCCTCTAGAGGTTTCTACATTTTTCTTTTCTCCATTTCTTATTAATAATGGAGTTTCTTTTGTCTTTTCCTTGTTATTGGGCCCAATAGCCAATAAAGCCCACAAATAAATCAACAAGGTTATTTTAAACGAAATTCATACATTCAATCATTATTTTTTCATTTATCTTTATTATGAGAAATTACATTTCTCACCAAATGAACCCAAAAATTGGGGTTGTAACACTTACCCAGTGACGCGCTGCATTGACACATGAGTGCAGGAAGGGGTTTATACAAATTGACGCTTGACTGTGTTGAAGGACATACAAGGGTTTCCACATCTTTGACAAGGGTGGGTAAACAAGCTAGTTTTGTTGCATCATTTCCAATGTGTAGTGAAAAATTTTCAAGAGTTACCACATCTTGGGCGGGTGTGGATAAAGAAGCTAGTCCTTCCGCATCATTATGCAAATACAGTGAAAAATGTGCAAGGACAACATTTTCGATGAAGGAAGGTAAACAATCAAGTTCAACAAAGAAGGATTAGAGTTGGATCTTGGAATATTGGCTCCTTGATAGGGAAATATTTGGATATAGTGGATACCATAATGATAAGAAAAGTCACTATTCCCTGCTTGCAGGAAACCAAGTGGACATGGGAACATTGTAGAGAGATTGGAGACACATGATACAAAATCAGGTATACTACCATTGATAGATGTAGAAATGGCATATGTATTGTTGTTAATAAGATGAAAAATGGTAATGTTATCCAGATCACAAGCATGGTTGTTAGGATCATAGCTACCAAGATTGTTCTTAAGCGAAAGATTTTTAACATTATTAATTCCTATGCTCCCAAAGTTAGCCTTAGCAAGGAGGCTAAGATGAATTTTTGGGATGACATGCATGAATTTATGCAGGGAATACCAACAAATGAGAGGATCATTATTGGGAGCGATTTAAATGTCCATGTGGGGAGTAGCAATGCTAGGTATGAGATAGTTCATGGTAGTTTAGGATATGGTAGTAGAAACATAGAAGGAGAGAGGATATTAGACTTGTAGTTGCATATGATAGAATTTTGACGAACGCCCATTTTAAGAAAAGAGAATCTCATAAGATTTCTTTAAAGAGTTGGAAAAATTGTAGCCAAATTGATGACCTCCTTACGAGGTGGGTGGATCATAAACTATGCAAGGATTGTAAAGCAGTTCTTGGAGAACAACTCATGATCCAACATAGGTTGGTGGTTTTAGAGACATGAAGATCAATAAAGGCAAGCATAATAGAAACCAAGATAGTAGGATCAAGTGGTGGAATATTGAACGATAAAAGAAATTAACTTTTCATGATAAACTCATCAATGAGGGAACTTGGAACTTGTAGTCTAAGGTTAACACTATCTGGCATAACATGAGCTCCTGCATAACAAAAATTGCTAAAGAGGTTTTGGGGGAGTCCAAAGGTTGTGGTGTCCATAGAAAGAGACTTGATGGTGGAATGATAAAGTATAAAAGGATATCAAACTAAAAAGGGAGACATATAGGAGCTTGCCCAAATATTGAGATGATGCAACGTTCCAGAGATATAAGAAATCTAAGAAAGAAGCTAAAAAGGTTGTTCAGGAGGTAAGGTCTAGATACTTTGATGATATTTATAAGAATCTAAACATAAGAGAAGGGAAAAAGATATATATAAAATGTCTTGTATAAGAGAAAGGAAAGGAAGATACTTGAGTCAAGCAAAATGCATCAAGAATGAAGATGGTAGAGTGTTGGTTAAGGATGATGATATCAAGAACCAATGGAGAAATTACTTCCATAAGCTTCTCAATGGAGATATATTATAAATAATTTTAGAGACTCATTTGACTGGAATACAAGAGATATCATTTACAAGAGATGAGTTTCACCATTTGAGGTTAAGAATGCTTTGAAAAATATGAAAATGAGAAAGGCATGCAGACCAGACGATATTCCCATTGATGTATGCAAGAGTATGGGGGATGAAGGAGTTATGTGGTTAACAAATTTCTTTAAAATCATCATGGATAGCAAGAAGATTCTGTATGAGTTGAGAAAAAGTACTATAGTATCTACAAGAACAAACATGATATTCAGAGTTGCATAAACTATAGAGGTATCAAGTTGATGAGTCACACAATGAAACTTTATGAGAGGATTATTGAGAAGAGGCTATTATCTATAACACAGATATCAAACAACCAATTTTGTTTCATGGCTATAAGATCAACAACAGATATTATTTTTCTAATAAGGAGGCTTATGGAGAAGTATATAGAAAGAAAAAGATATCTTCGTATGGTTTTTATTGATTTGATAAAGGTTTATGATCAAGTACCCAGAGAAGTGTTGTAGATGGTTTTAATGAAAAAGGGCATGGCAATCCAATACATTGATGTGACTTAAGACATGTATGAGAGCTCTACTGCTAGTGTGAAGACTTCTGAAGTAGAGACACCAACTTTTCCTATCATAGTTTTTCTTACTTGGGTTCTATTGTTCAAATAGATGGGGATGTGCAAAATGAAGTTTGTCATGGGATCACTGTAGGATGATTCAAATGGAGGAGTGCAACTGGAGTAATATGTATTGGAAGATCCCTCTCTTATTTAAAATAAAATTTTATAGGAAATCTATACGGACAACCATGCTCTATGAGAGTGAATGTTGGGCGGTGAAGAAATAAGGTCTCAACAAGATGAACGTGGATGAAATATGTATGTTGAGATGGATATGTGGGAAGACAAGAAAACATCACTTAAGAAATGACTATATCAGGAATAAAGTGGGGGTGGAGACCATTGAGGACAAGTTGCGCGAGGGTCGACTCAGATGGTATGGACATGTGCAACACATACCGACTAGTGTGCCTATACGAAGTAATGCTATTGAGTAAAGCACTATTAATAGAAAAAGAGGAGGCCTACATTAACATGGGAAGATATTATAAAGAGAGATTTTGAATCTCTACATTTCGATCAGAATATGATCCATGATAGAGCTGAATGGAAATGGAGGATCCATGTAGCTGACCCCAACATAGTTGGGACTAAGGCTTATATGATGATGACGATGAAGATGATGAAATTTATATGTGTCGCCTAAGAATTGGTTTTAATAGAATATATTAGCATGTTTATGACCAATAAGCCTAGTTTTGTGTGCATGGTTGTATGGTTTTTGTTTCTTTTTATATCTTGATCTGCATACCAAGCCTATATCATCTCTTCCATCTGTAAAATATTACTAATCTCCTTCATATACTCCCCTCAAATGTAACTCAAGGTTTCCTTATTACCATGAAATATGTTAATTAGGATTAGGATAGTTTTAATTCCTGTTATTACAAAGAAGACATTATGTACCAGTCGAACCTCCTATTTTAGAAAACAAACCGATCAATTAGAAGAACGAGGAGACCTAATGACAAGACGATCCGACCAATCAGGTGGTGGCCCAACCAATTGGGTGGAGGTGTCCAGACATCACTGGGATCAGAGACTAGACGATCAATCCAAGAGACAAAGCAACCGACCACGAGGCAAACCATCCAGTTCAAGAGTTGAATTGATCAACCCAGATTGGTTCAAGCACAAATCATTATCAAAAATAAGTTACTACATATGATGTAGACCTTAGGTCAGAATAATTCCTTGTGGCTTCAATGAATTACAGTAGTATGACCATAACCAACACTAGTGTTTTATAATTTCATTTTCTCATTTGTGTGATATAGTATGTATATGATACATATAAGTATATGGTGATTGGATGTATATGTATATTAATATAAATATGAAATCAAATATCAAGTTTTAGATGCTTTTCATAAGCAACACACATTAAAAATTTGATCGACTATGCATTAAAAAATTGATCGACTATGCATGGGCACGCCAAGCATGGTGTGTTTTCCATCTCGTAGAAGTGTGATGGTAGTCATGTGGGTCTGTCAAGTAGGGTGCATCACTATTATTGTGTTTTGATTCAGACTTAACTAGGTGATCTTAATGAGATTAAGTACCTAGAAGCATGCATATGACTAGGGCAAAGAGTTGTATTTACCATCCATCTGAGAATTGCATAAGATTCAATTGGTAAAAGTTGTCTAACTTAATGATTGATTATGGATGATGGCGTTGATCAGGTATAACTCAATTGTTTTGGGTCTTGCCTCACTAAAAAGCTATACACTGCAATCTATTGAATTAATACGTGAGGGATATCAATTTAAATAAAATAGTGGGAGTGCCAATTAATTAAAGGCCTATTTAAATATCATCAAATTTTATTTTAATCAAATCAAAAGTATTTTGACAAATTGTATTTTTTTGTAGAAATAAATGGCAAACAAATCATCGCTGCCATGAATCCTTAAGAAGGACAAATTTAATGGAAAAAAATTCCATGACTAGTTTTGAACATTGTGAAGGGTTCTCAATGATGAGAATAAGCTCTATGTCTAACATACACTAGTATCAAAAGAGCCTGCTCCTGATGTTCCTAGGGCTGAAGTGGATGCTTATTGGAAGCATGCCAATGATGCCTTAGACATTAAGTACCTTATGTTGAGCTGTTGAACTATGAGTTGCATGAGCAACATGAAGACATGGAGATTATTGAGATATTAACAGATCTTAAGAACATGAACCATAATAATGCAAAACAAGAATGGTACAATGTTGATCGCTCTTTTTTGTGGGTCAAAAATATAAACACGATTGTTCAGTCAAAGATATCAGACTTAAAAATTTATACCCGACTGGAACAGACGTCCGGAACTCAATACAAAGTCTTTGTAGTAGTGTGGAGTCGAACACAGGGACAAGGAGAACAATGGAATAAGAGTGGGAGATCTTGGCTTAATTTAGTCGATCCGAAGAGGTGAATTTGATGGTGTTTGGGTCAAGGAACGAATTAATCTAATTTGAGAAGTTAACCTAAGTTTAGAGAAAACCAAAGGAAAGAAATAAAGATGAATCGTGAAACCATCCATAACCATATAAAACCTTCACTCCTAAATTATACATGTTCTTTACTTATTTTGCAAACATTCATAAAAGATATATGTTCCTTCCTTCTCTCAAAATCTAGACATATTTCTATCTAAGGGATTCTCTCTCTCTTGAGGTTATAACCAAAAGATCAAAGGAAAATCGTACCACTATTGTTATAGCAACTCCTCACTCTCGTGACTCGTTACTATATTGTACTCCAGATCTTGTTGAAATCATTCTCTCAAATAATATTCATATCAAACCTCAGAAGAGGGTAGCTAATAATCAATAGACGCAATAAAACAAGAGTATACCATAAAACTAAAAGATGAACAATTACATAGTTGGGAGGGCATGGTGGCTACTCCCAACCCAAGTTATGGATCTAGCATCTCATGGCACAAGATGAAAATAAATTACAACTTGGACCAATCATGGTAAGAAAAGAAAAGAGAAAACGTTCCATAGTTGTCAAGTCTAGAGGTCGATGGTCTAGGTTTAGATTTTGATCTCGACTACAGCCATTTGTCTCCAAAAATCGGGATCCTTTGTCTGACGGTGGCTGCTTGGTATTTATAGGAATATATGAGAAGTGTTAGGTTGTCCAGTAGAATTTATAGTCTTAACATTTAATGTGGTGGGACCGTTGATAGGTAGTATGTCGATCAATGTGTCGACATAAATGTCGACCAATGGCTGCTGCTACTGCTTGGTCGATGCAGAGATGAATGTCGAGGTGTTAGCTGTCGACCGAAACTGTCAAACAAGGCTGTCGAGGTGTTGGCTTTGTATGCTGATCGACACCACCAACATCATTTGTTGCTGGGATGTCGTGGTCGATAGTCTTTGTATTAATAAAACAGGTCGACAATCTCGCATTAACGAAAGACCTTGATGCCAGTGCAAGTAGCAGTCGAACAGCGTTTCGTATTCCTTGGAGGTCGATTAGTTCCTGAAAGAGCCGGAAGTCGATCCATGAATGCACCTCAACATTTGCATGGAGTTGTTGCATCAATTAGATAAATAAGACCGATCGTCATGATGGTCTTGCTCCTGTCGAGCAGCTATGAATATACGTACACGAGCTGGCCACGAGTAGCTGCCTCGATAGTTTTATTGGGCCGGCTGTTCTGTATTTAATTCAATGCTCTTCGCTGCTGTACATACATGGCCGCCGGTTATTAATCCATGCCCCAATGCACAAGTGCCTCAATGGCCTTTAGATAGATGCCCCAATGTACTGGTTTTGTTAAGAAACAGGCTGCACCTTGTTTAAAATGCTGACACGTGTTAAGTGAGTAAAATCCAGACCTTACCATTCAATGGGTAGAGACACGTGTAAATGAATCACAAAAGGAGCAGCCTACTCCTGAGAGAAACCGTAACAGCAAATCCGAACTCGTTGATGATGTATTGTCGACGTTTCTTTGGCATTAGCTATCAAGCATGTTATATTATTAATTTTGGTAGCCACACGTTGGCTGAAGGAAAGCGAGTGGTTGTTGAATAATTAAATGGGTGCGTCCTTTCTTCCTTTACTCACTTGCCGCGGTTGCAAGTCACAACTAATATGAGAGTCCAAGATAATTAATCCTTCCAAATAAATAGTTGGCAGCGAAGGATTTTCTTCCTTTGAAGTCCGCTTTTTCCCAATTGCCTTCTTCTTCAAGATTCACCAGTCTTTTGACATTAATTGGTCCAAGTAATCTGGTCAAAGCTTACAACTTTCTATTGCGGTCAGTTGTATTTATGAGTTTCTAAGTCCTTCAAATAATGTAAAACCGTCGGCTTATTTTCTTTGATTTCCACAACCATTTCAATGGACACAAATAAAGTGTGTTTTGCTTTACATGCAAGCCAAAAATACATTAATTAAGAAATTAAATTGAAAAATGGACAAAAGTTACAAAAAACTAAGAATTAAACAATTAAAGGCATATCATAGCTAATAAAGGTACAAAAATCAAGGCAAAACACATAGTAATATTGCACAAATTTGGGTGTTATCAAATGTCACATAGGCGCTCTTTGAGTGCAAGATTACAGAAGGAGATATAATAGAGACTCATGTGCTCAATATGATTAGACATGTCGAACACTAGAGGAATTGAGATTCTTTTTGAGCCTAGAGTTGGCCATGAATATGATTTTACAATAGTTGCCTTGATTATATAGCCAGTTTATCAAGTGTTATTACTAGAACAATATGGGCAAATAATTGTCAGAATTGCTTGGCATGTTGATAAATGTTGAAGCATGAATGAAGAAGGACAAATCCATGATGGTGATCAACAAAGTGGAGTCTAAGGACAAAAACAAAGCCAGGAAGAGTTCTGAGTCTAAGCAAAAATCCAAATCCTCATAACTCAAGACAAGAAAAATATAATGCAAAAAGAATATGTCCTTTGTACTTACAAGAATTCAGGAAGATGAAGCTAGGGATAGAGATCTCCGCCTCAGGTATATACATTATTGAGATAACTTTGTCTACTTCTTCATCTTGGGTACTAGATACTAGTTATGGATCTCACATATGTTCAAATATGCAGGATCTGAAAAGAAGTAAGTCTATAAAAAAAGGGTAAGGTTGAACTAAGCATCGCATACGGAGCAAGAGTTACTACCACTACAGTTGGAGCCTATAATTCATCTCTGTCTATGGGGCTTGTAATAAAGTTAAAGAACTACTATCTTGTACCTACCATTAATAAAAATATTATTTCTACATCTTGTATGGACAAGGATGGATATGAGTTTCATATAAAGAATGGCCAATGTTCTATTTTCAAAGATGAGATCTTTTATGGCAGTGTTTGAATGTCTTATGGTCTTTATTTGCTGGATCTAAAGAAATTTTTTTTATAACATTAATACCAAAATATTAAAACTTGATAACTCAAACAAAATATATCTTTGGCATTTTTCGTCTAGGGGACATCAATGAGAATCGCAAATCTAAACTCTATAAAAGATGGTTATCTAGACTCTTTTTATTTTGAATCAATAGAGACATGTGAGTCTTGTTTGTTGGGAAAGTTGACAAAGACTCCCTTAATTGGTGACAATGAGAGGGCTAGTGATTTGTTAAGACTCATACATACTGATGTATGTGGTGCTTTTAGAACGAATGCTAGATATGTTTATTAGTACTTCACTACCTTTAGTGATGATTTCAGTAGATATAGTTATGTTTACTTGACGAAACATTAGTTAGAAACTCTTGAAAAGTTCAAAGGTTTCACGAATGAAGTACATAACCATCTTGGTAAAATTATACATGCACTTCATTCTGATTGATTTGAAGAATACTTAAGCCAAGAGTTTGAGAACCTTATGCAAAATCGTGGTATTGTATCATAATGAAATCCACCTGGAACACCACAACACAATGGTGTATCAGAAAGAAAGAGTCGCACATTGCTAAACATGGTGCGAGCAATGATGAGTTTAGCTGACTTTCCCACTTCCTTTTGGGGTTATGCTCTAGAAACTGTTGTATTTACAGTAAACTGTATACCATCTAAATTGGTTCAAAAGACACCACATGAGATATGGTATGTGATGCATGCCAATGTTTCTTTCATGAAGATTTGGGGTTGTGAAGCTTATGCGAGAAAGCAGTTTCCTAAAAATATTGGACACAAATTGGTTAAATGGTATTTTGTTGGATATCCTAGGGAAACCAATGGTTTTATACCCAATCTGACAACAAAGTGTTTGTTGTCAGGGATAGTGTATTCCTAGAAAAGGAATTCATTTCCAAACAAATTCATGGGAGGAAGGTAGAACTCTAAGAAGTTTTAGACCAACAAGAAAGAATTGAACCTATAGAGGTACAATAGTAACATAGAGAGTCACAAACCATTGTGGAATCTCAAATTCCTCATATAACATAGGAACCTCGTAGATATAGTAGGACACACCTTGAGCCAAATAGATTTGGTTATCTTGTGCTCAAGAAGACAATGAGCCAGTCATTAATGATGAGTCAACTACCTATCTACAAGTTGTAAGGGTCCAAAATCGAAGAAATGGCTTGAGGCCATGAGATCTGAGATGGAATCCATGTACACCAACAAGGTATGGACCTTGGTGAATCCAACTGAAGGGGAAAAACCCATAGGGGCAAGTGGGTCTTCAAGAAGAAGACTAACATGGATGGTAATTTACAAATATACAAAGGTCAATTAGTTGCAAAGGGTTACAGACAAGTTTAAGGTGGTGACTATGGAAAAACCTTTTCTCCAGTTTCCATGGTTAAGCCCATAAGGATCATGTTTTCCATTGCGACTTATCATGACTATGAGATTTGACATATGAATGTTAAAATCACATTCCTTAATGGGAATCTTCGTGGGGATGTGTACATCACACAACCTGAGGGTTTTAAAAATCCAAGGATGCAAATAAATTATGTAATATACAAAGGATGGTCTATGGATTAGAAAAAGCATCTCAAAGTAGATGTCTTCAATTTGATGAAATAATGAAAGAGTTATGTTTTAGTCAAAATGAAGATGAATCATGTGTTCAAAAGAAGGTTAGTGGGAGCATGATTGTATTCCTCATATTGTATGTATATGACATACTATTGATGGGGAATGACACCTTACTTTACATATGGTAAAGACCTGGTTATGAAATATATTCTCTATGAAAGACTTAGGCGAAGCATCCTATATTCTAGGCATCAAGATTTATAGAGATAGATCTAGAAGACTTCTTGGCCTAATCTAAAGAACATACATTGACAAAGTGTTGAAAAGGTTAAATATGGAGAAATTAAAAGAGAGGAAACTTACCTATGTCTCATTGTATTAATATCTCTAGAGCATAATGTCCCAGTTCTTGTGAAAAATTGGAGCGCATGAGTAAGATTCCATATGCATCTACAATTGGATTTATCAAGTACATAAAGTTATGTTGTGACAACCCATCACACAAAATGTGACTACTCAGAACTTAAACATGATCAACCACTAATAAAACACATTAATTAAAAGAGGGTTAATAAAATGGATTAAATTTTCATAAACTTACTCGATAAACTTTGCATAAAAGCCCAACATCTTAGATTATTTGATAAATCTTATCAAAACCTCCTGATACATGCTCTGTGATCTTAGCCACAACATATACACAAGAGATGTCATCTACATGTACAACATCGAAATACTAAGAAAGTTCAAGCCGAAAAAACACTATATACAAAACTTTCCTGCCCGAACTTGCGAGTACATGGATGACTCTAGAACACACTACACATCTAATAAACTATCCATCTATGATCCATTCCACTAGATCCTCCTCATTGCCACAAGCCTACTACTACTATTGACTATCACCTAAAAATATTGTGGTGACCCACAAATGAGACCCATGTCCTAGCGAGAGATATAACTCACAAAAATGTTTATTGAATGCAACAAGTTATGTAATTAAACATGTTAAGTAAATCAAGCAGATTAAGCATATAAACACATTAAGAAACAAAAAGGAACTATCAACCATAAGGGATTTATTACGAGTAAAACTAATTAAAGTCTTAGCAACTAGCATTATTCTCATTTACCAGATGTATATATTATCATGAGCATAACCATCATCACGAGCCTAATTAGCATCATAAATATCGCTAACAAAATGAGCATATTTGAATAGTAGGAACATGTATGTCAATATAGCATGTCTACAATAATAAACAAAACTGACAGTATAAGCATGTCTAACAATATACCATATCTAACAACATAGGCATCTCTAATAGAATAACATATCTTAACAATCTAATATGTCAAACATGATAAGCATATCTACATGATGAGTAGTGATAACAACCTAAGAATAACTATAAACATGAGCATGATTAGTAATATGAACATATCTAACTACATAGGCATGATTAAAATTATAAGCAATTCTAAAAATTTAAGTATAACTATTAGTATAGGCATGTCTACAACATAGTCTTATCTATCTTCTCTTAAAAGTGTTATACATCATCTTTATGTGAGAAGGGAAAATGAGGGTTATCATCTAATGTGAAGTGTTATTTATATTCCTAATATATATGCTATACATATGTATACATCTTTTATTTATGCCCTAAGGATTTGAGTCATCCCAACTAAATCCAACTGACCACTGCTAAGTCAAAATTAATGCCATATGAGGTCTATTGAAAGAGCCAAAATCCATAATCTCACCTCCACCTCTCGGTCAGTACGAGAGACGTCGTAGAGACATAATAGTCAACAACCACTAGTGTTATATAGTCAAGTTGAAAAACCTAGCCTACCTTAGTATAGGCCACAATGCTAGACACCAGGGTATGAAGCCCTGCTACAGGGTTACAACCACAATTATCCTCTAGTCACTTCACATACATATAATCATAGAGACATGACCAAAACCATTCTCAAAATACTTGGGATCAACGTGTCAAGGACACACAGTCACTTGCACCTCACATACTCAACAATATGCGCTCTAGGTTTCCCTTAGGAGTACTTGTTTCACCATCCAACAAGTATTGACACTAGAATGTATCAATTTCCAGGGAAACTACATGATTAAGGTTTCATTTTGATTAATTAAGTGGATTGAGTGAATTATGGCTGAATCAAACAAGTGGACATACATATGCTACTTCATTTATAACAAGCATTTGATATATAATGACTCTAGACGATCTAAAATGTATTAGACATATTCCTTATTACAATAAGTCATTATACAATTTCATTTCCATTCATGACTTTGCTTGTCACCAACACAAGATATAAATCCTTATCACATTTTTGCAGGGTACCAACCCTTATTACATCATGAAGATGATTACACCTCCATTAGGGTTCAATCATGCCCAAAGGTCATTCGAACCATTACATTATCTCTTGTAAGAGCATCATCACCTTTACATGCCTCATCAAGGCTCAACTACCATCACATACATGTAACATATAATTTTTGGCTTAACATTGAACATAAAAAAAAATTAGAGTTACAATAATATAGAGACAGAAAATGCTCCATCATTATATTAAATTCACCAGGAAACTAAGCAACATCTTTATATTCTTTAATTAAGATTAAGGCTCAACAACTTAACCAAATTAGGGTTTCTAAAGCATAAATTATATTGAATCCCTAGTTCTTATTATTTCCAATAAATCTTAGCAGAAAAGGCATTCCTTTATTATAACCATATGCAATGGAACTAGGTATAATTTACCACCATCATTTAGTTGTAATAGGATTAGAGTTAACAATGCAAGTTGACTTAACATTATAGATCAACACTTTAGAATAATTTTAGGTTTATATTCATTTGAGGGCAAGGGTAAGACTACCTAATCATGGGGCTCAAAACCATTAATCCTAACTCATCAAAACCCCAACATCAGGTGCAATAAACACAACCCATTGAATCATAGACCACAAATCAGACCGTCAGATTCAAGGAAATTAAAACCATTGCATCATGTATATAAATCGTCATCATTGAATCACAATTGCATAAAAAATAACTGTCTAATAAGAGCATCAAACCCAAACCTTCCAAGTATAAATCCTGACCCAAGACCTTTGGATGTTAGATAGGTAAAACCATATGACACAAAACATGTAAAAACTTGAGGCATTCATCTAGTAAAAGCATTGAGTTATGACTTCAAAAAACCATGTATCAACATCGGGTGTGAGTCCTAAACTCACCATCAATTGTGGGTGTGGGCTTCTAGGCTCACCATTTTTTTCAAAAGCAAGGAAACTTGTCAAGTTAGATACTAGTGAAGCCATCATTTGTCTTAGCCAAGCAAACCATTGATTGAGAAACTAAGTGAACCGTCGATCTAATACTTAGATAAAATAGTCCATGACCTCTTATGATGACCATCGATTGTGAACTTGAAGAGTACCATTGACCTTACACTTGGAGAAATAAGCAAATCAACAATTAGGATAGCCATCGATTGTGAACCTACTGAGACCATCGAATTAGCCATTGACAGAGCATCAAAACCATATAATGTGAGAGGAAACAAAACCATCAATTTTAAGAAAAAAAGAAGATCCAAAATAGAATCTAAGTAACCTACATTGGTTGGCACAAGGAGCCCGACCATTGAGTTTTGGAAACAAGAGAATATCAACTCAAAACATTAGAGAGAAGCCATTGTTTGAGAGAGAAATAAGACCATTGACTTGAAACACTTGGGAAAGCATCATGACATTCGTTTCTCAAACATAAGAGAGCCCAAAATAGAAGATAAATACAAACCATTAATTGGCACAAAATGGTCGTACCATACAACATCAAAGCCAACTATCGGATTGAAACACAAGGATGGAAAAATCTGCTCAAAAACCTAGGAAGAACCATTGTTCATGGGGCTTAAGATAACCATCGATCATTCTGTGGAGAAGGAAATATAATAATCATTTCTTGAGATAAGTAAAGTCTTCAAAATAGTAACTAAGGTATCACCAACTTTTCTTCACCAAATTCAAACCATCGGGTCACACAACAAGAAAGAAATCAATTCAAGGCACCAAAGAAAACTCTATTATTTGTACAATTAAGAACCATTATTTACTATGGTTATGGAAACCATCAAACATCCAGAGATAAGAGTAATATAACCATTATTTTATTGGTCTTCTAAAAAGGTCATAAAGAAAGTAACAAGGCACACCCATCATTCTATATAAGGAACTAACCATTGGATCATGAGAAAAGATAGAAATGAGCTCAAAAAGGTTTAGGACAACCATCAATTTCCACAACAACATCACCATAAATTCATGTCTAGCAAGGTCTAAAGCTCATTTCTCAAAATAGAGAATGTGCACAAGATTAAGGAGAGTAACTAAAAGATTATCTACTCATAAATCATCATATATATGCACAAGTTATCTAAGGATTCGAATTTACTACTCATTACTATATTTTAGAGAAAGATGTGTTCATGGCAAGTTAAGAGTAAGAAATAAAAATAGAGAAAGTTATATAACTCGCCTATAGGATGAAGTTGCAGATCTAAATAGAAAGAAAATTGAGAAGGAAAGAAGAATCCCATCTTTGAGCTTCTCCATCCATCCAAACTAGCTTCATCTCCAAGAACAAGAAACCCTAGATCAAAAGAAGCAAGAAAAAGAGTGTCTTTCACGTTTCTAGCACAAACCCAACCATGGGAACCATGGATATGACCAAGAAGAAGAGAGAGAAGGGTGGGACAGAAAGGGAAACAAAGCTAAGAGAGATCTTACTTGCTTAGGCCAAGAACAAACTAAGGAAGCTCCACAAGCTTGAAGAAAGGGTAGATCTGAGATCTATGTGCACATGCAAGTAGATTGAACATGCTCCATCCACCTTGGGCTCCTTCTTCTCCACCAAGAAGGGAGGATGAGCTCCAAGAAGTAGGGAATAAGAGAGAATGATATGGGTGGGTAAAGGATTCATTGGCATGCTAGGAGGAAAGTATAAGAGGCTAAAAGGGAGATAGAAGGAAGAGGTAAGGTGTCTAGACAATATTTCCAAGTTTCCAAGGTCAAGAGCATCTTTTTCATGCAAACCAACAGCTCAAAGTTAGTGGAAAGTCAGGAGGCCCATTGAAAATTGCTTTCTAGGTCAGCCCACAACCCCTCTCACAAGAAAACCCATCGAATTTATCTTTTTTTTAGATAAGGTAAAATATTACTAGAACACCAAAAAGAGTATAGGAGTATAAACCACCCTGTATACTTTACATGGTCACTTAAGACCCCACATCAAAATGACCTTGGATTTAACCCTTGTGATGGTACCCATGTTCACTTTACAGAGCCACACCAGATTATGTACAAAAGCATCAAAAAATTGGAATTTATCCCTCTCCCTCTTCCCATGAGTTCTACTATTTCTCTCATGCCAGATGTGGTATATAAGGCCCGACCAAATGAGCCCAGTGAAACTCCTCATGTGGCTATCACCTTTGGTTAAATCCAAAATCCACATCATGCTATCCAGAAGGCTAGTGGGCAGGTTACCACCCCACTTGAGTTTAAGTGCACACCAGGTCCAAAGGTACTTAGTGTAATCACACTCAAAAAGAAGATGTTGATGAATTTCATTATCTTGAAGATAGAGCGGGCAAGCACTAATCGTCACAGTAGCCCATCTATTATTTTGTCCCTAGTAGGAAGCCTACCAAGGATTGCCATGTATGTACATAAGCTCAACTTGGGGCAATGGATCTTGCTCCAGAGCAGCTAATCCCAGGGGACTTGTGGTTGGTTATGATTAATCTTCCAAGGTCTACAACCCTCAACCACCGTCCAGCTCCCACTACTACACATATAATCCTATTTGTATTGATACCAAGCATAGCACATCTTACGCCAAATCCTAGAACAGGAAGCCATACAAGGTCCCCCATTTTACTTCGACTTTCACTTTATGAATCACTTATTCAATTACAACATAAATTGTCAGGGAGGAGTGGTTCAGGTGGTTCGACACGGTTTCCCCTCATGAATGGACCCAAGTTCGAAACCAAGAAGTCGCTTCCGAAATGGTACCCATCGTACATGTCGGCCAACTGTGTGCTTTAACCGGTTCCCGCGTGTGCGGGGCGCTCAGGGCCCGAGAGTTTTACGCTGTCTCGGGGGTGTCACAAAAGTGGCGCTTCTATGAGGGCGGTTCTCTCGATGATAAAAAAAATTACAGCATAAAAAAAATTATTGAGTAGTCTACTCCTTTAGGTAATACTAGAAAGGAGTAGGGACACTCTAGACATGGTAATTTACACATCAACCCTATATTTTAGATAATTTACAATTTGTACCACAATTGATGCACAAAGCACTTAGCATTATTCAAACAAGTTCTCACTTAGAATTTAGCCTTTCCACAAGCCACCACTTAGCATCATTCTCTCTCTCATGATGTTTAGAACACTTAGAGTACATTCAACATGTGAGATTTGCAACATAACCCCTCATCTTGGTTAAATTGCACTTTACACTCAGACTACTACATAATGCACACATAGTTTGCAAATAACCCAAAGGAACCAGACATGATAATTTTTCATCATCCGGCTCGAGCAAGAATCAAAAGAATGCCAGAAGAAGAAATGATCAAAAGAGTCATATTTGCTAGAGAATTGGGAGTTCCTATTGTAACAAGCAAGAACCGTAGCGTATTCTCATCCAGGAACTCCAAGTCGTATCTGGTTTTCTCAAGAACTCATTAACTCTTCTAGACTTGGCTTCCCACATGATATCTAAGGGGTCCATCAACCCCAGCCCGCCACTACGTCTAGGTTGAGAAACCTCCATCCATCCAACACCATGATGCCCGCCATTCCACAAAAACACAACCATAATCGATCTGCACTTCCCCAAAATGAACTCTAGTATGTCCACAAGCCTACACCAGTATCTGACCATGCTGGTAAGGATGGTTTTGATGAGCACTGCCCTGCCCGCCATGGACACTTTCAGACCACTCCACTTCTCAACCTTTAGACAAAGGTTGTCCAAACAAGTTTGGAAATTAACACCTCTTCCCACTCCTCCCAAAGTGGGCACTCCTAAGTACTTGGTTGGGAAGCACCTGATTTCCAACCGGATAGCCTCCTTCAACCTTCCTCTCCTGGCATCGCACAATTTCATCAAGAAGACCTGTGATTTGATATCAATGATATGCAAGAAAGATAAATATGCAAATAACTCAAAAATGGTTCTGACTAGGATGTGCCAATACAAAAAACATAATATCATCAACAAATATCATGTGATTCATAACTTTGGTACCCTACACCATATATGTTTTGATACTCCCTTCTTTTTTAGCTTTACCAAAAAGGTAAGTTAGATTCTCCATAATGATAGTAAAGAGAAGAGGCAACAATGGATCACCATGCCTTAAGCCATTAGAGGCTCTAAACAAACCATTAGGGATGCCATTGACCAACACTGAGAAGGAGGTAGTCTGAATGCATGGACTCAGAATGTTGGTGAAATGGGTGGAGAACCCCATGGCACCCATAGAGCTCCACAGCCCCTCCCAAGATACATGGTCATAAGCTTTAGATATGTCCACTTTGATACAAGCCTTCTTCGCACTTCCCTTCACCTAGAACTCTCACAAGAACTCAGTATCTAGGAGAGCATTGTCAGAAATAGATCTACCCCTCACGAATGTAGCTTGATTAGGAGACATAATCACAGGTAGAATGCTCTTTAACCTATGATCCAGAAGCTTGGAGATGATTTTGTAAGTCACGGAGAAGCAAGCAATAGGATGAAATTCACTCATAGAAGCAACATCATTCTTCTTAGGAATCAACCTGATGAAGGAATGGTTGACTTGTTGCACCATTCTCCCTCCCACTAGAAATCATCTGACCGCATTGCATATCTCCCTTCCCACAATGTGCCAACAACTTTGAAAGAATTTGGCATTAAATCCATCAGGCTCCGGGCTTTTAGAAGCACCAATGGAGAAGGTAGCCTCTTTAATTTCCTCATCAGTAGCCAATTTCAATAGGTCAGAATTCATATTATCAGTGACTCTTTTATCTAATAAGGACACCCTATTCACCGTATTATCCTCACTATAATATAACTTAGTAAGGTACCCCACAACCATCTCCTCCACTTTGACCACTTCATCCACTAAACCCCCCTTCGCGTCAATTAGGTTGTGGATATGATCCCTCATATTATTTCTCTTCACCGCATCATGGCAGATCTTTGAATTGCAATCCTCATCTCTAAGCCATTTAAGTATGCATCTTTTCCAACCCGAGAACCCATGGGATTTCTCAAGTTGAGTGACTCTCTTACTAGCCTTCTCCTCAACTTTCATATATCCTGGGTCAGCGGGATTCATTCTGAGATTAGTTGTCGCCTTGTCATAAACCTCTCTATCTTCCTTAATAAGATTGGGTAAATCAATAAGGTTACTAGACCAGGCATTCAAAGCATTTTGACCTTCTTTAACTTATCTGTCACCACAAATAGAGGGTTGCCTATAACCCTCGCATTCCAAGCCTCCTTGACCATTGATGCGATGATTTTGAGTCGCATTTATAGACTTGTTTGATAGGTGTTTTATGCATTTATTAGTCATTTTCATGGTTAATGTTGCATAATTCATTCACTTTGGTCTATGCTACTTATTTATGTCAAATTCCCTTTATTTAAGCATTTTGAGTATTAATTATCAAAAGAATATATTTTGTGTGGATTTATGTGGTTTCGTGTGTTAATTTCAGGAAAAACAAGTATCTGCTGCTGTCGATACCATCGACGGTGGTCGATACCATCGACCGGACCACAGGTTGCCAGCTGCAAGGACCAGAAGAAAGTTGATACTATCGACAGGGATGTCAATGGTATCGAGATACCATCAGGTTGCTGGCGAAGAAGTGTGTCGATACTATCGACCAAAATGTCGATACTATCGACTGGTGGAGCTACAGCGACACAAAATGACAAAACCGTCGCTACAGGTCCGTCGATACCATCGACCCTTGTCGATGGTATCAAGATGACATCAGGCGTAAGATGAAAGAAAAGAAAGATTGTCGCCATCACGCTAGGTCGATACCATCGACCCGCGTCGATGGTATCGACACCGTCAGATATGAGTTAGTTTCAGATTAATCTTAATCGGACGGCTGTGGTTAATTGGTGACCTAATTCGGGAAATATACCTAATGACGACACCCTTGACTGGGGGAGGACGTCATTAGTTGTTGCACGCATCCTGGAGAGAAAAGGAGAGAAGAACGGAGCACGCCCCAGCCGATCCAGACGCTGAAGAAGACAAATTCCACCACCGAAAGGCGGGTCGATTGAATCTTCTCCGTTCAGGGGTTTAATCACTCAATCACATTTTTCTTCATGTTGCCCTTTTTCCTCTCCACATTGTATTCTGAGATGAACATGTGGGGCTAATCCCGTTTGTCTTTAGGACCAGGAGTAGCCCGGGGATTCATTGTATGATGATATTATAATAGTAATTCATATCTTATCTCTTAAATCCGTGGTATAATTTCATTTTCTCTAATATATTGTTATGTTTGATCACCATAATAATAATATAATGCCCTTAATTGCTTTGAATGAAGAATTAATGGTTGAAAAGAGACGGAATTTACATTAATTGACAAATCCCTTGAACAAGGCGGTGTAATATTAATGGTGGATACTGAGAGGTCATTTTTAATGCACCTAGTTTAGGGTATAGGTTACTACGATGGTGGAACCGACCTAGACATAGGTAGTGAATTGTACCACGACAATGGGCAATTCTGATTTCAGGCCACTACCCGGATAGAGAGATAAAATTGAGTAGCTATATAGAATTTAATACAATGAAAACCCGCGGTGAAACTGCAATCCTAAAGATCTCCTTTTGAATTGATTAAATCAACATTTAATCGATTGCTTGTTCTATTTTTTTTTTATTTTCTTTTAATTTTAACAACAACTCTCAACTATTTAATCGGCTTAGCTGATCGTGAGTAGTTAGTAGGAGTCTCCGACAATTTCACGTATCCCTGAGTTCGACTCGGGCCTCAGAAAGGCCTGTACTACTTCGACGCGTTCACTTGCATTTCTGCACACGATAAATTTGCGTCAAGTTTTTTGGCGCCGTTGTCGGGGATACGGCGAATTGTTGGCACTTCGAGTGTTGTAAGCGACCACTCTAGGCCACATTTTTATTTTTTTATAATTTTAGAAAATAAATTCATAATCTATTTTATAAAAATTTGCAATCGTCAAGCACTGTACTAAATTTAATTTTTCTATTTGCAGGTACGGTGCATGGTGCAAACGCGTAGTACAGACTACAGAAGGCACGTACCAGAGGTTCCACTGACGGGACCTGACGACGAGGAAGGCCACAATAAAGACCATTTAGAAGAAACAGACTCAGAACATGAACAAGAAGAGATGGACGAGCCACAGACAATATGGGAGAAGATCAAGGCTTCTTCCTCATCTGCTTCCAAGGGGCCGATCAAGAAGCAAGCGGTGAATATTCCGACATACAAGATTGATCTGGCTTTAATCAACTTGGTGAAGTCTAATGCTTTCCATGGGCTCAAAAATGAAGACCTCGTCGCGCACATAAGTCAATTTGTAGAGAATTGTGATATGATAAAAATCGACAGATTTCCACAAGATGTGCTCTACTTGAAGCTCTTCCCTAGTTCTCTAGTTGGAATTGCGCGTGAATGGTTAAATAACCTGGACGATGAATACGTGGAGTCTTGGGACCACATGGTGGAGGTTTTCTTCGAGAGGTTCTTTCCGCCCGAGAAGACCAATGACATGATCAGCAAGATCCACAACTTCACCCAACAAGCAGGAGAGACCTATTCTGAGACCTAGGAAAGGTTTCAGATCATGCTCAGGCGATGCCCGCATCACGGGCTTGATAAGGAGACACAAGTCAAGATCTTCTATTTTGCTCTCTCCGAGCATGATAGAAGCAACCTCGATTCAGCCAGTTCTGGATTCGTCTTGAATAACACGGAAACTAGATGCTGAGAAATCTTAAAGAACATGGCCAACAAACAATCATGGGGCGAAAGAGGCGTTGTGGAGCAGGTTCGAGTAGCAGGTGAATCTATAGCAATAAAGGAGATGAATGACAAGTTATATCTTCTAGCCAAGAAATTGCTAGCCAAGGAAGATGCATCCGAGGATGAGGAAGCCCAAGTCAAATTCATGCAACAACAGGGCTACAGGAATAATGACTATTCATGGAGGAAAGACAAAAAGTTCTCATGGAAGGATCCTAATAACTTCCTACAAGATCCAGAGGCAAAGCCACAACCAAGGACTGAAGATAAGAGCACCGAATTGCTTAGTCAAATGGTGCAGCAGAATCAGGAAATGATGACTATGTTTGGTAAATAAATGCAGTCTCAGGGTGACATCTTGACCAAATTTGGGCAGACGCTGCAAAGCCATGGAGCACAAATGCGGGCGTTAGAAACCATCGTGACCCAGATCTCAAATGAAGTGGCGGCCATCAAGCACTCTAATCAGCAGAGACAGGTCAGGAATGCAGATGTGGTCCAAGCACATCATCAAGTTAAATACATGTCTGTGATCAATGAGGAAGAACCCCAGGTGGCAGAGATAAAGGATCAAAGAAAAATGATGTTTGATACGGAGGCTACACCGGTAATACCATATCCTCGCAGTCATTATGGACTTCCAGGCGGATACACTCCTTTCAGGAAATCTTGCCAAGAGCCCATGATGGTTGTGTCCCCACCTAGGCAAGAAGAGCAAGTGAAGGTCGTCTGTCAAGGTGCGGATACATCCATTGCGAGAGAGGAGCCACAACAAGTTATACTTGTTGATGATGTTCTGAAAAAGTCCACGCCAGAGGGAGTCATTGAAGCAATCTTAGGGGAGCTGGCCCCGAAAAGCTCATATGTGCCACCTCATAAGCGTGTTAATGTGGAAGTTCTGTCAAGTCTGGACAACTCTAAGCCGAAGAAAGAGCATCGACATTATAGGAAATTCTTGGAGATGTTCAGAAAACTTCATATTAACATTCCGTTAGTGGAAATGATTGAGAAGATTCCCACTTACGGGAAGTTTATCAAAGAAATCATCAACAAGAAGAGACGGATTAAAGACACTGATGTTTGCCGGATGAATGAAATGGTGAGCTCAATCATCCAAGGGAGTTTACCACAGAAGAAGAAAGATCCAGGGAGTTTTTATATTCCATGCTCGATAGGAGATCAACACTTTCCACGAGCTCAGTGTGATTCGGGCGCGAGCATAAATCTCATGCCACTCTCCACATTTAAAAAGCTTGGGTTAAAGGACATGAAGAAGTCATCGACAACCATTGAATTGGATAATGGATCTATTGTAAGGCCATATGGAGTTTGCGAGGATGTACTCGTCAAAGTGGACAAGTTCATTTTTCCAGTAGACTTCGTCATCATGGATATGTCGTAGCTTCAAAGTTGCGAGATGCTACTAGGTAGGCTGTTTCAAGCAACGACCGATGTAGTCACTGCATTTGGGCGAGGTACGTTGACATTGGGGATCGGTCAAGATCAGGTGGAGTTAAAGCTACCGCATGATTCTTTGAGCACCTTCTCCAAAGTACCGAGTGGATGAAAGGCTTCAAATCGTCTAGCCTAAGACGTTAAATAAGGGCGCTTGTTGGGAGGCAACCCAACCATTGGTACTTTAGTTTAGGTCCTTTACATTCGTAGTTTGATTTGTTTTCACTTAGTTTTTTTGTATAAAAAAGATACCGTGATCATTTGCTACATGTGCAGGGATGAGGTAGAGTCGATACCATCGACCCTTGTATTGATGGTATCGACCATGGTACAGGTTGGCGACTGCAGGAATCGCACTGCGTCGATACCATCGATGGCCTCGTCGATGGTATCGACATACCAACAGGCAGATTGCAAGCAGAAGTCGATGGTATCGACATGGGTGTCAATACTATTGAGATCTCTGAAGATTTTCAGAACAAATCATCTCAGGAAAGTCGATACCATCGACAGGCGTGTCGATGGTATCAACACATTCATGCAAAGAAGGCGGCGTCCGGGCCTCGCGAGGGTTTACCCTAATCAGAGAGTCGATACTATCGACCCGTGTCGATAGTATCGACGCGCCATGTCAATGATCCACGAGGGCAGATCAATGGCGATCGCAGCAACACATAGTTCGATCTGGGGGACACGTCGATACCATCGACCCACGTCGATAGTATCGACGCGTCAGCAATTTGGGCCCCGCAGATCCAGCCATCGACAACCGTTGATACAGGCAGAGGTACGGATCATGTTACCCAAGTCGATACCATCGACTCACGTCGATGGTATCGACGGGTGAATAGTAGCGCCGACTACAGATATATAAGCAGAGTATTTGCGTCAGATGACATCAAACCTCTAGTGTAATCTTCCTCCACTTGTGCCGAGCGTATTCCAGAGTTGTTCAAGCCCGAAGACGAGCAACACCGAGCAAGTTCTTCATCGAGCAGAGATTCGCTTCTCCGATCTTCACCGAGCTCCCTCGCTATTCCCTTTTCTTTTGACATCATGGTGCACGTAGCTGGTGCATCATCGTCACGCACGAACCCGATGGACATCCAGGAGTTCGTGCCACCTTCGACTGCGTCATTTGCACGCCCGCGGCTGATTCATCCATCCGCAGAGGTGAATAAGATATACGAGGAGATTTTGAAGAGGAAGATTGAGCCGACCTGTTATGTTGAACGGGACACCATCCGCAACCTGGGGTTCGACGCCAATGTTGCCTACGTGCTGAAAGGACAGGCCCGACACACGGAAAGACGGCCTGATGAGTTGGAGTACCACGCTGATGGCCAGTCGTTCTTCGGCGAGTGGCCCATGTACAAGGAATTGGTGGCTGAGTTCATGGTGTCACTGGACGTCTGTGTCGTTCCCAACGACGTCATAGCCACCGACCACGAGTGGATCAAGGGTCGGGTGTCTTTTCGACTGTATAACAATGACTACACCATTACACTCTGGCAGTTCAACGCGATCTTCAACTGGAATCACTCGCGGTCCGACTATCGGCAACCAGACAATTGCACCGACTACGACATGATCTTTGCCGAGCTGGTTACGGTGCCACTGAGCAAGTTCGTAAGCTACCATAATGTTGCGGTAGCTGATTTCGAGCACCCCTTCATCCGGATACTGCACCGGATGCTCAGTTCTACATTGTTTGCTCGGGGTGATTTGGCCCTCAGCAAGTTTCAGGAGACAGACTTATTCTTCTTGTATAAGCTCCCGAAGCATCAAGAATGCAATTGGGGCGCCTTCTTTTTGCAGCGAGTTTTGGCGGTGAAGAGGAGTACAAGGAAAGCGCCGATTCATTTTGGCGGACTCATCACAAAGTTGGCTTCTTATCTTGGTTTGAATTTCCAGCAGCTTACTCCTCTATCCACCAGGAGCAAGGTGAACTTGCAACATCTACACCGCTCCAACCTCATACTTCTTCGAGATGGTTTGGCGTATGCGCACTGCCACATCAACCATGCTTACCAGGAATGCTCGCTTCCCGATCCGGTCTTCAACATCGAAGGGGCGCAACACTTCCGATGGCCAATCATAGCCATCACTGACTCCGATGAAGACGGCGGCAACGACGATGACAACGACGATGACAACGACAATGACGACGAGGCTGGAGAGGAAGAGGAGGCATTCACACCTCTTCGGGCACGTGTGGCACCACGGAAGCGTCCTTGGATGCATCCGGGTGCATCTTCATCATCTCAACCTCCACCACCACCACCACCCTCGTAGCCAAGCGAGGAAGCATATTCTATGCAGGGCATGTATGCTATGCTGCAAGACATTCAGCAGACACAGCAGTAGCACATGATGATGTATGCCGGTATTCAGGACACTACAAACTGGCTACTAGACAATCAAAGGGCAATGTTCGAGAACAAGCGTCTTCTCCTTGACAACCAACAACAAATTCATGATCGGTTGCAATGGATGGAGATGCAATAGGAGCCCTTCTATGACAACTATTGGAGCCAAAATTACTTTGGAGGCTATCCACAACCTCCAATTAGGGCCCAGTTTCATCCAAGCTTCTAGGGGGAGTATCCGTCTTGGGACCCTACGGCTCCGCAGTACCCACCTCCACCTGATGAGTAAAAGCGGTATCTCTGTTCCAACCTTTAAGATTGTTTTTTACTATGAGGCCATAGTCGAATTCAAGCTTAGGGGGGGTGGTGGAACAGTTCTATCTTTCATTTTCTCTGTTTTTAGTTGTATTTTTTTTGTTTCCTGTCATTTGTTTTCTGCAATCTTAGTTGTTTTAGGATCCACATTCTATCTAGTGTAATCGTGGATGTCTTTATTCTTGAGTCATCTCAGTTGCATGTGCATGGGGAATTAAGGGAAATCTAAAAAATTTTGAGTGTTTGCAAGCTTGAGTGTTGTTCAACCTTGATCACTTAACTTAGAAAATGATTGGTTTTGTCAACTTTAGAACAGAAAATCACAATTGTATATTCCTAATGATTCATGAAAGTGGACGGAATTGGTTGTTTGAGTCTAAACTGACCAAATGATAATGAGACTTTAATTTGAAGTAAGAGAGAAAAACCTCTTAACTACTACACAGGTCAGTAAGGAGGGACACATAATATTTTTTTCAAAGGTTCAGTCAATTAGTCTTGTGATCTGTCCACCTCATTGCTTTTCACAATCCACCAAGATTTGGAAGTAAAGTACGGTTTTAACCTTTTTGATTGCATGGCATGTAGATAGGATTTGCATTGCAACCATTTTCATATGTTTTGCATGAAAAATAAAATAAAAAGATTAGAATAGGTATACATGCACATTACCCTTAGGTGCATGTCATGTAGTTGCATTCATAACTTTTATGCATAAAGTATATCATGTACCTCATTTATTCTTTAATGGTGAATTTAATTGTTCCATACCTTCTAAATAGTGCAAATATTCAAGTTATGCAGAAAAAATAAGCCCAATAAGTATTCATTGACAATTATGGATATAAGGGTTTGAAGGGAAAAAAAAAGAGAAAAATCTCGAAAAAAAATATCTGAAATTGAAAAAAAAATTATTCAGAAGCAACTAGAATAAGAAGGAGAAAGGAACATAATCTCACCTACATTTTAAGATGAGTGAGTACATGATGTAGCTTAATTAGATATCCATCTCATTTTGAGATGGAATGTTAGTGCATGCATCATTCCACCCAATCTTAGGCATTAGAGCATTTTTATTTTTATGCATGTTGAAATCATATAATACTTCCACTTCTTCCATGAGCCACCTATTTCATCCACCCGTTGCTCAGATTGGTAGGCCACTGTGAATTTCTCCTAACTAATTAATATCAGGAGAACTGCTTCCATGTAGATGGTAGTTAGGATGAGCAACGTAGTATAGAAGATCACAAGATGCACTAAGTCTGGACCGGCAAATTTTATTATGTTAACTGCCTTATGTGATAGTGTTCATCAGTTTGAGGTTAATATCTTTTATGGATTATTACTATCACCTTTAGGGTAATTATCATTCTGTGGTTAGCAAGGGCCGGTATGCGAATGTCCGGTGATAGTCAAATGGGATGTATGTTGTGATGCTTTGTTCTTTAGTTGACTCTGGCAATTCTATTCTAAGGTTTAGTTGCTCGAGAGCGAGCAATGATCAAGCTTAGGGGAGTTTGATGCGATGATTTTGAGTCGCATTTATAGACTTGTTTGATAGGTGTTTTATGCATTTAGTAGTCATTTTCATGGTTAATGTTGCATAATTCATTCACTTTGGTCTATGCTACTTCTTTATGTCAAATTCCCTTTATTTAAGCATTTTGAGTATTAATTATCAAAAGAATATATTTTGTGTGGATTTATGTGGTTTCGTGTGTTAATTTCAGGAAAAACAAGTATCTGCTGTCGTCGATACCATCGACCGGACCACAGGTTGCCAGCCACAAGGACCAGAAGAAAGTCGATACTATCGACAGGGATGTCGATGGCATCGAGATACCATCAGGTTGGTGGCGAAGAAGTGCGTCGATACTATCGACCAAAATGTCGATACTATCGACTGGTGGAGCTACAGCGACACAAAACAACAAAACCGTCGCTACAGGTTCGTCGATACCATCGACCCTTGTCGATGGTATCGAGATGACATCAGGCGCAAGACGAAAGAAAAGAAAGATTTCTGCCATCACGCTAGGCCGATACCATCGACCCGCGTCGATGGTATCGACATCGTCAGATATGAGTTTGTTTCAGATTAATCTTAATCGGACGGTTGTGGTTAATTGGCGACCTAATTCGGGAAATATACCTAATGACGGCGCCCTTGACTGGGGGAGGACGTCATTAGTTGCTGCACGCATCCTAGAGAGCAAAGGAGAGAAGAACGGAGCATGAGAGCACGCCCCAGCCGATCCGGACGCTGAAGAAGATGAATTCCACCACCGAAAGGCGAGAGAATGTGTATTCCACGCTAAGGATTGATTGGATCTTCTCCGTTCAGGGGTTTAATCACTCAATCATGTTTTTCTTCATGTTGCCCTTTTTCCTGTCCACATTGTATTCTGAGATGAACATGCGGGGCTAATCCCCTTTGTCTTTAGGATCAGGAGTAGCCCGGGGATTCATTGTATGATGATTTTATAATAGTAATTCATATCTTATCTCTTAAATCAGTGGTATAATTTCATTTTCTCCAATATATTGTTATGCTTGATCACCATAATAATAATCTAATGCTCTTAATTGCTTTGAAGGAAGAATTAACTTTTGAAAAGAGACGAAATTTACATTAATTGACGAATCCCTTGAACAAGGCGGTGTAAGATTAATGGTGGATACCGAGAGGTCATTTTTAATTCACCTAGTTTAGGGTATAGGTTACTACGACAGTGGAACCGGCCTAGACATAGGCAGTGAATTGTACCACGAAAGTGGGAAATTCTGATTTCAGGCCACTACCCGGATAGAGAGATAAAATTGAGTAGCTATATAGAATTTAATACAATCAAAACCCGCGGTGAAACCGCAATCCTAAAGATCTCCTTTTGAATTGATTAAACCAACATTTAATCGATTGCTTGCTCTATTTTATTTTTATTTTCTTTTAATTTTAATAACAACTCTCAACTATCTAATCGGCTTAGCTGATCACGAGTAGTTAGTAGGAGTCTCCGACAATTTCACGTATCCCTGAGTTTGACTCGGGCCTCACAAAGGCCTGTACTACTTCGATGCGTTCACTTGCATTTCTGCGCACGATAAATTTGTGTCAACCACCCCTTCAAACGAGGGCCAGGACAACTAATGGTTTAGAAACCTGAAAGGATGATTAACATGGTGTTATGGTAAATTTGACTTCCATCCACGAGTGGTCACTATTGGGATGACATCCCAGCTTGAGAGCAGCCTCAGGGAACACCTTATGTCAGGCTACATTCATTGACCTACGATCAAGATTACTAGAGATTCTTCTGACCATGATACTTTTATTATGCCACGTGATGAGACCACCCTTCATATTGAGTTCGAAGAGTCCAGTAGCATCAACAACTTCATTGAAACATCTCAGGATTGAATATAATATAGGAAACCCACCCCCATTTCTCTCTGGCTCTTCTGACTTGATTAAAGCCCCCAACCACCAATTGAGGTAAAGCTTGTTGGGTCGACTCTACCAAGGTATCCTAGAGCCTTCTCCTATCCATCTCCAAATTGGATCCATACACAGCTGACAACACACAGTGGAAGCCATCGGTATTAATACAACTCAAAGTAACCAACTGATCACTCTCAATGATCATCTACACATACCACATTAAAGGGTTCCAACCAACTACGATCTTCCCCCTATCAATGCTATTAAGGTTAGAGCAGGAATCCCAACCTCCAGGGAAAAGCCCGCTCACTCTATCTGCCACCCCTCTCCAAATCCTGGTCTTCAAACACACCACCAGTGACACGTTCCTCTCCTGGATGATGTGTCTGAGGCTCCTCTACTTTCTGAGAAGGGAAGCGCCCCTCACATTCGACACCAATAAGGTCATTGGACCTTTTCATCTGCCCCCCTCTTCCAGGGATGCTTCCACGACTACTGACTCTGCCTCGGCCTCTCTCCCTCGAGGTCTTATCACTCCCACTGATCCTCCTAGTGCTGGCTCTTCTACCACTCTCAGTGACCACCTCCTCCATTTCCTGGTCTTCGTAACCTGGAACGGATTATCAGACCCTCCAAGGATCTCCCCCTCCTCCAGGTTTGTTCCAGCTCTACTGTAGCCTCAGAAACAATGACACTTGCTATAGCAGTATCAACGATCTCCTCATTTGCATCACCAGTCCCCTCAGCAACCTTAAGGTCAGCACAACTGGCTTTAGGTACAACACAAACAACCGCAACACCACCACCAACCATCTCGCCACCGGTTCCAGCCTCACTTCCTCCCGAACAACAACCTCTGTATCGACCCCTGAACGCTCCAACAATGGTTATATCTTTCTTTTCCCCCTCTTTAGGTTGTTTATCTTAGGTGAAGGTCGGCTCTTGGACCATCCCCTATCCACCGGTGGCTCGTTAAAAGCTTCTCTAGCGCCCGGGCATCCGTGAGGCAAATGCCCAAGCACCTTGAAGGCAAGGCAATGATCAGAAAAAGCATCATAGATGACTTGAATCTCCAGCTCCCCTCCATTCATCATCTCAAGCATGACCACCAGAGAAGGCACCTTATCCACAACAACCTCTATGCACAAATGGGGTGCACCCGCAAATTTACCATCAAGCTAGAAATCCACCACGCGAGGGATGCCCATGCCATATCTGATGATGGTCATGGCTGTTCTCATCCAATGTCGAACCAAGTCAGGAAGCGTGACCCATACTAGAGCAGTAGTGAGTGCCGCCCTCCTCACATCAGCTTCCAGAGTCCACTTTCTAGTGAGGACTAACTTGTTGTCAAAGAACCAAGGTCCTCTCTCTAGAGCAATCTTCATATCTTCTGCAAAAGCAAACCGTGCAAGTAACATGCCATCCTTCACTTGAGATACTTGAATCTCATCTCTCAATTTCCACATTCTAAGCATCCAACCATAGACTTGTTGGATGGGGTGATTCCTCCCCAAGATCTGGACAGTGATCGAGAACCCATGGAATTCCTCCAGCTCCTCTACCACAGGTTCAGAGATCTTCATCCAAGGCCTCCTATCTTCACTGTGACAGAACGGTGCTTTGGGGTCCTCCAACGCTACCATAGGTATGCAATTCTGTAGCATAGCCATAGGTCTAGAGACTATATTTGTAATGACCCATTTTCTAATTAGTCATCTAATTATGGTTTACTTGGATGATTGTATGCTAAACTAAGTTGATCATTGTTTAAAGCTTGATTAGTGATGGTACTTAATTTTTTATATTTTAAATATAATGAGAAGGTTTAATCATACTTTGATCCACATAATTAGGGTTAAAATTTTGGAAACCCTAATCGGCCCAAATTAGGGTTTTGATGACATATGAATACAGAATTTGATAAATATAGTGTCTCACTAAATGATTTTTAGTATTTTATGTGTAACTCTAATTTAATTCAAATTTGGATACGATTTGTATATATCAAATGTAAACACTCATGAAAAATATCCGAATTTTTGAAGAATGTTCTGACCTGTTTCGCGGTTGAGTTTCAAACTCAACCGATCATATTTTCAAATTGATATAGCAGTGTGGAAATTGAATTTTATCTTTTTATTGGTATATCCAATTGATCTCAAATTTTAACTATAGTTGTTAAACTCCATTATAGACACCTATTAAATTTGTGTAATTTTTATTTGATTTTTGATTCCTACATAGAGGTGTGTCGGTCGAGTTCTGTAAAGGACAAACTCGACCGATCATGCTGCTGACTATAATATAGTAGTGTATGATTTTATTTTTAATTATTTATTGGTAACACAAAATGATCTAAAAATTTTGAATATCTTATAAACTCAATTAAAGACATTGGGATAAAGTTTCATGATTTTTTGAAGAGGTTGGAGTTCTAAAATGTGTGGTTTCAGTCAAGTTTATAACTCAGCCGACCAACCAGTTTGAGCAAAATAAAAATACTTTGAGGGGCTGGTTTGAAAATGTTCTAAGCACCTCAATTCATCTATATCACAAACCTAACACACAAGGATCTCTCATAAATCATCCTTCCTGTCATAAAAATGAAATTCTTGAGAGAGAGGAGAGCTAGGGTTTTGAGAAGAGAAAGTGGTGGAGATGTTGACCTAGGGTTTCTCTATCCAAGATATGATGAAATGAAGTAAGTTTAGCTACTTTGCATAGAATTTTATGGTGAATATTCTCTCACGTGTCAATATTCCATCCCTCCCCTGATTTTATTCGAAATCACATCAAATCTCCCCCTTTTTTCACTTTTTCTCTTCTAATCCCCATTTCTTGGGTTTCTGAGTTGAGAGGAGAAAGAATTGGATTCTTTTGCAAGAGTTTGATTGGGTTTCCAAAAATTCAGAGGTTGACCTACGAAATTAAGGTTCTTGGCACCTGAGGTGAGTGTTTTTCTCCCTCCTAAGCTTTGTATTCATGTTGAAAGCTTGATTCTATCTGGTTAAACCAATCAGAAACCTTATTTGTATATGTATGTGATTGGATTTGATTTGGGAAAGATACTGGGGGATCCAACTCTAATGATTTTGATTATTTCTCATTGATTGGAACTTGATTAGTTCCTAATATATTGATTGAGGATCTATGGGTTTTCTTATGGATAGATCACTATGCTATTTCATGTGAATTTTTCCTAAAAATCAGCCCAATAGCCGATATACTTGGAATTGAATTGACATGTATAAAATCATATTTTAATTGTACTAGATTGTATTATACAAGTGTATTATTGAATGTTAATGGAATTGAATGACCACATATCTTGATTAGGATTTGTGTTGAGGAATTGAATCAAATGAGTCAATTAATCAATGTATACTTATGATTGATGAATGAAATGTGTGAGAATGGAAACTAGGGTTTCCATGTTTGTGAATAACCCTAATGAACCCATGAACCATGATTGGATTACTGAATGATATGATTACTATGATATGTTGAAATAAGGAATGACTTCTTGAAAACCCTAAAAGTTTATTATTAAGATGAATACGAGTGATAAAGCTAGAACTTATATATGATGTTGTAAATGTGATCAAATACTTAAGTTGAAAGTATTAATACTTCAATTGAATATGATGAGTCTTATTAATATCACCTAAGTCCAATGTATTTGTTTTAGTATAATAAAGAATGATCATTTTTTATTATGGGAATGGAATTAGTAGTCAATGACAAGGTACACTTATCTGAATATAAGAGACAATATGAACAAAATGCACTTAATGGTGATTGTAAGATAAAGATGAAACTAATGAAGATAGTATGCTAAAGTATTTTATATTTTATTTTAATTACATGTGGATTAACCCAAATTAAATGAAATATACCAAGATTTGTACTTTGATAAATGTTATGTAGAAGGGAAGCATTGTATGTAAAGTGAATCAATAAAGATTGGTCCAGATAATGTAATGAACATGAAATGAAAGAAGTTGAGACTACTGAGTATAAAATGATGGAAAAATATAGGAATTAGTAGATGATTCTAAGAATGTAACTCTTACCCTAAAAAGATGAGTTTGATGATGCTAATGAATGACAATCTCAAATGGGGGATTAAGAGATGTACATAACTGTAGTTGAATTCAACTAAAAGATGAAACTCAAGTATTTGAAGATTTATAAGAATGTGTTCTTGTATTGTGTTTGTTTACTAGAATACTTATACTATGAGAATGAACTATTTTGATGGAATTCAAATGATAATCAACATGCGTTGGTTAGTAACCCCATATGAAGAATGTGAAATAAAAGAAGAAGAGAACTAAGTCTGTTATGCATGTATATGCATGAAATTTATTGGCATCTATTCAGATTGGATGGAATAAGAATATGTTTTATGATAAATATATTCTGAGTATGTGGAACAATACATGATATCTATATGCTTTTACTATTGCTAGTTCTAATGCCTTTGCTAATATTTGTTCAGAACTGTGATATACAATGAACTGATAAGATTTATGTTGAAATTGAATTTAATATGCACTCCTTACATTTGAGAAATCCTAATAATGGTAAATGTTTCATAATGAGATTATGTCTAGGGCTGAAAGCCCATTGATGATGATAAAACCCTAATGGGGTAAATGATGGACAATAAGATTATGTCTTGGGCTGAAGGCCCACTGTTGATAATTGCTATGAGTTGAAGTAGAAGATAGAAATAATCATATGTGTTGCAATATGCATATTTATTGTTCTTCTTGCTTTGATCATTGTCCTAATTGATAAACTTGATCTATTTCATGTTATTCTAGTTATGCAAGAATATACAGATATGATATATGATGTTTTGAATTCTTTTAAGATGAGTAAAGGAGATTAATAACAAGTGAAATGATGGAACATCTAGTTATGTTCCCTGAACACTGTGAGTTTCCCCCGAGGACCACACTGGGTAAACAAAATGGATCTCCTTGTAGTAATCAATGAATTATGAGAAGGATTTCTGGAGTGTGGATCAAGACCTTAAAGGTTAGACCACCAGGATTTAGGAGTGAGTCATCTAGAGTGGATCTGGCCCTAAATCCTTATTGTGAAAGTCTATGTCCAGATGGAATAGACTCTGATGAAATGAAACATGTGAAATGTGAAAATATGTGAACTCCTGTGATATGTGATATACTGTTTTGTTGGTTCCCATCTCGTGTACCCGAGATGAGGACGTGAGCCTCTTTAGGCAACCTTGAGGTGTCCAGGGTCTGTTGTTGATATCTTAGGGTGGCTGGCTAAACTCTAGGATAGTAATGGTGAGTCGTTGACATGAGAATCGGGCGTGGTGACTTCTACTTGGTGAGGTACAAGCCAAGTAGTTTCAAGGCAAATGAATAAAAGATGATAAGCCATGTAGAACATGATTTGAATGATTATTACATTTTGTGTACTGCTAGTTGATGATTTGTCATTATTGATTAAGCTTCATGTTGTGGAAAGTAATTATGTCGCTATGGACAATTTCTATTTCATATTATGATCTTCCATGCTAATAAGTTATAAATGTTGGGATTTATATCCATTCTGAATATGAGTTGGATTGCTTACTATTTGATAGTATTGTTTGGTAGATATGTATTATGTGTACTTCAGCTTCAGGACTGTAGGATGTGTTCCTGGTCCCACTGGTGGAGTGTCACAAAGTTAATGTTATTGTTATGTATTGATTCAAAATGCTTAGAAATTGACTTATTATTCATGCATTAGGATTCTTAATCTGAACTAAGAAGTATCTGTTGATTTATTCATAGACATGCTTTAAAAGACATTTCAAAGTTATAATTGGTTTAAGTGATTACCTTATCTGTTGGATCAAATTATCATTGCAAGTTAGACATGACTTATGATAGATCTATTTGCTAGACTTTTCAATATCTGCATTATGTTAAGTTTATTATACTTAATCTGATGTTGATGCATGTACCTAGCTTGAGTGGGAGGTATCCACTCACTGGGGCTCTATATGAGTCTCATGAGGTTGTTTCAAATGTTTTTAGGTATAATGCTATCCAGCAGAGAGGTCACGACAAGGAAGATATAAATACCATAATCTAGATAGATTAGAATGTCCCTGTACTCTCTCTTTCTCGGGATGGGTTGTAGATTAAGTTTGTTCATCAATGTACATGTATTTGATGTAAATTGAACTGCATATGAGAATAAGATTTGATTGTGGATTTAATGAAGTTGAAATTGATTTGTGATATCTGAATGTGATGTCCTTGATGTGATATTGATTTATGAGTTTGTGAACAAAGAAAAAGGGAAAATTTATCTGTGTTTTTTGTATATTGTTTATTCGCCTTTGTCGAGAATTCATTGTTTTGTTTCATAATCTGGGTTTAGGTTTTGGGATTATCTCTAATGATTGGTATTTATGCTGATCAAAAGAGTGGGTCCCAACAAACGTGGTATCAAAGCTTAGGTTAGATGAGTCTACAGGGACAATATGATCTAGGACTAAATGATAATGTGGATGTTGAATATAACCTGAATGATGTGCATACTGACTACATTCAATATCTAGATACTCTGGTCAAGTATTTGGGTATTGAGCTAAGCTAGTATGGAACTACCGACTGTACTTCTTCTGGATGCCCTGACCAAGTATCCAGATGAACATAGTTTGGTAGTATAATAAGATGCATAAAAATGGTGATAAAATGGTGAAAGAGAAAAGGATTTTATAATTCAATATGGAACCTATGGAAAACATGAAATTTCATATAAGAAAAATGAAAGCTTAATGGATTATGAATACAATCTCTAATGAGTTTGAATTTGAGTATGAAATCTGAAATTGTGAGAAAAACCTATGAACTAAGATGCACACTAGATGATCTTCTTTATAAAGGAAATTGATGATTGTGAATGATAATATGTGAATGTCATAATCTTAATCCATGAGATAGACAATCAAAATTTTAAAAAAGTATGTGAAAGGTGATGTGAATCGAATCTTGATAAATTATGTATTACTAATATTTGTGAAGTAAGTGTTTGTAATACTCAAGGAGTGATATGATGATTACAAGGGATGAAATATTCATTTAATATAAAAAGAAAATGTCATATGAAAGAAAGATAAAATGAAAGTCTTTATAATTTGATGCTCAGAGAGGTGAACAATTAGATGATATGATATTCTTCCATATCTTTTCTTGGATTTTCTGACGAAATTCTAAAAGGAGGGGAGAATTTGTAATGACCCATTTTCAAATTAGTCATCTAATTAGGGTTTACTTGGATGATTGTATGCTTAACTAAGTTTATCATTGTTTAATGCTTGATTAGTGATGGTACTTAATTTTTGATATTTTAAATATAATGATAAGGTTTAATCATACTTGTATCCATATAATTAGGGTTAAAAATTTGGAAACCCTAATTGGCCCAAATTAGGGTTTTGATGACATATGAATACAGAATTAGATAAATATAGTATCTCACTAAATGATTTTGAGTATTTTATATGTAACTGTGATTTAGTTCAAATTTGGACATGATTTGTATATATCAAATTTTAACACTCTTGAAAAATATCAAAATTTTTTAAGAATTTTCTGACCTTTGTGTCGGTCGAGTTTCAAACTCGACCGATCATATTTTCAGATTGATATAGTAGTGTGGAAATTGAATTTTATCTTTTTATTAGTATATCCAATTGATCTAAAATTTTAACTGAAGTTGTTAAACTCCATTATATATACCGTAATAAATTTGTATAATTTTTGGATGATTTTTGATCCATACAGAGAGGGGTTTCGGTCGAGTTCTGTGAAGGACAAACTCGATCGACCATGCTGCTGACTGCAATATAGCAGTATAGTATTTGATTTTTAATTATTTATGGGTAACACCAAATGATCAAAATTTTTTAATGTATCTTATAAACTCAATTTAAGACATTGGGTTAAAGTTTCATAATTTTTGGATGAGGTTTGAGTTCTGAAACGGGTGGTTTTGGTTGAGTTTATAACACAACCGACCAACCGGTCTGAGCAAAATAAAAATACATTGAGGGGCATGTTTGCAAATGTTCTAAGCACCTCAATTCATTTATATCACTAACCTAACACAGAAGGGGCTCTCATAACTCATCCTTCCTATCATAGAAATGAATTCTTGAGAGAGAGGAGAGCTAGGGTTTTGAGAAGAGAAAGTGTTGGAGACGTTGACCTAGGGTTTCTTTATCCAAGATATGATGAAATCAAGTAAGTTTAGCTTTTTTGCATAGAATTTCATGGTGAATCTTCTCTCACATGTCAAGATTCTATCCCTCCCCTGATTTGATTTGAAATCACATCAAATTTCCCCCTTTTCTAACTCTTTCTCTTCTAATCCCCATTTCTAGGGTTTCTGAGTTGAGAGGAGAAAAATTGATTCTTTTGCTAGAGTTTTACTGGGTTTCCAAAAATTTAGAGGTTGACCTACGAAATTAAGGTGCTTGGAACCTGAGGTGAGTGTTTTTCTCCCTCCTAAGATTTGTATTCATGTTGAAAGCCAAATTCTATCTGGTTAAAATAATCAGAAACCTTGTTTGTATATGTATGTGATTGGATTTGATTTGGGAAAGATTTTGGGGGATCCAATTCTACTGATTTTGATTATTTCTCATTGATTGGAAATTGATTAGTTCCTGATATATTGATTGAGTATCTATGGGTTTTCTTATGGATAGATGACTATGCTATTTCATGTGAATTTTTCCTAAAAATCAGCCCAATGGCCGATATGCTTGGAATTTAATTGACATGTATAAAATCATATTTTTTTTTGGTGGGGAATAGGGTGTTGTGCCTCTTTAATGATGACAAATTAAACAAATATGTACAAAGACTGCTCTATCAGAGTAATAGAGAACAATCAGCACAGCAAAACAGAAAACGAAAAGAGTTGTACAAAGGAGGAAAAGAAGAAAGAGAGCTCTCACAACTATCTATACAAATCTTTGAGAGTAGAAGAGTTGTGAGTCCAAAAAAGATTTGTATTACTCCTACATCCAAGGAAAATCCTCCTGTTACGTTCATTCCAAATGCCATCCAAGATTAAAATAGCAAGAATTTTCTTCTCCTCCTTCATCTTCAGAAGATCTTCCAACGAAAGAGGCAGCTCTCCAAACTTCTCCTTAAACCTCAGCCAAAGCTCAACAGAGAAATCACAAGAGAAGAGCAAGTGTTTTGAATCTTCCACACTGTTTTCACAAAGAGGACACCTAGAGGCCAGGTTGTACCCTATCTTCTGCAGATAATCCATAGTAGCTAACCTCCCAAGGAACACTTTCCATAAGAAAATAGAGAATCTTCTAGGAACCTTCGAAGACCAAACCCATTTAGACCAAGCAGCCTTAGGATATTTCCTCCTAATGATCTCTCATCTATCTTTAAGCTTTAGGATGTTCCTACCCCTGAAAAGGATGCAATCATCCACATTTACAGAAGGTTTCTTTTGAGTTCTAAGAATATCCGTCACCACTTCTGCTCCCCTAAAGCCAAGATTTGTCCAATCACCATCAGAGATGCAACAATCAACTTTACAATTAATACCTTTACCCATTCTAAGCATGTATTGGGCATCGACTTCATCAATCAGTCATTTTTTGTTATTGAGCCAAGGGTCCCTCCACATAAGGAACTGATTACCATTGCCAACAATGAAATCCACTCCATCAATCAAGTTATTTCTTCGACTTAGAAGCCTCTTCCATAACCAAGAGGAGTTGTATCTAGCCTTAGTAGACCAGAGGGATTCATCTTTAACATATATTTCATGAATCCATTTCACCCAAAGAGCTTCCTTGTTAGTAGCCAAATTCTAAAGGTTCTTAATAATAACAGCATTAGACCAGTCATCCAAGGATCGTATACCAAGCCCTCCTTCATCTTTGGGTCTGCAGATAGTTTTCCAAGAAATCGTATGAAGGTGCTTCTTTTCTTCTGTATCATTCCATAAAAAGTTCCTCATCAACTGTTCTATCTCCTTGGTTACAGATTTTGGAAGGGGAAAGGCCGCAGACCAAAAAATGCTATATGAAGATAAAGTAGAAATAACAAGCTCTAGTCTTCCTGCTTGAGACAAGAACCGACCTTTCCACGAGTCCAACTTTTTTTTCACTTTATCAATAATAGGCAAACAAAGATTTCTAGAAAGCCTTCCAGTAAATAAAGGAAGTCCAAGGTACTTGACCGACAGGGAATAAACCTCAATGTCCAAAATGTCCACGATCTCCTTTACAGTGACATTCTTAGAAACGAAGAGCTGGCTTTTGGAATTGTTCAGCTGGAGACCAGAAACATTGCTGAAATCATTAAGAACTTGTTTAAGACCAGAAACATTTCTCTCATCAGCTTTAGAGAAGATGAGGAGGTCATCAGCAAAGATAACATGTGAAATGCCCAGCTTTTCTAATGCCTTGATCGGGTCTAAGTTACCTTTTTCTACAGTAGCTTTGATGATACTCAAAAACCCTTGCATTGCCACCACAAAAAGAAAAGGAGATAGGGGATCTCCCTGTCTCACACCATTAGAAGCCTCAAACTGACCAGAAGGGCTGCCATTTACCAACACCCTATAGGAAGCAGAGGAGAAGGTCTCACTGATCCAACACAACCAACAAGGAGGGAATCCCATCATATCAAGCATGAAAAGGATATAGTCTCTTCTAACCGTATCAAAAGCTTTAGCTAAGTCGGCCTTGACACACAAGTTCTTCTGGGAGCCAACAAAAGTACTCAACATATCATTAGCCAGAACAATAGCATCCCCAATGAACCTGCCATGAATAAAAGCAGCTTGATTTTGGTCAATCAGATTCGGAAGGATGTACTTGACCCTGTTATCCATCACCTTAGTGATGATCTTATACACAAGATTACAGAGAGAAATAGGTCAAAAAAATTTCAAGCTATTAGCACCCTGCACCTTTGGAATCAATGTGATAAGGGTACTGTTACACTCTTTCAGTAGCTTCCCCGAACTAAAGAAGCCTTTGATAGCAGAAATGACATCACTACTAATAATATCCCAGCAAGTCTTAAAGAAGACAACATTAAACCCGTCCAGACCAGGGCTTTTATCATCCTTCATAGCTTTCACAACATCTTCAATTTCAATAGAAGTAATGATACTCGTCGTTTTGCAATATCAATCACTAAGATGGTTAATCCTAGAGTTTAAACCTTTTTTACTTCCGATTTTAAGGGTAGTATAGAAGGATCGATCCCACAGGACAACTATTTAGAGATTGTTCTTAGAACCCAAAGATTTGAAGAACTTTATTATTTTTTTTGGTATTATTCTTTTTATTAAAGCAGAAAGTAAATTCCAGTTGGGGGTTTGAATGATTACACTAATGCAAGAAGAAAAGCACTTAACAAGAATTAACATGCACAAGGGAAAAATAAGAAGAGTGTTAACACAAGCAAACTATATGAATGGAAGACTAAGAATTAAAACAAACAAAGGATGCAGTGATTAAATCAAGAGAAGGAAATCGAGGCTCGTAGGGGTTTTCACCACCTTAGCCTAGGTGATAACAACTAAATCTTAAACGACGATTCGATGAAGGCTTGCGAATTAAAAGCTCACAAAAGAGAAACTCCACATGAGCCCATTGGTCTTGGTGCTCATGCTTCCTAGTTTATCATCCTAAGAGACGAAAATCCACGGTCATATAAAAACGTCTATGTAATCGATTTTATTGTTCTAAATCCGGATTTCCATGGTCATATCCATCCGGATTAACATTCGATCCGAAGATCAATCAATCAATTAAAATCGATTACCATCTAGTCATTTAAGAAGGAGTCATTAAAACCATGGCTAAGGGGTTATTCCCCTTGCCCCGATAAGAGACTACTCACACATGGAGAAATGGGAGACGGAGGAAGAAAGAAATGAAGCCATAGTCTAGCCCAGAGATCAGGAAATTAATCCTTATGCTAGAGATGATGAAATGGCTTAGCTCTTTGTTCCTTGCTCCAGAATTGAATAACGGAAGGAAGAGGATTAAAACTAAGGCGGAGAGAAAAGACAAGAACAAGAATGAAAGAAATGCACTTGAACCAAAGCCTACTTTATTGCATAATAAGAGAATGATTACAAGATTAATTGCTGCAGAATTCCAAAATACAAGAAATCCAAGATGATCCCAAGAGGAGGAAGTGCCCCTCCTTTTATAGTAGAAGGAGTGGGGGTACATTTAGGTTTAGGGTTCTTTGGGTGCTGACGGCTGGGAATTTCTGCTGTCTGCGGGCCGCCAACCGACTGGTTCGGCAACCAGCCGATCGGTTGGAAGGTTCTGGAACGCGCAACCAGTCAGCCACTCGATCGACTACCAACCCAAGTTAGGGTGGCGGCATAGTAAAACAACGTTCTGTGCTGCTCGGTAATGGGCATCAGCCGAGCGGCTGGTAGATGGAGTCGGGCGATCCCAGCTGTCGCCTGGTGAGATCAACGATCGATGCTTTGAAGTGAAATGAGCGTTTCATGATGTCAGACGATCGGTTTAATTCTGTGAAACGATCGGTTTGGGTTACCAACCGATCGTCTCAAGTCCTGAAACTGCAATAAAATGCACATCATTGTCTAATTTGTGATAGAACGAGAAAATATCAATTTGTGCAATTTTCAAGAGATGAATGGATAATTTCCACGTGACAAGATTAATAATTCGTAGAAAAAGGTGTGCTAAATAGCACGCATCAAAATACTGCAGACTTAAAGTTTTGCTTGTCCTCAAGTAATTGAAAAATCAAAAAGATTCCAAGAAATTTGGAATAACAAGGCCGTCCTCCCTAGATTAGCAATTTTTCTATCCTTTTCATGGCCAAGAGACCCATATCCTAGAACCACAAATTGCAAGCACCATGTTTCTCAAGAAAACATTTTTCATAACTTAAATTTTTTAGACTTATACTTTGTAAAGACAGTCTTGATCTAACTTGCGCTTCGACACTCATCATATATATTTTTTTCTTTTTATTTTTTTTTCTTTGGGTTGATTGTTGCACGGGAATAGAGAATTTGAGGTGTGATGGAAAAATCCCTCCTCTATTCGACTTGGGATATTTTTTTCATGGACTTGTGATTACATTGACCACAATTTTTTTTGTGTGCTCTTTTTGGCATCTTTTGATGGTACGCCCCTTTGTGGGGTATGGAAGAAGGACATGCCACCCCGGACATAGGGTTTGGTGTGCGATTTATTTTTCCCGTGCAACAAAAAACTCTTTTTTTTAGTGTCGTTGCATAAGACAGAAGAGACATGTAGCTACATTATATAAGAGAAAAAACAAATAAGTTAATCTAATGCTAAAATTAAGAAAATCTGCATTTGATTCTATTTGATACTCTAAGGCTTGCCACCGTGTCCAAAAATTGCTATCATGATCATAGGGAACTTGATATTGCAAAGTTGTTTGAAATGAAAATGATAATGCAATTGATTATTGAAGATAAGGTACAACATTCAGCCGGCTAGATAAAGGCTTTATGTTTGAAAGTAAACAAAGCGAAACAAATAAAAATACAGAATATAAAATGTTTGAAAAGGGAAGATAAAGGGTGGATCACGTACCACCCACCCCCACCCCAGACTTAGAAATTTGCTCGACCCGAGCAAACTCTAAGAGCGAGATGGAGGGAAGAGTCACTGCGGTGGAGGGTACTGTTGGTGGGAGTAGTAGTTTGCCCAATAAAAAGAAGCAGGGCCTGGATAACTCTGATGTGCTCCATACTTGTCATAAGCAGGTCGACTAGGGGCAAAATGACCACAATCCACATGTCAAGACTCTTGCGAACGCTGCATCAGGTACATGTGATTGAGCTGGTGGCCCTGTCTCTGTTGCTCCTGCTGAATCTCATCCAACTGAGTCTGGATCTCGTAGAAGCCGTAAGGACCAGAGTCATCATCTGGTCACCACCTGGTGCGATGTCTGGAAGGTGCCGGTGGTAGTCCAGTGACGTCGTTGTGTGCCTCTAAAGAGAGGCTCCTCCTGTGAGGTTGTGGCTCGGTGAGGGTGTCTGGATCTGGATGCTCCAGGTGGAATCTCTGGATGTAGCTCAGTAAATCGGTCAATTCGTAGACATAATTTGCTGTTGCAAACCGTGAATGTAACGGGAGCTGGAGGACCACCTGAGTGTCCTTGAACAAAAGGTAATAAATGCCTTTGGTGCCCAAACGGATAAACCTACTATTTTTCAAATAGTGGGTGTTGATAAGGTGATTTTTGAGCTCAAGTGGAGGGAAGGCGATGTGGGTGTAACCCAAAAAGATGGTGAGTTGGGTAACATAATGGCCAATGCGGAAAGAAGAGGAAGTGACTCGGCTAGCTTGGGTACCAAAATGCTCAATGATAGCATTGCCCCAGTTAAAAGGTTCCTCATGAATAAGACACCAAAGAGCATAGAGTTCTACCTGAGTAATTACACCCTGAGTACCTTCCCAACTGAAGATGGTGCAAGCCAGAATACGGTGAAGGTAACGGAACACCGGGTTGTGAATCTGTGAGGCCTTGGGCCTACTAGGAAGACGGGGAAGAAGCCCGGTGATCTCTGCCCAGAACTTGTCTCTGTCATAATTGTCGGGGTAGGAGTCATGAGACCGCGCCATGCATTGGTCTAGCCAATAGTCATCCCTGCCGTCGAGGATGAACGAAGTGATTTGCCTGACGGATGATTCCATATTTTCCCCAAAAATCCGGTATTTACAGCTCAAGTTTCCGAAAGAACCGTGTAACCGGCGGAAAGTACTCAAAAACTCGAGGGTGAGATCACAGTATACCGAAGTGACGCGGTAGGAAAAAACAAGCATGTGGTTTCTGCGGAGGATGTCGTCGACGGTGTCGCGGATGCCAAAAGCATCAAGGGTGGTGCCGCACGCCCAACAAGGAAGAGAGACACCAATCGCGAACATCCCCTCATAACGCTGGCGGTGGTCAGTGCTGGTGAAGTGGTCATAGCTACCCGGAATAGGTGCTATCCGGGGTAAACGAGGAGCGGTTGTGTCTGGATCATTGGCCGCCTTTTTGAGTTCCCTCCATCTCGCGGAGAAGCTCATATGCCTCGTCAATGTCCCGAAGCATCTCCTCATCTAACTCGGGAGAAGACTTTCCTATAGGAAAGGGTGTGCAGAATCGGATTCCGAGCTACGAACTGGACCGGCGAAGAGGATCTCTGGAAGAGGAAGCAGGGGCCTTGCCCTTGCCCTTGCGGAAGCGGCTGAACATCACTCAGTCGATCGGCTGGATCTGGGCAATCAGATGGCTGGGTTGGGAAGAAGCTGAGGATGCGCTCTGGCACAACGAGCGTCTGTCGGCGAAACGAGCAGCTTTCATGCCAGCCGTGCGGCTGAAAGATGAGGCGGTCGGCTGGACACTTGGCGGAGCTGCTACGGACAATGTCTGGAATGCAGAGCAATCAGGCGTTTCGGCCCTTAAGATGGACGGCTGAGGGCTGGCGACCTGGTCTCCGTCGATCGTCTGGGGAGTAAGACGGGCGGCGGCTGAAACCGGACGAGCGGTCGGAGAGTCAGGCGGCGGTGTCGTGAGACCTAGACGGCCGGTTGGCTCGGTGAAATCCAGCGGTCGGAGGACCAGGCGGGCAGCTGGCTCTGCGAGGAGCGAGCGTCGCGTGACCTAGACGGCCGGTTGGCTCAGTGAGGTCGAGCGGCCGGAGGACCAGGCGGGCGGCTGGCTCAGGCGAGGAGTGAGCGAAACCAACGCACGATCGAGAGAAAGCGGAAGGGGGGGCAGGGCGGCTAGGTTTTGCGAGAGGGGAGAAAAACCTTGTGTTTGGTGGATTAAATAGAGCAACAGACACTTGACCCGATCGGTTGGGTTACCTAACCGATCGACTGGACAGCCTGGGCTGCAAAAGGCATGGAGGATGTGTTTGAATGAGCCAAGCGTCTGGGACAAGCGAAACGATCGGTTGGACACGCGAAATGAGCGTATAGACTTTTGAACCGATCGACTCGACAAAAGAAACCAAAAAAAAATAGAACAAAAATAATGAAACAAACAAGAAGGGAAGATAGTGTTTGGTTGCCTCCAAACTAGCGCCTTATTTTACGTCGTGGCTCGACTAAGATCAGATTAATTGGAATCCTGGGGAGGTGAAGGTCAGTAAGGTTCAGATCCTGCAAGGGTGGAAATTTAGTTGAGTCAGAAGCGACAACATCTTCAGTAGTGATATATCTTTTAAGACGGTGCCCATTGACTTTAAACTCGCCCAGAACTTTATCCCAAAGAAGAAAAGCGCCATGTGGATAAGCACACTTGACAATGTAGGGGCCATACCATCGCGACTTGAGCTTCCCAGGGAAAAGTCGTAATCTAGAATTAAAAACTAGAACTTGATCCCCTTCTCTAATGTCTTTGCGCTTGATGTGACCATCATGCCACATTTTGGTTCGGTCTTTGTAGATTCTTGCATTTTCATAGGCACTCATCCTAAGTTCGTTAAGCTCATTCATTTGGAGAAAACATTTCTCTCCAGCCATGGAAAGATCAAAATTCAAACTTTTGATGGCCCAGCTTGCTTTGTGCCCTAGTTCTATTGGTAAGTGACATGACTTACCGTAGATCGGTATGAAAGGGGTGGTGCCAATAGGTGTTTTGTAGGCAGTACGATATGCCCACATGGCGTCATTGATTTTTAACGCCCAATATTTCCTAGTGCGGCTAACAATTTTTTCTAAAATTGATTTTATTTGTTTGTTGGATACTTCTACCTGCCCACTGGTCTGAGGGTGGTAAGGAGTGGAGACTATGTGATAAACCCCGTATTTTTTCAAAAGAGCCTCAAAACTTTTTTCCAAAAAATGGGATCCCCCATCAGAAATGATGGTGCGAGGGACTCCAAATCTAGGAAAAATGACATCTTTAAAAAGTTTCTTAACGGGTTTAGAGTCACAAGTTTTAGTAGGTATGGCTTCAACCCACTTTGACACGTAATCGACTGTGACTAAAATGTAAGTAAACCCATAAGAAGAAGGAAATGGGCCCATATAGTCGATCCCCCAAACATCAAAAATCTCTAATTCCTGCCAAGAGGTGAGAGGCATTTGGTCACATTTGGAAATATTACCCGTCCTTTGACATTGGTCACAGGAAAGCACATAATCATACGAGTCTTTGAAGATGGTGGGCCAAAATAATCCGCATTGTAGGACTTTCCTAGCCATTTTTTGGGAACTCATATGACCACCATAGGGACCAGAGTGGCATTGTTCCAAAATGGCAATGCTTTCTTCATGGGACACACAACGACGATATAAACTATCGGCGCAAAGTCGAAACAAATAAGGTTCATCCCAATAATAATTTTTGACATCATGTAAAAATTTAGCTTTAGAATGTCCCGTATACTCGGGATGCAATACACCTGCAGCTAAATAATTTACAAAATCAGCAAACAAAGGAAATTGGGAGTTAACCTTGAGCAATTGGTCATCGGGTAAGGATTCATTTATTGGATTTTCATCAATGGGGCTATAGCTAAGTCTACTCAGGTGGTCAGCCACGACATTTTCAGAGCCCTTTTTGTCTAGGATTTCTAGATCGAATTCCTATAACAACAAAATCCATCTTATGAGTCTAGGCTTGGCATCTTTTTTGGTCATGAGGTAGCGAATAGCTGCATGATCAGTGTAAACAACAACCTTCGAACCAACAAGATATGAGCAAAATTTATCAAATGCATAGACAATGGCTAGCATTTCTTTTTCGGTGACTGTGTAATTTCGCTGAGCCTCATCTAAGGTCTTGGATGCATAATAAATGACATGGTGTTTTTTATCAATTCTTTGTCCTAAAATGGCACCTACAGCAAAATCACTAGCATCACACATGATTTCAAAGGGTAAGGACCAGTCAGGAGCACGGATGATAGGAGTGGTGGTGAGAGCCTTTTTCAAACATAAGAAGCTCTCCATGCATGTCGTATCAAAATGGAAAGGCACCTCCTTTTGAAGAAGATTGGTGAGAGGTTTTGTAATTTTTGAAAAGTCATAGATGAATCACCGATAGAAACCGGCATGTCCTAAGAAGGCTCGGATGTCTTTGACTGAGGTGGGAGGGGGAAGCTTGGTGATAAACTCAATCTTGGCTTGGTCAACTTCAATTCCCCAGTTGCTCACCTTATGGCCCAGAACAATACCCTCCTTGACCATGAAGTGACATTTTTCCCAATTAAGGACTAAATGTGACTCGATGCATCTGTCAAGAACAAGGGAGAGGTTTCCAAGGCAAGAAGTGAAACTATCTCCATAGACAGAGAAATCGTCCATGAACACCTCCATGACAGTCTCAGTTAACCCTGAAAAAATGGCAGACATACATCTTTGAAAAGTGGCTGGTGCATTGCACAGGCCAAAGGGCATTCGTCTAAAAGCGTATGTACCAAAAGGGCATATGAAGGTGGTCTTCTCTTGGTCTTCAGGATGAATGGGGATCTGATAAAAACCTGAGTAGCCATCTAAATAGCAAAATTATTGTTGATGAGCTAAACGTTCAAGAACTTGTTCAAGTAAGGGAAGAGGGAAGTGGTCTTTCCTAGTTTCTTTGTTGAGTTTCCTGTAGTCAATGCACATCCTCCACCCTGTGACTGTACAGGTGGGGATAAGCTCATTCTTCTCATTCCTAATGACTGTGGTCCCACCCTTTTTGGGGATGACCTGGACCGAGCTGACCTAAGGGGAGTCAGAGATGGGGTAGATGATTCCTGCAGTCAAAAGTTTAATCACTTCAAGACGGACAACTTCCTTCATGTTTGGGTTGAGTTTCCTTTGTGGGTCTCGGGAAGGTTTACTATTTTCAATCACTGGGATTTTGTGGATGTAAATGGATTGATCTATCCCAACCAAATCCATCATTTTGTACCCTAAGGCTGTTCTCCTTTTTCTAAGTTCTCCCATAAGCATGGTTTCCTGTTCAATGGTAAGGTCAGAATTGATAATAACCGGGCATAATTGTTGTTCATCCAGAAACACATATTTCAGACCTATGGGAAGAGCCTTCATTTTCAGGGCCTTAGGTGGTTCAGGTTGTTCATCTATGGTGGAGATCATCTTAAGGTCTTCAATCTCAGCACATGGGATTTCCTCAAAGTTGTCCAAGTGAATCTTAAGTTGGTTTGATGGTTCATTATCAAAATCACATTCGGCGGGGATGGTGAGAGCAGTGCATAGGGGGTCATCAACTAATTCCCATTCTTTCCTTAATTGGTTTAATTCATCAATGCAATCAAGGAGGTAGACTTCTTCCTCAAGGCTAGGTCCCTTCATACTTTCAAACACCCTAAACTCTAGGTTTTGCTTCCCTAGTCTTAACACAATGGTACCAACCTCAACATCAATTAAGGCACGAGCAATGGCTAAGAAGGGACGTCTGAAAATGAGGGGGTAGCGTAAATCTTCCTTGATATCCATGATCACAAAATCACAAGGGACGTATGCATCATTTCCAACTTTAACCGGAATGTCTTCTATTATTCCCATGGGCTTAGTTGTGGATGAGTCCGCCAGTTGGATGGTCATGGCTGTGGGTAACATATCATTGAATCCCAATCTTTTGCAAAGACTATATGGCATGATGGATATACTAGCTCCTAAATCTGCTAGGCCTTTCCTACAAGCATTATCACCTAAGTAGCATCCTATTCCAAAAGAACCTGGATCCTTCTATTTTTTAGGCATCTTACTTAGGATAATGTCAGAGGTAGTCCTAGCAAGTTTAACAGTCTCGTATTCTTTAGTAACATACTTCCTAGTCAAGAGAGATTCCATGTACTTGGACCAGGCGGGCATGTCTGCCAAAGCATCAAGGAAGGGAATGTCGACATGTATTTTTTTCATAGCTTCCCTAAATTTCATGAAGCGGGCATCAAGTCTTGTTTTTTTTAGGCGGTCTTGATAGGGAGGTCGGGGTTTGTAAACTGGTTCTTCATCTTCCACTTGAGGGGTTTCGGGGACGGATGGTTTGGGTGTGACTTCGGGTTCGATAACTACCATGTCCTCATCCTCGAATTCTAGAGGTGGGTCTGAAGGTTCTTCTGAAGGGGAAGGGGTGTGCACTTTTCCCGAACAAGTAGAGACTACCTTGAGTTGTTCAGGATGTTTAGGGTTGTTTTCAGGCTGTCCTGCAAACGTCCCAGCAGGAGGTTTTTGTTGGGCGAACAAACGGGCTAACTGTGCGTTAGTTGCCTTTTGATGGGCTTGAATGGCCACGAGGGTTTGTTATATGCTTGCCCAGTTGGGATGACTAGGGGAAGGAGGAGGGACGACATTTTGAGGTGGTTGAGGTTGAGGTTGGGGAGGTTGAGGTTGGTTTGGATTTTGGGGTGGAAGCTTTAGGTTTTGGAATTGTTGATAGTTTTGTCGATTTTGGTGATTTCCAAAGTTTCTTTGATTGTTGTATGGGAATCCAGGTGGAGGTAGATTGTTACTTTGAGGATAGGGAGGTCTTTGTTGAAGTTGGGTAGAGTTCTCGGCGCCTGAGGGGTTCCCATACTGAAAATCAGGGTGATTTCTAGGTTGGTTGGGATTGTAGTAACCTTGGCCTGGTATTGTATGGATCGAATTGAGGTCTTCTGATTGTTGACCTACTTCAGATTTCGTGGGCATGTTGTATAGGTATTGACAGTGGAGGGTGGTATGGTCGTATCCTTGGCAGATACCACAAAGGGAATCCATGGCTTTTAGTTGTTGGGGTGACTCCCTAAGGGTGACTAAGGATGACTCTAACCGATCTTGTTTTAAGGCAATTAATTTTAGGCTTTCCTCTATGCTTTGGATATCATTATTAACTTCTGCCTTGGCTACCTTAAGGATTCCTCCAATCCCTCTTCTAGCCCTTGTTTTGGAAGCCCATTTAACTACCTCCCGTGCGCTAGTTAAACTTTGATGCATGAAATTTCCTCCATATGAGGAATCAAGGAAAAATTTGGTATCATCATCAACACCATGATAGAAAATCTCTATGAGTTGGGCTTGAGAGATGTCATGGTGGGGGCACTTCCTAAGTAAATCCTTGAACCTTTTCCAGGCTTCACCTAAAGACTCTCCTGGGGACATAGAAAAGTGATTTATTTGACCCCTAAGTTCATAGGTGAGAGACGGGGGGTAGAAGTTTTCAAGGAACTTGTTTTGTAGAACTTCCCAAGTTGTGACATGTTCTTCACTCTCCATGGTGTTGTACCAACTACTAGCTTGGCCGGAGAGGGAATACTTAAACAACCTAAGGCAGATGGAATCTTCAGAGACACCTGGGATTTTGTTCAAAGAGCAAAGGTCAATGAACTTTTGAAGGTGATCTTGACAGCTTTCCCCATTGTTGCCAGAGAAGGGGTGGGTTTGCAGCATAGTGATCCATTGTGTTCGGATTTCGAATTGTGGAGCAATGATATCAGGGGCTATAACTGGATGTTGTGCATAGGCCGTTTTGGGAACAGAAAAATCTTTTAATTGTTTTTGCCTTTCGGCTTCCCTCCTATCAGCTTCTATGGTTTCTTGTTCAGCCCTAAAGGCTGCTCGCAAAGCGGCTTCTCTTTCTGCTTGTTCGGCTTGGATGAGCTCTCTTTGAGCTGCGAGAGTTTGGTCGATTCTACGGGCGACCTCGTCTTCATTCATTTTTACTAGATTTTGACAGTTTTGACGATGAAAAGTTCTTTCTATTTTCGGATCGAAAGGTTGAAAATCGTCGTTCGAGCGTCGCATGCACAAATAAAGCAGTTAATTCATGTGCAGAAAAAATGTACTGTCGGAATGGAAACTCGGCAGAAAGAGGAGTACACTTCCGGAATGTTACTCGGAAGGCATGAAAAAAAAGAAAAAAAGTTTTTCAAAAAATTTTGGGGGTTCGAAAAAAACAATCTGTTGTCCCCGGCAACGGCGCCAAATTGATACTCGTCGTTTTGCAATATCAATCACTAAGAAGGTTAATCCTAGAGTTTAAACCTTTTTTACTTATGATTTTAAGGGTAGTATAGAAGGGTTGATCCCACAGGACAACTATTTAGAGATTGTTCTTATAACCCAAAGATTTGAAGAACTTTATTATTTGTTTTTGGTATTTTTCTTTTTATTAAAGCAGAAAGTAAATTCCAGTTGGGGGTTTGAATGATTGCACTAATGCAAGAAGAAAAGCACTTAACAAGAACTAACATGCACAAGGGAAAAATAAGAAGACTGTTAACACAAGCCAACTATATGAATGGAAGACTAAGAATTAAAACAAACAAAGGATGCGGTGATTAAATCAAGAGAAGGAAATTGAGGCTCGTAGGGGTTTTCACCACCTTAGCCTAGGTGATAACAACTAAATCTTAAACGATGATTCGATGAAGGCTTGCGAATTAAAAACTCACAAAAGAGAAACTCCACATGAGCCCATTGGTCTTGGTGCTCATGCTTCCTAGTTTATCATCCTAAGAGACAAAAATCCACGGTCATATCAAAACGTCTATGTAATCGATTTTATTGTTCTAAATCCAGATTTCCATGGTCATATCCATCTGGATTAACATGGATCTGAAGATCAATCAATCAATTAAAATCGATTACCATCTAGTCGTTTAAGAAGGAGTCGTTAAAACCATGGCTAAGGGGTTATTCCCCTTGCCCCGATAAGAGACTACTCACACATGGAGAAATGAGAGACGGAGGAAGAAAGAAATGAAGCCATAGTCTAGCCCAGAGATCAGGAAATTAATCCTTATGCTAGAGATGATAAAATGGCTTAGCTCTTTGTTCCTTGCTCCAGAATTGAAGAACGGAAGGAAGAGGATTAAAACTAAGGCGGAGAGAAAAGACAAGAACAAGAATGAAAGAAATGTGCTTGAACCAAAGCCTACTTTATTGCATAATAATAGAATGATTACAAGATTAATTGCTGCAGAATTCCCAAATACAAGAAATCCAAGATGATCCCAAGAGGAGGAAGTGCCCCTCCTTTTATAGTAGAAGGCGGGGGGGTACATTTAGGTTTAGGGTTCTTTGGGTGCTAACGGCTGGGAATTTCTGCTGTCTGCGGGCCGCCAACCAACCGGTTCGGCAACCAGCCGATCGGTTGGAAGGTTCTGGAACGTGCAGCCAGTCGGCCACTTGATCGGCTGCCAACCCTAGTTAGGGTGGCGGCATAGTAAAACAACGTTCTGTGCTGCTCGGCAATGGGCATCAGCCGAGCGGCTGGTAGCTGGAGTCGGGCGATCCCAGTCGTCGCCTGGTGAGATCAACGATCGATGCTTTGAAGCGAAATGAGCGTTTCATGATGTCAGACGATCAGTTTGATTCTGTGAAACGATCGGTTTGGGTTACCAACCGATCGGCTCAAGTCCTGAAACTGCAATAAAATGCACATCATTGTCAAATTTGTGATAGAACGAGAAAATATCAATTTGTGCAATTTTCAAGAGATGAATGGATAATTTCTATGTGACAAGCTTAATAATTCATAGAAAAAGGTGTGCTAAATAGCACACATCAAGTAACAATACTCCTCAGAGCATCATACTGTTCATTATATATCTTAGGGACAATCCAGTCCTCCTTCCAAATGACATGATGATTAGAGGCACTATTAAAAAGATTTTCATAGTACTCTTTCACTCTATCTTGAATCATCTCAACATCATAGATAGGAATATCATTTTCATCAAGAAGCACATTAATAGAATTTAAAATTCTTCTATATTTGAGAGACGCATAAAAGAAAGAAGTATTCTTATCACCTAACTTCATCCATTGAATCCTGCTTTTTTGTCTAATCAAACTCTCTTCATCATGAGCAGCTTTATAAGCTTTGTTCCTCCATTCGATCACAGAGGCTTGAAGAACCTGATTATTAGGATCAGCCTCAATAGCACTTTGCAACGAACAAACAGTATCTTGCAATTCCTTCTCCTTCAAAACAAAATTCCCAACAGAAACCCTGTTCCATTGTTTAAGAGCTTTAGCAACCAGCTCAAATAAGATCATATTTGAATTTTACTAGATTGTATTATACAAGTGTATTGTTGAATGTTAATGGAATGGAATGACCACATATCCTGATTTGGATTTGTGTTGAGGAAGTGAATCAAATGAGTCAATTAATCAATATATACTTATTATTGATGAATGAAATGTGTGAGAATGGAAACTAGGGTTTCCATGTTTGTGAATAACCCTAATGAACCCTTGAATCATGATTGGATTACTGAATGATATGATTACTATGATATGTTGAACTAAGGAATGACTTCTTGAAAACCCTAAAAGTTTAGTATTAAGATGAATACGAGTGATAAAGCTAGAACTTATATATGATGTTGTAAATGTGATCAAATGTTGCAGTTGAAAGTATTAATACTTCAATTGAATATGATGAGTCTTACTAATATCACCTAAGTCCAATGTATTTGTTTTAGTATAATAAAGAATGATCATTGTTGATTATGGGAATGGCATTAGTAGTCAATGACAAGATACACTTATCTGAATATAAGAGACAATATGAACAAGATGTACTTAACGGTGATTATAAGATAAATATGAAACTAATGAAGATAGTATGCTGAAGTATTTTATCTTTTATTTTAATTACATGTGGATTAACCCAAATTAAATGAAATATACTAAGATTTGTACTTTGATAAATGTTATTTAGAAGAGAAGCATTGTATGTAAAGTGAATCAAGAAAGATTGGTCCAGATAGTGTAATGAACATGAAATGAAAGAAGTTTAGACTACTGAGTATAAAATGATGAAAAAAGATAGGAATTAGTAGATGATTCTAAGAATGTAACTCTTACCCTAAAAAATGAGTTTGATGATGCTAATGGATGACAATCTCAAATGGGGGATTAAGAGATGTACATAACCGTAGTTGAATTCAACTAAAAGATGAAACTCAAGTATTTGAAGATTTATAAGAATGTGTTCTTGTATTGTGATTTTTTGATAGAATACATATACTATGAGAATGAACTATTTTGATGGAATTAAAATGATAATCAACATGCGTTGATTAGTAACCCCATATGAAGAATATGAAATAAAAGAAGAAGAGAACTAAGTCTGTTATGCATGTATATGCATGAAATTTATTGGCATCTATTCATATTGGATGGAACAACCATATGTTGTATGATAAATCTATTTTGAGTATGAGGAACGATACATGATATCTATATGCTTTTACAGTTGCTAGTTCTAATGCCTCTACTAATATTTGTTCAGAACTGTTATATACAATGAACTAATAAGATTTATATTGAAATTGAATTTAATATGCACTCATTACATTTGAGAAATCTTGATAATGGTAAATGTTGCATAATGAGATTATGTCTAGGGATGAAAGCCCACTGATGATGATAAAATCCTGATGGGGTAAATGATGGACAATAAGATTATGTCTCGGACTGAAGGCCCACTGTTGATAATTGTTATGAGTTGAAGTAGAAGATAGAAATAATCATATGTGTTGCAATATACATATTTATTGTGCTTCTTGCTTTGATCATTTTCCTTATTGATAAACTTGATATGTTTCATGTTATTCTAGTTATGTGATAATACACAGATATGATATATGATGTTTTGAATTCTTTTAAGATGTGTAAAAGAGATTAATAACAAGTGATATGATGGAACATCTAGTTAGGTGCCCTGAACACCATGAGTTTCCCATGAGGACCACACTGGGGAAACAAAATGGATCTCCTTGTAGTAATCGATGAATTATGAGAAGGATTTCTGGCATGTGGATCAAGACCTTAAAGGTTAGACCACCATGATTTAGTAGTGAGTCATTTGGGGTGGCTCTGGCCCTAAATTCTTGATGTGAAAGTCTATGTCTAGATGGAATAGACTCTGATGAAATGAAACATGTGAAATGGGAAAATGTGTGAACTACTATGATATGTGATATACTATTTTTCTGGTTCCTATCTTGTGTACTCGAGATGAGGATGTGAGCCTCTTTAGGCAACCCTGTGGTGGCCAAGGTATGTTTTTGATATCTTAGGGTGACCAGATAAACTCTAAGATAGTGAGGGTGAGTCGTTGACATGAGAATCAAGCGTGGCGACTTCTACTTGGTGAGGTACAGGCCAAGTAGTTTCAGGGAAAATGAATAAAAGATGATAATTCGTGTAGAACATGATTTGAATGATTATTACATTCCTTGTACTGTAGTTGATGATTTGTCATTATTGAATAAGCTTCATGTTGTGGAAAGCAATCATGTTGCTATGGACAGTTTCTATTTCATATTATGACATGTCATGCTGACAAGTTATAAATGTTGGGATTTATATCAATTCTGAATATGAGTTGGATTGCTTTCTATTTGATAGTATTGTTTGGTAGATATATAATATGTGCACTTCAGCTTCAGGACTGTAGGATGTGTTCCTGGTCCCGCTGGTGAAGTGTCACAAAGTTAATGTTATTGTTATGTATTGATTCAAAATGCTTAGAACTTGACTTATTACTCATGCATTAGGATTCTTAATCTGAACTAAAAAGTATCTGTTGATTTGTTCATAGACATGCTTTAAAAAACGTTTCAAAGTTATAATTGGTTTAAGTGATTACCTTATCTATTGGATCATATTATCATTGGAAGTTAGAAATGACTTATGATAGATCTATCTGCTAGACTTTTCAATATATGCATGTTTCGGTTAAGTTTATTATACTTAATCTGATGTTGATGCATGTACCTAGCTTGAGTGGGAGGTATCCACTCACTGGGCTCTATATGAGTCTCATGAGGTTGTTTCAAATGTTTTTAGGTATAATGCTATCCGGTGGAGAGGTCATGAAAAAGAATATATAAATAGCATAATCTAGATATATTAGAATGTCCTTATACTCTCTCTTTCCCGGGATGGGTTTTAGATTAAGTTTGTTCATCAATGTACATGTATCTGATGTAAACTGAACCGCATATGAGAACAAGATTTGATTTTGGATTTAATGGAGTTGAACATGATTTGTGATATCTGAATGTGATGTCCTTGATGTGACATTGGTTTATGAGTTTGTGAACAAAGAAAAAGGAAAAATTTATCGGTGTTTTTCATATATTATTTATTCGCCTTTGTCGAGAATTCATTATTTATTTCATAATCTGGGTTTACATTTTGGGATTATCTCTAATGATTGGTATTTATGCTGATCAAAAGAGTGGGTACTGATAGTATCTTCCCAAGCTTGCCTAGAAGTGACATCTGTCTGGGGATCTGACCAAGGCACGGGCCCCGGCACCCCCACAGAGGGTGATGTTGTCGCCCCATCAGCCGAGATAGGAACTATTAGGGAGCTGGACGAGCCCGCTCCTGCCATCACCAGAACATTTTCCTCTAGAGATGGAATGGAGCCACCATCCTAGAGAGAGAACCTTCAATATTGATAATGTTGATACCCATCTAATTATCACACAAGGTAGCCCATATGTGAGAGGAAACCCTAAGTTCAATCTTAGGTAGATGTCACATAGAAAACCAAGGCCCATCTAGGAACGCCTTGGTACAAATAACTCTATAATGATGTGAAAACATGTGAGACACAACAAGCATGTGATAATTTCCAAGAAAAATCTCAGATATGAGTAAATTGCATAAAAGTCCAAAAAGTGGACAAAAAACATAACTTGCTCAAACAGGGTCTAAATTGGACCAAATTCGAAACATACCTTAATTAAATGATATCAAAGCATAAGATAAAGTTTAATTAGGCATATAAGAACCTAATTAAGATAATAAAGAATGATTAGGCATTAATCCAGGTCAGGGGTCTTACAACCATAAACCCCTAACAAGGATTTTACCCCTGAAATCTAAAGCAGACAAGGATGGTTACCTCCTATGCATCTTATCCTCTATCTCTTACAAAGTTCTGCCAAAACATGGTGATTGATAACATATCCAATAAAGCTATGACCTTCCTCCTTAACCTATAAGTGTTATCTAGGACCAACATAGAATCCATCACACCAACACCCTTATTCAACAAGTCCAGTTGATGTATTGATTATCCCAAACAACAAAATCATGAACTTTGAATTGATTACATAGATCATCAACCGTTCATCCCTAGATATTATGACTTATTCTCAATTGAGACCTTGTCCCACTATCCATAGTTATCATCATAAAATCATTCTTCTTCTTCTCAAAGAGTTAGTAGAGCACCTCAAGATCTGACTCTCTCTAGGGAAACTAACATTAGGAACTCATCTGAATGTCTTCAACTCACGTACCACTGGTACACCCTGGATACTAGGACTCATAATCATAGTATCCACTACATGTGTAAAGAAGACCTCACATCCTTATCTTATCAGCTTCTCTCCCATCACAATCGACACCTAACATGTTGGAAGGATCTTTATAACTTCCTGGAAAGCTCAAAAGATGTCCCTATCACAAACATCATGACCCTAGAACTATAGTCCAAAATAGCCACATGATACATCAAGATATCCATCCCTATGATTGCATTGAGTCCTCACACACCAAGTGGCATAAGATCCACTTCAATGCAACATCCTGAGAAAGGAAGAGCACAAGGGGAAGGGTAAACCTCTCACAACACATTGATACTGCCCCAAAGGTGTCTATGAAAGGGGGTTATTGGTCCTTCTATTAGCAAACAAGTTACAACCTTTTATCTATTATTCACTTTTTCACTTGGATTCCTTGCCAGATGTATAGCAATTCAACATGATTATCGTACTTCATTACTCTTTCATGTTAGTTATTTATCATACCTATGTGTACCTTCTTGTGTATCATGTTTCTTATTCACTCTTTTAGGGGTTAGTTCATCATATTTTCTCATTCTTATCTATCCAACATGGATCATTCCCTTTAACTTCTTTCATATATCATGGTAATTTTACATTAACACCTTTTACACATAAGGGTGGGACTGAGATTAACTCAGGTTCCTTTTTGTTCATCCTTCTTTATCTGCTTTTATTATCTAATATTGTGATTATCATTCGAGTTCTCTATGGTTATATGAATTTTATACCTTGGGTCATTCCACTAACATAGATTCATCTTTCTTTTAATCTATTAATTTCCAGAATCATAGTTTTGGGAACTCCTCAACATATTTTCATTCATATTTAAGCTTCGTGGTGTCATATCTCTTTCTTTAATCATAAAAATTTCCACATTTTAATGATTGACAATATGATTTTCACCTTTCCTTAGGTATGATTAAGATATGTTCACCACAATTTCTTAATTATTATGCTCTTTGGATCATTTCCAACTAACTACTTGATTAAAATAATCATAAAGATAACAATCAAAGACTTCCTAGTTGCCATTATTTTAGTAAATGAATACCTGGCCAGGGCATCCAAGTACAAAATTAAAGAAGTATGCATTATATTCGTGTCATTTTCATTAGTTAGTCATCAACCTAGTCCTAAGTCTTAGTTTCCTTGTAGATTCAACAAACCAAGAGATATGATACCACTAAATGTGACAACCCATCACACAAAGTGAGATTACACAAAACTTAAACACGATCTACTGCTAATAAAACACATCACTAAATAGAGGGTTAATAAAACCGATTAAATTTTCATAAACTTACTTGAAAATGTTTGCGTAAAAGCCTAAAATCTCATATTATTTCATAAATCTTATCAAAAGTTCCTTACAGAGGCTATGTGACCTTAGCTACAACAAATACATAGGAGATACAATCTACATGTACAACATTAGAATACTAAGAAAGTTCGAGTCGGTAAAACACTATATACAAAAATTTCCCTCTCGGACTTGATAGTACATGGATGACTCTAGGACACACTAGACATCTAATCAACTATTCATCTATGATCCATTCCATCAGATCCTCCTTGCTTCTACGGGTCCACTACTTCTACTGACGATCACCTAAAAAGATTGTGGTGACTCACGGATGAGACACATGTCCCAATAAGAGATATAACTCACAACAAATATTATTGATTACAACAAGTTATGTAATTAAACATGTTAAGTAAATTAAGAAAATAGTCATATAGATATATTAAGAAACAAAAAGGAACTATCAACCATAATGGATTTATTAAGAGAAATTCTAATCAAAGCCTTAGCAACTAGCATTATTCTCAATTACCAGATGTAGATATTACCATGAGCATAACCATCATCGTGAGCCTAATTAACATCATAAACATTGATGACAAAATGAGCATATTTGAATAGCAGGAACTTGTCTAACAATATAGCATCTCTATAGTAATAAACAAAAATAACAATATAAGCATGTCTAACAATATACCATATCTAACAACATAGGCATCTATAATAACATGACATGTCTTAATAGTTTAATATGTCCAACATGATAAGAATATCTACATCGTGAGTAGAGCTAACAACCTAAGCATAACTATCATCATGAGAACGATTAGTAGTATGAGCATATCTAACTATATATGCATGATTAAAATTTTAAATAATTATAATAACATATGTATAACTAACAGTATAGGCATGTCTACAACATAAGCATATTTATCTTCTCTTAATGTACTATACATCATCTATACATGAGAAGGGCAAACAAGGGTTATCATCCAATGTGATGCGATGTATATGATCCTAATTGATATGCTATATGACTGTTAACATTTTTTATTAATGCCCTAAGGATTTGAGTCCTACCACCCAAATCATATTGACCATTGCTAAGTTGAAATTAGTAACATACAAGATCTATTGAAAGAGCTGGAATCCTTGATCTCACCTCCACCTCTTGGTCAGTACAAGAGATATCACAGAGACATAATAGTCAACTATTACCAGTGACATATAGTAAATCTGAAAACACCTAGCCCACCTTGGTAAGGTCATGTCGCTAGACACCAGGATACGAAGCCCTACTATCGGGCTACAACCACAGCTGTCCTCCAATCACATCACATATATATAATCCCCAAGACACGACCACAACCATTCTCAAAACACTTGGGATCAAGATGTCAAGGAAACACAATCACTTGCACCTCATATACTCAACGATATGTGCTTTGGTTTCCCTTAGAATTACCCATTTCACCATCCAACAAACACTGACATTGGAATGGATCTATGCTTAGGGCGATTATATGATTAAGCTTTCACTTTGATTAGTTAAGTGGATTGAGTGAACTAAGGCTGAATTAAATAGGTGGGCATACAAATCCCAATTCATTTCTAACAATAATTTGATATATAACACTTTAGAAGATGCAAAACATATAAGACATATTTTTATTACAACACCACATGATACTATTTTATTGCCATTCACGACTTTTCTAATCATCATGCCAACACAAGACATAAATCCTTATCACATTATCCTAGGGTACCAACCCTTATCACATCATGAAGATGATTACACCTCCATTAGGCTTCAATCATGCCCAAAGGTCATTAAGATCATCGCATTATCTCCTCCAACATCATCATTACCTTTCCATTCCTCATTAAGGATCCAATACCATCTCATACATGTAACATATAATTTTCGGCTTAACATTACACATAACAACAAATTAGAGTTACAACAATGTAGATAGAGAAAGTACACCATCACTATATTAAATTCATAAGAAAACTAAGCAACATCTTTGTGTTCTTGAATTAGGAGTAAGGATCAACAACTTAACCAAATTAGGATTTCTAAAATAGAAATTATATCTAATCCTTAGTTAAACTAGGTATAATTTACCACCATCATTTAGTTGTAGTAGAATTACAGTTAACAATGCAAGTTGACTTAACATTACGAATCAACACTTTACAACAATCTTAGGTTTATATTTGTTTGAGGGAAAGAGGGTAAGACTACCAACTCATGGGCCTCAAAACTATTAATCCAAACTCATCAAAACCCCAACATCATGTGCAATAAACACAACCCATTGAATCATAGACCACAAACCAGACCATCAGATTCAAAGAAATTAAAACCATTACATTGTCTATATTAATCACCATCATTGAATCACAATTGCATAAAACATAATCATCAGATTAGACAATCAAACTGAAACCTGCCAAGTATAAATCCTCACCCAAGACCTTCTGATGTTAGATAGGTAAAACCTTTGGAAATGAAACATGTAAACCCTTGAGACATTAATCTAGGAAAACCATTGAGTTATGACTTAGAAAAACCATTATTACCATACAATGTGATTCCTAAAGTCAGTTATCACTTGTGGACTTCTAGGCGCACCATCGTTTCAAAAGTAAAGAAACTAATTAAGTTAGATATTAGTGAAACCAGAATTTGTCTTAGCCAAGCAAACCATCAATTGAGAAACTAAGTAAATTGTTGATCTAATACTTAGAGAAAACAGTCCATGACCTCTTAGGATGACCATCAGTTGTGAACCTAAAGAGTACCATTGATCTAACACTTGGAGAAATTAGAAAATCAGCAATTAGGATAGCCATTGATTGTGAACCTAGTGAGACCGTAAAATTAGCCAATAAGAGAACATCAAAACCATCTAATGTGAGAGGGGAAAAAATAAATTTTAAGCACAAAAAAGATCCAAAACAGAAACTAAGTAACCTCCATAGGTTGGTATAAGGATCCCAACCATCGAGTTATGGAAACAAGAGAAAATCGGCTCAAAACATTAGAGAGAAATCATCGTTTGAGAGAGAAATAAGACCATTGACTTAAACCACTTGGGAGAGGATCCTGATATTCATTTCTCAAACACAAGAGAGTCCAAAATAGAAGATAAATCCAAGCCATTAACTGGCACAAAATGGTCGAACCATACATCATTAAAACAAACTATCGGATTGAAACACAAGGAGGAACAAATCTACTCAAAACCATAGGAAGAACCATCGTTCATGGGGCTTAAGATAACCATAGATCATTCAGTGGAGACGGAATTGTAACCATCATTTCTTGAGCTCACTAAAGTCATGAAAACAATAATTAAGGTATCACCAACATTTCTTCCAAAAAGCCAAAACATTGGGTCACACAACAAGAGAGAAATTAGTTCAAGGCACCAATGAAAAAATATTTACTATGGTTAGGGAAACCATTGACCATCCAAAGATAAGAGTAATATAACCATCATTTTCTTGGTCTTATAACAAGGTCATCAAGGCAGTAACAAGGAACACCCATCATTCTATATAAGGAACTAACCATTGGATCATGAGACAATATAGAAATCAGCTCAAAAAGGTCAAGGACATCCAGTGATTTCCACCACAACATCATCATAAATTCATGGAATAGCAAGGTATAAAGCTCATTTATCAAAATAGAGAACATGTACAAGATTATGGAGAGTAACCATAACATTGTCTACTCAAAAATCATCATATATATGCATAACGTAGCTATGGATTTGAAATTACTACTCATTACTATGTTTTAGAGTAAGATGTGTTCATGGCAAGTTAAGAGTAAGAAATAGACGTGGAGAAAGTTAAATAACTCACCTCTAGGATGAAGTTGCAGATCCAAATAGAAAGAAACTCAAGAAGGAAAGAAGAAATCCCAGCTTTGAGCTTCTCCATCCGTCTAAACTAGCTTCATATCCAAGAATAAGAAACCCTAGATCAAAAGAAGCAAGAAGAGGAGTGTCTCTCATATCTCTAGCACAAACCCTACCATGGGAACCATGGATCTGTACAAGAAAAAGAGAGAGGGGGGTAGGACATAAAGGGAAATGAACAAAGAGAGAAGATATTACCTGCTTAGGTCAAGAACTAACTAAGTAAGCTCCACAAGCTAGAAGAAAGGGTAGATCTGATCTCTATGTGCACATGCAAGTAAATCTAACATGCTCGATCCACCTTGGGCTCCTTATTCTCCAAGCAGGGAGGATGATATCCAGGTAGTAGGGAAGAAGAGATGCTAAGTTGGGTGGGTAAATGATTAGTTAGCATGCAAGGAGGAATGTATAAGAAGATAAAAGGGAGAGAGAAGGAAGAGGTAAGGTGTCTAGCCAATCTTGCCAAGTGTATAAGGTCAAGAGCATCTTTCACATGCAAACCAGCTGCCCAACATTTGTGGGAAGTCAGGAGGCCCTCTGATACTTTCTTCCCATGTTAGACCATGATCCAGCTCACAAGAAAACCCATCGAATCATCACACCAGGTAGCCCGTCTATGAGGGGAACCCTAAGTTCAATCTTAGGTAGATGTCACACACAAAACCAAGGTGCATCTAGGCGCCGCCTGGTACAAATAACTCCAAAATGATATGAAAACATGTGCGGAACAACAACAATATGACAAATTGCAAGAAAAACCTCAGATATGGGTAAATTTCATAAAAGTCCAAAGCATGCACAAAATTGCATAACTTGCTCAAATAGTGTCCAAATTGGACCACATTTGAAACATAGATTAATTAAATGATATCAAAGCATAAGATAAAATTTAGTTAGGCATATAGGAACCTAATTAAGATAATAAAGCATGATCAAGCATTATGCTAGGTCAAGAGTCTTACATATGTACTCGCCCTAGTGTGTCATATGCCTTGAGTATGACAAACAGGTACTAGTCAGATCCATGTCAATGTCACTGGACTACCGTAAAGAACAACCTTAAGTACTTGAGAAGAACTAAGGATTAGTTTCGTGTATAAAATGGTGAGGAAGAGTTTGTGGTAAAGGACTACACTAATGCAAGCTTCCAAACTAACAAAGATGATTGTAGATCACAATCTGAATTTGTGTTTTGCCTAAACAATAGAGTTGTAATCTGGAAGAGTTCTAAGAAAGGGACAATTGTTGATTTTACAATTGAGGTCGATTATATTGTTGCATCCAATGCATCAAAGGAGGTGTTTTGGATCAAGAAGTTCATTTCATAACTTGGGGTGGTTCCAAGCATCAGTATTGCCATTGAGCTATATTGTGCCAACAATGGAACTATTATTCAAGCTAAGGAACCCATATTCCATGAAAATTCCAGGCACATACAAAGGCAGTTCCATCTCATACTAGAGATCCTACAGTGAGGAGATGTGAAGATTTGTAGAGTACAAAGTGAGTGCAATGTGGCTAAGCCCATGAAAAAAGCACTTTTGTAGTAGAAACATGAAGGTCATGTTAGTGAGTGATTGGCTATAAGTGGAAGTGGGAGTTTGTTGGTATGTATGCCCAGAGAGGCAATAATATGATGATTATAAAGGGAAAATTTGAATATGATTTGGTTAAAAATAAAGTCAACTTCCAATTTATTCTATTTTATTCAGTTATGGGATAATGATGTATTATAATAAATGACTATAGAATGATATTACTCGATGAGGTATGCCTTCAGGTTGAGGACTTGAACAATAAGATCATACAGATGTCAAGAGTATATACATTCTTGTTATGTCCCTAGTCAGATGTTATTGTGGAAGGTTAATAGACAACAATAACACATAAGACTAGAGCATGTGTTGGTGATATAGAATGGGAAGAGAATTATCGATATATTAGAAAAAGTTACAATGCACTCTCTTTTATAGGACAAGAGATAGAGGGAGAACCAAAACTAGGCAATATGGGATAAAAGAAAACATAAATACAAGATAGGTGTTAAGCACATAAAAAAACATATAACACAAGAAAACAAAATACACAACACAAGATAACAAAATAGGAAATACAAGATAATGTATAAAGCATAGATATTAATACTCCCCCTCAAGCTAGAGCATAGATGTCAAGCATGCCCAGCTTGTCCACGAATGTATCAAAGCAAGTTTTGGGAAGTATCTTGGTAAAGAAATCAACAAAAAAGTCTTCTATATGAAGATAAGGAGTACAAATACGTCTAGAAACAATTGTTTCTTAGACAAAGTGGCTATCCACTTCGATTTGCTTTTGTGCACTCATGAAAAGTGGGATCGATGGCAATCAAGGTGGAAACTCTATCATCATGATGCATAGGAATAGGATCAAATTCAGAAATATCAAATTCTTTGAGGAGTCCTTGGACCCACATATGTTCATAAGCAGTGTGAGCCATGACTATAATATCCTCAATTTAGTGAAAATGAATTATATTAATGAATTGATTTGTAAATTTCCCAATAGTATATTGGTGGAATAATAATGTTAATTACCATTGTGGCATGGGTGCTTGTGGCACAAGATAAAGAAACAGAAGAATTTATACATGAATAAAAAGTTTATGGCATTATGAAATGTTGGGTTTTAGATGAATAGTCAAATTTTGAGGATGAAAATCCTATAAGAGGAAAAGGATGTTATAACCTAGTTTTATATGTTTTAATATATTTATTTATAAATAATGTAATTAGAAATATGTTTATCTATGTGTCTTGTTTATAAATTGTGGTTTGAAAGTGCAAATACTCCATATGGAATGTATTTTGTGTCGGTCACTATTTTCAATAAACCATTAATAGATTTTGGACAAAGAAGGAGAGGAAAATGCAATAATAAAGAAATTACTCTAGGTAATTCACAGTGGGTGTTTTAAATATGGAAATATGTAGAATACTCTAAGCAAAAAGAGTTTTCTTGCATAAATAAATGATAGGGATTTTGTGGATCATTAGATAATTGAAATATTGAATAATAATCAAGTTGTAAAAAGAAGATAAAATGTGTGGTGTTTTACATATTTAAAAGAGTAATTATCTAGCCATCATGGGAAATATAATGTTTGAGGAAATAAATAGTCTTATCTCAGTTTGACTTATGGGATACATGAAATAATATTGAAAATAAGAGAATTATAGAATTTGAAAAAGGACTCTCCATGTGGAGTGTGTAAGTAAATTAAAAAAAAATCTAAAGAAGAAAGTTTCATGCAATAATGCTATTCCAATTAATATCAAAAACTACATAATAGTGGGGAAAGACATGAATGACTTTCCTTCAAAGTCTCATAAAGAAAATATATTCCTAGTGGCCTAGGGAAATCTGAGAAGAAAATAGGCTTAAATTGCAATTAGTGCATTTACTTTCATATTTGGAAAATTGATTACATAACTAGAGTGTATCTCTGATTAATTGGCACCCTTTTAGGTGTTGCACACATTTGAGACCCTTCATCTGGGATGGGACAATCCATAGATTGTCCCTTACCTTCAGCCAGTTTAGGCAATTTAGGCCATAGTAACAACCTTCCCTCTCATTGTTTCTCTCTCTCTCTCATCTGTAAGAGTGCCTACAAATTTCCCCCTTAGATTAGTGAGAAGGTTCCATTTCTAATCATCACTAGAAAACCCCAGTTGGGATTCCATTAAAGAATTTCCCCAATCGTTGTGTGGAGACAGACTTCAAAACAACTAATTCTTTGAAGAAGTGCATGTATAAACGTAGTCTCATCTTCATGGGACTTGTATTCCTTACAAGACCATACAGGATTAGGGAGACGATTTCCCAAAATCAAATTCATATCAAGATGTCTAATTCTCCTCTCTTTTCTTCTTCTGAACTGTGAAGGAAATCTTTCCCTAATGCATCTCTGCCTCACCGCCACCGCGCAATCTTTGGCTGCATTCGAGTTTGGCGAAGGGTAGAGAAGAGGTTGACACCTTCACCAACCCCTCCCAATCCTGGAAGCTAGAACTCAACCACAGAGTTGACATGACCAAGTAGGTCCTAGTTTAGGAGATGAGGAAATGAGGAAGGAGAAGGTCCAATAGAGGAAAGTACTCTCCTGGACCTAGAGGAGCTAGATCCCTAGCCTAAAGGCACAAGGGAAAAGGAGTGTTTTACACACCCGATTCATGTGCAACCTGACTGTATTGCACACTGAGATGGCAGAAGATTATTTTCTTAGCCAACCCACATGGAAAACAAGGTAAATGCATGCCTTTTTGATGTGGCCTCATATGATTGGTTGATTAAAGGTTAATCTTGCAAAATTTATTGTAATTTCTAAGATGTTCCAATAAATACATATTATATATGAAAATTGATCAGCAAAATGAGAGGAACATAAAGAAATTATATTTGAGACCTAATATGCTTCCTTTTCTAAAAGTGCATAACGATACAATCTTTGATGTAAAATATGTATGGAAACCCTAGTTTCTTGATTTTAATGATCATCACTTATTTAAATGATATTAATGGATAAAATTTAACCTTTTAAGTAAAAGAGTTAGCTGACTCAATCTCCCATGCATATGTGTATGTGGAACAAGGCATTAATGAAAAAAAATTAAGAAACATAAACAACCTATGAGTAATGCGTTTATGGATGTAACCTGCTTAAACCCTATATCGATCTCTGGTGAGTTAAAGAGCTAGCATGGGGTCAATAGAGTCATCACATGGGGATGACTGATGTCCACTATCAGGACCAAAATACTTAGAGAGGGTTCCCCATAAAGAGGATCCCCTTAGAGAGGGCACACCATTGAGAAACGAGGATACGAGTGGCAAGGTTAAAACAAGAAATGCTAATTCAGGTTGCACAAGAAGATGATAATATGAAACCCTTACTTCAACTATTAGGGTTGGTGTCCCGACCTGGGGTTGGTCAACCCTAGAGTGGGAAAAGGACCTATGGAGGAGGTAAAACCTTAGACCTCAGGGTCAGGTTGTATCTAGAGAGACTAACTTCCTCCTATGAGCCAAGAGGGCACCCTAGGTTAGGACCTTCCCTAAAAAGGTAAGTTGACTGAATCAATTTAAAGTTTGAGGTAACCTTACATAACACCTAAAGGGCAGAGAATTAAGGATATAACATATGAAAGAACATGTATTGAGTATAATCCTTTGAATCCAAGTATGCCATACATGAGGAACATGAGGAACATGAGGAAAAGTCACTATGAAAGTGGTTGACAATATGAAACTGAGTCCGAAAGAGAAAGTTGCCATAAGTCCAATGAGGGGATATAAAATGAATAATGAGCATCATAAGAGATGGAGGATAACTGATTTAAAGAATTACATATGAAAATAATGTGCTTGAAAATGGTTAAAGTTGTAATATCTAAAAGAAACTCTAGGGAAGAGTAGATATTTAAGACAATCCTAAGGTCAACTAGGGAGTACTAAATGTACATAGGACCGATGGGATTAGGAGTTGATTGTTCCCTGAATGCACAAGACCATCTAATTGGGAGGTAATGTTTATGTTTTCCTAGGGTCCATGTCTCAGGAGATTGGCCTCCTTCATGAGTTCATTAGGCCTAAGGGGTGAATGTGAGGGGCACTTACTAGATGCATAAGGATGAGAATCCCTCCAAAAATACCTATACCCCTAGAGACCTCAAGGAAGTAGCTAAGGATCTTAATACATGACATGTAAATATAAAAGATATGAGAAGTCATATAATGATGAGAGGAGTGTGTACAAAAAGTGGGAAAAACATTTGACTTCATGAATTATAAGAAAATTGGGAGTTAAAAAGTATAAAGTCATGTGGATAATCTTTCAACCTAAAATGTGAAATTTTGAGATAATGTGTGGGTACACCATCTGTTCTCTTGGAATGAAATGAATTTTGTATTTGGTCTTCAGTCAAGTGCTTATTTTATCTCATTATGAGTTAGAGAGAGATTGGGGTAGACCCATGTTATGCTTAAAATAGACGTATGATAATGAATACTTTAAGATTCAACTTAATGACTTTTCCTAGGGTTGAAGGTGTTGCATCACCCTTAAATGAAAATAAATGAACAATAGGTTGGAAACCTAGGTGAAAAGATAATCATCAAGATAAATTGAAATCACAAATGAAAAAAGGATGTAATCACCAAGAGATGATACCAAGGATGTGGATGTACTCCAAATTGAATTTGGGTATCGAACTTAGTCATAATATGAGGACTGTGCATATAAATACAAACAATTAAAGATAATATAAGTAGGATTTCTAACCCTAATTGTGAAGTTAAGATAACTTGTCATGCACTTTGTCCTTACTACATATGAATTTTGGGGAAAAATCCCTTTAAGGATGGGTGAATTGTAAAATCCTCAATTTTGTGAAATGTAACTATATAAATGAATAGATTTGTAAATTTCCCAATAGTATTATTGGTGGAATAATAATGTTAAACAGCTTTGTGGAAAGGGTGCTTGTGGCAAACAAAATAAAAAAATAGAAGAATTTATACATGAATAAAAATTTATTGGAATTTTGAAATGTTAGTTTTTGGATGAATAGTCAAATTTTGAGGACAAAATTCCTAGAAGTGGGAAAGGATGTTATGACCTGGTTTTTCCCATGGTTTAATATATTTGTTTACAAATAATGTAATTAGAAAGATGGTTCTCTATGTGTCTTATTTGGATTGTGGCTTGAAAATGAAAATACTCCATATGGGATGGATTTTGTGTAGTTCACTATTTTGAATAAACCATTAATAAATTTTGGATAAAAAAGGAGAGGAAAATCCAATAATAAAGAAATTACTCTAGGTAATTCACAATGGGTGTTTTAAATATGGAATTATGTGGAATACATACAAAAGAGAGTTTTTGTGCATAAATAAAGGATAGGTATTTTGTGTATCACTAGATAATTGATATATTGAATAACAAGAAAGTTTCCAAAAGAAGATAAAATATGTTGTGTTTTAAATAATTAAAAGAGTAATTATCTAGCCATTATTGGAAAAATAATGTTTGAGGCAATAAATAGTGTAATCTTGATCTGACTTTTGGGATACTTGAAAATAATAATAAAAAGAAGAGAATTCTTGAATTTGAATGAAAAAGAACTCTTCATGTGGAGTGGGTCAGTACATTAAGAATTTTCTAAAGAAGCAAAGTTCATGCATAAATGTTAATCCAATTAATCCCAAAAATAGATAATGGTGGATAAAAATGTTAATGACTTTCCCTCAAAGATTCATAGAGAAAAGTTATTACTAGTGACCTAGGGAAATCTGAGAAGAAAATGAATTTGAATTGCAATTAATGCATTAAATTTAATATTTGGAAAATCAATTATATAGTCGAACTATATCTCTGGTATTTGTCACCCTTTTAGATGTCATGTGCATTTGAGACCCTTGATCTGGAATCAAACAATCCATATATCGTCCCTTACCTTCAGCCATTTTAGGAAATTTTGGCCACCATAACTACCTTCATTCTCATTGATTCTCTCTCTCTCATTTGCAAGAACTCCTACAAATTTCCCCTTTAGATTTGAGAGAAGGTTCTGGTTCTAATAATCCTAGGAAAACCCTAGTTGGGAGTCCATTAAGGACTTTCCCCAATCATTGTGTGGAGACAGACTTCACAACGACCAATTCCCAGGGGAAATGCCTATATAAAACATAGATTCTCCTCTTCATGGGACATGTATTCCTCACAAGACCATATTGAATTAGGGAGTTGATCTTCCAAAACCAATTTCATATCAGGATCTCCGATCCTCCTCTCTTTTCTTCTTCTGAACCGCCAAGGAAATCTTTCTCTAATGCCTCTCACCCTCACTGCCATCGGGCAAACTTTGGCTACAGTCGAGTTCAACAAAGGGTAAAGAAGAGGTTAACACCTTCGCCAGCCCCTCCTAGGCTAAGAAGATGGAATCCAACCATAGAGTTGACCTGACCAAGTAGGGCCTATTTCATGAGATCAAGAAATAAGGAAGGAGAAGGTCAAACAGAGAAAGTACTCTCCTACCCCTTAATGTGTGAGATCCCTAGGCTGAAGGCATAGGGGCAAAAGAGTCTTTTACACCCCGACTTCATGTGCAACCTGAGTACGCCATGCACTGAGATGGCAGTGGGCCATTGGCTTAGACAATCCATGTGGAAAACATCATAAAGGCACACTTTTTATGACGTGGCCTTATATTATTGGTTGATTAAAGGTTAATCTTGCAAAATTTATAGTAATTTCTAGGATGTTCTGATAAATACATATTATATATGAAAATTAATCAACAAAATGATAGGAACACAAAGAAATTATCATTGAGACATAATTATGCTTTATTTTCTAAAAGTGCATAAATATACACTCTTTAATGTAAAATATGCATAGAAACCCTATTTTCATGATTTTAATTATCATCACTGGTTTAAATGATATTAATCGATAAAGTCTAATTGTTTTATATAAAAGAGCATCTTGGACCTATTATGGTTTAAAAGTCCTTATGTTGCTAAAATGATGATTTCTAAAAGTGGATAATCAGTGTGTTATGTGTTGAAGTGATGATTAAAGCACATAAACCCTAGATTTGTATCCTAATCATGATAAATGTTTTGCTTGATATGTATATGACACTATTAAACATAATGGTAATTTAACATGTTCATGATCATAATGATGTAGAACCAGGGTTGCCATTGTGAATAGCCATGCATTTGAATAATTAGGGTTTTGAAGTTAAAGATGATGACTTTAATGAACTCAGACTAATCCAACTTATCATAATGAAAGGGATATGTTGGGATTTCACCTAATGTTAAATATGTGATTGAAATAGGGTTAATAACCTTATCACTTATCTAAACCCTAAACACTAGAATAGTACCAAGTAGGGTTTAATCTAATTAATGTGATAGTGACAATTTAGGATTTGTATATATGCAGATTAAAGTTGATTGTTTGGTTTGCTTTCTTGATTGGATTATGTTTGAAGTATATTCTGCAAGATAATCTGCATGGATCACCATTCAGGTATGTGGTTACTCCCATGACTACCTACATTAGTTTATCGGTGTTTTTCGAGGTTTGTCAGATTGATTGCAAATTAAATAGTTGGATGTTTATTTAATTTCCTACAATGTACGAAGTCACTATGAATATCACATGATATATGAATAACTTGCTAAACCCCTCAGACCCACTTTGGAAGTTTGATAAATGAATACTAGAGTGAAAGTCATTGAGATGACTAGGATCAAGCCCTAGATTGGGATGGTCATATGAGAACCAAGCCCCAGATTGGGATGGTCATATGAGGTCAAGTCCCAGACTGGGAAGACCAATATGGAGCCTATCTCTAGGTTGACAGAGTGGCCTAACGTCCATTACAGGGAAAAGACCCTAAGAAAGGGTACCCTAGAGTTTGAGTAAAAATGGGTTGATAAGTTATGATGAAAATGTTAATTTATATTCTATAACAATAACTATTTTGAATATGTTGTTACACTTAGATGCAAATGTTTTGTTTTCCCCACATACACAATATAACTTGTTATATTGATCTGTGCTTTTGGTTTCATGACATTTTAGGTACATGGTAGACAAGAGGATATCGAGATATGATGGACATATGAAATTACTTGAAGACATTAAAGTTAACTTGTAAGGAGGATTCAATAGATGATACTTCTTCTCATATGTAGAATTATGATGATGGGAAATTATGTAAGTTCTAGAGGAAAAATCTATAAACAATGTTTTTGAATGAATGGAAATTATTTTCTATTGACTATTATTTTCTTAATATTTGGGTCCTTTGGAAAATTTAAGGTAATGGCTCTCATCTTTTTGGCCTTCCTTAATTGTGGGTTGTTGAAAAGTGGAATCTTTACATAGCCCTCTATTCTGCTTCAGCACTTGATTGAGCAACCACTGTCTACTTTTTATTGCACCATGTAATTAGTTTTGCACCAACAAAGGAACAATATCTCAAAGTAGTTTTTCAGTCACATCAACTAGTGGCATAATCAGAGTCAGAATACTAGTAATTTTTTAGTGCCCATGTCTATGATATAGTAAAACTTTTCCATGAGAAGATTTTAGATATTTAAGAATGTGACAAACAACATCACAATGACATTGTCGTGGTTTGTCTAAATACTTAGTGACAAGTCCAACAACAATATTAATATCATCTCTCATCATAGTGAGATAGATAATATTACCAACCGTTCATTGGTATAGATGATTGTCAAGGTTTGGAAGTGAAGATTTATTATTGCAATTGGTATTTGGATCTATAGGAGTACTAGCATGTTTATACCTAAGCAAACCTACTTCGGTCAAAAGATCCAACACATATTTGCACTATGAAAGGAAAATGACAAAAGATGACCTGGAAACTTCAATTCCCGAGAAGAATTTGAGTTTACCCAGATCTTTAGTAATAAAATGTTATTTGAGATTTTGGTAGCTATAATACCTTCAGGATCATCACCAGACAAATATCCACATAAAAATTAAGCACAAAAAGTCCACAAATGGTCTTTTTAATAAAAACATAACAATCAGAATGTGAACGTCAAAATTGAAACTTGAGTAGCATATGGATTAATTTATCAAACCACACCCATGGTCTTTATTTTAGGCCATATATCACATTCTTGAGTTTGCAGACTTTGGAACACTACCCCTAACAAACAAAACCAAGTGGTTGCTTCATATAACTTTCTCATGTAGGTCACCATATAGGAAGGCATTTTTGACATCAAGTTGGTAAAGAGGCCAATCTTTATTGACAACTATTGAGATAAGTATTCTCGCAAAGTTGAGGAGGGCCACAAGATTGAAAGTTTCAAAGTAGTCCACTCCATAGGTCTCAGTGTAGCCTTTTGGTACAAGGTGAGCCTTAAATCGTTCATAGAACCATCTGGTTGATATTTAATAGTAAAGATCCAATGAAATCCAACTGTTGGACAACTTTTAGGATGATAAATCCTAGGAATTACAATCTTGTCGGGTAGACATTTATGTTTCCTTAGCTTGAAGCCAAGCAAGATTCTTAAGAGATTGTGTAGCATTCTTTGGCACATATATAGAAGAAAGAGAAATGGTTAACATGTTAAGCTAGCACCAAGATTAGTGGTATAGAAGAAGTTGCTAATTGGATGATGAGTGCAGGAATGAACACCTTTCCTTAGGTTGATAGGAAGATGTAGGCTAGAAAATACATGAATGTATTGTGATGACCCTGAATTTAGGATTCTGATACCAAACATCGTACTTTAAGATGATGAATGTTAAGTAGATGATTGATGCCAAGTTGAGTGATTGTGTTTCAATTATGGATCCTTGTCATGTAAAAGGTGTACTTGGGAGTACAATTTATGGTTATCAAACCTATTTGAGTTCAATTTTGATGAACACCTTGGTTTAACTGGTTTGGATATTTATGAGGTCAAGGTACCCATTTAATAGTCTTGGTGAACTCAGGTGATATATTGATGAGCCTTGAGGTTACTACATCATAAAAAGTCTTTTGGGGATTTATATGGTCAATATCCAATGGTTAAAGAAAATTATTTATGTTTCATACACCTCATTACAAGGGTTGTTGAGGAATCTTTTTGCATGGGCAAAAAGAAATGGAGTTTGTGTCCCAAACTTTGATAGTAGATAAGTTATGATATTATAAGCCTAGGTCTAAGGTTTCATGATTAAATGAGTTTCCCTATATACAATCACACACATTTGAAGTTCTTATATTATTTGATAAATGAGGCATCTTGAGACCATAGTCAAATAACATTAAACCAAGATCTTGGTTGTTGTATTTGTTACACAGCAATATCTTGTTTGGTTCTTTAAATATACTAAGGGTGGCAATGCGACTGTATTACCACCATTGATGAGATCCAATGATGCAAGGATCTTTTTCAACCTCTGAAAATATTGGATTTATTTGAGTTAAGAGCCTGACAGCCGATAGGCATGAATTACAGAGATCTTCATCTGACTGAGCCAATTGTTTCGCAATATCATGATCTACCAAACCACCCCCCAGATATCGGTATTTGATGGCAAGGTGAGAGAGTTCCATCTCCTGACTTTGCATCCCTCTTCACTCGAATTTGCAGACGAGGCCGAGTGTGGGGCGCCTGACATCACCATGGAAATTAGTTGCCTATCTATTGTTCTTGGAAACCATTGTAACCACCAAACAATTTGGTATTGGGGCTGCTCACCACCTTGGGTGTATAGCAGCAGCAAGCTCAACCGTGGAGCAATGGTGGGAACCAATAGAAGAAGATGAAGGCCTAAGGAGTAGACCTTATCCCTTCCCCACCAAGAATCTAAGGCTGGAGGTTGCAGGTGTGATGCTTCCTCCCTGCGGTTACGTGGACCCAATGACCTAGCAGGATCGAGACCATGAGGTCTGTCCGAGGAGCCAAGTGACGGCGGCGCTCCTACCCGGATGGAGACCTGGAGTCGTGGCCAAGAACTAGAGGAGTTGAGGAAGTCTATAAGGCCATGAAAAAGATGATGGTGCATCTAGTGGATGATGAGGAGGTTAGGGTAGTGAGGTATTGCTCACCAGAGGAGAGCCAGTGCGGCGGTGCTCTGTTTCACAGAGGAAACAGAGACCGTGGGTTGGATCGCTGAACGAAAGAGAAGGACCACCCGCAGGTGCTCACGTAGACGTGCACTATGCTAGACGAGACCTGAGATTGAGATTCATGAGAAAGAGAGGAGAACATGGCCACCGATCTCTGGAGGTGCTTGCCATGGCGGCGGCTCTCACGTAGCTGAAGAACGGAGTCCCGCTCAGAACTTGGATGAGCACGAGACGAGGAAAAGAGGGAGACTGTGTCCAATCCCCTAAACCGACCGATCCATGATCAAACTGGGTCCAGAGAAAGTGAACTGCACTGGACCAGATGGTTGACCCATGCCTGACTAGTAGGACCACAGGACGCATGGCGCAATTTGATTGGCCACTAAGAGGTAAAAACCTAGAATATATGCAGTTCTTCAATAAATTGTAGAAAATAGTCTACTTGTCAGAAAAATACAAATAAGGTACCAAAATGTTCAAAAAAATAAGTAGAATAACATGGGACATAAATATCAGTCTTTTGTTGCACTAATAATAGTGATATCATGTAAGATGTGAAATGCTCATATGATGGATAATAAATATCAAACGATATTCTAAAATTATGATAACATGTCAGTAAGTCTATATTCATGTTTATAATGCATATGATGCCAGTTATGGTCATGTTGATGTACGAAATCATGTAATTTGCTCCATATGGCTAATTAGGGCTAATAACCCTAAAGAAAATGTAATAAATACATGCATGCTCAATAAATGATGAAATTTACAGAGTAATCTCATATCTATATTTGGAAACTCATATTTTATTTATGAGATCATGATGAGGCATAGAATGCATGTTATATGAAGAGCACCCTTAATACATGTGATGTAACCCTAATATGGTTAATGAAAGTGACATAATGTTAAATATGTCCACATAGTAATGTGACACATGAGTATATCCAGTTGATGAACTATAATCTGGAAAATGACATCAGTAAGATAAATATAAGGTAAGAATACAAGTAATCATGAGAATAACATAATGATCTAAGTAAACCCTAAAATTAACACGACTAGGGTTAAGATGATTAGAATCTGATGCTAGTATATGATTTTGTTACTAATCAGGTGATGACCAGATTGTCTAGATGATCAAAGATATCTATGAATCTCTGAACTCAGGTATGTGGGATTTATTAAGTATAAGACTAGTTTTCTGGTTGCCTATGATATGTAATATCTTGAATGATCGTAATTGGATATGATTGCTTGGTTGAACTAGTATGAGTTATACTTCGCCAAATCAAATAGATCATAAATGAGTATGATGGGTTGTAGCTACTAGAGCACATAGCCTGGTGTGGATGTATGTTGCCTAACATGGATGTATGATTCCTTGGCCCATGTTAGATGTATGATGATACTATATTTCCCACACTAGATGTAAGTCAAGTGCAAGTATGTGTAGTACAACCACATCAAAGTGAATGCAATAAAAGGAATGTTTACCTAATTATCGCTTTGAATAATGTTTTCTTTTAATATTTCTTTCTCAAGTTATTTCAATTATGCAAACATATTAGTAGGTATCTTTCTACCCACGTGCACAACACCTTGTGTGTTGATTCGTTGTTTCACGTATGTTTTAGGTTCAGAGATAGCATGGGAGGAAAAAGATGGGAGTGAGTAGTTGTACAGGTTGTACCTATTGTCTAAGATCATGTTAGCATACATGTTCAGACTTGTAGAATTTTCATTCAATATGTAACTGTAAATCATTTTGTAATAATTCATATTGTATAAATATGCATGTTGAATGTTGAGTATGTTATGGTTGTATGTTCATGTATGTGTATTATGCTTCCGCATAGCTCTCTGATATAATTGCTAACGTTTTTGGATTTTGTCTTCTCATCTCCATGGGGTTTTGAGAAGGTGAAAATCCAGGGACGTTACAGTTGGTATCAGAGCATGAACAATAGCTACACCTAACAATTGCACAACATGAAACATAAAACAAAATTTCACCTTTCATTTCAAACCCTAGAAACATAGCAAGTTGTTCTATAAGAACTATGTTTGACTTAGCCTCTAGGTTAGAACCTAGATGTTTGAGAACTAGGTTTAGACAAGCGTCTGAAACCCTTTCCATATAGAGATCATATGTATTGGGTAGCTACACTAGTCTACATCTCGTTCTCACCATTTTACTAGGTGACATGGCACTAGACTATATACTGTGTGTGGGACACTCGTTTTGTTGATTTGGTTTTGTTTTCCAATCGGTTCAAGCCTCGATAGTTTTCTCTAACGTCTGCCTTCTCGGAGAAAAACTATATAATATTTTATTACCTATATGTAAATATGAAAATGTGTCCCTCACACTAGAGAGTAGTTAGTGTTCATGTAACCTAAGTGAAAGGGAGTGACATCAGTCTAGAAGAGAGAATAGTCTAGATTAGATGTCTAGAGCCTTATCAAGATATGTGATACATGGAGTGGATGATAGAGTGATAGTTGAAATAAGCATGTGCAATCTTATCTAAGTTTGATCTCTGATGGTATAAGTTTCCTTATAAAGGTTTAAGTTGTATACTTGTTGAATCCAATTTTTTAGAATTTATGCAAAATCTTGATGATGAAAGTACATTCCCTTTTCCTACTTAAGATAAGCTAAGTTAAGATAGAGATGAGTGTGCATGAGCCTCAAGCTCTTATACAAGGAGGATGTCTGGTGGTAGGATGAGATATGTGGTGAACTCTAGAGAGAGTAAGACCCACAGGGAGAAGGTCATAGGACCTAGCCTCCAATATATGATATATGTGTTAAACAAAAAAAATGTCCTACACTAGATTACTCTTGAGTGTTGAGTTGAGTCCTTATGCATGATTCAAATCTATATATGAGAATTGGGTAAAAGAAAAGGATAGGTAGATGACCCATATGATAAAGTCAATCCTTTGGCTGAGTTAGGTCCTAGCTAGCGTGACATATTTTGTGAATCTCATCATTAGTTGCAACTGAGGTAATATATGAACTCTAGTTATGAGAGTATGATGCTTTGTGCAAAAGATACTCAAAAATACAATTCTCCCTTCTTCTTCTCTTTCTTAATATATGATGATAGAAACCTCACTTGAGCTATATAGATGATTTATATATGAGGAGTCACTCGTATAAGCTTGACCTATTCTATATTTTCCCCCCTATATCATACATGTAGCACCCAAGATTGAAATCATTATAAGTTTGACAATAAAATATTCTCTTTCCCTTCATATGAAACATGAAAGATATGATGCTGAGATCATGGGATAAACTTAGTATATTCTCTTTTTTCCTTCACATAATACATGCAAGACATAAAAAGTTGAACTAATGAACTTGATATAAAGATATTTTTGGATCATAGGATATATGATCAAAAATATAGTTTGTAACTTTGATCCTTCTCAATGTATGCTTCTAAGTTGAGTATGAATATCACACCATAGGGTGAAACTCTAATGGTCAAGCATGTTACGTAATCCCTTCTTATGTAGAAAAATCCTAATATCAAGGATCAAGATAAATCTCCTCTAATGTTGAAATCATTGTAATATGTTGATCATAAGACATATTAATGATGTTAGATTTGAACGATCTGAATATCATGGCATATAAACGAATTCCTCTTGAACTTTTAAGATATGAACAAAACATGTATTCTTAGGGGTGATGTAATCCTAAGATATCATAATGTCATGTTATGGCTAAGACATTAAGTGATGCTTCAGCCTATATAAGGTGGGGTGGGTACACCCTAGGTGCTCTAAATCCTAAGATAATAACTTAGGGTTCATATTGATATCCCAGAAATCTACAACTGGTGGCACATATGAGGTTGGACTCCTTGATATCACCTCGAGAATGATATTCATTGAATTTTGAGGATGAAATTCCATCTAAGGTGGGGTGAATGTGATGACCCTGAATTTAGGATTCTGATACCTAACATCGTACTTTAAGATGATGAATGTTAAGTAGATGATTGATGCCAAGTTGAGTAATTGTGTTTCAATTATGGATCCTTGTCATGTAAAAGGTGTACTTGGGAGTACAATTTATGGTTATCAAACCTATTTGAGTACTTGGGAGTACAATTTATGAGGACCAAAAAAAAGGTGTACTTGGGAGTACAATTTATGGTTATCAAACCTATTGGAGTTCAATTTTGATGAACACCTTGGTTTAATTGATTTGGATATTTATGAGGTCAAGTTACCCATTTAGTAGTCTTGGTGAACTTAGGTGATATATTGATGAGCCTTGAGGTTACTACATCATAAAAAGTCTTTTGGGGATTTATATGGTCAATATCCAATGGTTAAAGAAAATTATTTATGTTTCATACACCTCATTACAAGGGTTGTTGAGGAATCTTTTTGCATGGGCAAAAAGAAATGGAGTTTGTGTCCCAAACTTTGATAGTAGATAAGTTATGATATTATAAGCCTAGTTCTAAGGTTTCATGATTAAATGAGTTTCCCTATATACAATCACACACGTGTGAATTTCTTAGATTATTTGATAAACGAGGCAGCTTGAGACCATAGTCAAATAACATTAAACCAAGATCTTGGTTGTTGTATATGTTACACAGCAATATCTTATTTGGTTCTATAAAAATACTAAGGGTGGCAACGTGACTATATTACCTCCATTGATGAGATCCAATGATGCAAGGATCTTTTTCAACCTCTGAAAATATTGGATTTATTCGAGTTAAGAGCCTGACAGCCGATAAGCCTGAATTACAGAGATCTTCATTTGACTGAGCCAATTTTTCTGCAATATCAGGATCTGCCAAACCACCCCCCAGATATTGGTATTTGATGGCAAGGTGAGAGAGTTCCAGCTCTTGACTTCGCAACCCTCTTCAGTCGAATTTGCAGATGAGGCTGAGTGTGGGGCGCCTGGCATCACCATGGAAATTAGTTGCCTATCTATTGTTCTTGGAAACCATTGTAACCACCAAACAATTTGGTACTGGGGCCGCTCACCACCTTGGGTGTATAGTAGCAGCAAGCTCAACCGTGGAGCATTGGTGGGAACCAATATAAGAAGATGAAGGCCTCAGGAGTAGACCTTCTCACTTCCCCACCAAGAATCTCAGGCTGGAGGTTGCAGGTGTGATGCTTCCTCCCTGTGGTGGCGTGGACCCAATGACCTAGCGGGATCGAGACCATGAGGTCTGTCTGAGGAGCCAGGTGATGGCGGTGCTCCTACCCAGATGGAGACCTGGAGCCGTGGCCAAGAACTGGAGGAGCCGAGGAAGTCTACAAGGCCATGAAAAAGATGATGGTGTGTCTAGTGGCTGATGAGGAGGTCAGGGTAGTGAGGTATTGCTTACCGGAGGAGAGCCCGTGTGGTGGTGCCATGTTTCACAGAGGAAATAGATATCGCGGGATGGATCACTGAACGAAAGAGAAGGACCACCCGCAGGTGCTCATGCGGATGTGTGTTTTGCTAGACGAGACCTGAGATCGAGATTCATGAGAAAGAGAGGAGAACATGGCCACCGATCTCTGGAGGTGCTTTCCGTGCGGCGGCTCTCACGTAGTAGAAGAACGGAGTCCCGCTCGGGACTTGGATGAGCACGAGATGAGAAAAAGAGGGAGATCGGGTCCAATCCCCTAAACCGACTGATCCATGATCAAACTGGGTCCAGAGGAAGTGAATTGTGCTGGACCAGATGGTTGACCCATGCCTGACCAGTAGGACCACAGGACGCATGGTGCAATTTGATTGGCCACTAAGAGGTAAAAACCTAGAATATATGCAGTTCTTCAATAAATTGTAGAAAATAGTCTACTTGTCAGAAAAATACAAATAAGGTACCAAAATGTTCAGAAAAATAAGTAGAATAACATGGGACCATAATATCAGTATTTGTTTGCACTAATAATAGTGATATCACGTAATATGTGAAATGCTCATATGATGGATAATAAATATCAAATGATATTCTAAAATTATGATAACATGTCAGTAAGTCTATATTCATGTTTATAATGCATATGATGCCATTTATGGTCATGTTGATGTATGAAATCATTTAATTGTCTCCATATGGCTAATTATGGCTAATAACCCTAAAGAAAATGTAATAAATACATGCATGCTCAATAAATGATGAAATTTACAGAGTAAGCTCATATCTATATTTGGAAACTCATATTTAATTATGAGATCATGATGAGGCATAGAATGTATGTTTTATGAAGAGCACCCTTAATACATGTGATGTAACCCTAATATGGTTAATGAAAGTGACATAATGTTAAATATGTCCACATAGTAATGTGACACATGAGTATATCCAGTTGATGAATTGTAATCTGGAAAATGACATCAATAAGATAAATATAAGGTAAGAATACAAGTAATCATGAGAATAACATAATGATCTAAGTAAACCCTAAAATGAACACGACTAGGGTTAAGATGATCAGAATCTGATGCTAGTATATGATTTTGTTATTAATCAGGTGATGACTAGATTGTCTAGATGATCAAAGATATCTATGAATCTCTGAACTCAATTACGTGGGATTTATTAAGTATAAGACTAGTTTTCTGGTTGCCTATGATATGTAATATCTTGAATGCTCATAATTGGATATGATTGCTTGGTTGAACTAGTATGAGTTATACTTCGCCAAATCTAATAGATCATAAATGAGTATGATGGGTTGTAGCTACTAGAGCACATAGCCTGGTGTGGATGTATGTTGCCTAACATGGATGTATGATTCCTTGGCCCATGTTAGATGTATGATGATACTATGTTGCCCACACTAGATGTAAGTCAAGTGCAAGTATGTGTAGTACAACCGCATCAAAGTGAATGCAATAAAAGGAATGTTTATCTAATTATCGCTTGAAATAATGTTTTCTTTTAATCTTTCTTTCTCAAGTTATTTCAATTATGCAAACATATTAGTAGGTATCTTTCTACCCATGTGCACAACACCTTGTGTGTTGATTCGTTGTTTCACGTATGTTTTAGGTTCAGAGATAGCATGGGAGAAAAAAGATGGGAGTGAGTAGTTGTACAGGTTGTACCTATTGTCTAAGATCTTGTTAGCATACATGTTCCGACTTGTAGAATTTTCATTCAATATGTAAATGTAAATCATTTTGTAATAATTCATATTGTATAAATATGCATGTTGAATGTTGAGTATGTTATGGTTGTATGTTCATGTATGCGTATTATGCTTCCGCATAGCTCTCTGATATAATTGCTAACATTTTTGGATTTTGTCTTCTCATCTCCATGGGGTTTTGAGAAGGTGAAAATCCGGGGACGTTATAGGTATTGTGACCTACCAATGAGGGAGGAATTGGTTTTTGAGGATCCAGAGGCGGATCTATAACCGTGGGTCTTCTCATGGACACCTATTGATTTTTGTCTGTGTGATCATATTCTACTACCTCAGGCATAGGAGTAGGAACCACTAAATCACTAGATAAAGCAGACCCTACGTCAGAGTAGTACATTTTGTTTTCAAAGAACACACCACACTTACAAACCATTATCGATTAACATAATCATAACATTGATTTCGTTTCTAAGTTTGAGAATATCCTAGAAAGACACACTTAATGGAGAGTGGGTCAATTTTAGATACTCTAGGGCAAAAAAAATTTAACAAAATAGGTGTTGCAAAAGATATGCGGTGCAATAGAAATAAAATGTGCATTGGGGTAAAATAGAGAGACATGTACCTAATTATGTAACACAAAAGAAGGCATACGGTTGATTAAGTAGGCCAAAAATGTTTAGGAACATGAAATTGAAGAAGAAGAGTGCATGCTACGTCAAGTAAATGAATATTCTTCCTTTCTGCCACACCATTTTTTTGTGGTATGTAAGAGAAGGTAGTCTAATGAGTGGTGCCTTGAGACTTACAAATATGATTGAAATATTTCTGCATAAAATCTAAGGCATTATCAGTTCGTAAGATTTTGACATTAATTTTGAATTGGTTTTGGATCACAGAAGAAAAGAAGGTGATAGTTTGCAAAATGGTACTACAATATTTTAGTAGAACCAAACAAGTTGCCTTGGAATAATAGACAATAAAGGTGTAACATACTGAATTCTAAAATTTGTATTTTGGCCCTCTTTCCCATCTTTTCCTTTCATTTCTATCCTTATTGGCCTTTCTATTTAATTAGTGGAATTTGAAAAACCACTAGGGGGGCTGAATAGGGTTTCATGATATTTTAATAATAATTCAACCAAAGCAAGAAACCACAAAAATATTGGATAAGGGGACAAGGATTTATAGTGGTTCCAACCTTAGCAAATACTAAGGCAGACAATCCACTACCTGGTTGCTTACCCAACTGGGATTTTAAAAGTACTTAAATTTTATTACCTCGTAAGGATGTTACATAAAATTACAAATACTTTCACCAAACCCTTCAGACATCCTTCACCTAGAAGTAGTCTCACCAACCTCGAAGCAGCCTTCCTTGAAGTAACCTCAAGCTCCCCCTTGAAGTAGCCTTCCTCTTGAAGTAGCTTCCCATTGAGACAGCCTTCTTGAAGTAGTCCAAAGTCTACCTTCTCCACCGAGAAGACCCTTCTCCACCTGAGAAGTCAAACCCTCTCCAATCCGTAGCCTCCAACCCTAGGAGTAGCAAGGAGAGTATAAAAAATATAAAGGAACAAGAAGGAAAAACAGATATTACAACATCGTTGTAGCACAAGGCTTGATTTCCTATATCAAGCATTTTGATCTCCTAACCAATGTATATGGAAGTGTTTGTGTAGTGGGTAGGAGATGCTAGCCTATAGGACATGAATTTGGAGCAATGGAAATGAATATTCAATGTTGGAGTTTCTCAATTGCTCACAAGAATGAATAGCCAATTGCAAGTATTATTCTCAAGTGTTGCACCAATGTATATTAGGTGTCCTAAGGCTTGTCCTATTTATAGGAATGGCCTATGAATGCTTAAGGACGTTCTAGACACTTTCTAGGGGGTTCTAAGTGCTCAACTAGCCGTTAGGTATCCATTAGTTATTTTAACAATGGCTAGTTAATTAATTATTAAAGTGCAGACAGAGACATTCTCGGTCGAGGAATTGTCGACCGAGATCCCAGTCGGTCGAGGTCTTTGTTGACCGAGGGACAGTCTGGAGCAAGGTGTATAACATTCTAGTCCAACTCACAACTACCTTGCCTACAGTGTCTAATGGCTACCTGGGTCATTCTCGGTCGAAGATTTTGTCGACCGAGAGTGTCTCGGTCAAGAAGTTTGTCGACCGAGAATGACTCTGTTTCAATATTTTAAACTAAGTACTAAGTGTGTGTATGAGTGTGCAGTTGTGACACTGATGTAGGGGATGACCTATCTAAGTGTTGTGATTGTCTAGGGAAGATCTAAATGCTTGATTTTCATGATGTCTAAGTACTTGTACATTATATACTTGTACAAGTTTTTTTACATTTGATTACAATCATGAAATTAAAGTAATTCAAGCATATAGATCTCCCAAATCTTTTTCATCCACCTTGTTCCTGAAACACTCAAGTAGCACATTAGATCCATAGGAATGAAATGTTTGTCATCATTGAAACAAAGGTATTATAATAATATCTAATTTAGCCAATAGAATTTATAGTGGTTTAGTGAACATTTATTCATTAATTGTACCAATATAAGGGTTTATGCACAAATACCTCAGTGAAAGCTTAATTACCATAATTAAGTGCTCTAAACCTTAATATAACTTTTTGATATGATTTGAAAACATAAAATGAGGCTAAGTTTCAAATTTTATTCGATTTGGATGTTGTTTGTGCAAGTTATGCAATTTTAGGTACATTTTGGACTTTTATGCAATTTACCCAATTGCGAGGTTTTCTTTGCAAATTATCAACTGAATTTTAATCCTTAGATATTATCTTACCATTAACGAGATTTTAAACCATTGGAGAACCTAGTTTCACCTTGGTTTGATGGTATTTCTTTCCAAGGACATTATAGGGATTACCCTCTTTATAAAGATGCTTATCCTTAAAAGCTATCAACCAATTATGTTATTTCTTTCTTGAAAAACAGTGGGGATGGCCTACAAGGATATATGGTGTCTTAGTACTGACTTTTGATATGCATTAAGCCTCTATGAGCTGTCCTCTTGCATGGCCATCAATCCCTAGGCTAAAGACACATGGAAAGTCCCTTAAGACACCTCATGCTTCACCTCTTTCTATATATAGCCATGTATACCCCTTCCCAACTCACAATTCGAAAACTCTTACTCTCCTTTTCTTTCCTCTAGCTTATATAATAGTTCCTTCTGTATTTGGACATGAAGTTTCTGTCCCAAGGTAATAGAGGGAGCCTACCTTGATGAAGAAGGCTCCTAGATTTTCCTAATTTCTCTATTAGGGTTTCTAAAGCTCCTCCTTGGTGCATTTGACCAAAACAAGTAAGTTTCCTCCCTTACTTCCCTATTTTCATACTTTAAATATTCCTTACACCCTATTACAGGTCGTAACCATGACCTTCCATGGTAAAACTCCACCTAGAACCCTAAAACACCTCATTTGTATGCTCTTTTGCTGGGGTTTATCACCTCTAAGTTGAGAAGGTGATCTTTGTCCAAGAAAGGAGCTAGGCTTTGAGAAACCATACCTTCTAAGATCGGATCCTTGCTGTTTGGACCTTCTTATCTTCCATATAGGTGAGTTTCATAACCCACTTCTCATATATTGCTTGCTACATGCTTAAAATTCATGCATCTATGTTTAAAATCAATGATTTCCATCTCTATTTACCATGTTCATCTAGGGTTTTGGTTTCTTACCGGTTTACCTTCTCTAGAAGATCTAGTTTGGATAAATATTAATCTAAAACCATAATATCAGGTTGAATGGTGTTTTACCTCCCTCCCTCTCTCTCTTTGCTTATCTCGTTTGGTTTGATGATGTGTCAGTTTCTGATTGGCCGAATTTCAATAGTTCATAACTTTTGATTCCTTTGTCCAAAAACTAAAGTAAAATATGTCTTAAACTCAAAAAAACATTTTATTTTCAATAATATATTTCCAAGTATTAATTTTGAGTTTTGTCGATGGTGGTTTTCTAGAAAATTATTTAATAACTTAAAAATCACCAAAAATACACTCTAATCATTGTAACTCCAAAATATGCAAAATTATAAGTTTTCTTAATCATAAGATCCTAACTAAGTCTATGATGATGTTTTCATAGTCTAAATCGAGGTTTTTCTATAAAAATTAAAAATATGGGTTTTCTCTACCTTAATGCATATATATCATTTTAATACATGTATACGAATTAAAAATAGGAAAAAATGACCATGGACTCAATCAAGTGATGAAAGTGGGTAATATGAATCATAATGAAAGGTATGTGCTATGTATGTGCAATCCCTATTTATGTATGTGCATTTACACCTTAAGTTGGGAATAATTGTTCCTTAACCTATTTTTCTATAATGAGGCTTTATTAAACCCTATTTCATATACTCTTGAATCTTTTTCTATACTTGCCTCATAAATCAGTTTTAGAACATTATTCTTGGGTCTTGGAACCCCACCACCAAGTTGTAATTATATGATGATTTATCTTACCACTTTACTATTTATTGAGCATGATGGTTTATTTGGCAATTTAACTATAGTAGTGGTACTTATGTACAACCACCCACAGAGGGCATGTAAATAACCACCTTGGGGAACGTCTTATTCTCGCCTGGGGAATATGTTATTCCTCCCCTATAAAATTTTATAGGTGACTGGGAATGTATGAATTCTCCCCTCACCTATAGATTGAGGTCCAGTAGGTGCCTCAACCCGACTTAGTTAATGTAGTCCAATTAATATCATGCATGCTACTTCTTATATGTTTTATAATGCTAAGAATCTATTTTGTTATGTGCCTCATTCTCTTGGCCCTCTCATCTTATGATGATTCAATATATTTATGTTTCATATGATATCCTTTTCTCTTGTACTTATTCATTATTTGACGCATACCTTATTTTCCTCTCCCTTTTGCTGGGTGCTTTCCCAACCACCCAGGTAATGAGCAAGGTGATGAATAAGACAAGGAGTATATAGCTTTTGGGTTGGAATCAGTTGATGGAGATGTTTCTTGGAGACAAGATTGTAGTAGTCTAGACTTCCCTCTATCTAGATCCTGATTGTGTGTCTTGATGTAAACCCTAATGGGAGAATTTGATGTATTTTGTAAACCTTTTATGAAATTGAATACAGTCAGTTTTTTTTATTCGCTTCTTTCTAATGGTCTTTTGTATACCAATGTTTTATTAGTTTGGAAAATTTATTCCCATTCCATCATACCTCTGAGAATGTTTGGAATGGATGTCAATTCTTCAAATTTTTAGTAAAGGGGTGATTTCACACCTCTCTTACAGCATTGTATCAGAGCCCATGGTAGTCAGAATCTGGCTATTTCAGTTTTGTCTCCCTAATTAGAATCCCTGCCTTACATAATTCCTTTAGGTGACATGGTTGCCCTACAGTTGATTTATGAATGATGAAAGGTTGATTTAGGACCCTATAGTTCCACATTAGTATCATGATAAATAAAACTCTAAAATACTCATAACTAAAATATACATAACTTAATGTTGTTTATGTTTGGCTTTAGGCAACTATTAGGGCATGAAGTTGAAGCAAAGGTGTCTAGAAAGGATCAGGTTCTGGGGGCTGGAAATATGTTCCTCCGCGCCACTTTTTGGTTTATGAGGACTCCCAGATCCATATGATATCAGCCTGGCCTAAGCTGAAATGGATTGCCCGAAATAGTTTTCTTTTAGGCAATAGTGACCTTAGACATCTATGTTTTATATCTTTGGGAACCCTAAGTTTTAGGTGTACGGTGACTTGTTTGAGGATGGATACCAAGACTAGTTTCCTTATGACCCAAAGGACCACATGTTTGGATAGTTATCCCTAGAACATAGACTTTGAAGTTTGAGGTTAAGTGAGCTATCAGAGTGTGTAGTGGAAGTGTGATGGATCTTGTACATTGTTAAGTTAGACTCATCCTTTAACCCTAGTTTAGTTTGGCTTGATAGGTTGAACCCTTTAAGGGGTGGAGTATAGTTAGTTTGATGATGTTGGGTTGTTATATTTCAAGGACAAAATCCTCATTAGGGGGATGGATCCCTATGACATCTTGAAACCTATCTACACTATCTTTAGAAATCCTAACCCCATACTTAGGAGGTTGTTGTGCTTGAAACCTTAGTGGGGTCCAAACAAGTTATAGTTATAGCCTAACGTGCTTGTTTATATATTAATGAACATATAATGATCCCCTGAGGAATAATTTATATGTTCAAATCCTAATTAATACCTAATGCAAATAATATGAGTAACTCACATATTAATCCTAATGGATATGCATGGTGTTGCCCATGTCATAAACCAATAAACCCTAATGAAATGATGAGCAAGATAATTGTAACCCAATCTTGTATTTAATGCATACTAAGAATGTATAGATGAAGAATAATGATCATGTTAACCTAAACCCTAAGTTGTAATCATCTAACCTTAACATATACATCCTTATTGCCTTTCATGATACATTAATGACATTAGGTTTCATAAACATTTAACATACTTTGATACACATAAATGATATATATAATCATCTAATCACATATTAATCAAGTCATCAATATGAAATGCATAGTATGTTACCTTGTCATCTAATACACACATGATTAGTCACTTAATGTGAATCAATTTGTAATATGTCCCACTTGATCACTAAAATACATATAATGACTTCAATATGGATAAGTAGTAATTGATTCACATAAAAATGCATAATCCATCATAAGAACTGAATAAATATGAAAAAAAATGATTAATGATGACATTAATGTGAATAAGAAAGTTAATGTGACAATGTAAATATAGATATAAGTGATTAATGTGACATTATTTGGATTACTTGTATCAAGTTGGATGAAATGTCTTAATTCATGAAAAGTAATTTGTTATAATTCAATATGTTGATAATAGAGACTAAATCCAATTATTAAGGATAATAATCAAGTATATTGATAGTTGAGTAAACTATAATTGTGTTAAAACTCATAATGAGCTAAATAAGAAATATGTATGGTTTCTAGCATAATAATGAAATATAACTCTTTTGGAAACAAAGTAAATATGACATGACACAATTAAAAGAATAATAATGATAATGTGATATCATAATAAATATAATCTTAATAAGCCAAAAATGTAAATAATGTTAAATCTCCTAAAAAGAATATCTAAATAATGGAACCTAGGTGATCCTTGAGAACCTATCCTATGTCAAGATGCTTGTGGAGTATATGTTGATGAATTGTTTGGTGGAAGTTAAGGTTGGAGAAATAACCTGATGTTTTGTGATGAGATGTTGCACACTCACCCTTCCCATCTTACTTGTGATTTCGGGGACGAAAAACTCTTTAAGGGGTGGAGTCTTGTAACATACCGAATTCTAAAATTTTGTATTTTGGCCCTCTTTCCCATCTTTTCCTTTCATTTCTATCATTATTGTCCTTTCTATTTAATTAGTGGAATTTATAGTGGTTTAGTGAACATTTATTCATTAATTGTACCAATATAAGGGTTTATGCACAAATACCTCAGTGAAAGCTTAATTACCATAATTAAGTGCTCTAAACCTTAATCTAACTTTTTGATATGATTTGAAAACATAAAATGAGGCTAATTTTCAAATTTGGTTCGATTAGGATGTTGTTTGTGCAAGTTATGCAATTTTAGGTACATTCTGGACTTTTATGCAATTTACCCAATTGCAAGGTTTTCTTTGCAAATTATCAACTGGATTTTAGTCCTTAGATATTCCCTTACCATTAACAAGATTTTAAACCATTGGATAACCTAGTTTCACCTTGGTTTGATGGTATTTCTTTCCAAGGGCATTATAGGGATTACCCTCTTTATAAAGATGCTTATCCTTAAAAGCTAACAACCAACGATGTTATTTCTTTCTTGAAAAACGGTGGGGATGGCCTACAAGTATCTATGGGCTCTTAGGAACGACTTTTTATATGCATGAATCCTCTATGAGCTATCCTCTCGCATGGCCATCAGTCCCAATGCTAAAGACACATGGAAAGTCCCTTAAGACACCTCATGCTTCACCTCTTTCTATATATAGCCATGTATACACCTTTCCAACTCACAATTCGAAAACTCTTTCTCTCCTTTTCTTTCCTCTAGCTTAGATAATAGTTCCTTTTGTATTTGGCCACGAAGTTTCTGTCCCAAGGTAATAGAGGGAGCCTACCTTGGTGAAGAAGGCTCCTAAGGTTTCCAAATTGCTCTATTAGGGTTTCTAAAGTTCCTCCTTGGTGAATTCGACCAAAACTAGTAAGTTGCCTCCCTTCCTTCCCTATTTTCATACTTTAAATATTCCTTACACCCTATTACAGGTCGTAACCATGACCTTCCATGGTAAAACTCCACCTAGAACCCTAAAACACCTCATCAGTATGCCCTTTTGCTAGGGTTTATCACCTCTAAGTTGAGAAGGTGATCTTTGTCCAAGAAAGGAGCTAGGCTTGGAGCAACCATACCTTCTAAGATCGGATCCTTGCTGTTTGGACCTTCTTATCTTCCCTAGAGGTGAGTTTCATAACCCACTTCTCATATATTGCTTTCTACATGCTTAAAATTCATGCATCTATGTTTAAAATCGATGATTTCCATCTCTATTTACCATGTTCATATAGGGTTTTGCTTTCTTACCGGTTTACCTTCTCTAGAAGATCTAGTTTGGATAACTATTAATCTAAAACCATGATATTAGGTCGAATGGTGTTTTCCCTCCCTCCCTCCCTCTCTTTGCTTATCTCGTTTGGTTTGATGATGTGTCGGTTTCTGATTGGCCGAATTCCAATAATTCATAACTTCTGATTCCTTTGTCCAAAAATAAAGTAAAATACATCTTAAACTCATAAAAACATTTTATTTTCAATAATAATATTTCCAAGTATTGTTTTTGAGTTTTGTCGATGGTGGATTTCTAGAAAATGATTTAATCACTTAAAAATCACCAAAAATACACTCTAATCATCGTAACTCCAAAATATGCAAAATTATATGTTTTCTTAATCAGAAGAACCTAACTAAGTCTATGGTGATGTTATCATAGTCTAAATTGAGGTTTTTATATAAAATTTAAAAATATAGGTTTTCACTACATTAATGCATATATATCATTCTAATACATGTATACGAATTGAAAATAGGAAAAAATGATCATGGACTCAATCAAGTGATGCAAGTGGGTAATATGAATCATAATAAAAGGTATGTGCTATTTATGTGCAATACCTATTTATGTATGTGCATTTACACCTTAAGTTGGGAATAATTGTTCCTTAACCTATTTTTCTATAATGAGGCTTTATTAAACCCTATTTCATATACTCTTGAATCTTTTGCTATACTTGGCTCATAAATTAGTTTCAGAACATTATTCTTGGGTCTTCAAACCCCACCACCAATTTTTAATTATATGATGATTTATCTTACCACTTTACTATTTATTGAGCATGATGGTTTATTTCGCAATTTAACTATAGTAGTGGTACTTATGTACAACAACCCACAGAGGGCATGTAAATAACCGCCCTGGGGAATGTCTTATTCTCCCTGGGGAATGTGTTATTCCTCCCCTATAAAATTTTATAGGTGACTGGGAATGTATGAATTCTCCCCTCACCTATAAGTTGAGGTATGGTAGGTGCCTCAACCCTACTTAGTTAATGTAGTCCAATTAATATCATGCATGCTACTTCTTATATGTTTTGTAATGGTAAGAATCTATTTTTTTATGTGCCTCATTCTCTTGGCCCTCTCATCTAATGATGATTCAATATATTTATGTTTCACATGATTTCCTTTTCTCTTATCCTTATTCATTATTTGACGCATACCTTGTTTTCCTCTCCCTTTTGTTGGGTGCTTTCTCAACCACCCAGGTGATGAACAAGGTGATGAACAAGACAAGGAGTATATAGCTTTTAGCTTGGAATCAGTTGATGGAGATGTTGCTTGGAGACAAGATTGTAGTAGTCTAGACTTCCCTCTATCTAGATCTTGATTGTGTGTCTTGATGTAACCCTAATGGGAGAATTTGATGTATTTTGTAAACCTTTTATGAAATTGAATATTGTCAGTTATTTTTTTATTCTGTTTCTTTCTAACGGTCTTTTGTATACCAATGTTTAATAAGTTTGGAAAATTTATGCCCATTCCATCATAACTCTGAGAGTGTTTGGAATGGATGTCAATTATTTAAATTTTTAGTAAAGGGGTGATTTCACACCTCTCTTACAACATGGTATCAGAGCCCATGGTAGTCGGAATCTGGCTATTTCAGTTTTGTCTCCCTAATTAGAATCCCTGCCTTACATAGTTCCTTTAGGTGACATGGTTGCCCTATAGTTGATTTATGAATGATGAAAGGTTGATTTAGGACCCTATAGTTCCACATTAGTATTATGATGAATAAAACTCTAAAATACTCATAACTAAAATATGCATAACTTAATGTTGTTTAGGTTTGGCTCTAGGAAACTATTAGGGCATGAAGTTGAAGCAAAGGTGTCTAGAAAGGATCAGGTTCTGGGGGATGGCAATATTTTCCTCCGCGCCACTTGCTTGGTTTATGAGGACTCCCAGATCCATATGATATCGGCCTGGCCTAAGCTGAAATGGATTGTCCGAAATAGTTTGCTTTTAGGCAATAGTGACCTTAGACATCTATGTTGTATATCTTTGGGAACCCTAAGTTTTAGGTGTATGGTGACTTGTTTGAGTATGGATACCAAGACTAGTTTCCTTATGACCCATAGGACCACATGTTTGGATAGTTATCCCTAGAACCTAGACTTTGAAGTTTGAGGTTAAGTGAGCTATCAGAGTGTGCAGTGGAAGTGTGATGGATCTTGTACATGGTTAAGTTCGACTCATCCTTTAACCCTAGTGTAGTTTGGCTTGATAGGTTGAACCCTTTAAGGGGCAGAGTATAGTTAGTTTGATGATGTTGGGTGGTTAAATTTCAAGGACAAAATCCTCTTTAGGGGGATGGAGCCCTATGACATCTTGAAATCATCTACACTATCTTTAGAAATCCTAACCCCATACTTAGGAGGTTGTTGTGCTTGAAACCTTAGTGGGGTCCAAACAAGTTATAGTTATATCCTAACGTGCTTGTTTATATATTAATGAACATATAATGATCAACTAAGGAATAATTTAATGTTCAAACCCTAATGAATACCTAATGCACATAATATGAGTAACTCACATATTAATCCTAATGGATATGCATGGTGTTTCCCATGTCATAAACCAATAAACCCTAATGAAATGATGAGCCAGATAATTGTAACCCAATCTTGTATTTAATGCATACTAAGAATGTATAGATGAAGAATAATGATCATGTTAACCTACACCCTAAGTTGTAATCATCTAACCTTAACATATACATCCTTATTGCATTTCATGATACATTAATGCATTAGGTTTCATAAACAGTTAACATGCTTTGATACACATAAATGATATATATAATCATCTAATCAAATATTAATCAAGTCACCAATATGAAATGCATAGTATGATACTTTGTTATCTAATAGACAAACGATTAGTCACTTAATGTGAATCAATTTGTAATATGTCCCACCTTGATCACTAAAATACATATAATGACTTCAATATGGATAAGTAGTAATTGATTCACATAAAAGTGCATAATAAATCATAAGAACTGAATAAATATGAAAAAATTTTATTAATGATGACATTAATGTGAATACGAAAGTTAATGTGACAATGTAAATATAGATATATGTGATTAATGTGACATTATTTGGATTACTTGTATCAAGTTGGATGAAAAGTATTAATTCATGCAAAACAAATTGTTATAATTCAATATGTTGATAATAGAGACTGAATCCAATTATTAAGGATAATAATCAAGTATATTGATTATTGAGTAAACTCTAATTGCGTTAAAACTCATAATGAGGTAAATAAGAAATATATATGGTTTCAAGAATAATAATGAAATATAACACTTTTGGAAACAAAGTAAATATGACATGACACAATTAAAGGAATAATAATGATAATGTGATATCATAATAAATATAATCTTAATAAGACAAAAATGTAAATAATATTAAATCTCCTAAAAAGAATATCTAAATAATGGAACCTAGGTGATCCTTGAGAACCTATCCTATGTCAAGATGCTTGTGGAGTATATTTTGATGAATTTTTAGGTGGAAGTTAAGGTTGGAGAAATAACCTGATTTTTTGTGATGAGATGTTGTACACTCACCCTTCCCTTCTTACTTGCGATCTTCGGGGACAAAATCCTCTTTAAGGGGTGGAGTGTTGTAACTTACCGAATTCTAAAATTTTGTATTTTGGCCCTCTTTCTCATCTTTTCCTTTCATTTTTATTCTTATTGGCCTTTCTATTTAATTAGTGGAATTTATAGTGGTTTAGTGAACATTTATTCATTAATTGTATCAATATAAGGGTTTATGCACAAATACCTCAGTGAAAGCTTAATTACCATAATTAAGTGATCTAAACCTTAATCTATCTTTTTGATATGATTTGAAAACATAAAATGAGGCTAAGTTTCAAATTTGGTTCGATTTAGATGTTGTTTGTGCAAGTTATGCAATTTTAGGTACATTCTGGACGTTTATGCAATTTACCCAATTGGGAGGTTTTCTTTGCAAATTATCAACTGAATTTAATCCTTGGATATTCACTTACCATTAACGAGATTTAAAACCATTGGATAACCTAGTTTCACCTTGGTTTGATGGTATTTCTTTCCAAGGGCATTATAGTGATTACCCTCTTTATAAAGATGCTTATCCTTAAAAGCTAACAACCAATGATGTTATTTCTTTCTTGAAAAACGGTGGGGATGGACTAGAAGGATATATGGGCTCTTAGGACCGACTTTGATATGCACGAAGCTACTATGAGCTGTCCTCTTGCATGGCCATCAATCCCTAGGCTAAAGACACATGGAAAGTCCCTTAAGACACCTCATGCTTCACCTCTTTCTATATATAGCCATGTATACCCCTTCCCAACTCACAATTCAAAAACTCTTGCTCTCCTTTTCTTTCCTCTAGCTTAGATAATAGTTCCTTCTGTATTTTTCCACAAAGTTTCTATCCCAAGGTAATAGAGGCAGCCTACCTTGGTGAAGAAGGCTCCTAGGGTTTCCAAATTGCTCTATTAGGGTATTTAAAGTTCCTCCTTGGTGAATTCGACTAAAACTAGTAAGTTGCCTCCCTTCCTTCCCTTTTTTCATACTTTAAATCTTCCTTACACCCTATTACATGTTGTAACCATGACCTTCCATGGTAAAACTCCACCTAAAACCCTAAAACACCTCATTTGTAGGCTCTTTTGCTAGGGTTTATCACCTCTAAGTTGAGAAGGTGATCTTTGTCCAAGAAAGGATCTAGGCTTGGAGCAACCATACCTTCTAAGCTCGGATCTATGATGTTTGTACCTTCTTATCTTCCCTAGAGGTGAGTTTTATAACCCACTTCTCATATATTGCTTGCTACATGCTTAAAATTCATGCATCTATGTTTAAAATAGATTATTTCCAGCTCTATTTACCATGTTCATCTAGGGTTTTGCTTTCTTATCGGTTTACCTTCTCTAGAAGATCTAGCTTGGATAAATATCAATCTAAAACCATAATATTAGGTCGAATGGTATTTTCCCTCCCTCCCTCTCTCTTTTCTTATCTCGTTTGGTTTGATGATGTGTCGGTTTCTGATTGGCCGAATTCCAATAATTCATAACTTTTGATTGCCTTGTCCAAAAACTAAAGTAGAATACGTCTTAAACTCATAAAAACATTTTATTTTCAATAATAATATTTACAAGTAGTTGTTTTGAGTTTTGTTGATGGTGGTTTTCTAGAAAATGATTTAATCACTTAAAAATCACCAAAAATACACTCTAATCATCGTAACTCCAAAATATGCAAAATTATATGTTTTCTTAATTAGACGAACCTGACTAAGTCTATGGTGATGTTTTCATAGTCTAAATCGAGGTTTTGCTATAAGAAGTAAAAATATGGATTTTCTCTACCTTAATGCATATATATCATTCTAATACATGTATACTAATTGAAAATAGGAAAAATTGATCATGGACTCAATCAAGTGATGAAAGTGGGTAATATGAATCATAATGAAAGGTATGTTCTATGTATGTGCAATCCCTATTTATGTATGTGCATTTACACCTTAAGTTGGGAATAATTGTTCCTTAACCTATTTTTCTATAATGAGGCTTTATTAAACCCTATTTCATATACTCTTGAATCTTTTGCTATACTTGCCTCATAAATTAGTTTTAGAACATTATTCTTGGGTCTTGGAACCCACCACCAAGTTGTAATTATATGATGCTTTATCTTACCACTTTACTATTTATTGAGCATGATGGTTTACTTGGCAATTTAACTATAGTAGTGGTACTTATGTACAACCACCCATAGAGGGCATGTAAATAACCACCCTGGGGAACGTCTTATTCTCCCCTGGGGAATGTGTTATTCCTCCCCTATAAATTTTATAGGTGACTGGGAATGTATGAATTCTCCCCTCACCTATAGGTTGAGGTCTGGTAGATGCCTCAACCCTACTTAGTTAATGTAGTCCAATTAATATCATGCATGCTACTTCTTATATGTTTTGTAATGGTAAGAATCTATTTTGTTATGTGCCTCATTCTCTTGGCCCTCTCATCTTATGATGATTCAATATATTTATGTTTCATATGATTTCCTTTTCTCTTGTACTTATTCATTATTTGACGCATACCTTATTTTCCTCTCCCTTTTGTTGGGTGCTTTCCCAACCACCCAGGTGATGAGCAAGGTGATGAACAAGACAAGGAGTATATAGCTTTTGGCTTGGAATCAGTTGATGGAGATGTTGCTTGGAGACAAGATTGTAGTAGTCTAGACTTCCCTCTATCTAGATCCTGATTGTGTGACTTGATGTAAGGAGAATTTGATATATTTTGTTAACCTTTTATGAAATTGAATACAGTCAGTTATTTTTTTATTCCACTGCTTTCTAATGGTCTTTTGTATACCAATGTTTAATAAGTTTGGAAAATTTATGCCCATTCCATCATACCTCTGAGAGTGTTTGGAATGGATGTCAATTCTTCAAATTTTTAGTAAAGGGGTGATTTCACACCTCTCTTACAAAAGGTCATAAAATTGTGGTATCCAAACAAGCTAGAAATAGAAGATGGACCCCAAATATCAACATGAACAATGTCAAATAGATTTTTAGAACTAATTTCTTACTTCTTATGAAAAAACTCAAGTGTTTTTGCCAAACTGGAATGATTCACACAAAAATTGTTTCTCAGAAATATTTGCAAATAAAAAAGGATTTTAGAAGCAAAAAGATGCCATGATGATAGTCTGATTGTAGACTAATAGTCCATCTAGTCCTTCATTGCCCAAACCAATCCTCTTCCTCATATGGCGATCCTAAAACATGCAACCCTCAGGGTCAAAAGTTATTGAGCAATAAAGGCTCTTAAGAGTTTTACTCATAGATAGTAGATTAAGGCTCCTATTAGTTTGGTGTAAGTCATGAGTTTTGTGGAACTCATTTTCTGGGAACTCTAGTTCAGTTTTTGGAACTTAAGTTCCATTGACTTCCATGTGATTGGCTTGTTGTAAGTGTAAAAATGGAAATTAGTAAAAATACTATTAATTTTTATTGTATAATATAAATAAATGAGGTTAGCAATGGCATAAAAAAATTGTATTTGTAATCTTATGTTGCAGTTTAGCAATGAACTATATCCATACCGCTAATATTTCTAGTCATAAATATTTTACATGTGTCATTTATAAGGAATGAAGAATATAATTGTATAAGAAATGTTGTTAGTTGTCTCAGAACTCGTTTTCCACTCTTTTTAAGAGGGAACTTAGGAACTGTGTTTTGTATGTAAGTCTATAACTTACAGAAAGTCACGGAACTCAAGTTCCAACACTTACATTAAACCAATCATAAAAAACTACTCAAGGAATTCTAGTTCATAAGTTTTACACACCAATTATGACAAACCAATCTGAGCCTAAGAAGAAATCATGGAACATATAAGACAGATGACAAGAGCATGTTTTTATACTAAGATATAGTTCCAATTCCATGGACAACAAACTGAGTCCCATCAGCAATAGTCATAGGAGAAACTTTTGTAGTCTTAAATAAGGTAGTGAAAATGTGACAACCTCAATTTTCCCTCTTTGATTTTACCCTTCCTAACATTAATCATGACCCAAATTTACTCGATTGATTTTAGTTTCATAGTTGGATGTGATGAAATTCTCTAATAGAGTCACTTTGACTTCGTATTTCAAGATGTGACTTTACTTTTCATGGTCACCTATGCCACATGGCTTAATGTATCATGATTTGTCTTTAATGTTGATCCTCATCATGATGATCTCTTGTCTCTCTAAAGTACATCAACTTGTAGAGTATTCATACCAATCTAATTGACTCAAAAATCACCCAAATTGAACCTTCAGAGCCTGATTAATGAGTTTATGAAAGTTGTCTTAAACTATTCTTGATTTAATTGATTTATATGGAAAATGAGTCTTTTTAGGCCCAAATTTTGGATCCACGACCCATTTATATGGTTAGTTCATCCTTCCCCTTTCCACTACGGGAAACAATCCCATGGCTGGAGGGTCATCTCCTTTCTCCAGCCAAATCGGGAAATGGTGGAATCCAACCATGGATGGCTTCCACATAACCTTGAAATGTGTTTCCCTATAGCTTTATAAGCGCCCCTCCTTTGAAATTGAGTTCCTTTTCCTTTCCTTCCTCCTACTGTGGTGTTCCAGTTCCCCCAAGCTACTGGTTTCTTATCTAGCACAACGAGCATAAAGCTCCTCCCACATGACCTGATGGTGCTAGACCCCTGATCCTCCAAGAACAAACTCTTCTTTGAGTTGTTGTGGGCACAACGACGATCAGAAGCGAGGAGGCAGAAATGTCCTATTCATCCCCAGTTCCGATCCCAGGAATAAAGGAATTGTCTAGGGGTTTCACACATTGCTTCTGACCACACAGGGCGATGGGCAGACCATCCCATTCACTGCCCACTGGAGGGCGAGCAATTAGGAGTGACAATGAGAGATCAGAAGTGACAAAGTGAGGGAAACAATGTTAGATAGCAAACCATTGTGTTTGCAAGGGTGCGGTGGGACGTATCCCTACTTTGGGTGTTAGATCTTTGATCAATGGCCCATGTTGCATGATAAATTAATGGTAACACCCATAACTCTTTTCTCTATAGTTTCTCTTCAACCCTTCTAAAATGCATTACTTCCACATTCTAAGGACAAAATAGGAGAAACTATATACCAAATTGATCATCTCAAGAAGATGTACACAACGGACTTGGTTTTTTTTTGGTCGGATAAACTACTATTACTATATAAAAACCAAAAACTTTGGGTTACATGTACAGGGATGAAACCCCTAGACAAAAAAACAAAGCAAACACATGGAAAATAGAAGCAAGCCATAAACGGTTGCACCATTTCCACTCAGATCCGGGAACAGGAGGATCAATAAGACCAAACACAAGCCAAATAGAAGTAAAGATGACATATGTCAAACACCTAAACCCCAAAAAGAAGACATTAGCATAAAAACCATATCACTAAAAGATAAATGCCTCCTTAAGGGGAACTCCAGGCACCATCAAAACACCACATGCAATACTGATTGGCCTGCATTTAGTCTTCAATAGTCGCTGCTCAAACGAGTGTTACCACAGGGAACAGGCATCTCCATGACCTTGAATCATAATAGATAGCTGCTGAAAAAGAGAGCATTTGCCTTCAAAGTTGTGTTGTGTTTCAGAACCAAGAATATAGGGGGACTCTGCCACCCATGGAATTTAGCAGCCAGTCACACCCAGATCAACTTGCTAGCTTTAACCACATTCTCTAAAGTTTTGGCAGAAAAGGAGTAGAGACAACTATCATCGTCAGGGAAGCAGAAGGCACCTATTATTCTAGGCCAAAACATAGGACATCATCAAGGCAAACTATACCAGATTAACTAAGAAACAAAAGGAGGAAACCAGGGAGGATTAGGCAGAGTCATCAATCCAAGGTATCTCATCATTTATGACCCTTCTTAATTTCTTCTTTTTCTTTCTTATCTTCGGGCTCTCACTGAGCTTAAACTCAAGAAGTTCCATCTCTGGTTCATATGAGCTTGTAGACTCAACGTCTGACATTGGTTCACAGGCCTTGCAGTATTCAAGTGAGATTCCCGAAACATGAAGGATCTTGTTGCTTTGCGGAGTTAGGTTTAGATTAGAAAGGTTAAGCTCCCATTCTAAATCTAATCTAGTTGTTGGAGAGGAGACTGGATCGCAATGCATGTCCGGCTCCTCAATTGGCATCTGACATTTACTTATCTTCTCTGGTTTATCGACAGAATACCAGGATGACCAGCATTTTGTCGACCAGGTTGAGTGCCTCCTGGTTTCCTTGAGCAGATTTTCAGGTCGCATCCAAGCACCTTCCGCCTAGGCTCCAGGGGGAAAGAAGAAAACCTATGCCCAAAGCATTTTCATCTGGCATAAAATAGGATTGGAGACGAACTCGACACCGAGTTTCTTCGGGACCTTTTCGACCTCAATCGAGACTTCCCTGGGAAAACCCATGTAGGATTCCAACTCCACACACTCCACAGCATCTTGGAGGCAGTTGGTTGACAATGCAGACTCATCGAAGTCAATCGGGCACCCAAGGAGGCTTGTTGTACCTTCCAGTCGATCCATCATCCAGGGTACACCTGGATTGGCAAACTTGGTCCATACTGGGAGCTTCTTGAATGAGAGGGGCTGAAGGGACTTTTCGGGTTCCCACAGATGCACGATGATGAGGGCGCCGTCAAGAATCCATGGGGCTTTGTTCAAGATTCTCTCTCTTTCTGTTTTTTTAGGAGTTTGATGACGAATCCCTTGGGCTCTTCCGCCACGTTCTAGAATTCTCCACTCAACCTCCATTTCCGCTTTATCCACCCCTAAACTTGACCTTTGAAGGGCTTCCTCCCTATGCATTGGAGTGAAACGAACTCTCTCCAACTGGGAGCAGGATCCTTCCGGGATGAGAATGAGTAGACTTTCTTGCCTTCCTTGATGGTCGGCTCCACGTATTTGAGGACGGGAATGACATCGCTCGCTCTCCCCAACCTGCTGGATTGGATCCAGTCGGGATTGGGTGGAGGTGATGAGGCATCGCCGCTCCTCTCCGGCAGAGGTGTTGAGGAAGAAGGGGATGGGGAGCGATTGATAGTAGGTGACTTCCCCTTTGGATCCTCGCACTTTTGAGGAGAAGAGGATGAAATCACTCTGTTGGCCTCCCTTGAGCCAGTCGGAGGAGTCATATTCGACTCTAGAACACTCTCTCTTCCCACTTCACCGCCGCCGCTAGGGTGTCTCCCCCCGCCTCACTCGTGTCCGCCTCTCCCTCACCTCGCCATCGTCTGTCTTTGATCTTGTGCATGATATGAATTCATGGCCATGTTAAATCCTAAATATTTGATACACTCCTACTATCCTAGTCATCAAATCAGTAGCTTGGATGTACTTTTGAACTTAATGCAAGCCCTAATCATCATTGTTGCTCTTTGGTTGACATTGATGCACTAATGTGACTTTTTCTTGGACTTTAATGTATACTTTTGATCAAAGTTGTTACTTTTCATCTATATGATCTCAAATCTCTCCATAATTTTCAAATTAGTAAACTATGTCACACCTCATGACCCTAAATATCATCCCCATGTCCCCTTTTTCTATGGTGGCTACATATTACACTAATTATGCTTGAATGTGACACATGGTGATGATGCATGGTTATAGTTTAGTCAAATGGTGACTATGACCTCTTTAGTACATAAAAGCATATTAGATCTTTAATATCAGTAATACCATGATGATTTATGAACCTAATGTCTAGGAGTCACCCATGGTTGGACATGGTGGTAGTGTAGCCCTAATTCCATTAGCTATGACCTAGTATGACATGACTTGCTTGTTTTGTTTGTGTCCTAATCTCTACATGAACCTTTTTATAAACACCCCTCCTTGTCTGATTTGACTTTTCCATATTTGTTTCCCTTTGATGTTGATGTCCCACTCATGTCATATTATTGACCCTAATGATATGATGAATGTAAGTTGATGTGTTGGTACCAATTGGGACAATGATACTTAGAACCTAGGGGACATCCACTTATACTTGAATATGCTTCTTATGTCATTATATTGCTGATATAAATCATCTTTTATGGTTGGACCCTTCGACTGGATGAACCATTTCCCGGTTTTTCCCTGTTATGAGTCTTTTGACCCTAAAATGTAAGTATATGACTTGAATCATGTTATGAGCATAGAAAATGAATGGAACATCAAAATTACATGAAACTTGAACCCCACCTTCATGATGACCTATAAATTAGTAAAATATCATATAATGGGTTAATAAGTAACTTTAAAAATAGGGTGATGATGAGAATCTAACTCATGCATGTAATCTTATGCTTAACCAGGTGTTGCTTGTGGCTAGATAATCAAGAATAAGTAAGTTAAGAATCTATAAATTAGGTACGGGATTTAATAATTATATGAATATGGATTTCTTACTTGAATGTGATACATATGTATGTTGGTTTATTTCCTCAAATATTACCATGTAGTAATCTAGTATGTATCGATGCTTGTCTGGTCTCATTGTTTTATAACTTGCACACATAATATAGAACTCCATTATACAAATGTTGAAATAGGGTTTTCCTCAATGACTTTGGTTATTAAGGTCCTTCACCAATAAAAGGGTTAGCTAATCTTGAGCATCGTTACGGATCCTTAGAATGGGAAGTGGATTGAAGGCCTTATGATACATGATATTGATGGTATAATTGGAGTAAAATGACATAAAATATGAGTTCTTGTTTTTCTAAGTACTTTACTTGTTTATTCTTGCTCGTTTCCTTATCTAAATCTTTTCAAATTATGCAAAGCTTATGTATATGTATCTTTTAGCCTTGTACTCGGCACCTCATGTGCTTGACTCGCCATGTTTCACGTATTTTATAGGTTTAGAGATGGCTAGTAGTTGATGAGATTGGTGAGTTATGTTAGGTTTCTTGTTGTAGGATTCCTAGTATACATGAGCAGAGTTGTAAAGTTGTACAAGAATATGTAATTATAATCATGTAATAAAACAATGTTGCTTAATACTACTTGTTGAATTTTGAGATTATGATTGGTGTCTTTAGCTTGTAATATGTATGCTAAGATTTATGCTTCTATGTTTGCAATTTTTTAATACCATTATAGGGATCACTACTACAGAACACGCCTTTGGCGTCGGTTGTTTAACCCCTTTTAGCAACAGTTTTCAAGCGACGCCTATGTGGGCGCCGCTAAAGGTCGAACTCTTTGATGTCGGTTTTATACCTGACGCCTATATAAACTATAGGCGTTGGTTGTATATAGTAAGATGACGCCAAAAGGGTTTGCGCCACAAAAAAGGGCATGATCTTGGACACTTTCTGCGTTGGTTATCAACTAAAACACCGCCGCCATATTCCCAGACGCCATGGCCGTGCTTCCCTGCACGGCCGTGTTTAGTACTATAGGTGTCAGTTTTATACGAATAAGAGACGCCATTTCCACCACGGCCGTGGTTTCCTGTGTTGGTATGTATGCCCATAGAGCAAGTCATATGATGATTGTAATGGGATACTTTGTAAATGATTTGAATAATAATAAAGGCAATTTCCGATCTATATGTTTAAACTGTTTCTGAGATGAGGGTGTAACATAATAGATGTCTAAAGAATGATTTTACTCAATGACGTATGCTTTTAGGTTAAGGACCTAAACGATGAGATCATGCGGATGTTAAGAGTATACATTCTTGTTTGGTCCCTAGTCAGTTGTTATTGTGAAAATAACCATAGACATCAATAACACAAAAGACTAGATTGTGTGTTGGTTGATGATAGAATCTCATTAGTCATGATATAGTGATATCAAACCAAGCACATAGGTACTTGTTAGAGAACAAGGTATCGAACAAACCCACCGTGAGAGTGACACATGGAACCATGACTTGGTAGTCACAGTCAGCTCTCACAGTGATGGTGGTGAGTGTGATTCTTAGACCTAAAATCACTACACTCAACACATGTCGTTGGGTACACTTTGACATCATCAAACGCAGTCCTAAAACATGGGTTGTTATAAAGGTGATGATTGGGTGGCTTTGACACATGGGGATTTTGAGGGGTGAGTGATAGATATGGGATTTTTTCCTCCTAAGGGAGTTTGATATCCTTGGCCACTTGATGAGTAGGATTGAGAAAGGCATGCGCATGCACGTGTGAATCAATATGTGATATTGATGTCATACACATCTCACTCGGTCTGCTCTGAGATCAAGGAAATGAATGAATGTTGATAGGATGACTGTTCCATGCCTCGAGTTCATTCAGGATATCAGTGATAAAGGAATTATACAGTCATTGTAACACCATTCACGGATTGTAGGATTGAAAGTTGTTCTCCAACTTTCTATTTCACTTGGGTAGCATTGATGTGTGACTAGGCACCACTCTTTGCTTGTGAATTCATAAGTGTTATGGACTTTCACTACCAACGTGAAATGGACCTGCAGGGTCACACACATAGGATTTAACCTGAAAGAGGAGTTTTGTCCACAAGCAATGTTTAGATTGATTACTAAAGGAGTTTAGTAGTTCAATTAAACATTCAATCAATTGATAGTTCAATATCATAATGTTCAAGGTGTTGGACACATTGATTGGAGTATCAGATTGATTGAAATCACAATTGACTGATTCTGCACAATCTGCACTCCCAACCGATCGGCTCATGTGATGAACTGATCGGCTGAGCTTGGTGAACCGGTCGGCTCAATGGTTGAGCCGATCGGCCCAAGGTCAGGGTGAAACGATTGCTTCAAGTCTTGAAATGATCAGTTCAACTGATGCAACCGAGCAATTTGGGAAAGTAGGATTGGTGAGAATTTTCCTTGCGTTTCACTTGCCCAATTTGATTGGAACAAGGATTGGTATTCGATACCAATTAGAAACAAAAGTTGGAAAGTCAATCGGGAACTGACCAGGACCATGAACCGACAGGTTTAGAAGTGAACAGAATGGCTCATGGGTCCCAACCGATCGGTTGAGGTGTCAACCGACCGGTTCAGGTCCCCAACTAACCATTTCAGTTGTGAAACGGTCAGTTCAGGTTGCGAGTTGGTTGCTTTTGTGGAAAATCTCAAACCCTTCTACTCTTGCTTTTAGTCCCATATTGCCGGGCACAGAGAACCCTATCCCATGACCCGCCTATATATATAGGGGTATTGGGGGCTTCTCAGAGTACAACTCAGTGCAAGTCGGTTGCTCTGTAAAGTTGTCGTTCTCTCTGGTTTTGGTAACCGAGAGAGCCCGAGCAAGTGCTACCCGAAAAGGGAGGCACGGTAAGGGAAGGACAACTGCAGTTGCAACTGGTAGCAGGAGAGTGTGTTGGTGACTAGTACACCAATAGGAGGGTGTGACTCCTTCCGGTTCCTTATGCGACAAGGAGATCAGAGTTCCAGGCGGTCCGTGTGGATGACTGCAGAGGTGGGAGACCTCTGTCGCTCGGAGGACAACTGTCAATCCTGACAGTCCCGGTGAGACCAGGAGTCTTCATTCTCAGTGCGACCAGGAGCTGCACAGACACCGTCCAAGACCGGAGGTGAAGACCGTGCAAGGCACGAGGTACTGTCGCCGAGCAAGCCTCAGAACAAGATATGCATTCACAAACCATCTTTCCTATTGTATAGACGTTGACGTGATTCCTTTTGTTTTGGGTTTGGGGGAGAAAATTTTTGTTTCCGCTTCCTTCTCTGCCTCCCCTAAAACCCAACATCCTGCACGGTCGGATTGTTTGTCACATTAGGCGGCAGTTTTTATCCAATAACCGACGTGGTAGGCCTTTGATGATGGTGTTCTATAAATAATTGACGCCTATGTTTTAATTTTTTTTTCTTATCAGATTGCAGGCCTACTATGGCTGGTCAGTAGGATGAGAACCTGCAGTTCAGTTTTTTGAACTGTAGGTTTATGACATCCATTGATATCAGCCTACAAACAGGCCACAAACTGACAAAATCAACATATATTTTTTCACACAAGTAGATACATTCAGACATCAATTCAATTCTCACATTCACACATGTAGAAACATTCAAAACATGTAGAAACATTCAGACATGTATAAACATTTAGAAATATTCATTTACAAAATATTATTCAACATCGCTATCAGCATCCCAATTATATTTTACAATCGCCACTACTTGTATGGCTTTTTCCCATTCTTCTCTTACTTCATTAATACTTCCTCCGTATATGGAGCATGTACATTTTTTAAGCATTTACCTATAGTGTGGTCAGTTTTAAACACCTGCAAAGAGAATGATGTATCTATATAAGTAATAATATAAAAATAAGATTGATATATTTCATACTAACTAATGAGACTATATATAATACCTCATGTATGGTATTGATGTCCAATGCAGAATGTTTGATAATCATCTGCATAAATCGCATCACATAGTATGTGCATGCCCAGCCGTTGTCTTGTGTAGCGCACTATAAATTGAAACATACAAAATATTAAAAAATACAACTAAGCACAGTTCACATCAATAATATATACATTGGAGTCGGGAACTTACTTTTACGTTCTCCCAATTTATTGGCTGGTTCTTTTTCCTTGGGACCGTTCCTCCAGCCTTTTTGAATGCATCTGAACCCCTACATGTTAATGTAACACAGTACATTACGTAATTAAATAGTAATGTAATAATAGATGTTAACGGACATAAAAATGAAATATTTCTCACCAGAATAATGGCATTCTCATTACGTGTCCAATTTTAGTGTTCAATGTACTCCCCGCATGATCTAGATAATAAACAGTGAACATCCCGGGGACAATAACTAGTAACTCCCAATGCCTACCGCTAGAGGTAAACAAGTTAAAAATTAATAACTCAAAATCCACAATAAAAATGTAATTTTCTTAAGTCCAAATTATAAATAAAGTAAACTTACCTGACATTGAATGGAGCTATTATTATCGTCTTCTTTTGCTGATCAAAAATTGTAAAACCATCTATACAGTATTGTTGAACACTATCAGGGTCTTTAGCTACCATACTAATCAATGATGGAATCAAAAATCCCACATGATCAAATGCAAATTGTTTGCATTGATCTTCGACTAAGTAGCTGCAAAACATGTATTACGTATGCATTAATATATAAGAAACCAGATCACCGAATCTTACACAAGGTATATGGATGTATAAATAAGATCTCACCTTATCCATGTCTCTATCATTGATGTATTCAGCCAATCATACATAAACAGCTCAATAATATCTTGTATAAATAAAGAGCTTTTGTATGATTGACCTGCATAATCCGCTTCTAAAGAAACAATTATAGGGCAATGTATATTATGTGCCCATAGCCAACATGCCATTCCCCTACAAGCAGAACCTAACGGGTATTTTAGGTCAGTTGGAACCCAACTTGGTAATGCAGGAAGTGGAGGTGCAGGCCTAGGTGCTCCGGGTGTCTTCTTTTTAACATGTATATATAATTTCAGATCAGTTGACCTCATATATACACATTAACAATCTAAAGTAATGTAAATTTATCTTACAATTTTAGTAGTGTAGACGACATCTTCTTTGGGCCATAATATCACCCCGCCTTCTGCCTCAGCAAGTGTATCAAGTTCCTATAGTGCTTCAGTGGGTACATGTGCATCATAAACCTAAAATTTGACGAAAATAAACACACTAAATTAGCCCAATATAGAAATATGGGATATATGACATAACTAGAAGATAATGAATTTTATAGAAATACAGGATATGTTTTTAGAACTTACATTGGTATCCTCTCCATGCTCATCATGGACAACATGCTCATCATGGACTTCATGCTCATCATGGACTTCATGCTCATCATGGTCAGCCATCTGAAAATGTCATTAAAAAGGCAAACATTTAGCATTTGTATTAACTAGAAGATAATGAAACATCAAATCTAAAAATGATATTGATATTAAAAAAGCAAACATTTAGCTTCAATAAAAAAATATAAACATACATGTCTCTAAAATTGTGATCTGTTATCAATGTATAGGAGAATAAGATTGTTCATTCTAATTTATACTCCATACAAATAGTATATAATTTAGTGATTGTTCATTCTAATTTATACCAATGTACAAGTAATGTAAAGAACAATGATTGTTCACTTAGGCCAACAAACACATGTGATGTCATTCTGATATATCATAAATGTGTACCACCTATCCCATCCTTGAACACCTAATCTCACTAGTAAGTGTATAATGTGTCGGTGTAAGGGGGAGAAATTCTTGCAATGAAACAGAAGAAAGGGGAAGAGTCAGGTGATCGTGGGGGTATTAAGTTCATAAAACGCGTCGGTTGTCTACAACACCGACACCTAAACATCTTCAGCGTCGGTTGATCGTAAAAACCGACGTCCAATTGAACAATATTTTGCCCTAAATTATTTGGCGGGAACCATTACCAGCGTCGGTTATCAAAGGATAACCGACACTGTATGTGACACTTTTTCTCTAGATGTCATGATACTAGATTGCCTAATGAGTGTGGTAACTTGTTTTTGTTTTGGTTTTATTAGAATGGAGTTGGTTATCATCGCATGTTTCAACATTGGAGAAAACATATCTCAAGTATTAGTATATGTACATATAAAAATGTTACCACACATAGAAAGGTAGTGAGTGTCCATGTAGCCTAAGAGAAAGAGATGTAACATTAAGTCTATATGAGAGTGCTTAGATGCTAGTTGTAGTATATAGAGTTGTCTAGAGTCATGATAAAGGTTAGGATAGTAAGTAACCTAGATGGCCTAATATGATGATGATGATGATGATGATGATGATGATGATGATGATGATGATGATGATGATGATGATGATGATGATGATGATGATGATGATGATGATGATGATGATGATGATGATGATGATGATGATGATGATGATGATGATGATGATGATGATGATGATGATGATGATGATGATGATGATGATGATGATGATGATGATGATGATGATGATGATGATGATGATGATGATGATGATGATGATGATGATGATGATGATGATGATGATGATGATGATGATGATGATGATGATGATGATGATGATGATGATGATGATGATGATGATGATGATGATGATGATGATGATGATGATGATGATGATGATGATGATGATGATGATGATGATGATGATGATGATGATGATGATGATGATGATGATGATGATGATGATGATGATGATGAGGAGGAGGAGGAGGAGGAGGAGGAGGAGGGGGAGGAGGATGTGGATAATGTTAATAATGATGTTAATGTCGATATTACCCAAGTTTGTTTTGGGAGGGTCAAGTATGTTTGACGATATGAGATGAGTTTGATCATGCAACCGTAGCTAGACTTAGCACCATGTATGGTACATATGACTTGATAAACATAGCTAGTGGGTTGGCATGCTTTCTTGTTCTTAGTGTTGTATATGTTCAGTTATGATAAGTGAGAAATGATTCATGACCAACATAGGCCTCAATCTATTTACAAAGATGAAGGCCTCAATCTCTTTACAAAGATGGACCTCTAGCTTGGGACATACAAAAAGGGTGAGCTCTTGGTATGAGTGACCCGACATGGGAGAAGGTTAGAGTACCTAACCTCACTACTATAGAAAAGGCCTTTGGCATCGGTTATTTAGAGCCTTTAGCATAGGCTTCCAAGAGACACCCAAGTGGGCGCTGCTAAAAGTCGACACCTTCAGCGTTGGTTTCTAACTGACGCCATAACCTTTCCCGCCACCAAAAACACGCCAGCAAGGGAACTATAGGCGTTGATTATTAAAAAAAACCGACACTATATCATGGTTAAAGATGTCAGTTATTAAACAAAAACTGATGCCATAACCCTTCCCGCCATAAAAAATGCACCAGCAAGGGAACTATAGGCGTCCGTTATTAACAAAAACTGACACTATATCATGGTTAAAGACGTCCGCAATTCAACAAAAACTGACGCCATTACCGTTCTTTCCACTAAGCCAGTGAGGGCACAAAGATGTCGATTTTTTTCTAATAACTGACACCGTATGTCTTTGGTGTCGGTTTTATACAAATAACTGACTCCTATGTTCTATTTTTTTTCTTATCAGTTTGCAGGCCTGTTGTATGGCTGGTTAGCAGGATGGAGAACGTACAGTTCAGTTCTGAACTAGAGGTTTATAGCATCTATTGATATCATCCAACAACATGCCACAAACCTGCAAAGTCATTCACATTCAAACACATGTATTGATCAGATACATGTAGAAACCTGCAAAGTCATTTACATTCACATTCAGTTCCATTCATTTCATCTCTTTTTACATTCAGACACATGTAGAAACATTCATGTATTGATAAAAAAAAGTCATTCATATTCACACATATGATAATTCAGAAAAAGTCATTCACATTCACACAAAAATCATTATGAGAACAAAGTTTAGAAATATCATTCTTTATTCATCATCATCATTGTCATCAGATACCCAATTATATTTAAAAATTCCCACTACTTGTAGGGCTTTCTCCCATTCTTCTCTTACAACATCTAATTCCTCCCTCGTATTGGGAGTATGTACATCCACTACTACAGAAACAGCGTTCAACGTCGCTTTTTAGAGGCGTCGGTTTTTTAGTAAAACCGACATTGTTAACATTAAACGTCGGTTAGTAAGGAAGGACATCCGACGTCTATATTTGAAGACCAGTCAGACACGGATATCACTTTTCATTCAGTGTCGGTTGAAGAAACAAAACTGATGCCTAAAGTAGCCCACGAAATGCAATTTTTTTAGCAAAAAAAACTGCGCCAAAGTATCAGATACAATGTCAGTGTTTTACCTAATAACTGAGACTGAATGAACATAAAATTTGCGCCAAAAGTTCCAATATGGGCGTCAGTCTTCTTAGAACAACTAACGTGATAAGGGTGCACGCGCCGTCCCCGCCAAAAAAAATAGGGTAAAGGAATGTCCAATTGACATCAGTTGTCTTTGGATAACCGACGCTTAATAATAAAGGTGTCGGTTGTTATGGATAACTGATGCCTTTTAGTAACTTAATAGCCCCCACACACAGCGGACTCTTCCCCTTTCTTTTGTTTCATCGATCGGTTTTTCTCTGGTTCCCGACCCCTGCTGCATCACCGCTTCCTGCTACTGCGTCACCTACCGCCTGCCTCCACGTCGCCGCCTGCTACTGCTACAGCTGCTCACCACCACTGCCGCCTGCCTCTCCTTCTCTACTCATTGCTGGTGCCTCTACTGCTTTTGCTCTCCTCACCGACACCACTGCTACTGCTGCTCTCCTCACCGGCAGTCTCCTACTCCTCCAGGTCCTCCTGCTCCTGCTGCCGCCGGTTGCCCTTCTCTCCTCACCGGTTACCCAAAGGTACCTACTCCCGCTCTTCTTCCTCTGCCCTCAAGCAGGTACCCTGCTCCGCGTGGGATTTCACCTCTTCTTCTTCCTCCTGCTCCCTCTTAGATGGTTGTTGGATTAAAGCAAGGCCACGACCGTGTGGGCTGGCCACGATCGTGGCTGTGTTGGCCTACCACGGCCTTGCTGGCCAGCACGGCCATGGTAGGCCAACACAGCTACGACCGTGGCCAGCCCACATGATCGTGGCCTTTCTTTTATCCATTTGGTAAGGAGGGAGAAGGAAGAAGAAGATATATTTGCAATTGAATACTAATGCTTGACCTAATTCTGTAAATTTTGATGCATGTTGAATTAAGATATTAAAACCTTAATACACATTTCACCATAATCTTGAATTAACTATATTGCTGAAATCTTGTGATCAATCTATGTAAGATATTAAAACCCTAATGTTAAAACTCTGATTTTGTAGTGATGTTTCACCGTAACATCTACATGAATCCCTATTGTATGATGTAGACTGATGATAATGCATGAGCTAGTTTGAAATTTCAAAATCAATTATGAATCTCTCCATCCCTAGGTCATACTAATTTATGTGTAATCTTTATCTTGATGATGAACATGCATGGACACTCGAAATGTTGAAATCAATGTTATAGAATGACAGCACATGTATTTGTTGGTCTAGAAACTTGTCCAAGATTTACTCAATAGGAGTAAATATTGGATAGTCCCCAGTTTGGGACTGTTCTTGAACACCTAATCTCACTTAGGATGAAAGTGTATAATGTGTATTGGGTTTTGTTGGCCTAAAGTTTTAACCATGCAAAAACTCTAATCTGTTAACCCTAGACCCTAATCTTGTTGTAATATATACTTGTTTTCTCTTTGATCATATAATGAATATATCATGGATGACCATTCACAAACACTCCACCCCAGAGTTTATATCGGGTCTTGACCAGTTTATTAGATTTGCCGAGGAACATAGGAAACAACCTGGAGATAGGTTATACTGTCCATGTAGACATTGCGGTAACAAGTTGAAAGTCAGCACCGGTGACGAAATCAAAAGTCATGTCATGTGCAACGGGATTATACAAGGCTATACAGAATGGCACTGGCATGGAGAGATTTCAAACCCGAAACCAGTGGATGTCGATAGCAGTGCTTGTGTGGAAGAAGAAATTGCCTCTGATGATGTAGATGTGAATGAACTAGTTCCAGTAGACATCGTTGATGTGATGCGGGATAGTTGTGGGGTAGAGCACACCGATCCACCTCCCATTTTTAGAAACATTGTGCATGATGATGAGATATCATTATACACATGTACCCTCTGAAGTACTTGAGGCACTTGATGAGCAGCACCAAAAAGTTGACAAGAGAAGGGGCATCACTATGATGAAGAAGTTAATAGCGCAAAGGGGCAATGGACCCAAACTTGTTGTGGATTTTGATAATGCAGGAAATGCAATTGGAGTGAATCGCATTTCGTTTGTTTCATATCTTGGGTATGTTACTCGTAGCCATTGTGGTTGTAAGATAGATTCTTGGCATAAAGTTCCTAAGGGGAAGAAAGACGTAATATGGAAGGATTTATGCGTGAGTTATTATTAATTTGCAATTCGATTTTGTAGATTACTAATTTTTTGGATACTAGTTAATAGCAATTCTATTTTGCAGAGTATATTTGAATTGGATGAAAAGTTGCATCGTAAATGTGTGATGCAACGTTGTGGGAGAGTCCTAAGGAACTATAGGACAAATCTCACCCGAGAATACATAAAAGAAGGTGATAAGAGGAAGAAGACAGCCACTGAACAGTGGAACTTCCTGGACTAAGAAGAATGGGACGTGTTTGTTGCTTCAAGACAAACTGATGAATTCAAGGTATTAGGTGTCACTCCCAATTTAATTAATATACATTGTATTCACCTATTCAAGATTAACATTTAGTGTTACTAACCAAATTATTAATGTGCATACTAACTAGGCCCTCAGTGAGGCGCAAAAAACAAGGTGTGCACTGAATGTGCATGACCACACAATGGGTCCAAAGGGGTATGCAGACATTCACCAAAGAGTACAGGCTGAGTCTACTGCTCAGTCTGCTACTACTCAGGAGTCCTCTACTATAGGTACCATACCTCTGCCTCGCCATGATCTCTGGATATCTAGGAGGAAATATAATAAGGGAGAAATAAGGAAGCCTGCAACTACTGAGGCGGCTGCAAAAATGGTAAAATACAACTCTTAGAGCAATCGTTCGAATATTGATTATTTATGGTGTTTACTTAATTACAATTTTTTGTTTTGGCGATTAGCAGGAGATGCACAAGCTGAGGAAACAAGGCAAGTTCATCCCTGAGGGCACAAGGGATGAATTGACAGTAGCTCTGGGTAACCCAGAGCATCCTGGACGTGTTAGGGCTGCAGGCACTGGTGTGGGCATCAAAGCGTTCTTTGGGCCATCCCAACACAAACATGTCCCAAAAGCGGGACTTTCACAAGAAGAGGTAACCTATTCTTTCTTTATAATGTTACTGTAAAAGAGAATTCAATAATCAGAAGCTAACATTTCTTTTATCCATGTATATGTAGATAAGTTAGTTGATAGGAAACTCGAAGAAGCAATGGGCAAGTGGCAGGCATCTCAGACTGCCACTCAGCAGACAGTACCTATGGCATCCCGCTCTACTCCTACTGCAGAGGTTGGGAGTAATCTTGTAGACCCACCACCTAGCACATCCGATGTAAGTATTTTTATGACATAGTAACTAGTCTTTTCAAGATGATATGTTTTTAAGATGATATGTATATATGTATATAACATTCTTTACGCAAAAATTTGTAGGGGTTGAAGCCATGTCATTTAAAAAGTAAAGAATTTGATGTTGCAGAGGCATCGGCTTACCCATCCCTACCAGGGGAAATGTTTCATGGGTCTCCATTACCAACTGGTTGGGTTCGTGTGAGCCCGGTACGTATATTCCCCAATTGGATGGATCTTCCATTGCCATATGCCCATCCAGATTGTGAAACGCTTGGTGAGGCAGAAGGCGGAGTGATATTGTGGCTAAAAGAGGATGTCCTCTATACTAAAACTGTATGGTAAATTTACATTATGTTAAATTGTTAGTGTGTGTATATGATGTCAATTGATCTGAAATTATATGTATATACAGGTTAAAAAGAAGACACCTAGAGCATCTAGGCCTCCACCTCCACCTCCTATATTACCAAGTTGGGTTCCAAAGGACCTACCTGTCCCGTTAGGTCCTAATTGTAGGGGTATGGAAATATGGTTAGGAGATCATGATATAAATTGCCCTATAACTGTTTCTATAGATGTGGATGATGCAGTTCAATCATACGAAAGTAACCTATTTATATAAGATATTTTGGAGTTATTTCGATATGATTGGCTGAATACATCTATGATAGAGCTATGGACAAGGTGAGATCTTCTTTATACATCCATATACCTTGTGTAGGATCTTGTGATCTGGTTTCTTATTTATTAATGCATACGTAATACATGTTTTGCAGCTACTTAGACAAGATATGTGCAGATTTTTCATTCAAACATGTAGGATTTTTTATTCCATTTTTTATTAGTCTAGTAGCTAAAGACCCTCCGTCAGTTCAACAATACTGTTGTGATGCTTTTATAAATTTTGGTCAAAATAAGAAGATAGTGATAATAGCTCGATTCAATGTGGAGTAAGTTTACTTTGCTTATAATTTGGACTTAAGAAAATTACATTTTTATTGTGGATTTTGAGTTATTAATTTTTAACTTTTTACCTCTAGTGGTATGCATTGGGAGTTACTAGTTATTGTCCCCGAGACATTCACTGCCTATTATCTAGATCCTAAGGGGACTAAATTGAATTCAAAATATGGACACAAAATGAAAATGGCATTGTTCTGGTGAGAAATATTTCATTTTCATATTTGTTAACATATGTTATTACATTACTATTTAATTATGCAATGTATTGTGTTACATTAACATGTAGGGGTTTAGATGAGTTCAAAAAGGCTGGAGGAAAGGTCCCCAGGAAAAAGAACCAGCAAATAATTTGGAAAAATGTGGAAGTAAGTTGCCGACTGCAATGTTTATATTATTTATGTGAACAGTGTTTAATTAGTTATTTTTTAATATTTTGTATGTTCCAATTTATAGTGTGCTACACAAGACAACGGATGGGCATGTACATACTATGTGATGTGATTTATGCACATGATTATCAAATATGCCACAATGGACATTGATACCATTCCTGAGGTATTATACATAGTCCAATTAGATAATATGAAATATATCAATCTTATTTATATATTATTAATTATATATATACATCATTCTCTTTGTAGGTGTTTAAAACAGACCACACTACAGGAAAGGCCTTACCAGATGTACATGCTCCCTATACGATGGAAGAATTAAATGATGTAAGAGAAGAATGGGCAACAGCCATACAAGTAGTGGGGGTTTTAACAAATAATTGGGATGTTAATAGCGAATAATGACTAAAGAATGATATTTTGTAAATGAATTTCTGAATTATAATATGTGTGAATGTTTCTAAATGTCTGAATGTTTCTACATGTGTCTGAATGTTTATACATGTGTGAATGTTTCTACATGTGTGAATGAAACTGCTAGCTGCTATATGAATGTTTCTATATGTGTGAATGTGAAAATGAATGGAACTACAAATTGCTACATGAATGTTTCTACATGTGTGAAAATCGAATGGAACTGCAGGTTGCTAAATGTGTGAAAATTAATGTTGTTAATTTTGCAGGTTTGTGGCCTGTTGTTGGCTGATATCAATGGATGTCGTAAAACCTGCAATTCATAACTGAACTGCAGGTTTTTCATCCTACGACCAGCCACAGCAAGCTTTCAGACTAAAAAGAAAAAAAACATGAAATAGGCATCAGTTATTTGTTTAAAACCGACGACAAATGATTACAGCGTCGGATAAATAATTATACTGACGCCTAATGCATGTGATGTGGCATCGGATAAATAATTATACCGACACTGATGGTTCTGGCGTCAGTTGCCCTACTAGTAACTGACGTCGATTTCCCTAATGAGGCCAGACACCACGGCTGAGCTACCCAGCACGGTCGTGGTAGCGGGCCAGACACCACGGCCGTGCTGGCCAGCAAGGTTGTGGCAGCTGGCCAGACAACACGGTCGTGCTGGCCAGCACGACTGTGGCAGCGGGTGATATGGCATCGGTATTCACTAATAAATCGACGTTGATAATGCCTCAGATGGCACCCTTTCTGTGGGGCGAAGGTTTATGGCGTCGGTTTCAAAGCTAATAATTGATGCCTATACCCCCTTCTGGCATGTTTTCAATGGCGCGCGAAGGGTTGTGGCGTCAGTTTGAGAACCGAGGCCTAATGGTTGGCCTTTTAGCGGCGCCCACATAGGTGTCGCATTAAAACTGATACTAAAGGCCTTAAATAACCAACACTAAAGGCCGGTTATATACTAGTGATCTAATAACTTTCCACCTATACTGAAGTCAGTTTTAAACACCTGCAAAGAGAATGATGTATATATATAATTAATAATATATAATAAGGTTGATATATTTCATATTATCTAATGAGACTATATATAATACCTTATGTATAGTATCAATTTCCATTGTGACATGTTTGATGATTAGGTCCATAAATTGCATCACGTAGTAGGCACATGCCCAACCGTTGTTTTGTGTAGCACACTATAAATTGAAACATACAAAATATTCAAAAATATAAATAAGCACAGTTCACATAAATAATATATACATTAGAGTCGGGAAATTACTTTCACATTCTCCAAAATTAGTGGGTGATTCTTTTTCTTGGGGACCTTTCCTCCAACTTTTTTGAACTCTTGTAAAGCCCTACATGTTAATGTAACACATTAAGTTTCATAATTAAATAGTAATGTAATAACAGATGTTAACAGATATAAAAATGCAAAATATTTCTCACGGGAATAATGGTCTTTTCATTATGTATCCATATAATGTATTCAATTCCTTCCCCACAGGATCTAAATAATAGACAGTGAACATCTTGGGGACAATAATTAGTAACTCCCAATGCCTACCACTATAGGTAAGAAAGTTAAAAATTAATTACTCAAAATCCACAATAAAAATGTACTTTTCTTAAGTCCAAATTATAAGCAAAGTAAACTTACTCGACAATGAATGGAGCTATTATCACCATCTTCTTATTTTTACTAAAATATTTAAAACCACCACAGCAGTATGAAGTAACTAAAGAAGGGTCTGTATCTACAAGACTAATCAAAGATGGAATCAAAACTCTCACATGGGAAAATGCAAAATCTGTACATATCGTGTGTAAGTGGCTGCAAAACGTGTATTATGTATGCATTAATATATAAGAAACCAGATCACCGTATATAAAACAAGGTATATGGATGTATAAACAAGATCTCACATATCCACAGCTCTATCATAGATGTGTTCAGCAAATCATAACGAAACAACTCCAAAATATCTTGTATAAATAGCTTGTTATCATATGATTGACTTGTATTAATACGTATGCATTAATACGTATGCAAAACTTATTTTACATATGCATTAATACATATGGAAAACTTGTATAAATAGATTTTTATCGTATGATGGACCTACAATATCCTCTGGAATAGTAACATTTATAGGGCAATTTGAATCATATTTGTCTATCCATACTGCCATACCCCTACAATTAGGACCTAACGAGGCATGTAGGTCCCTTGAAAGCCAACTTGATACTTTAAGAGGTGGAGGTGGAGGTCGAGATGTAGCGGGTGTCTTCTTTTTGACCTGTATATATAATTTCAGATCAATTGACTCATATATACACACTAACAAATTAACGTAATGTAAATTTACCATACAATATTGGTATAGACGACATCCACTTTGGGCCACATTATCAATTTGTCTTCTGCCTCACCAATCATTTTAGAATCTGGGTGGGCATATGGCAGTGGAAGATCCCTCCAATCGGGGAGTATATGTATCAGGCTCACACTAACCATACCAGTGGGTACTAGAGTCCCATGAAACATCTCCCCTGGAAGGGCTAGGTAAGCATGTGCCTCTGCAACGATATATTCTTGACTTTTTAGGCGGCATGGCTTCAACCCCTACAAATTTACATAAAGAATGGTATATATGTATATAAATAAACATATCATCTTGAAAAGACTAGCTACTATATATGTCATAAAAATACTTACAATAGACGTGCTAGGTGGTGGGTCTATAGGATTACTCCCAACCTCTATAGTAGGAGAAGAGTGGCCCGCCACAGGTACTGTCTAAGTGGCAGTCTGAGACGCCTGCCACTTGCTAATTGCTTCATTGATTCTCTTATCAAGTGTTTCCTCGACTCTCCTATCAATTGCTTCCTCGACTCTCCTATCAATTAATTGATCTACCTATACATGGACAAAAGAAATGCTAGCTTCTGATTATTGAATACTCTTTTGCAATAACATTCTAAAAAAAGAATAAGTTACCTTAGCTTGTGAAAGTCCCACTTTTGATATTGGTTTGCACTGTAATGGCCCAAAGAATGCTTTCATGCCCACACCAGCGCCTGTACCCCTAATACGTCCAGGATGCTTTGGGTTACCCAGAGAAACTATCAATTCATCCCTTGTGCCCTCAAGGATGAACTTGTCTTCCTTCCTCTGCTCGTACAGCTCCCGCTAATCGCCATCAAAAGAAATTGGTAAGTAAACATAACAATAATCAATATCGATCAATTTCTCTAAGAGTTGAATTTTACCATTTTTACAGCCACCTCAGTAGTTGTATGCTTAGTTATATCTCCTTTCTTGTTTTTCCTCCCAGCTATCAACATAGCATGGTGAGGCAGAGGTGTGGGACCAATAGTAGAGGACTCTACAGTCTCCTGAGTAGCAGCATACTGAGTAGTAGACTCCGCCTATAGTCTTTGGTGAACTCCTGCATAGCCTCTTAGACCCATTGTGTGGTCATGCACATTCAGTGCATGCCTTTCTCTTTGAGCATCACTGATAGCCTTGTTAATAAGCACATTCATTTGGTTAGTAACACTAAAGGTTAATCTTGAATAGGTGAATACATAAGAATGTATATTAATTAAATTGGGAGTGGCACTTAATACCTTGAATTCATCCGTTTTTCTTTGGGTAACAAAATCCACCCAGTCTTTGGGGTCCAGTTAGTTCCATTGCTTAGTGGCTGCCTTATACCTAAATTTATTTTTTAAAGAGAATACAAAAAAAAATTATTAGTGTAGAGTTAGTCAAAAAGTGATCAATGTCTAGAATTGGAAATCAATCAACAACCTCTTCTCAGCATCGCGTATGTAATCTCGGGTGAGATTTGTCCTATAGTTCCTTAGAACCTTCCCATAACGTTGCATCACGCATTTACGATGCAACTTTTCATCCAAATCAAATATATTCTGCAAAATAGAATTGCTATTAACAAGTATCCTAAAAATTAGTAATCTACAAAAACAGAATTGCAAATAATAATAACTCACACATAGTTCCTTCCATACTAAGTCTTTCTTCCCCTTAGGAACTTTATGTCAGGATTCTACATTACGAATACAATGGTTGTGAGTAAGAACCCCAAGATATGAAATAAATGAGTTGTGGTTCACTCCAACTGGATTTCCTGCATGATCGAAATCCACAACCAGTTTGGGTCCATTGCCCCTTTGCTGGAGTAACTTGTTCATCATTGTGATGCCCCTCACTTTCTCAAATTTTTTTTGCTACTCATCAAGTGCCCCAATTTCTTCAGGGGGTACATCACCAACCTAAAATTTGACAAAAAAACACACTTATAGGATATAACTATAAATGAACATATAGATAGAAACCTCAGGGATATATTTTTAAAACTTACATTGTGGGGCAGTACATTGACGTCCTCACCCTCATGGTAATCATTAACATGATCATCAGGAGAATGCTCAGCCATCTGAAAGTTCACATTCACATTGTAAAGTAATTCACATTGTAAAGTTCACATTCACATTGTAAAGTTCACATTCACATTGAAAAGTTCACATTCAAAAAAATAAAACATATAAAAAATATAAACATGCATGCCTATAATATTGTGATCTTTTATCAATTAAAAATCCTTCATTGTGTTCTCCGCGCACATACAAGTCATCATTAGCTTCAATATTTGGTGGTGTTGGTAACCCAACTGAGAATGGACTGGAATCATCATACTTGTCATAGTAATGTTCTTCATCTATAGGATCTTCAATGAATTGTGTTTTACCATGAAGAACAACTGGCCATTTATCATTTGTAGGATCATCGATATACAATACTTGTTTCACCTATGATTCCAATATGAATGGTTCACCCTTCTCGCCAATCTTTTCAAAATTCACTAATGTGAAACCCAGTTCATCCACTATAACTCCTTTGGTATTATCAACCCAATTACAATTAAAGGGCAGAATTTTAAAATCTACATATTCAAACTCCCATATGTCTTCAATGACACCATAATATTAAATTTTAGCTTCACGTGGACTCTTATCCTTTATACTTGCAAAAAACAATGACGACGCTTGAAGGGTGACCCCATTGTTTTAGACGACACTCTTATCATCTTAACGCTTTGTGTAATATGAGAATCCATTTATATCAAACCCTTCATAAGACATAACATTCAATTTTAGTTTCAAGGGGAGGCATTTGATAGTTTCAGTAAGATTATCTGATGTTTGAGATAGTTGATGTAAGACTTTATCTTCAAACCACTTAATAAGTGTCATGTTATGCTCTCTAGAAATCCACATTGAATTGGCTTGAGGATATTGTCTCTTGATGAAATTGGTATGTTCCTCGATATAAACACTCACTTCGTCGATGTTGTATAAAATATACAAGTGACCTTGTTCCAACTGCTCACGACTGATTACTTTCATCCGTGATCCCAAAATTCCTTTGCCAAAATGATCTTCAATATTATTGTCATTAACAGGAGTGTCATTAGCACTTAGAAATTCATTGCAAAAATCCATAACCTCTCTTGCCACATAACCCTCAATAATACTCCCTTCAGGCCGATAACAGTTTTGAACATCACCTTTAAAAATGCTCATGTATCATTCAAAGGAATACATCCAATGCAAGAAAATTGGTCCCAACATTTTCACTTCCCTAGTCAAGTGGACAACAAGATGTACCATGATATCAAAGAACCAAGGAGGAAAATACATCTCAAGATGACATAGGATAACAACCACTTCTCTTTGCAATTCATCGAGAGTATCAGGGTCAATAACTTTTTTGCACAAACTGTTGAAAAAGAAACAAAGTCTGGTGATTGCAAACCTTACATGCTTCAACAATATAGATCGAATTGCCACGCGTAATAGTTGTTGCATTAGAGTATGACAATCATGAGATTGAAGACTTATCAACTTCAGATATTTCATTGATACCAATGTATGGATGTTGGATGAGTAACTCTGTGGCACCTTAACATTTATCAAGCATTCACAAAAAGCTTTCTTCTCCTTTCTCGACAACATGTAACAAGCGGGAGGTAAGTATGTTCTCCGATCGGTACTAACTACTTCTATTAATTCTATCCTTATTCCCATTTCACGTAGGTCCATTCTGGATTTTATCCCATCTTTAGTCTTACCTGGTATATTCAACAGAGTATCGATGACGCTATCACAGACATTTTTCTCAACGTGCATGACAGCGATACAATGCCTGACTGCCAAAGAACTCTAATAAGGAAGATTCCAAAATATTGACTTCTTCTTGAATAAAGATTTGTCACTCCGTGTGGCCATTGTCCATTATGATCTCTTACGAAATTCATTGGCAAAGTCTTTTACTCTTTCATAAACATCCTCCCCTGGTATAGGTTTAGGTGCACTCCGTTCCTCATTTCGTCCATTGAATGCTTTGCGCAACCTACGATACAGATGGAATTTTGGAAGAAACCTTTGATGACCAAGATATACAGTCTTGTCGTCGTGTTTTAGTCATATTGAATCAGTATTCTCTTCACATATAGGGCATGCTTTAGATCCTTTGACACTATATCTAGACAAATTCTCATATGCTGGAAAGTCATTCACAGTGCAAAACAACATAGCGTGCAAACGAAATGTCTCTCTTCGTAAAGCATCATAAGTCATCACACCTTCACCCCAGAGTTTCTTCAAGTCATCAATCAAAGGTTCAAGATAAATGTCGATATCATTTCCAGGTTATTTAGGGCCTGATATCAATAACGACATCATAACATACTTATTTTTCATACACAACCAGGGAGGAAGATTGTATATAACAAGCATAACTGGCCAAGTGCTATGTTGGTTGCTCAATGTCTCGTACAGATTCATCCCATCTGTACAAAGCCCAAGTCTTAGATTCCTGACTTCTTCACTGAATTCAGGGTACAATAAATCAATCTTCTTCCATTGTGGGGAATCAGACGCATGTCGTAGGATCCCATCATTATTTTTCTTAACATCTGCATGCCACCTCAAATTCTTTGCATCTATGGGATTGGCAAACAAGCATTGAAACCGTGGTATTATATGTAGATACCACATCACCATGGTAGGAGAACTTGTTTTGGACTCCCCCAAAGTCGTCAATTTATACCTTGGTGCACCACATTTTGGACAATATTTCAAATCCAAATAGTCCTTTTGATATAATACACAATCATTCGGGCATGTGTGTATCTTCTTGGCCTCCATTCCCATTGGTCACAACAATTTCTTTAACTGGTATGTTGATATTGGCAGCTCATTTCCTTCAGGAAGAATTTCTTTCAACAAAGACAACAATGACGTGAAGCTTTTGTTGCTTCATCTATTGTTAGCTTTCAGCTTATACAATCTCAACACAGTGCTAAGCTTCGTAAACTTACAACATGTGTATAATGGTATCTCAGCATCATGCACAATGTTTCTAAACATGGGAGGTGGATTGGTGTGCTCTACCCCACAACTATCCAGCATCACATCAACAATGTCTACTGGAACTGGTTCGTTCACATCTACGTCATCGGAGGCAATTTCTTCTTCCATACAAGCATTGATATCGACATCCACTTATTCCACTTATTTCAAGTTTTAAATCTCTCCATGCCAGTGACATTCTGTATAGCCTTGTACAATCCCGTTGCACATGACATGACTTTTGATTTCATCACCAGTATTAACTTTCAAGTTGTTACCGCAATGCCTACATGGACAGCAGAACCTATCTCCAGGTTGTTTCATATGTTCCTCGACAAATCTAATAAACTGATCAAGACCAAAAATAAACTCTATGGTGCAGTGATTTAGAATGGACATCCATGATCTATACATTCTGTGATCAAAGAGAAAACAAGTATATATTAGAACAAGATTAGGGTCTAGGGTTAAAAGATTAGAGTTTATGGTTAAAACTTTAGGGTTTAAGGTTTTATATATAATAAATGTGTACCACCTATCCCATTCTTGAACACCTAATATCACTAGTAAGTGTATAATGTGTATTGGGTTTTCAAGAAAATTTCGGCAGCATTTTCCCGCTGTTCTCCAAGTACATATGTACTTAGAGAACAAACGGGGAAATGTTGATGAAATTTTCTTAAAAACCCAATACACATTATACACTTACATCCTAAGTGAGATTAGGTGTTCAATAATAGTCCCAAACTGGGGACATGAGTAAATCTTGGGTGAGTTTCTAGGCCAACAAAATATAACACCAGTCCCTTGTTCACAACCCCATTCAAGACACAATTTTCTTATAAAAACACTTTTAGACAACCATAACAACATCACAAAAAACTCATGTCACAACATAAACATGTCCTTAACCTAATATACAGATATTTGTAACAAAACTCATTAGGAAGACCATTCATATTGTTTCCTGCAAGAACATCATGATCTCCCCATACCTCATCCAGGCTCGTCATCATATGTGTGATACATAAGCTTAATACAACATTATTTAAAAGTCACGATGTTCATGTGACATCAACTTAGGGTTACAACAACATATATATAGAAAGTACTCTATCATCATAATAATCACACAAGAGGCTATGTACCTTCATCTCTTACTTGCATTAGGGTTAGGTTCAGAATTATGAGCTGAATTAGGTCAAGTATTGTCATCATATATGGAGTCAACAACACATAATGAACATATAGTCCATGTAATCTACATCAACCGTTCAGATTTGGGGCTCAGGATGTGTGGGGGAGTGTTAATAACTATGAAGTAGATAATAGGCACAGAAGCAGAAGAGGAGGAAGAAGGGTACCTTTTGAGGAAGAAGAGGAGCAGCGACGGCGGCGGTGAGCAGGTGAGCAGGGAGCGGGGAGAGGCGGCAGCGGCGAGTAGGTAGCAGGGAGTAGGGATTGGTGGTGAGTAGGGAGCAGGCGAGTAGGGAGAAGTTACGGTGGCGGCGAGCAGGGAGAAGGGAGCGGCGAGCACAACAGTAGCGGTGGTGGCGGCGGTGAGCACAGTAGCAGCGGCAGTGGCAGCGGCGAGCACAGCAGCAGCAACGGCGAGCGGCGGCAGGAATCACGCAAATTGCCAGTCCTAAGCGGATTCGGCAATGAAACAGAGAGAAAGGGGAAGAGTCTGCTTTGCGCATGTGCTATTAAGTTAATAGTATGTGTCGGTTATTAAAAACAACTGACGCTTATAACAATAGGCGTCAGTCACCACAAACAAACTGACACCTATGTTCAATGATAGTCATCGGTTTCAACTAGAAAAACTGACGTCTATCTATATATGCCAACAAAATAATGTTCTCGAATTATGACCATAGTCGTCGGTTGTCGTAGAAAACCGACACCAAAGGGGGTGAAAATTGTGGTGGGGACAGTGCGTGAAAACACATCGGCGTCGGTTATTGCAAGAAAATTGACGATAAAAATGGGCCCAATTTATGTCTCGCGAAAAACCTTTAGTCGTCAGTTGATTTGTTAACAACCGACGTCGTATGTTAAATTTTGGAGGTAATTTTTTTCACTGGAAATTTTGTATTTGGTGGTCGATTTTAGGTGTCGGTTGCTTATTGAGGAACCGACGCTAAATAAAAAGTGATACCCATGTCTGTCCACTCTTCACAGATAGATGTCGGTTTGTGTATTCCACCGACGATGTAGGGTTTAGGCATCAGTTTCTTGTATACAACCGATGCCTGTAAATGTGACGTTATAAGCCATTTCTGTAGCAGTGCCTCCAAAATATGTGAAATGATGAAATGCATGATGATGAGTTTCTAGATATATTACTTCAAAGTATATGAGTTGAGTCACCTAGTCTGTGGTGTCCTTCATAATGTTGAACCGTAGATTTCCTATGAAGACCCTAAAGAAAGAGGCATGTGATATATGATGATTGATGTATAGGTGAGGGAGATGTCCCAAGATCCTATGATGATGTACATGATGTGTAATCTCCATGATGAGCCTTGTACTCTGGTTAGTGGTGTGATATAAAGGAATCTAAAGGTTTCTCTCATTTGGTATGTGGGGTAAAAGTTTGGTATGGGTAGATGTTGATGGTTAGCATGTTTTTCCTAGACATTGATAAGTCATTGCTTTAGTGTCTTGAGCTTTTGGAGATCTTTTGAGATACAAGTGAGATACTTTTAAAACCTCAACATTTATGATAATGTTATTCCTTGAATAATGCATGATACATGAAATAATCTCACTTATACTAAACTTGAGGACGTATGATAAGTCACTCTCATAAGCTAGACCTAATATGAAACTATACCTTGCATAAAAGATGTAGTTTGAAATCATGAACTTGATACAATGATGCCTAGAGACCTTAGCATGAATAATAAGGGGTAGCATGCCTAATTTCATACCCAAGTGAAAAATGAAGAACTCGATATGACATAGGATGGACATTGACTTTGACTCTTGAGCACGATCTTGGACAAATTATGAGGACAAATTTTTCTTTTAAGGTGGGAAAGATGTGACAACCTTGATTTTCTCTCTTTGATTTTACCCTTCCTAACACTAGTGATGACCCAAATTCACTCAATTGAGTTTAGTTTAATATTTGGATGTGATGCAATGCTCTAATTGAGTTACTTTGATTTCATATTTCAAGATGTGACTTTACTTTGCACAATTTACCTATGCCACATGCCTTAATGTATCATGATTTTTCCTTTCATTTTTATGCTCATCACGATGATCTCTTGTCTCTATAAAGTAAATCAAGTTGTAGGGGAATCAAATACCAATCTAACGAATCAAGAATCACCCAAATTGGACTTTCAGAGCCTGAGTTATGAGTTTATGAAGGTTGTCTTAAACCATTCTTGATTTAATTAATTTATATGGAAAACGAGTCTATTTGGGCCCAAATTTTGGATTTGTGGACCATATACCCAAATAGTTTGTCCTTCCCGTTTCCTCTTTAGGAAAGAATCCCATGGTTGGAGGGTCATCTCCTTTATCCAGTCAAATCGGGAAATTGTGGAATCCAACCACAAATGGCTTACAGAGAACCCTAAAATGTGTTTCCCTACAGCTTTAAAAGCCCCCCTCCTTCAAAACCGAGTTCCTTTTTCTTTTCCTTCCTCCTGTTGTGGTGTTCTTTTCCCCCCAAGCCTCTGGTTTATCACCTAGGCTGGTGGCAAGGACTAGAGTAATGAGTGCCAAGCTCCTCCAACACGACCTGATGGAGCCAGACACCGATCCTCCATGAGCAGACTCTTCTTCAAGATGTAGCAGGCACAATGACCACCAGAAGTGAGGAGGAAGTGACTTTTTCATCCCATGTTTTGATCCCAGGAATAGAGGAATTGTGCAGGGGTTTCACTCATCGCTGCCAACCACATGGGGCTATGGGCAGACCATCTCAGTCGTCGCCCACTAGATGGTGAGCAACTAGGAGTGACAACGAGTGATTAGAAGAGACAAAGAGAGGGTCACAACATTAGAGAGCATACTGTAGTGTTTGTGTGGGTGTGGTGGGGTGTGCCCCTACTTCAAGCATTGGATCTTTGATCAATGACCCATATTGCATGATAAATTAATGGTAAATACCCATAAATCTTTTCTCTATAGTTTCTCTTCAAACCTTCTAAATGCATAGATTCCACATTCTAAGACCAAAATAGGTGAAACTATATACCAAATGGATCATATCAAGAAGACCTACACAATGGACTAGGTTCCAGACCCTTTTTCAACTGTTACCTACATAATGTACCAGATTCTAGACCCTTTTTCAACTGTTTACTCCCCTTTTTTCCATAAAAGGTGTAATCTTTGGTCTTATGAATGAAAAGAATCCATGACCATGTTAACTAAATATTTGATGAACTCCTACTATCCTAGTCATCAAATCAGTAGCTTGGATGTACTTTTGAACTTAATGCAGGTCCTAATCACCTTTGTTTCTCTTTGGACATTGATGCACTAATGTGACTTGTTCTTGGACTTTAATGTATACTTTTGATCAAAGTTGTTACTTTTCATCTATATGATCTCAAGTCTCTCCCTAATCTTCAAATAAGAAAACTATGCCATTCCTCGTGACCCTAAATATCATCCCCATGTCCCATTTTTCTATGGTAGCTACATATTAAACTAAGTGTGTATGAATGTGACAATTGGATATGATGTGTGGTTATACATTAACTAAATGGTGATTGTGACCTCTTTCATATATCAAAGCATATTATATCTTTAATATAATTAATACCATGATGATTTATGAACCTAATTTCTAAGAGTCACCCATGGTTGGACATGGTGACTGTGAAACCCCAATTCCAGTATTGATGACCTAGTGTGACATATGACTTACTTGCTTTGTTTGTGTCCTATTCTGTACATGAATCTTTTTATATAAACTCCCCTCCTTGTTTAAATTGACTCTTGCATACTTGTTTCCCTTTAATGTAGATGTCCCACTCATGTCATATGATGGACCCTAAAGATATGATGAATGTATGTTGATGTGTTGGTACCAACTAGAACAATGATACCTAGAACCTAGGTGGCATCCACCTATACTTGAATATGCTTCTTATGTCCTTATATTGCTTCTCTAAATCATATTGTGGTAGGAACCTTCAACTTGATGAACCTTTTCCCATTTCCCCCTATTATGAGTCTTTTAACCCTAAAATGTAAGTAAATGACTAGAATCTTTTAATGAGCATAAAAAATGAATGGAACATCAAATTGACATGAAAATTGAACCCCATCTTCATGATGACCTCAAAATCAGTAAAAGATGATGAAATGGATAAATAAATAACTTGGAATGTAACATAGCCAAAACCCAAAAACGAATCTAGTTAGGGTTAATGATGATAATCTAATGCATGCATGTAATCTTATGCTTAACTAGGTGTTGCTTGTGGCTAGATGGTCAAGGATAAGTAAGTTAAGAATCTCTGAATCAGGTCCTGGCTTTGATAATTATATGACTATAGATTTCTTTCTTGAATTTGATACATATGTATGCTTGTTTATTTGCTCAAATATTTCCATGTAGTATGCTAGTATGTACCCGATGCCTGTCTCGTGTCATTGTTTTATAACTTGCACACATAACATAGAACTCCATTATACAAATGTTGAAACAAGGTTTTGCTCATGTATAAAAGGGTTAGCTAATCTTGAGAACCCTTATGGATCCTTATAATGGGAAGTTGATCAAATGCCTTATGATACGTGATATTGATGTTATAATTGGAGTAAAATGACATAAAATATGGGATCTCACTTTGCTAAGTACTTTAATTGTTTATTCTTTCTCATTTAGTTATGCAAATCTTTTCAAATGATGCAAATCTTATGTATATGTATCTTTTATCCCTCTACTCCACACATCATGTGCTTGACCCGCCTTGATTTACACATTTTATAGGTTCAAAGATGGCTAGTAGTTGATGGGCTTGGTTATCTATGTTAGGTGCTCTTGTTGTAATATCCCTAGTATATATGAGCAGACTTGTAAAGTTATACTCTAAAATATGTAATTGTAACCATGTAATAAAACAATGTTGCTTTATACTACTTGTTGAATTTTGTGATTATGATTGGTGCCTTTAGCTTCTTATTTGTTCATGTATGCTAAGCTTTACGCTTCTCGATTTTCTCTTTGTTAATACCATGCTAGGACGGATGCCTAGGTCCTATCGCCATTGACTTTATAGTCATTTGGTGTTAGGATTCAGGTAACAAATAGTTCTGTGATAAAAAAAATTGGAACAAACAAAATTATGGGTAGATGCACCAGAGTCAATGACCCATTTATTTTTATCGTTAGTAGCAAGAGATGCAAGTAAGGCAGAGGAACATACTTATGTGGCATTTGTGGGAAAGGATAGATGTTCTTGCATGAGTTTTTTGAACTTTGAGTGAATCCAATTAACCTTTATTTGAGTACAACATGAGATTGTAGCAATTGAGTCTTCACAGACATTAGAGGAGAATTGATTTGACCAGTCAGGTTTACCGTGATTTTTTCGGCAATGGTCCTCATCATAGTTTGTGTGCCCACATATTTTGCAGAAGCAGTTGGCAAGAGGTGGTTGAGGTTGACCTCATCTAAGTCTAGATGGGGGACCTCTTCTAGGAGGATGTCTACCACGGCCTCGACTACAACTACATCCACATCCTTGACCAAAAGTAGGGGAGCAAACCACAAGGATCGAGTGGCTAGAAGAAATAGAAGATAGAGGGGCCATAGAAGGAAGGCATTAAACACACTTGAGAACATCCCTTAGTGTATGTAAGGGAGCACTTGATAAGATTTGGTCTACAATTCCTACAAAGGAATGACGTAAACTAGCTAAAGTCTGTCGTGTTTTCATTGAACTTCTTTGATATCAGCAATGAGTGGATGATATACTTCAAATTCAGTTCAAAGTGCCAAACATTGATGGTAATAGTATTTTGTAGATTTGTCAGTGGAATATTCCATTTTAGCTACATTCTTGAAGATTTCAAAGACCTTCTTTGGGTTTTGCTAATGTGAGTACACATGGCGTTATAACCTCAATTTTTGTCTTGTATGAATTGAAATGTTTTTTTTTCAAATAAAAGGGGTTTGAGTGGAAAATTGTACGATTTGTTTTCAAAGAATAGATTCCTTTGCAATATTTTCCTTGGATGCATGATTTTGTGGTTCATACTTATTTGATGAATCCAATAATGATAAAAGGGAAAAAGAGATAGAAGAAATCCCATAATAAATAAAAGGAAAAGAAATAAGGGGATAATTGTGTGCATATGTGAGAATTATGTAGAATTCTCTAGAAAATGCTATGGATGACCGCTATTAATTAAGTTTTGGTTCCAATTGGTTTCTAATAAGAAAAGAAATCAAAATAAAGAAAATAGAAGAGAAAAGAAAGAGAAAAAACGCATTTTAATTGCATAATATATGCCTTTTGAATGGATGACTTGCATATGAAGAACAATCTCTTTAATTTTCAAGTTTTGGTCCCAAACATTGCACATACGTAAACTAAGTCATTAAAGAGTTTTATTTTAAATTTGGGATTAATAGGATGAGTGGTTTAGGAGATATGGATTTCTGAAAATCCCTTTTGTGGGAGGATAAGCAAAAGAATGCATTAAATGTCACATATTATTTCAATTCTTAAAAGAACTAATATATGGAGTGTGTAATGGCAACCATTGGATCTGAGATCCAACAATATGTGTGCATCATCCAGTTCAAACTGGATTGGGAAAGGAACAGTGAGAACAAGATTTTCCATCTTAGATTTCTTGCAATCTAATGCATGTGCAAGCAAGATACTTGCTTGGTTGGCTTCAGGAGAGGATTCTGAGAAAACCTATCCTAGGTTTTAGTAGTTTGGAGGGTTCTAGAAAAAAATGCCCAAACTCCTAAGAGATCAGATGGCGGAAATGGTCGGGAACCCTAAATCAGACCCCCCCACATCTATATATAGACCCCAACTAAACTCAACAAGGTCTCACGATCCTAACTGACCGCTTTCTAGCCATTTAAACCCTCTCACTCTCTCAATTGCACTCTACTTCGGCAAGCTCTCCACCATGGACCACCATGAGTCCAAGGCTTTGATTTTGGTGAGACAAGGAACAACGACCCTCGAATCAGAGTAGAGCGCTGACAGAGAAGGAAATCAACAATGAAGGTTGATCCCTGGTCTCGAGTGCACATTAGTGGGCATGAGCAACCACCACCACTGGATCAGGGTCAACCCCTGATAGTGGCGATGATCCAACTATGGTCAGCTTTTGGGAAAATGTAAATAAGCTGCCTCTCTGACTAGAAAATCTAGAAAATTGTGTAAACTTAGTAAATCAATTAAAAATGGATCCTTTGGCCGAAAAATAAAAGTAGATAGTGCTTTATGAGTAAAAAAATCCTTAGAATCAAATAAAAATAAATTTGAGGCATATATCTTCTTGTAACTCAAAAAGTATGTCAAGATGCTACCTTTAATGGTTTTAGTTAATTCAAAACCCTAAGTTTTGAAATTTTAAGGATCTAAAAATGTCCCCTGACTTTTATGAGCAAAGTTTGCCTCTTGATATAAAAAGAATGGATTAGATAAAATTGGATGATATTTGTTCATAATTTTCCTAATTAGGGTTCCATAATGATAAAAGTGCATTAATGGACTTAAAAACCCTAATTTTGATAATTGTAAGGTTTAATGGTTTTAATTGTGGAAATCAATCAAGAAGTCATGAAAATGATGTTCCTGAACTACTTTGTGAATAAGGACCCTTAATTTGGATAATGTGAGCAATTAGGGTAGAAAAATGTTTTTAGGGTTTGTTGACCTAAAAAGGATAAAATTGGAAACTAAAGCCAATAAATCCTAATGAGGCTTAGAATCCCTAGAATGGAATCCAAGTCAATAAAAGATGTTTGGATACAATTATAACCATTAGGTGTTATAAATTAATACCTTTCAGGATCAAGTTGCTTGATAAATTGTTTGGCTTGGTTGATTAGACTTCTTGATTGGGTTAGCTATCTTGCTTTGTTTTGAGACTGCCAAATCAGGTATGTGTTATGCTCATGGCTAATCGCTCTAGTTTCATGACCATTTCTGATATTTTACCGATTGATTGAAATTAAATGCTTGGATGAATTTTATTTCTTGCAATCTTTAAAGTGACTATGACTATGACAAAGTATGATTATAACCTGCTCGAACCCGACATACCACATCTGGATGTTTGAATGAAAGGAAATGAAGAGTAATGACTAGGACCAAAGAATAGGCCCCAGATTTGGAAGGTCAGATCTGGCCCCAGATTGGGAAGGTCATATGAGGTCAGACTAGACCCCAGATTGACATGGTCCCATGAGATCATACTAGGCCCCAGATTGGAAGGTCATCTAGGTCAGGCCCCAGATTGGGAAGACAAACTTGGCACCTGGGCTCCAGATTGAGAAGGTGGCCTTTTTGTTCACTGCATGGACAAGACCCTGGAAGGGTACACCATAGGTTGAGTAAAAATGGTTGAGAGGTTATCAAGATAATGTAACTTTTGTTTTGTAACAAATAATTGATGTGGTTATGTTGTTACCATTAAATGCAAACTATTGGTTTCCCTCACTTGCCAATATAATTTGTTATACTGACTGATGTTTTGTTTATTTGCATTTTAGGGTGATATGCAGTTATGCCTACAAGCTTAATGGAAAGTGGATGTTCAGTAAAAAGTGACATTGAAAAAGAACAAGGCTAAATAATGTTCATAGGATTATAGTTAGCTAGTTTTTTCCTTGTGTAAAGTTCTGAAATCTAATTTTTGAAAGGTATGTGAAAAGAAATTTTTTACTTCTTGCATTAATCTTAGTTGTGGTAGAGTTTATTAATTATTTTTTATTATTTACAAAACTATATGATCCTATTTGGAATAACGGCTCTAGCTTCTTGGCCTTCCTTAATTGGGGGTTTCCATGAGGTGGAGTCATTACACATGGGATAGTTGATCCCACATGGTTTTGGCATTTTGCAGGCGAAGAAGAGACTGGTTGATTTTTCATTCAACATTGTTCACCATCCATGTCATGATGTTGGAATTATCCTTAGACCATTGGTCATAGGCCTATTTGGCTTTGTCATTCGACAAGACATTAGAAGGATCCATAGTAGTAGAAGAGATATGAGATTAATGTCCTTGAACTTCAACATAAATTTCAAATGATACTACCCTAAGATGGTAATTTGATCCAACAAGTTTCACGGTTGTAACACACAAGTTTTTTAAGGATCAGTAGTCTCCATGGAAGCCAGAGAGATGGAATTCAAAAAGATGTAGTAGAAGTGGTACAAAATGGTAGATTCAGATGACGAGATCTTAGAAACTCATATTGGAGAAGCAACATTAGATCAAGAGCAACACAAAATAGAAAAAAAAAGATCTAAACAACCTGCATAGGGGTAGAGGAAGCACAAGATAGATCCAAATACATCAAAGGAACCCAGATAGGGGTATAAGATAGTAGCAATAGATCCAGATAAACTAATCAAAGAAACCCACATAGGGGCAGTAAATAGCAATAACAGTAGAGCTGGATCAGTAGATCCAAGAAACCCATCATAGGAGCAGTAGATAGTAGTAACAACATATTTGGATCAATAGATCTAAGAAACCTGCATAGGGACAGTACATAGAACCATTAGATCTAGATCAAAAGATCTAAGAAACCCACATAGGGGCAGCAAAGACAACAAAATACCTACCCCACCACAGTGTGACATTCACTCCACCATGTGGTGTAGGCAGTGAAAGAGGTGAGACCTATAAGGTTTTCAGTGTCCTATTTTGGTACTAACTAGAAGAGTAAATGATGGAATGTAGGTAGGTGGGGTGGATGTCAATGGTGTGGAGGTCGATGGGGGTAGGGGTCAATGGGTTATAGTTCGATGGTGGTCATGGAAGGTGAAGGGTTGATGGTACGTTGATAGGTTGATAGGTCGATGGGTGAAAGGTCAATGGGTGGAAGATGAAGGGTTGGTTTGTGGGTGGAGGTCGATGGGTGGAAGATGAAAGGTTGGTCGATGGTTGGAGTTCGATGGGTGGATGAGAAAGGGTTGTTTGATGGGTGGAGGTTGATGGGTGGAAGGTGAAGGGTTAGTCAATATGTAGAAGTCGATTGGTGGAAGATGCAAGGTTGGTCTATAGGTGGAGGTGATGAGTTTAGGTTGATAAGTGGAGGTCAATGGGTGGAGTTCGATGGGTTTAGGTTGATGGGTGGAGGGTGGAGGGTGGTGATGATGAAGGTGATGGAGGGAGAGGGTGACTAGGTGGTGGGAATGGTGGAAATGGTTGAGGTAGTGAGGGGGTTGATGGTTGGAAAGGGGGGTCCATGGGTGGACTCGGGAGGATCGAACCTGTTTCTGATACCATATAGAATGGGAAAATCTTTATTTGATATATTATAAAGAGTTACAATGCACTCTCTTTTATAGGACAAGAGAGAAAGGGAGAACCAAAACTAGGCAATATGGGATAAAAGAAAAGATAAATACAAGACATGTCTTAAGCACATAACAAAACACACAACACGCGATAACAAAATACACAACACAAGATAATGCATAAAGCATATATACTAATAGGTTGATGGTAGAACCTCATTAAGTCTTGATATGTGATATCAAAACAAACATATAGATACTTGATAGAGAATAGTGTATTGGACAAACCCACCTTGAGAGTGATGCATGTAAACCATGATTGGTAGTTAGAATCATCTATCATAGTTATCATGGTGATTGTGGTTCTTAAACCTAAAATCACTACACTCATCACATGTTGTTCGATGTACTTTGACATCATCCACCGTACCTTGAATAAGGATTGTCATAAAGGTGGTGCTCGAGTGTATTGTGACACATTGGGATGATTGTGAGTGATGTAAATGGGATTTGTCTCTCCTATGGGAGTATGATATCCTAGATACTTGATAAGAAAGACTGAGAAATGCATGGCCATGCTAATGTGAGTCAATATTTGATATTGAGCTCAAATATATCTCAGATAGTCTTCTCTAGTTTAAGGAACATGGATTGAACATTGAAGAGGGTGACGATTCCATACCTCAAGTTCAATCTGGATATCATTGACAAAGGAACTATATAATCACTATAACACCAATCACTTATTTTAGGTTGAAGTTGTTATCAAATTTTCTAATTACTTGGGCAGCAATGATGTCTTTCTAGATACCACTCATTGCTTGTGATGTCATAAGTTGGTTATACAAACTTACTGCCAACAAAACTTGGAACCTATAGGGTCACACACATAGGATACACCTAGAATAGGAGTTTATTTATTAATGTGTTTAACTTGATTACTAAAGTGTTAGGTATTCAATCTAAACAATAATAACTGAAAATTGATTGACAAGACTATGAAACAACAATTTCAAGTGTTGAACTGATCAATTCAAGTGTCAGGTCAATTTGAACCAGCATTGGCAGTCAGAATTCTAAAATGATTGGTTCAACAAGTGAAACGATCACTCTGATTTGTCAAACGATGGGTTCAGATTGTGAACTGACCATTTGGTTGATCAATATGATTGGAATAGGAATTGATGTTAAAATCATGTTATGCATTAATCAAATATTAAATGCCAACAGAACTGTGAATAGGAAACATAGTGAAATGACCAGTTCAAGAGTTGAACTGATCGACTCACATGTGAATCAATTGGTCAACTGTGAACCGATTGGTTCATGGTTTGCAGATTCCTAAAAATTCATAAAATTTTGTCTCTTCGACTCCCACTCAGGATAGAACTCTCACCCTCCTACAAGTAGAGGGGTAGTCAAGGCTTTTTGAGACACAACAATCAGCTATGACAATTTTTGTCTTCTCACAGTTGTGATAATGAGAAACTGAGCATGTGTTACTCGTCAAAGGGAGGAACAACAAGGGAGAGCAAGTCGACACTAGCACATTGACTAGAAGGGGAAAGTCCTTCTTATCCATTCATCTAGTATACCATGAGTTCTCGGTGGTTTGTGTGGACTAATACAGAGGTGAGGAGGTTGTTTCCACCCACTAGGAGGATGTAGTCAACCTCCATCCATGGTGATTAACTAAGAGGCCACTACCGACAACTGTCAAGATGCAACTTGAAGAAAGAATCAAGCTGCATTAAGGGATTGTCACTAGACTTGCTCCAGATATAGGTGTAAACCTTGAAATCCTCTTTCCTCTTATTTAATTGTTGATGTGATCTACTGTCTAAGGGTAATATGATAATAAATAACTTATTTTGCTTCCATATTTGATGTCATATATCCCTACATATACATGTATAGATAGGTCATGAAATGTTTTCTCTTTTTATTTCTTTTCATACATTTTGTAACCACTTGAAGTTCTGAATGAGATGGGATTAACACACTTAATGATAAAAAAGATGTGTGTATGTGTGTTTCTCTCTCTCTTTCTCTCTCTCTCTCTCTCTCTCTCTCTCTCTATATATATATATATATATATATATATATATATATATATATATATATATATATATAAAGCCAAGAAGGGTGGCACAAGTAGTCAAGCATGATGTCTCCTAACAAAGGGACCCAGGTTCGAATTCCGACTTCCACCTTGATTTACCACCCTCCTAGACGTTTGGCGTCCATCACTGGCATGGAAGAGGGGGACATCATGCCTCTTATATTATATATATATATATATATATATATATATGTCTTTGTCTATGTATTTGTAGACATACACACGCACACACATATATATTTTATATTATATTATATTTATATATATATATATAGATATAGATATACTCACGTACGCACGCACACACACACACACACACACACACACATATATATATATATATATATAGAGAGAGAGAGAGAGAGAGAGAGAGAGAGAGTCAGGCTAGAATACACTCGAGTGTACGGATCACACGAATACACTTAAGTGTGTTTGCATATCAAGACTATTTTTTGCAAAATGTAAACCATTGATCTTCACCATCATACTATAACTAGGCTACATACAAATTTTGAGCCCATTTGGATGAATGTAAGTCACTCATCCAAGGGCAAAAAAATCGATGTGTGAAACTAATTTGAAATGTATAATTTTTGCAGTCTTTATAACATGACCTATAAATGTCCAAATGTGCTCAAAGTTTGCATATGAGCTATGCACAACATGTTTAATAAGATCAATGGATTAGATTTTTGAAAAAATATTGCATCATGAAAACCTACTTGAGTGTATTCTGCTCCAAATACACTCGAGTGTATTCTAGCCTGACTCTATATATATATATATATATATATATATATATATATATATATATATATATATATATATATACATATATGTATATTTGTATATGTAAATATTAATATATATGTCTACTATATTTCTAATACTTTTAGAAAAATTTGGTATATTTTTTATGTTAATTTGATGGAGATTTGTTAAAATGTATGATGAATCTCAAGATGAATATGTTTTTACAAAAATTACATGGAAATACTTAATAAGGTTTGAATCATTACTACTTTATGTTTTACTAATATTTATATAGTTTTTTATGTATATTTAACCGATTCACTATTTTGGTACTTACACTTTTGAATCATTCACATCTTATTAGGTCATATAGTGGTAAATATGACATACAATCAAAGGACTGATGATTTCTACAAGTTCAGTTTTCACCATCAAATATATGTAGATCTGAAGAACATCTAGAATATTTAACAACCTCTCGTATTAAATAAAATTTACTAAGATATCCTCGGAGAAAATTTTCAAGTGTCACACTAATCTATTGTCTCTTTGCATATGAAAATAATGCAACTTGATAATTTTTAACAAGTATATGAATATTTTTCTAAATGAGTATATAATTCTATATAATATTAAAAGTTTAAATTTACCATAGATTATTTATAAATATATAGAAAAAATCTTGAAGATGATATACTCAAACTTTAAAAATTATAAGTATAGACAGATCAAAACTATTTCAATAAAATAATGTGCCTATAATAAGATAATAGAATTTGTTCATATGTTGCATAATTAGACAAACAAAATTGTAAATATTATAGTGATATATGATAAAATTTAGATATGAGTGATCTCTATAACATGGTAGCAAATATTGATGGGCTTGAAAAAGTATAAAAGCATCAATCTTTAACATGTTCTCACTGCATGGGCAAATAAAGATGTGAAATCATGAGGGAATTCTCCCATTCTCAAAGTTTATTATAAATACTATGAAACTTCTTGTAGTTATTGTAGTGAAACTTTTCATATCTTAATGGCACTCACTATCTAACGTGGTGTCTCTATACTGTAGTTAGTGAGATGAGATAGTGGATTGCATACTAACTGGAACTTAACATATTGAAATTGTAAATGCCTCTCTAGGATAGTAACTACTTTGATACTAAAAAATGAAGTTAAAAGATTCTTTGAGAGAATATTGATTTATAATAAAGATTATTATTAGAAGTAGAACAATCAAGAAGTTTTCATGGAGCCAAATTAGTGGGACCCAAGTGGTTAAGAGAGTGGATTTTTATTCGATGTAGGTCATTAGTAGCATCCTTAATACCAATGAAGAAAGGGATCATGAGTATATTTTCTCATGATATTCATGATCTAGGAGGCAAGTTGATGAGTATTTCATTTATGCATGCAAAGAGGATATCTAATAGTTTCGCACATTCACTTTAAAAATGTGCTAGCTCTAAGTCCCAAACCAAAATTTGTAAAGGTCCTTTCCCTACCTGGATTATGTGATTGGTAAAGACTTTTTTAAATGAAATACTCTCCCCCTTTAAAAAAAAGAGAGTGAGTTTTCAAGAGCAAGTTATCAAATTTGAAACCCAAGGGTGACGAAAAGGAGTCTGCAAGAAATAAATAATAATGGATATTAAAATATCCAAGGATCACCATTGTCTCAAGATGACACTAGAAATAACCTAGAACCAACTAAGTCTCATGATCATAATAGAAATATATCAACAAAAATATAGATTATGAACTGATTCTCTATTATATACCATATATTTAAGATATATACCAACCAAATAAGAATAAACAACTTATGATAGAAAAGGGTAGTCTATAAAAATAGATGATGGTGTGATTTTTTCTCTTTTACAAGAACATACCATTTGCATAAAAAATATATGTTGAACTTTTATACTCCTTTCAAAGCATATCATGTACAAGTAGTACATGCAAAGTACGTGCAACAACTAGAGCATACATATATATATATATATATATATATATATATATATATATATATATATTTATATATATATATATATATATATATATATATACTCGAGAGTATACATATATATGTTTATATATAATATAATATATACGAGTAAATTGACAACAAATTTGATAACTTTTTTCTGAACATTAACTATCATATAAAATGATAAACAATAGTTGTGAATATATGATCTAAAAATTAACAATGAATATTCATGAATCATATAAAGTAGGAGAGGAGGTGTATGCAGCACGTAGTTGAGTTTTTATAAATAACACATTGCCAAACCTCTTGCACTACTTATAATGTATGAGTGGCCCTTTTAATATTGCCTCCTTTTTGACAAACTGTATGCTATAGAATCAAATTTTCAGTCCAACAATGGCATAGGGTGGATATACTACATGGAGACTTATGGGAGTAGGACTTCTATTTTGTAATATGTTTCATCTTATGAAAGTTAATTTTCGTTCCTAACTAATACATTTCAAGGATGACACATTACTACATGAAGAAAATATTGTGTTAGGATCAACATAGTGGTCCCCAATGATGATAAAATTCTGAAAGTCAATATAGAAGTCATGGATGAATAATCATATATGGGAAGAAAATTGATTATGGTGTGTATTTTCATTAGATATTATCCTAAAGAGACATAAGGATATATCATTTTAACATGAAATCCACGCCACAACAGCTATGGTGTAGATAAAACATCAGAAGATTTTGTTTAATGTGATAAAAGAAGAAAATATAACTAAAAACATTAAAGATTGTCTTTGAGTAAATAAAGGAGAAGACATGTATTGTAAAAGTTGGATAGAAAATTGTACGAAACTATATAACTAAATCTAATTAATCTAATCTGATTGTTTTGATTATATTGAAACTAAGAGAAAGATTTCTCCCCGGCTACCATGTCCATAGTTAGGGCCAGAGGCTGGATGTTTTGGAGGAATGGTAATTTGGAAAAGATTTGTCTATTAGTTCGAACTCGGGTCCCTTCATTGAGAACCATCAAAAATTTCCAAATATTTATCCTTCCCTTCTGTCATGATAGGTTTTTTTTTTTTGCGATTGGATGGTAATATGGGTTGGCATTTTATTTTCCACTATTACATTTATGTCCATTGACATTGTTCATTATAGTTTTAATGTTTATCTTGGAATTATATTTGACGAATTGTTTTTTTTGTCGGACAGAGTTGATATATAGAATTTTGACTACGATATGCCCAAACAAATTCATAAACAATAGTATTGATTATAGACTAACCTAAACTATGCCGAACAATAGTATTGATTATAGACTAACCTAAACTATGCCAAATCAAATGATAACAAATCATCCTAGAAGGTTTTAAGATTATGTTTTTTTTATGGTTACGGAACGACACCAAACTGCACCTACCCGAAGAAACGCAACATAGGCTTGCCTTATATATTATATTACCAATTATATATTGTCCTATCATTTTTCCTACTGGCTCACCAAACATACATGAGATATTGCTTCCTTTTCCGATGCAAATCTAATCCCTTTGTCTAACTCACAGAGGATTCATTGTTTTATATAAACCACATACACACTATCAATTCTTTAAAAGCATCACAATCCATTGTACAACGCAAGGATGCCTACCAAGGGCGTCAAGCTTCGAGAACAATATACTCTTCTCTTCCTTGTTGTTGTATTTCTCATATTTTGTCCAAAGTATGCCAAGGGTATGTATTGAGTAATATCAATCGACCATCATCAAGCATATTCCTCTCATATATCTTATTTTCTAAATATGGCAAGATCACATTGATCATTATTTCTTTTAATTATTCATAAAATGTTTGTAATTCCTTTGACATGTGATCCTTAGAATATTATTTGACCAATGTGATTGACATTCTATAGGAAATTCTGCTATACAAGATCAAGTTTTCATTTTTCCAGACTTGAGCTCCTATAAGAACTACTCGTTTTCGGAAAGTACAACAAACCAAGCATCTCTTTCATGCGCAAAATGTAGCTGTTGCAACAAAAGTGTTCCTCCAAGAGAGTGTGTTGTATCGAATTGCTGCTATTCATTAGTATGTGTGCCGGGGCGTTGTAGCGCCCGTCCTACCACATGTGGTTGTAATAGTTGCCCAAGTTTATTCATGAAACAGTAAAAAAAAAACAGCAGATAAGCATGGACTTCAATAAAAGCGCAATGAAAACTACATTGCGTCAAAAGAAATAGATTAGACAATATCAGATTGTTAGTGCTAGTTGAGCTCTGAGCTCATATGTAGTGGAATGTGGAAATAGTCCTTGTAATAGTCTTTTCAATTACGAGCTATTTTACAGTTTGACTTTGAATGTATTGGGAATTTGTATATCAAAATTGATTTCTCTTTTTATTTGACTCCGGTTATATGGAAGTGACATTGATGATTGCATTCCTTATTTCAAACCCTACTTGAGTCTTATTTGGATTAGAAAGATTTTTCGTCCATAACGACATTGATGTCTTTCTGATTTTGGAAGAGAAATTAAATAGAGTTGGTATTCTACTCTTCAAATAAGTTACATGATTTTGTCCACCAAATATAAAAGGTGTATCTTTAGTAAAATTAGAATTCGTGATATTCTCCTTTCTATCTCTTTATATTATTAAAGAAAATGATATAAATCACACAAAGCAACTCATAATTAAAACCGATAGCCCATTTTATCTCCTTACCCCATCCTTGTGTTAAAGTAACACATTGTGAAGACTGCAATACCATTGCATGAGTAATCAAATTAATTGGGTAAATCTTCTTTATTATAATGTTGGAAATAATTATTTTGGAAGCCAACATATGTATCTATTGGTTAAAAGAACATTCTTGTACGCCTATCTATGGAAATGTAAGGTCAAAAAACTTTCATAACTACACTATTTGACCCACCTTTAACTCTTTCTAGAAAAAAACTATAAATTGAACCACTTTGTATGAAGTCTTCAATTTACATGTCCTATTTGTCTACATTGATGCATAAAATAAATTAGAACTCCTTTTTCATTAGGTGTTTTTTTAATAGAAGTCCTGGGAAATCTTATTCATATCAATATCCTTGAATTATTAGATCATGAACATCCCTCATAGTTCACAAATCTAGCAAATGACAAGATAATTAATAATAAAGAGTTCAAGGTACAACTTGCAGTTCTTAGACCTCTCAAATGTTCTCATATGTCCATGGTTCTACTCCTTCAATATAGGTGTGCAATGGTGATTTGGTCACCCATTCAATTTACTTGGACCTAGTGGAATCCATTTCATGGGTACTTTTTGCATATTAAGTCTTAAGCACTCACGAGTGACTTGTCAAAATAGTGAAATGTAAATCATCAAACCAACATGTTATGTTTATGAGAAATTTTGCATATGGTAATATGCTTGTCATAATTTGAATTTTATAATCTCAAACTTCTGTTCCATTGGTATTTGGTGTGTTTAAGCTTGTGTATGGTGTATTTATGGACGTTCAATGTGTAATTTTTTTGATCATATATTAATAATTGTTTCATAGTATTAGAGATTAAAATTGTTTTATTTTTATTTCCACTTATAGAAAGGACACCATTATTTTTCATCTAAATGGAAAAAGAATGATGTAATCTTTGTATATGTTACATGTTTAAAGATAATAGAAATTCTTTTTTTGGTGTGTGAAACAACTCGACACTTTTCTATTACATTTCATTTTGATTGGAAGCAAAAATATTTCATTTTTATCTATTTGACATCAATTTGTTACAACTAAATGTTGTAGTTATTAACATATTTTATCACAATAATTAGTTTATTGTTTGATAATGTCATCTAAAAAAATTAGCAGTAAGCAAACAATGTACATAAAGCTTGATTTTCTATTGTTTGTTGCAATGACTATGTCGCATAATAAAATTTATATGGTTGCTAATAATTTATTTAAAAAATTACTAAGTTGAGTTACAATGTGTTTAGTTACTGTACATTTAAATGTATGTCTTTTTTTAACTACAACCACAATGACCTAAACCTAATCTCACCTTACCCAACCATTTGAGAAATCTAGGTGGTTTGACATGAATTGGAAGCAAACTAGTAAAACTAGATTGGTTTATAGGCACTCCTACATCAGAGTGAAAACTAAAGAAAGAATGGAATAGAAGAAGGGAATTCCATACGTTGAAAAGCTATAAGTTAGTTTATCTCAATGTCAAGCTCAAAAAAAGGGTAAATTAATAATTTTTCATAGAGACTAAAAAAATACCACAACATATTAGATAAATATATTGTTCAAAATAAGAATTATCTTTCTACTTGGATTCATTTTACATAATGAAACATTTAGAAGAATGAAAATACCCAAAAAACCATCCAAGAAATCTGAGTGTACATGGATATTCTAATTTGAAAATAGTTCAGCTATTTACATCATGTCAACTTGGCCTATCTAGTCTAAAGAAATAAGAAAAGATAATATAGGAGTTGGAGAATCCCAATTAGTGGATAGAATTAAACTCTAGATAGATAACATGATTCGATAGGCCTAGCAATGGGTTGGGTTTTGATAGACCCAACCTAGGCAAATCTGACCCAAAATGGACCCAAACCTAAACAGACCTACCCAAAATTGACCCAGACAAACCTGGCCCAAAATGGACCCAGACCCAAATAAACCTGAGTGAACTCTGACCTACCAGATCTACCCCGAAATAAACTGGTTGCACCCAAAAAACATAAAATTTTCTATTACAAGTATTAGAAAAAAAACTATTACAAATCCAAAACCCTACTTGACCCGAGCCCATTTGACTGAAACTAGATAAGACCCAACCTGACCCGACCCCACCCAAAAGCTAAAAGATCAGATAAAAACCAAAAATTGTGGGTCGGGTTGAGTAGGGTCTTGTTGGGTAGGGTTGAGTATTTTTTTCAACCCATATTCTTCAATCATGAATTGGGAAATCATTATTCTTTGGTGAACTAGAAAACTTAGTTTACCATCATATTGGTTAAATGTAACATGAAATATAGTCACCTACCATTCTAACATGAAAACTTAGTTTACCATTCTAACAACAAGATAAATAACATCAAATTAACAACTACATAAATACTCTCCTACAAATTCATTATAGTCATGTGTTTTATTATATGAAGTTTTCCTAGGCTCCCTATTTGCACACCTTGGGGTATCGATCCTGCATTTTGAGTAATCGAATCATTGTCAATGCTATAAAGATATATTCATGGCTCATGTGATCCCTCTCAATCATAAATAGAGTAACATTGGGTCAATCAATTCTTGACTCGGCCAAAACATACCTAATGCAAACTACACATCTCTTGACCACATTATGCTAATGTGTTGATTCACACAATTGATATTTAATATGGGTCATCATAGAGGAAACTAGAAAATGAATATTATTACTTGAAGGAAAATTGTAACTAACAAGAAGGAAGGAGGCCTCAATATGAAACCTACTTAAATTTAGAAAGAATCACTTCTAGCACAAACATGTTGGAATTACTCTATGGATATACATATCCATTGGGGATGTACATTTGATACATAATATAGACATGTAAAGGACAAAGGTAGGTCTACTACATCACATTATTGGCTCTGCATGAACAAACATGAGACAACCGTGCTTTAATGGATGGCAAGGGTGATTCTCAACAGTGAGAGCATATCCATGTAAAAAGATGGATCAAAGGTACAAACATACAAGTATTCCAAGTAGGAAGGGAGGTAACCACAAAACCAAATGACTTAAACATTTCAACAATGACAAACCTAGAAGGAGATTGGGACTCTAATTTTTGACATATAGGTTCACTGAAGAGACTCAACTAAAAAAATTCAGCATGTTCCTACCTAATCCTCTGGCATGATGTGATAAATGGAAGTTGAACATCAACTTCAAAGGCTAATTTAACACCAAATTTTATGACTTATTGCTAAAGAATTTCAAAACTTCCACTACCAGATGTTGGAAACACATATAGAAACTTCATACTACAAAGTGAACATAGGCATTTCTATGAAAGACTTTCCATGAGGGAATCATGATGAACTATAACAAAAACATTTGGGGCTTCACAACTAATGAAGCTTGTCCTTGTTGTGACGCATCCCCAGAAACCACCTTGCATGCATTATACAAATGTAGGTTCATCAAAGGAATCTTGAGAGAATCAATATTTATATAACACATGCACTAGGCTCAATTTGAACATCAAGAAGTGAGTAGCTTGAAACATTAATAAGGTAACAACCCTGATAAACCTACCCAGTTTGATGTTGCTATATAATATATTTAGAGACTACTAAGAGATCACAACTTCAAGGAATCCATATCCCAACTAATCAGGATGTTAACCGTATCGAACACCATTTCCATCTCTCCAACACTATGTTCCAAAGAAAATAAAATCCATCATTACTATTTCCACTAGTTTCTACTAGATGGAAAAAATGTACACATGGGTCTTTTAAACTCAATTATGATGGGGATTTAGTCATGCGGCATAAAATATTGTCTATGAGCTATGTTCTAACCAATCATAGAGACATATAGATCTCAAGTGGAGTCATCATTGTACACAACATGGATGTATTGCAAGTGGAACTCACAACCATCTTCCATACATCTAAAGGACATTAATGGAGACATAATCATTGAATCTGATAGCAACACAATATGTTCTTAAATATCATCAACATGCAAAATTCCCCCTATATGTTTACCTTTGGTACACCATTTTAAATGCTTAATGAAGATGTATCTCGACACCCTTATAACCGATGGATGTAGATAGGTGGATAAATATGTAGAATTATTAGCTAAGTGGGCTTCTAATCAAGAAATTGTGTAACATACCTAAACCTAAAAATATATCCTAACACATTCCTTCTTATGTAGGATTGGATTTAATTTTCTATTTTTGAACTAAATGGTGACATGTGTCTTCAATTTGAACTAGATCTGATATAGTATAAAGTATATGATCCTAAACACATATTGATTTAGATTAGATAATTATACAATATGAACAATATAAATTGTTCTATCACACCTAGAACATCTAGTAGACAATAATTTTACAATTTCGTATTTTTAGATATTGCATACAATGTTTGATGGTAAACCCATTTAATTGTAATAAATACATTGACTACTATCAAAATTTGAAAACATAACTCATTTACACACAATAATTTACATCACAGTGATGTTATCCCCTAGTATAATTAGCTGCTTTAATTAAATATTAAACTCCCAACTTAATATTTTACTTGTTTCATATAATGTTTAATATACTCTCCTCTTATTTTTTTATTGTTAAAATTTATGGGTAACTAAAAATGTAAGAATTGACCTACTTGTGTTCTTATTATAAATATTGACATTAAAATTTATTCATTCATTATAACTCATTACAAATACTTTATTTTGTTAATACATTATATATTTCATCTTTACTATAAATTATAAAGGTTGAATTGACTCTTAGACCCATCTAAAGCCCTGAATTGATCATATTTTCCCTACTCTAATTAATAGCCTTAACTAACTGAAAATAAGAACTTAGTATTTTAAAAGGTAGTCCTACCTCTAATATACCTTCCTTTCAAATTTTTGGAGATGCATTAAATCAGTTGAAGTTACATATTAATAAAATATAATTATAACCATCTATATCAATGTTCTGTCATTTATCTCATTAGTGTAATGTGATCATTACTATTCATCATGTTCTTGTGATTAAACAAACACTATGAATGGTTTTTACCCAACGGCCCCATTTCTTCCCATCCTCTTCTTCCTTATTCTTCTATATTCTCCTTTCTCTAGCACTCCTCCACTCTCCTCACACTTGTTTTTCCCTAACCACCTTCCCTCTCTAAGGACTGCAAACCATGTATGTCTCACTCTATTCTCCCTGCACCTAGTGGGCATGATAATAAGTTAGTTTCTCCCCTTCTTCTCCTCCTCTCTATCTCGGCATGGTCCCTTCCCCTTCATTCCTTCATTTCTTCCTTTTTGCTTCTTCTTCTTTGCCAACCACCCTTGTTTATTGCTTCCAACACATACCTCAACCACCATGGATCCTACAATGTAGCAGCCACTAAGGATTGTCATTTCCTTCATGATCCATAATTAGCATCTAAACCGACCTATCTACCTCCAGATGAACCACCTCCATCTACCTTACATTGTTATCTCCTTACCATACAAGATCCACACCTACTTAGTTGGTTCCCAACAATGCCAGGCATTGGCAGCGTTGAGCTTTACAAAGCAACACCATGATCGTCGTTATATATTTCTAGTACCTCCTTCATAAGGTGTGTTTGAACCAAACACTAGCACCTCCCAAGCCTCCTACTAAGGCCCTCAGATCTTCTCCACCCCTATAAACACTACAACAGTAGATATAACTCTATAACATATCCTAAAAACATGAATAGCTATTTTGATTCATCAGTTGGCGTGAATCTCAAGCTTGGGGTTGATCCCTTGAAGATTCATAACATATGTAATGTTTTTAAGGTCAAAACATTTTTTCCTATAGTTTCATATCATAAGATGTGTTACTGAGACTAGTAACAACACTAATTTAGATGATATTAAGAGTGAGTATATAATCATATCAATTACCTAAGATGACCATTTCATTAAACATTATCATAATATTAAGAATGTCAACTGTGATGTTCATTGTAACTTTCAAATCAATTATTAATGATGTAAGGTATACTAGACCTTGTGATAATTAGGGCTCTTGAAGAGTCTAGTGATACACATGTATGTATATGTTAGATGTATTAATAATGAGTGTTTTAATCTCAGTGTGTAAGTAAGGTATGTATTGACAATATATCAATTGTACCCGATATATGTTAAGAAATTAAAACCATAGGATAAATATGTGTATGTATGTATATATAAAACTAGGGATGTTATATTATATTGACCCATTTTTACATGTAATAATGTATATGGATCTTCAGGTCGAGAAACCATGTATATAAGAAAGATGTTTTCAAGTTGATATCCATGGTAAAACTAAGTATTTTAGAGAGATACTTGATTACATGTTCTTCTACCTATATATATGAAGATATTCCCTTTCATGCATCTAAATAAGAAATTACTACATGAGTGCATTCATATACATGATTGAGATCTAAATAATAGTATATTAGTCCGCATTTATACATATATCGAAGTATGTTATATTTGGATCCTAGATATGTCTAGTAAGAGTACTTTGATCAATAGTATCACATGTGGCATCTATACTTGACCCCAATTTGCTAAACTTGAGTTATATGTTATATAGATAGATAATAAGTTTAGAACACCTAAACGGAAGGAATGCATATTATTACCCATCCACATATATGTCATCTATTTATATTTAGATTTATGTGACTAAAGATGGATATTATAATTAACATAGATATCTGATGAATCATGTCTACTTGATAAGATTAAAAAAACCTACTATGTAATTAGGTTATCTAGAACAAGATAAGAAAAATATGAAAATCTAGAATAAGAATGTATGCATGTTTGCTTTGATTTGACTAACATACGTAATGTGTTTCTTGGATGAATACTCGATATTGGGGATCAAGTGCACCTATTAAGATAACAATTAGTCATGAAGACAAGGTATGTGCAGTTTCTATTTGAAATTTAGGCATTTGTTTGACTTCGACATTCCTTTTACCATAATGAGGCATCTCGTAATATCATTATTTTGATTGCCATCTTATGCCCTTTTAAGTGAAAATAATTTAGAAATATGTTGAAACCCTACTTTATTCATGTTAAATTGGGTTTGTAATCCCTCCTTCCATGTTATTTAATCTTGTTGATGTGATTGGTAAATATATGTCTTAACATCCTATTTGTAGGTGATATTTGACTAGGATAACTAGTGTGGATGCTTAAGAACAACCATTAAGGTGTGTGCTTCTACCGTGGTGCATATTTACACCTCTCATACATACAATTACACGTCGTTCCACCTAGGCTGCAACTTTCAACCTGACCTTTGACCTAAGATCCAGTGGGTTCTTAGCCCTTACTTAGATACATTTAGTCTAAATTATCGACATGCAATGGCTTATTTTTTGATGTTGGAAATTTTGATATGGAAAGAATGTTTATATTCTTTATGGCTTTAAAGTTCATTTGTCTCTTTCTTTTGATACTCATTCTTTTGTTTTTTCATTGTCATTACCTACTTGTTAGTATCCCACTCTTGAACATGAACCCATGTAAAATGCCTAAATATTTTAAGTGCACATACTCAGTGTTTCGTTACCCATAATTATGTTTATCTTTTTTTGGGTATCATTACCAAACCACCTAGGTGTAGTTGTCTTAAAGGTCCATGAATCATGAAGATCATTTGTAAGAGATTGGAGTTGTGAATATGTTTGCATGGCCATGTTTTCATCTGCACTAGTCCAAGTAATAGAATAGATGTACCTTTCTCTTCTATAATACCATCTTTGGGGTGAGGAAAAAAGTATTTATTGTATATGAATGTCTTGTAACTTTATAAATATTTAAATTTTCTACTGTCATATAGAGACTTCCTTTGTAATATCATACTTGAGAAATTAAATATTCAACATTTTCATCATACATATCAGTATGTTTTTATTGAATGGATATGTTCCTCAAATAAGTAATGAGTGGATTCCCCCATGTGTCCCACTTATGGTTTTAGATCCAGGGTATTCAGTGAATCTGACTATTTCAAGTTATCTTTTATTGTTCCTATAGTACGACTAGATTAAGCAGTTAGATGACCTTATATAGGATGTTGAGGCATTGTTGCTAAGTGTGGAATACCAACTAGGGTTTCAATCCCTATATATTTTTGTTACTACCACTCCCACAATCATTCCCATAGACGAGTCTTAGTCTCGGTATCCCTAATCACCCATACTCTCTCTTTAGTGATCAGATACTAAAAACTTAGTCCTTCTAACGATTATTTTCCAATCACCCAAATTATGGGAAGTTGTTTTAACTTGTATTAAGTGAAGGCTAACTTGAATATTCATCGGTAGTTTTAACCCTAGTTCCTATGTTTAACCCTTTTATTTGTTGTATTTCTAATTTTGTTTCCACTATGTCCAAATTGAGAGATGACCATTCATGGATAACCAACTTTGAACCATGACATCAAAATGGTCGATTTCATGCCTTATTAGGATCTTATAGCTGTTTATTGAGAGTAATAAGAAATATTTCTCCCTCCTGTGATACAAGTGAAGAGATATTGTTGGTATGCCCTTATGGATGTGAGATGAATTAGACTCTCTCAATGGAATGATATAATGGTAAAATAATCAATTTAGGTTGTCATGGTGGTAAATTCCTAACTTGATTCATGTGTTGATTTTGGCACCATTTTTGGGACTTACATCACAAGGAATTCATTGTTAAACTTATTTTCATTATTAAACTATATCAAAAAAATTATTTGTTGGATTTTTATCTAAGGTTTCATGAACCAAGTCTCTTCCATGTAAATTTTTAGTAAAGAAACCCCTTTGAGTGGAACCATTTGAGTGGTTAAATTACTGAAAATCCTAAAAATACGTTTTGAGAAATGAAAAAGAAGAAGTTTTGTATGTATAAGACATGGTAGGTATACCCTAAAGTGGTTACTTGAATCATAGGTTCATTCATTAAGGGGTGGACTCTTACATGTTAGAACCTTTAGACAGTATTTTGACTTTAGGTTTGTTTGCACTTATTATCGAATGCACTAGGAAGCCCTTGGGAATAATTCTCCAATGAATGTATCAAATGAATATAATTAATCCCTAATTATCAAAATTAAACCTTTTTAAGTATCGAGACCTCTCTTTATGAAAATCAAAAGAGAGGTCATGTTACCATGGATATTTGTTGTATAATCGAGAATGAATCCATACAATAAGTATCAGGACTCTCTTTTGGTTAGCATAAATGCCATACTTAAAGAGAAACACTAATTCGTATCCCTGAATAAGATACAAAGCATCACATTCTTGACAAACATAATTAACACATTGTATGAGAAATACAGGTAAATGTTTTTATTTCTTAAATTTAAAAAAAAAAAAAACAATGTCACATCAAGGAGAACATAATTAGTTATCAAAAATCTTAGTCAATTCCAATAAAATAAGAGTCAAATCTTATTTCTCATATGTGGTATAGTTTACATTCTTTACATGTACTTTAAATAACAAACTTGATAGATATCCATCCTGAGAAAGGTAGAGTACACTGATATTCTGAACTAGATTATTCTTTTTACATCTACATTGTCATGACCCTTCCATTGGATGTTTGTATACCTAAAAAATTTAAACTAGCCTCATGATACTCATATGGAGCACCATTGAGTAGATGCCTCCCACTCAAGCTAATTACATGCACGACATTAAATTAAGTACACTAAAATCAAATGAAACTTATAGATATTGAAAAGTCTAATAGATAATTATATCATTAGTAAAATCTAGTTTGTGATAAAATATAATTAATTATAAAGGCATTCATATATTCAAATACAAGATTTTTCAAGACAACACTCATAGAATATCTATTATGAAATTAGAAAATACTAAATCAGTCAGAGTTATAATCGTATTGGAGAGATAACAAGTCATGATTTAAACATTTAGAATAAAAATATTAGAATAACATCATATTTTCATGATACCCCACCAGCCAAACCAGGAACATATATCATAGTCCTAAAGTTGAAGTCCACATAAGACATGTCTAACAAGTATGTCTAGTGAAAAGACAACTAAATTCAAAATATAATAAGAATGAATATTAAATCCCAAAATAAACTAGTTTGCAACGTTTAAGATTAGTGTCCTCACTATACATATATGAATAATGCATAGAATATCTTAATAGAAGAATGATTAACTTCCACAATAAGAAACATATTCAGTAATAGTATATTTATCAACTTGTAGTAAAATGAATGTCACAAACATTCAATTTATGTTCTACAAGGCTTGTTATCTTTTATTTAGTTGACCTTGAACTGCTTGGCTTGTACCTCACTAGGTAGTAGTCTCCATGCCTGATTCTCATATCAACAACTCATCATCATTATCTTTGAGTTTAGCTGGCCATTAAAAGATAGAAACATCATACCCTAGTCCCCCACAACATTGCATAAAGAGGCTCACATCCTCATCTCAGGTAGACCAGATAGGAATAAACATATAGAATATCATATATCATCATATTTCTTATGTTTTAAAGTTTTTTCTCATTATATTTTATTCCCCATTGACATAGACTTTCACAATTGAGGACATATGGCCAAAATCACACTATATAACTCACTCCTAAATCCTAGATGTCTAACCTTTAAGGTCTTGATCCACGCCCCGAAAATCCTTCTCATAATTATCTAATTACTAAAAGCAGATCCTTTTACCCATTATAGACCTTGGGGAAACCACATGGTGATAATAGGACCTAACTAGATGGATTCACCATTTAACTTGTTACTTATTCCTCTTACAAATCTTAACATAAATCTAAACCATCATTTATCAAGTGTGTGTATTCTCCCACGACTACAATGACTTGTATCATATAACGCTTACCAATAAAGACAATGATTTAAACAAGAAGAACAACAATCTATAATTTGTAACAAATATGTTGCTTTCCATGTCCACATCATTTGGTATTAATCATCATCAATGGGTTATCAGCCTAAGAAATAGTTTCATTATTCAACATTTACCAGGGACATGGTTCATCAAATATAATCAAGTGCATACTTATTCAATCCCAACATATTTCTTATTAGTTCATTTCATATCACGTTTTTCATTAATTACTTATAGAGTTTCAACACACACAACAATATAAGCATATAAACCTCTTGTATCATTCATAATGCTCACAACATGTTTATCATACAACTTATACTTATCCATTTGTTTTCTATAGATTTGAATAAATGTCAAAGCATAAATGTGCATAACACGCTAAATGATCCTAATTTAGTATTTACCATTCTACACTTAGGGTTACTATTTGAGAAATATGTGATTGGCTTGAAATCCATCAGATTGGACCATTCTCAGAATACATGTATTCTATAGACAATTACAATCCAATAATGCATTCTTATGAATAAATATATATCCTTGAGCTTCATCTTGTAATTGAACTAAGAGACTATTATGTACATTCGTTAATCCCACTTTTGAGACCATTATTCTGTATTATCACACAACTCAACATATTAGGGTTAGATTTCGACTTATCATATCCATCAATTTCATTTTTCTTTCATTTCATGATCATTAGTCATAACTTCTTTCATTTTATGTTCATTACTATTATTAGAATCTATCATTCTACATTTACTTAATGTGTAAAAATTCTCTCTTATTGAAATCCTTCATAGTCTGAATTTAGAGTATTTTATTTAATTTAGGTCAACCCAAATATATTTAGAAGTAAATAGATGAAATACTTCATCATAATCATTTCATTTATATTTCAATCATTAATTATCATCAGAATTTAGGTCATTCTAGTCCATTTTCTTTCTTGCATTGAGTTACATGTGCCATGTAATTTGACATCTAGTGACATCTTGGTAGTTAAAAACAATCCTTCCATTCATTATAAGATTATTTACTATAAGGAGTATAATGGATTATGATTACCACATGTTACTCCTTAATATGTAATCATCTTCTCAATTCATTATTATGTGAATCGTTATAAAATATAGCGTTCATGTGGGTGTTTACTCATTATCCCATAAATTACACTAAAATAGATGGATTATGCTTATCACCTTCAATTGAATTATTAACACTAACAATCGAGAATTTCTTCTTATTGAATGATTATCTATAGGTTAAGTCTCTATCTCTCATACTCAACTTAATATTGAATTTCTATGGTTTTTAAGAGTTCGGATTAGTTCATAATATAATAAGAACCTTATTATTCACTAACCTCATTTGTGTGTATAGGGGGCCATTATGTCTATTGCATCACATGAAAACACTAGTTTCCAATTCAATACAATTTATCCATCAATTATAAGTATGCATCAATTCATTGGTTCATTTGAGTCAATCTGGCTAAACTGACCTATTCATGGAATACCTCCATTACAATCCCTCATGTTGATCCTCATGAACATATCATATGTAGTTACATAAAAGGCTCAAAAATATAGTTGGAAGGCATTCATAATACGTTCAAACCTTATTCTTTACATGTCAACTCAAACTTCAAACATACCATTGAATAGGTTGATTTTAGGCAATATTGGCACATGACAAGTTAGTTCCCTGATAAAAAATTAATCGACAGACCATGAATTCCATTAATAAAACTTGAATATGCAGATCAGGAGATAAACACATATAATGCATGCTAAATCTTCCAGGAGTATTTAGTTCTCCAAGATTTTTCCCAGTTGATTACCCATCTATATACAATATAAGCATTGATTTCGTTGATTCTTAGTTACATAGAATAAGGATTTCAACATGATTGCATAGCTTAATAGGGAGACAAATAATCAACTCGTGTGCAAACCATCTTAAAAATATTACATATACCCCAAATTTCTAGGAATTCAACCAACACCCATGGATTTAACTCATTTCTTTCTCTTTTCAACTCATGAACCTTACTTTAATGACTACTCAAAAGATAAAACCCTAGATTAACATCTCTACCTCCATTCCCACCAAACTCTAGTTCTCCATCTCTTTCTAGGATTTCCTTTCTTTGGAATGAATCATGAAATGTGAGAGCTATTCAATAGTTGGGTTACTCATGTAGAGCAATTAAGGTGCTTAGGAGGATTGCAAATAAATTGCACATTACATTTTGTTTTATTTTAGAATCTTTTTTGTTACAAAAAAAATACTAAAACATTATCTATCATCAATCAAAAATCTTCCTAAAATAATGAAAATTTGGTATGTTATATGAAATGAAGTTATAGAGCTAAAATTAACATTTTTTCTCATTAGTAATTACTAATAAATAGCCAAAACTCAAACACCTCACTGGTAAACTATAGTATGTAGCATATTTGATCAAATTAGAATTCAACTGACCAATAGATTGAAAGAACATTTAAATATACAGACAATTTTAAAAAACCTTTATATTTATTCTATATAAATTATATCCAAAATTCAAATAAATATAAGTTATCTATAAAATACTATATATAAAAAACATCACTGTATTTAACAAATGTTGTATTCTTATACTTTCAAAATATTAATTTCATCCAACTAGGGTTTTCATTTTCTAACATTAAACGAGTGTTTTAAAATATCTCATGAATCTTAACATATCATAACAAAACAATTAAGCGTATGATCATCCAAGTAAACTCTAAATAGAGGGCTAAGTTGAAAATAGGTTGCTACAAATTTTCCCCTCCATTTTGGATTTGGTCTTGAAATCCAAGAAAATGTATGGAATAATATCATATAACCTAATGGTGCATCTCTCTCAAAATCTTGTTATAGTGGTTTCTAGTTTATTGTTATTTTCTATTATATCATTTTCTTACTTCTTGGATCTTTTACACTAAAATTCTGAATTTACTAGTGTTAGATGTATACAGTATGTCCTATCATGATCATATACCTAATTGAGTATTGCAGATACTTGTTTTACAATCTTATTAATACATTACTATAAAGACGTGATTCAAACCACCTTTCATAATCTTTTGAATTTTAATTATAGTTCTCACAGGTCTATATTATATTTCATTATGTATATTGTCCATATCAACCAATTCTCTTCCTTAGGAAGATATTTCTGATGGGCATCATTCTATGTTCTGAGTTTTTTTGAAATTTTTTAATTCATAATAATATTCAAATTTGTTAGAAATTATTTTCATAATATAATAGATTCATTCATCTTTCTCATATGAAATGTTCAAATTGTCTTAGCTTCCATATTTAATCATATAATTTTTTTCCTTATTCGATTTCATCCTTCTTATCACCATCATGCATCTTGTTCTATATACTCCCAGATTGCCTTTATCTAGATGTTTGGTAAAGTCATACAAAAGAAGTGTAATCAAAAATTGTATACTAGCTTATCTCGATACTCAGATACTTGACCAGAGTAGTCGTACGCTAAGTTTGGTCAGTATGCATATCATAGGTTATGTTTAACATATAAATTATTATTTTTCCATAGATCACATTTTCCCTACAAACTTGTCTAACTTAAGCTCAGATACCACGTTGTGAGACCTCTCTTTCGATTAGCATAAGTTCCATCAATTAAAGAGAAACGCTAAATGTAATCCCAAATTTAGATATAAAACACCCAATTCTTGACAAACACAATAAATATAGTATACGAGAAACATACGTAATTTTTTCTTTTTTTTCTATAAAGCTTCATAAACCAATATCACATAAAGGAGAACATATGAAGTTATCAAAAATTGTATGCAACTCGATTAAAACTAAAATCAAATCTTATTGCTCATATGCAATTCATTTACGTCATTTACATTTACATGAAAGAACAAATTCATTATACTACCCATCCTGGAAAAAATAGAGTACATGGAAATTATAATCTAGATTATTCTATTTAGATCTTCTATTTCATAACCTCTCTATTGGATGTATTTACATCAAAATATTTGAAACAACATCATGATACTCGTAAAGAGTCGTAACATGTGGATACCTCAAACTCGAGCTAAGAATGTGCATTAACATCAAATTTAGTATATTATACTTAAAAGAAACGTATAGACATTGAAGGGGCTATTGGATAATTATAGCATTTAGTCAAATCAAATTTATGGCAATAATATGATTAAATATAAATATATTTGTTTAATCAAATTTGAAACATTCTTAAAGAATCATTCATAGGAAATCTAGGATAATTTTAGTAGAAATAAAAATTTTAGTGTTACAATCCTATTGAAGAAATAACAGGACAAGATCGAAATAACTAGTGTCAAAATACAATAATAAAAGCATCCTTGTGACACCCCATCAGCCGGACTAGGAACACATCTTACATTCCTGAAGTTGAAGTTCACATAAGACATGTCTATCAAGCATTACTATTGAAAATACAACTAAATCCAAATTATGTTAAGAGTGGATATTAAATCCCAACAAAAATCAATTGTCAGTGTTTAAGATTAGATTCAATACCAGACATCTTTGAATAAGGAACCATGTTATCCTTACAGAAGAATGACTAATTTCCAAAATAAGAAACATATCCAAGAAAAGTAAATTTATCGAGCTGCACTAAAAGAAATGTAACAAACATTTCACTCATGTTCTACATGGATTGTCATTTCTTATTCCTTTTCCATGAAAGTACTTGGATCATACCTCAATACGTAGAAGTTTTCATGCTTGATTATCGTGTGAATAACTTATTGTCATTGTCTTAGGGTTTATTCAGAAACCCTAAAATATCAACAATAAGACCTGGTCCACCACATGCTTGCTCAACAAGGCTCACATCCTCATCTCTGGTACAAAAGATAGGAACAAAAATAATGGAACATCACATATTGTCAAATTTCTCATGTTTCATAGTATTCATTTCATTAGAGTCTACTCCTAATGGACATAGACTATCACAAAAGAGGATATAGTGCCAGAATCACACCAAATGACCCACTCCTAAATCCTAATGGTCTAACCTTTAAGGCCTCGATCTACACTGTGGAAATACTTATCATAATTTTAGGATTACTACTAGGAGATCCGCTTCATTTCTCCAATATGGACCTTAGAGGAAACTTGTTGTTTAGGGAACCTAAATATATGTATTCAACATTTAACTTGTTACTTAATCCTCTAACACATGAAAAAGATGTCAAATAATCATTTATCAAGTGTGTGTATTCTTGCACAACTAGAAGGAGATGGGTTAGGCTTAATAAGAAAAAAAGTGATTATAACAAGAAGCATAAGAATCTACAATTTGCAACATATATGCTTCTTTACTTTCCCATATCATTTCATATAAGTCATCATCAGTGGAATATTAGCTCGAAACATAATCTCATTACCTAGCATTTACCCTGAGAAGAGTTTCTCATATATGCACATTAATTCAATCTGCGCATATTTTTTATATGTTCATTCCATATCACATTTTTTGTCAATTATTCACATAGACATCAGAACCAACAACAATAATAGTATATAAACCTCTTATATCATTCATCAAGCTCAATAAATATTTATCATACTACATGTACTAATTCCATCCAATTTCATTAGAAATGGGTAAATCTCAAAGCATAAATGTGTATAGCACACTTAATACTCCTATTTTATTATTTACCATTATATAGTTAGGGTGTAATACTTCAAACATATGTGATTTCATTTGAAATCCATCAGAATAGACTGTTCTCCTAATACAATAGTTCTACCAATAATTAGTATTTGAAAGTGCATTCTTATGAGTCAATTTGCATCCATTATCTTTATCTTATAATTGAATTAAAATATACTTATGTACATTGTTTAATTCTTCATTTGATAACATAATTCAATTCACATAGCTCAACACATTAGGGTTAGAGTTAGGATTCTCAAATCTATTGGGTTTTGTGGAGAAAACATACGCTCCTGAAGCAACACAAAAAATTCTACACAATCTGAAACAGGATCTTGTCGATAACATCATATTTAGAAAGAGTGTTTGCGGGATATACCTTATTGCACAACAAGTTCGGCGATGTCTCACTGCATGATGGTGTGCAACGTTATGGGCCTACATGGACGGAACTTCTCTCCCATTCACTAAGTGTGTCGCAGGAAGATCCGGAGGCGCTTCTTTCATGTGGTGATGTACACCACTCATAGCACGTACAGATGGTCATAGATGTCCTCTAAACATAGGCATCTCAGCGTCTGCACCTCTACTTCATCCACGCAGATGGAATGGAACTCCATGTCGTACTTCCTAAGCCAATGGGAAGGAGTCGTCTCTGTGTGGCGGCGTGCTAGCGTCACGGTGCTCTCATTTCTCTCTTGAGGATGGTGACGACTAGGGTTTATGTACGTGAGCGTAAACTGAAAAGCCTCTCTCAATATCTTATATAGATATCGGCCGTCAAGCCCCTTTAAATAGGAGACAAAAGGAGGTAGGGTTTCCTAAACCCATCGGTAAACAGAAATAATGCGTTAATTAAAATGCTCGTGGATTAATTAGAATATTCTAGAATTAATTAATTAACCAAATAATCACATTAATTGATTAATTAGTATCCAACTCCTTGTAATATCTTGGGATGGCTCTATGGGCATATATATATATATATATATATATATATATATATATATATATTTATTTATTTATTTATTTATTTATTTATTTATTTATTTATTTATTTATTTATATATACCAACATACTCCCACTTGCACTTAGAGGCATTCACTCCAATTAATTGGCTCAAACATTCCAATATTATTCTAATTGATTACATAAACATTTTAGTCATCAATGTGATTCAGAGCAATTCTAATCAAATCTACAATTATACTCCTATTCCAACACATCCTATGTGTGTGACCTGATAGGCTCCAAATTACGTTGGCAGTGATATCTATAATCATATTATGATTTCACAAGCAATGATTGGTATCTAGCAAGACTTCATTGTCACCCAAGTAATTGGAAAAGTTGGAGAACAACTTAACCTAACATTCATGATTGGTGTTACAGTGATTGTATAGTTCCTTTGTCGTTGATATCCAGATTGAACTGAAGTCATGGAACTATTATCCTTTTCAACATTCAATTCATGTTCCTTGAACTAGAGTAGACTGTCTGAGACATATGTAAGCTCAATATCACATATTGACTCACATCAATATGGCCATGCATTTCTCGCTCTCACTTATCAAGTGGGTAGAATATCAAACTCCTGTAGGAAGGACAAACTCCATCTACATCACTCACCGTCATCTCCATGTATCACAGTGCACCCAAGCACCATTTTTATGGCAATCCTTATTAAGGTCCACGGTGGATCATATCAAAGTACATCGAATGACATGTGGTAAGTGTAGTGACTTCAGGTCTAAGAACCACAATCACCACCATCATTATGAGATGTGACTCTAACTACCAATCATGGTATCCATGTGTCATTCTTAAGGTGGGTCTATCTGATACATTGTTCTCTAACAAGTATCTATGTATTTAATTTGATATCTCCATATTATGGATAATGAGATTCTTCCATCAACCAACATTCATTCTAATCTTATGTGTTATTGATGTCTATGGATATTTTCACAATAACAACCAATTAGGGACAAAACAAGAATACATACTCTTAGCATACATTAGATCTCACTATTCAGGTCATCAACGTAAAGACATATGTTATTGATTATATTATTCTATAGAAATCTATAAGTTTCATGGTCATCTCACAATATAAAACACAAACATATAGATTGGAAACTTGCCTTTATTGATATGATCAATGTAGTATTACAAATCATTTACATAGTATCCCATTACAATCATCAAATGATAGTATCTATGGGCATACATACCAAAAAAATTCCACTTTCACTTATACCCAATCACTCATGAATCTCAATCCAAGTTATTGAACATGTTTGTCATGTTTTCACTGTGAAAGTGCTTTTGTGAGTGGGTCAGCCACATTGCTTTCTATAGGTACTCTGCAAATCTTCACGTCTCCTCATTATATGATCTATTATATGAGATGGAACCGCCGTAGAATATGTTTGGAACATTGGTGCGATCTTGGTTATTTAGCTTGTGCAATTTCTCTGTTGTTGTTGCAAAACAACTCAATTGCATCACTAGCGCTTGGAACCACCAAGTTTAGAAATGAACTTCTTGATCCACACATATTCCTTTGCAGCATTAGATGTGGAAATATATTTGGCCTCTGTTGTATAATCCACAACCATCTCTTACTTGGAACTCTTCTAGCTCACAGCTTCATTGTTCAGGCAAAACACAAATCCAGATTTCAATCTATAGTCATCTTTGTCATTTTAGAAGCTAGCATCAGTGTAACCCTTTACCACGAGCTCTTCCTCACCACCGTATACCAGGAATTGATCCTTAGCCCTTCTCAAGTACTTTAGGATGTTCTTTACGGCTATCTAGTGACATTCACCTAGATATGACTAATACCGGCTCGTCATGCTCAAAGCATACGACACATCAAGACGAATACATAACATCGTGTACATGATTGATCTAATTGTTGATTCATATGGAATCTTACTCATGTGCACCCATTCATCACATGAACTAGGACATTGGGCTTTAGAGATCATAACCCATATGATATGGGCAAGTTACCTCTCTTAGAACCCTCCATGCTAAACCTTTTTAGAACCTTGTCAATGTATGTGCTCTGTCTTAGGCCTAGAAGCCTTCTAGATCTATCTCTATAGATCTTGGTCCCTAATATATAGGATATTTTGCCTAAATCCTTCATAGAGAAGGTCTTCCCTAGCCAACATTTTATTGTATGAAGAGTAGGGATGTCATTTCCCATCAATAGTATGTCATCCACATACAATATGAGAAATATGGTTGTGCTCCCACAAAACCTTTTCTAAACACAAGGTTCGTCTTCATTTTGACTAAAGCCAAACTTTTTGACTACTTCGTCAAAACATAGATTCCAGCTCCGAGATGCTTTCTTCAATCCATAGATTGACCTTTGTAGCTTACAGACTTTATTAGCTTCCTTCGGATCAATAAAACCCTCAGGTCGTGTTATGTACACATCCTTGAGTGAATTCCCATTAAGGAATGTTGTTTTAACATCCATCTGCCAAATCTCATAGTCATGATAAGCTGCAATGGAAAGCATGATCCTGATGGATTTAACCATGGCAATTGGTGAGAAGGTCTCATCATAATCAACACCTTGAATTTGAAGAAATTCTTTTGCAACCAATCTACCTTTATAGGTTTTAACATTTCCATCCATTTCGGTCTTCTTCTTGAATACCCACTTCACCCTATGTGTTTTACCCCTTCGGTTGGATCTACCAAGGTCCATACCTTGTTGGTGTACATGGATTCCATCTCAGATCTCATGGATTTGAGCCATTTCTTAGATTCTGGTCCCTTAGTAGCTTCTAGATAGGAAGTTGGCTCCTCAGCTATGCCCAATTTGTCACTGTCTTGAGTCACGAGAAATCCAAATCTCTCAGGCTCAAGTCGTGTCCTACTAGACCTACGAGGTTCCTATGTAACATTTGGAACTTGAAATTCCACAACAGTTTGTGAGTCTTCATTTTCCTTATGTACCTCCTCAGGTTCTCTACTTTCTTGTTGGTCTCGAACTTCTTTGACCTCTACATTCCTCCCACTGATTCCTTTGGGAATAAATTCCTTTTCAAGAAATACATTAGCCCTAGCAACAAACACTTTGTCGTCAGTTGGTGTGTAGAAGTAGTATCCCTGAGTTTCCTTGGGGTATCCAACAAAATAGCATTTTTCATATTTGGGTCCAAGATTTTTAGGAAATTATTTCCTAACATAATCTTCACATCCCCAAATCTGTAACATAGACAAATTGGGACGATTCCCATTCCATATCTCATATGGTGTCTTTTGAACCGATTTGGAAGGTACGCGATTAAGTGTAAACATTGTGCTTTCAAGAGCATATCCCTAGAATGATATTGGAAGTTCGGTTGAACTCATCATTGATTGTACCATGTCTAATAATTTACGATTCCTTCTTTCTGACACATGATTATGTTGTGGTGTACCAGGTGGAGTCCATTGTGATACAATATCACAGTCTCTCAGAAGGTACTCAAACTCTTGGCTTAAGTATTTGCCACCTCAATCTGAACGAAGTGCTTTAATACTCTTATTGAGTTGCTTCTCTACTTCATTCATTAAAGTCTTGAACATTTCAAGAGTTTCTTATGTGTGTTTCATAAGATATACATAGACATACCTACTGAGATCATCAGTGAAATTAATGAAGTATTGATAGCCTCCTATAGCATTTGATCTAAAAGGTCCACATATATCACTATGTATGAGCCCTAGCAGATCACTCGCTCTCTCACTATGTCTAGTGAAAGGAGTCTTGGTCATCTTCCCTAATAAACATGCCTCACATGTCTCTAATGATTCAAAATCAAAAGAGTCTAGATAACCATCCTTATGGAGTCTAGATATGTGCTTCTCGTTTATGTGCCCAAGACGACAATGCCATAAGTATGTTTTGTTTGAGTTGTCAAGTTTTATCCTTTTAGTATTTACGTTGTATATTCTAGTCTCAAGTTCTAATAAGTAGATACCATAAGACATAGGGGCATTGCCATAAAAGATCTCATCTTTAGAAATAGAAATCATTCCATTCTTAATGTGAAATTCAAATCCACTCTTATCCATACAAGATACAGAAATAATATTTCTATTAATTGTAGGTACATAATAGCAATTCTCTAATTCTATTACAAGGCATGTAGGCAAAGATAAACTAATAACTCCAACTACGGTTGCAGCAACTCTTACTCCATTGGCGACCCATGGCTCAACTTGACCCTTTCGTAAAGGCTTACTTCTTATCAGATCATGCATATTAGAACATATGTGAGATCCACGATGAAGAAGTATTTAAGTTTATCTCAATAACGTATATACCTAAAGTGGAGATCTCTATCCCCTACTTCTTTTTCCTCAGTTCCTCCAGGTAGAGAGGACAATTTCTTTTCCATTGTTTAGCCTAGTAACAATGGTGACAACTGTCTCCTTTGGAGATCCCACCTTTAGCTTTGAGCACGGATGACTTTGGCTTCTGCTCGACTTTAGAACCTTTCTTATCCTTGCATTTGCCTTTTGACTTTCTCTTTGTCTTGCTGATCATCATCACATACTTGGGCTTGTCTTTCTTCATCTATGTTTCAGCTGTCCTCAACATGCCCAACAATTCTGATAACAGCTTGTCAAGATTGTTAATGTTGTAGTTCATGACAAAATGACTATATGATTCAGGAAATGATTGTAGAATCACATCAGTGGCCAACTCTTGACCTAGGGGAAATCCCAACTTGGTTAGGCTTTTCACGTACCCAATCAAAGTGAGTATATGGCTGCCAACTGAGTCTCCCTCTTTCATCTTGCTTCTGAATAAAGCCTTGGAGACATCATATCTCTCCTGTCTTGCTTGATGATGATACATGTTCTTGAGATGTGTTACCATCTCCATGACATTCATGTTCTCATACTACTCTTGCAACTCATAGTTCATTGAGCACAACATCAGGCACTTGACATCCATGACATCATCAAGGTGCTTCTTGTAAGAATCCTTTTCGTCCTTGGGCACATTTGAGGTGGGTTCCGCTGGCTCTGGTGTTTCAAGGACATAGAGCTTACGCTCATGCGTGATAACAATTATCAGCATCCTAAACCAATTTTAAAAGTTGGTTCTGGTAAGTTTGTCCTTCTCAAGGACCGATCGTAATGAGAAAGTGTGAGTGTTGTTTGCCATTTGATTTCAACAAAAGAAAAGTTTGCATTTAGTCCAAAATATTTTGACTTGTAAAGATTTGATAAATGAGATTAATTAGGCCTTTAATTAATTATGCTCCCACTATTTTATTCAAATTGATAGCCCTCACTATCAACTCAGAAGATTGCAATGTACAACCTTCTAGTGAGCCAAGATCCAAAATAATTGGATCAATGCCCAGCCAACGTCGGCGTCAAAGACCAAATATTAAGGTAGGCAACTTTTTCCATTTGCATCATATGAAACTCTTGGATAGATGATCATGCACAACTCCTTGCCATGATGCATCTGTTTGCCTCTAGGTACTTGATCCTATCAAGGTTCCCTAGTTAAGTCCAACCCATAAGCCAACACGATGAGTGTGCACCCTGCGGAGGCAGACCCACACACCTACCATCACACTTCTATGAGATAGACAGTGTACCACGCGGAGGCATGCCCACACATAGTCAATCAATATTTTCATGTGTGTTGCTTTATGGAAGGCAACTGAAACTTAATATTATTAATTGAGGGGTTTTATTAATACATATACATATCCAAACACCACATACTTATAGTACGTATCATATACTACTATATCCACAACCACAAACGATAGACATGAAATCACAAATACAAATACATTGGTTATGGACATACTATTATAATCCTTCGGAGCAACAAAGGATTACAGTCTACCTATGGTCTTATGAATCTCATACAACAACACATGTGAATCAACCTGTAAGGATCAGCATTACAATGAACAACTTCATGGATGCTCTATGAGGTTGGAACTTCAAGTTACTTCTTGGAATTGTATCTTCATATTGCTTCTCCATGGACGCTCGTTGGAGTTGGATCTTCAAGTTGCTTCTTAGAATTAGATCTTCATGGTGCTTCTCCATGGACACTCCTTGGAGTTGGATCTGCAAGTGGCCTCCTTATATCAAGTTTACAAAGGCTAAAACTAATCCTATCTCTATTATATCATATGAGTACAAATATAAAGGGAAAGAATTATTTAAACTTTGAAATAAGAGATCAGACTCGGCATGCAAGCTGAATACTTTATAGAAAGGATCCACGTACAACCATTATACCCATAGTATTCACAAACAAACATATCCACAAGATTAACATCTATATTCATTCACAACATTCACAAAAGGGGATACTAAGCCATAACCATGCATGCATTCACCACATAAAAAATATTTTAAAGGTGACGTGTATGATATCATAGGTATATCTAAATATAGGTATATACATATTAAAATTATAGTACTTTTAATGCGGGACATTCTCCATTAACTAAATTTTTTACCCCCACACAGACTATATGGGGTACACAGGGGTAGCACCCATGTGCGGAGTACACAGGGGCATCGCCCCTCTAATATCATTGTTGGGTTTTGTAGAGAAAACATGTGTGGCGGAAGCAACAAAAAAAAAATCACGCAACCTGAAACAGAATCTTGTCGACAATAACGCATTTAGAAAGAATGTTTGTGGGATATACCTTATCGCGGAGCAAGTCTCACGATGTCCCACAGTATGATGGTGTGCAATGTTACTAACCTACACGGATGAAACTTCTCTCCCATTTGCTGAGTGTGTCACAGGAAGATCCAGTAGTGCTTCTTTCGTTTGGTGATGTACGCCACTCGTATCACGTATGAATGGTCATATATGTCCTCCGAACGTAGACGTCTCAGCGTCTGCATTTCTACTTCGTCCACACGGATGGACTGAAACTCCACGTCACGCTTCCTAAGCCGATGGGAAGGAGTCATCTTTGTTTGGCAGCATGCTAGCGTCGCGGTGCTCTCCTTTTTCTCCTGAGTACGGTGACGGCTAGGGTTTACATACGTGAGCATAAACTGAAAATCCTCTCTCAATATCTTATATAGATATCGATCGTCAAGACCCTTTAAATAGGAGATGAAAGGAGGTAGGGTTTTCTAAACCCATCAGTAAACAGAAACACTGCGTTAATTAAAACGCTCGTGGATTAATTAGAATATTCTAGAATTAATTAATCAACCAAATAATCACATTAATTGATTAATTAATATCTGACTCCTTACTATAGCTCGGGATGGCTCTATGGGCATATATATATATATATATATATATATATATATATATATATATATATATATATATATATATATATATATATATATATATATATATATATATACCATACTAACAATATCAACTATAAATTTTCATAATTTTATTTCATTTCATGATCAATATTCATTGTTATTCATTTCATGTTCACTACTATTCTTAGAATCAATAATTATAAGTACACTTAATACATTATGTTCCTCTCTCATTGAAATCCTTCATTGAATAAATTTAGTGTGTTTCATTTGATTAAAGCCAACCCAAATATATTTAAAGTAAAAAGATGAAATACATCAGTGTACTCATTTAATTATTTTTCACTCATTATTTATCATATCAATTTAGTTCACTCTAGAGAATTTTCTTTCTTGCATTTAGATACATGTGCCATTTTATTTGACTTCAAGTGGCATTTTAGTAATTGAAAATAATCCTTCCATGCATTATAAGATTACTCACTTTAGGAAGTATAGAGAATCATGATTACTTCTTCTTGCTCTTTAATCTCTAGTCATCTCCCCAACTCATTATAATGTGAGTTATATAAAAGACTTCATTCTTGTGGGGTTTACTCCTTATTCCATAAATTATACTAAAAATATGCATTAGGCTAAGATCATATATGTAACACATATGAACTTTAATTGAAGAAATAACACCTACAATTGAGCAATTATTCTCATTACAAGATTATATACAAGTTCAGGCACTATCTCACATACTCACCTCAATACTGAATTTCTAGGGTTTTTAAGAGGTTGTCTTTGTTCAATACATAATAAGAACTTAATTATTCACTAACATTGTTAGGGAGTACATGTGGTCATTATGAATATTTCATAACATGGTAACCCTAGTTCCCATTTCCATATAATTCATCCATGAATTATAAGTATGCATCAATTTATCTATTTATTTGAGTCAATTTAGAAATACTAAGCCTAAACATGGAATGCCTTCATTTAAACTGTCCTATTGATCCTCATGTATATTCCATATGAAGTTCTAGAAAATATTCAAAAATATAGTTGATGAACTCATTCTTAATAAGTTCAAACATGGTTATATACTTTTTAGCTAAATTTTCAAGCATATCGTTCATTAGGCTGATTTTGGCAATATTGACACATGGCAAGGTAGTCTCTTGACCATCAATTCTTAATAAAAAAAACTAAATATAAATATCAGGAGATAATATGATACAAGTCAATAAGATAAAATATAAATGATTTTGTCATCAATGTGACTTCTCTCTCTTGGTGTGCTCCTTTCCATCTCTAGAATGGGATGGCCATAAGGACGGAAGTCCCCCAGATGACGGTCTCGCCCTCTAGGGCCTCTACATATTTTGATTTTGACCCTTCCACAACTACTACCAACATCACCACCACCACTACCATAAATTCTATTCCACCTGATTCGGCTATCCCTATCCTCCTATGGAGTGTGTGTACTTCTATTAACACCTAGGTGGCTGAATGGAATGACCTAGCGACAGACATCACAATGAGCAGAATATGGGTGAAGACCTTGCCGAAACCTAATTTTGTGCCCATTAGTTGTCATCTGGTTGATATTCCGATAGACCTAAAGGCCCCCACTTCAAGGCTGGATATAGAAGACCACATATGAAGTTCTCTATACCTGTATTGGACGAAGTGGAGGATTTCAAAAAATTTGCCATCATAGTTCAAATCTCGGGGAAGAGACATCACCTAGAATAGCTCTATGGTTGAATGTTGAGAGCTTGGAGACCCAGAGGTGATCTTGAGATGTCTTCACTCAATGATGGACTATTTCTCATCAACTTCACCAATGAAATGGATATGAATGTGCAGATTGACCAGGGACCTTGGCTCTTTGATGCTCAGTTGGTCCTAACTAGGAAATGGATGCCTAATGTGGATGTTAGAAGTGCAGGTCTCACCACTGCGTATGTATGGGCTACTTTTTCAGACATTGGTAAACATTGGTCGCATAGATCCCTCACAATCATTGGGTATGCAATTGACACCCCCAAATCCTTTGATTTCACAGGAGGAGGTCATAACCAGGGGTCTGCAAGAATGTGTCTGGAGATTAGTAATTCTCAAAAGCCTCCACCAGAGGTCCTCATTGAACTTCCCGATCGATGATAGATGGAGATTAGAGTGAACCATGATGCACTACCGGATAGATGTGGTTATTGCAAGGTCTTTGGACATATGTCCGGACACTGCCCAAATGTCATTCCACCTTCGACAATCAAAACTAACAGGGGTAGAACCTCTAGCAGGAGACCCAATTGTAGAAGAAAGAGACGTTCCAAATCTATTTGTCTGACAGTGGTGGATCCCATTGCAATCACTAATAAGGCTAATAATTTTTTGTAGACATCGGTATTGATCCTCCAAGTGAAGCTTATGGTACCAATACTAGTGGTCCGGATTCAGTAGTCCACACCATTGAAATGGTGAATGTGACACAGTAGGTCCCGATCATTATGAATGTGGAAGATGGTAGATCTCTTGAATCTAAGAATGCCTTCTCTATTCTTGAGGGTATGGAGAATGAAGAGATTAGTGTGCCAGTCACTCGTAATGATGCTAGGGGCAAGTCGGACATGGAACAAGCAACTAGAGGAAGAGGAGGATCTGCCCATGGGAAGGTGTGGTTCCAGCACTTTGCTCCAATTAAAATACTCATATGGAAAGTGAGAGGAGTGTCCCATCCTTACAAATAAAGAAAGTTATGGGACATCATCAGGGATGTTGAGGCATCCATCATGAACTGTCTAGAGATTAGAATCAAGAGAGAGTGTCAACCCACACTAAAGGGTCTCTTCCCTGTGGGTTGGGACCTAGGTTCTAGCCTAGAGAACATTGAGGGAGGATGAATCGTGGTAAGATGGAACCCACTTGTTTGGTATATTCAACCTATTCACTCAATGGATTAAATTATCACCTTGATTTGTATGAACAATGGGGGTTTTCACTGTGTGATTTTGGCTGCTTACAGAATTAGTTCTGAAGTCCACAAAAGGCATTTGTGGGATTTCCTCACACAAACAACATAACAGGAGCTTCCTCATCTTGTGATCAATGACTCCAAACATGTCCACAAGGCAAGTGAGAAAATTGGGGGATTGATGATACTGAATTCTATCCTAGCTATGAAGCCATAGATGTAGCAAATCTCATTGAGTTAAACATTAGAGGTGGATTGACTACTTTGCATATCAAGAGAACACCCACCAGAAGCATTTCTAGTTACCTTGACAAAGGTCTAGTTAACATGACACGGCTTGATACGTTTCCTACCTCTGCTATCAAATTGTGTGGTCACCCTAATAGTGACTATTTCTGGATGCTTATGGAACTAGTGTCTGCCAAACAAGCTACCTACCATTTTCAGTTCCTTAACCACTATTTGAATTGGCCTAGCTTCATGGGTGAATTTAGGAGTGATTGGAATCTTAGAGTAGAAGGAAATTCCATCTTTAGAGTTGTGAAGAAGCATTCACTTACAAAGAAGCAACTAAAGGCCTGGTCTAAAACCTTATCGACCTATACAACCTCATCAAAGAGGCCAAGAGAAGATTTGACATGGTTGCTACTAATCTGAGATTACATCATACCAATAACGAGTTCATGGAGGCACAAAGAAGGGTTGTGGATAGATTACTACAACTAGAGAAGTCTGAAGAAATCTATTTATGGCAGAGGAGACGAATCAAATGGATCTAGGATGGTGATTGTAATTCCAAAGTTTATCATGATGTGATCAAAATGAATAATATGCGGTATCATATCCACTCCTTGATTGATGCAGAAAAAAAGTTGATGGATGAACTTGGTAAGATTATGGTGACATCTGTGGAGTTCCTTCAAGGCATATACAATCAACCTTCAAGATCCAATTATAATTAGATAATCTTATCGAATAGACATATGAGTGACATGATGAAATCTCAATTGTTGTAGGAAACCACTGATAATGAAATATGGGAGGCTCTCTTTTATATTGGTGTTTCTTAAATCCCTAGACCAAATGGTTTTACTGTCAAGTTTTACCATATTTGTTGGGATATTATTAAAGATGAAATATGTTGTGTTGTGAGATGGTTTCTTGTGGGTGGAAGAATGGTTAGGCAGGCTAACCATGCTTTCATTAGGTTGATACCTAATAAAAATTTAGCCTCTTCTATTGATGACTATCATCCCATTGCTCGTTGTTCAGTGTTCTATAAACTCATAGAAAATTACTTTCTTACATATTGAAAGTGTTGATTCCTGACATCATTATTGGTCACAAGCGGCCTTTGTTATGGGAATTTCAATTTCTGATAATTTCCTTCTTGCCTCTAAGTTATTGCTAGATTTTAATGTCAAGAATATTAATAGGAAGGCTTGTATAAAATTGGATATCTCTAAAGCTTATGACCGCCTCCAATGGTCAGCTCTATGGGTGATTATGAAGTCGATTGGGTTCTCAGATAGGTGGATCTCTATTATCCAGTAGTGTATAGAACCAACATCGTTCTCTATTCTTGTGAACGGGCTACCCCACAGACTGTTTAGAGACAAAAATGAATTAAGGCAAGGGGATCCTCTCTCTCCCCTTCTCTTATCCATAGCCATGGAAAGGCTTACTCATCTGACTAATGAAGCAGAGCTACAAGTCAACATTAAACCGTTCAAGGTGTAAGGTATCAAGGTAATGACTCATATAATCTTTGATGATGACATCCTTTTCTTCATTACTAGATGGGATAAGTTTATGAAAGGAACCACAAGGGTCTTGATGCTCTTTGGAACCCTCATTAGTCTCTTCATCAACAAACTCAAGTCTAAAGTGTTCTTTTTGATATTCTATTATTCCATAAGAGGTAGACTTAAATATGCTTTGGGATTGGAGGATGGCTCCTTTCCTACTGAATATCTTGGAATCCCAATATCATGAGGTAAAGCTAAGAGATATGAATATGGTGAATGTGTCGACAGTCTACAGTCTAGTGTTGATAAATGGTTTGGCCTTCATTTATCCATAGCGGGAAAAGTGGTCGTGATAAAGTGTGTGCTGATGAAATAAATACGTTTTTGGTGTAGGCAAGATGAACTACACAGATTCATCATTGACAAATGCAAAGATATCATGGTTGGATTTTTGTGGGGAGGCAGAGGTTATTCTATAGCCTGGGATACTATCACCAAACCTGTGTTTTTATGTGGTTTGGGTATCAAACAATTGATTGATATCACTTCTTTAGCAATGACCGAACTGGTTGATCCATTTTTGAGATACCATGGATCACCTTAGAGTAGATGGATTTTTCTCAGATATGGCCCCAATTATTGGAGCTGAATCCTAAAGACTTGACTTGTCCCAGTCTATCAAAGCTATGATACATGCTTGGTTTGATCAGAAACAAGAGTATCAATTCAGTGAGAACGAATGGAGGTATGTCAACTCTAATCCAAATCCTTGGAGTTTGGATAGACACTTTCTATAGGTTTCTTGGGATGGACTCCTTAGGAGTAAAAGGCACCAACCAAAATGGAGTATATGTTCCTAACAGGAGATCACGTGTAAGCTCCCTACTTCTTATAGGTTTCTGAAGTGGGGTCATAATTTGATTCCTTTATGTCTCCTTTTCTACAAAGCCTCAAAATCGCATCAACATCTATCTTTTAAGTGTGAACGCTCTAAGTATTGCTAGAGACAAGAATATTTGAAATTTTGATTGGGGGGGTTACCCCCCTCCGGTCTACATTTTGATGTGTCATGGATCCTCAAGGCAACTTGTGAAGATCAACCTTTGAGGAATTATGGTGGTTGTATCTTCTCTGCTCTCATATAGCTTTTATGGTATGAAAGGAATGCTAGACTTCATGGAAATGGGGCCAAAGATCCCCTGATATTTTTGACCTGTTTGTAAATAGCACAGCTTGTATTTGTAAAGCTAAGCCCAAACGTGGGGCTTGAGTGTTTGTCTATATAGTATATGGGAGTTTCATTGTATCCCTATACTCTTTCTTGGTTTGAGTAAAATCTTTCCTTATCCAAAAAATGATTACTATTCAAGTCTTTAAGATTTTCCTAATAGATTACCGGTCCACATACAATTCAAGTATTTATTTCATTGATTCTTATTTAGATAGGATACAAATTTTAGCATGATTACAAAGCTTAATAGGGAGATAAGCACTCATCTAAGGTGCCAAGAACCTTAAAATGTTCCCCATACTCTGAGTTTCTAAAAATCCAACTAACTCCAACAGATTCAATTAATTTGCTACTCTTTTCAACTTAGAATCTTGCATTTATCACACCTCAGAAGATAAATTCCTAGATCAACATCTCTACCTCCTTCCTCACTCAAATCCTAATTCTTCATATCTCTCAAGGATTTTGTTTCTATAGAATGAATCACAAGATATGAGATACTAGAGTTTTAATTTGCTTATATAGAGAAACTAAGGTACTTGGGACAATTCCAAATAAGTCTCAAATTATATTTTTCTATTTCAGTAAGATTTTTGGCCATAAATTTTTTTTGAAACATTATTTATCATCAACAAAAGCTCCTCCAAAAATTATAAAATTAATATGCGATATGAATTGAAGTTTTAGGTAACAATTGAAATGTAAGTTTATTTGAAGTTATCAATCAATAACTATAAATCAAACACCACCCTAATATATTGTAGTCTATAGTATGGTCGGTAGATATAGAATTTGACCTATCAATGGATTCAAAGAACATCCAAATATTATAAAAAATTGCACTAATATGTATATTTCAGTTATCCAAACTAGTTCAAAAGTTTAGAACAAATCGAAGTTACCTAGAACATAAGAAAAATAATTTTCTACACCATTGCATTTATCAAATTCTATATTTGTATACTACTAAAAATTTAGTTTTCAACCAACTAGGACTTCAATTGCAAACCCTAATTATTCAAATCAAAGAATGGTTTAAAGTGGCTAATGAAGTTCAAAATATCATAACATACTATCATGATCAATCCTACTTAAATAATGATCAATCTAGTTAGCATGTAATCATCCAAATAAACTCTAGTTAGATGGATAAGTTGAAAATAGGCCATTATAATAAGCTTATTGAAGTAAGGTAAGTTCCTAGCCTGGGTAAACCCAATTGATTAATAGTAAGAAGATTATGTTAGGAGACAAACATTCAATATAAAGTTTGATCTTCATGGCCTTATGACCTAACTCATTACAAGGGGTACTAGTGTGGACAAATTTTCTTTGAATATTATGTTAAACATTTTAGTAAATGAGGAACATAATGAGATTACATGATGGCCCCATATGTATTGAGTGAAAAAGATATTGCACTATGGTGAGCCAAGGTTATGAATGGGTGAATTATAGGGACACAATCCTCTTCAAGGAGTGGAGTGTTGTAACAAACCTAAAATTGAAAATATACCCAAACACATTCCTTCTTATTCCTTCTTCTCTAGGATTCATTTAAATTGTTTATATCTGAACTAGATGGTGACATGTGTCATAGTATTAAACTAGATCACACATATTATATAATATATGCTCCTATACACACATTAATTCAGATTGGATAATAATAAATTGATGTATTTAATAGTAGAAATTGTTCGATTGCACATAAACATTAAGTTAGTAGTAATTTGATGATTTCATACTTTCAATAATTACATATACTTCAAGATGGTTAACTTACTTATTTTTTATTAATACAATAATTGTTATTAGAATTTGGAGACATAACTCATTTACATGCCTTAATTAGAGTGTCCATTAGTGCCTAGTGTAATCAAGTGTTTTAATGAAATAAAAATCCCAACTTGATATTTTATATATGTTCTATAATGTCTACTATACTCTCCCCTCATTTTTATGGCCAAAACATTTAATTAGAAGTGTACAAAATGGCCTACTTTTGTTGTTATATAAATCTTGGTATTGATATTATTTTATTCATTAAAAATCCTTGGATATATTATATTGGTTAATACATTATATATTTTATATTTGTTAAAAACAGTAAAGGATGAATTGACTCGTATATCCATATAAAGTCCTAAATTGACCATATTGCCCCTACTCTATTTAATAGCCTTAACCAGCCCAAAATATGAAATTATTAATTTATTTACGTAGTCCAACATCTAATCTTTCTCCCTTTCAGATTTTATCTCATTTAGACTTTTTTTAATCGTACATTTAATTAGTTGAATTTACACAATAATGATATACAATTATAACCATCTATTACCAATGATCCATTCTTTTATTTCACTATCCTTAAACCCGTGCGATGCACATGCTTGGGAACATTAGATTTCATACACATGTCTAGATTTTTGGAACATTGTAATACATGCAATTTAAACATGTACATTACACATTGGAAAAGTAGGTGAAATATATTAGGGAAGATATTTCTTCTCATTCTTCATGGCTCAAAGTAAAACATGATACATTTTTTTATAACAGAAGAGAAGTGATCCATAAATTTAAGTGCCCACAACTATCCTCACGTTGTTTCATTAGCATGAAGATTATATAAAGATGAAGCGGCAGTGGCTTCTGAGGTTCTAGAATTCTAGCTGCAGAAGGTGGAAATGAGAGAGAGCGAGAGTTTGTAAGACAGCATAAAATGCATAAAGTTCATCTCAATTAATTTCTGTCCTCACGTGTCGATTAATAAGACCAAGAGCCCCAAGATAAAGTAGAGAGATGGAACAATATATCCATATAATAACCACACAATATAATATCTCACATTCTTATATATTCATTGATCTTGAAGAATGAGGGACATTAGCAATTGCTCTAGAAATCCAAAAATTGTTTTTTGTTACAAGATTGAGGGATATCAATTGTATATCATAAATCACTCTCCATTCCTGATTAACTGTTTTTAAAAGCTAGAGATCCAAAAATCAATAAGAAAAAGAAAGCATAGGAAAAGAAAGAAGAAGAGAAAGAAGAAAGGGGAGAAGCGTCTTTTCTTTGTTAGGTGGCGAGCTGTAAACTCACAGGATAACACAACTCAATACATGGGTGGTGGTGTGAGCAGGATTTAGTTTCGGCACCGAGATTCTATAGTTGGGATGAAGAAAAATAATGATAGGGTGGGAAGATACTTGTTGTCATGAACCTTTTTGTAGATACGGAAAGCATTAACATCGTCAGGTATGAAGAATGGAAAAAAAACCTGTGGGGAGATTCAGAACAACGCTCTTCAGGAAGCACAACAGGAATTGTGATATTTCGGTGATCAAATAAGGAATATGGAATCTGATGAGTTGCACTACAACTCGAATGGTGTGTATGACTTGCCATTGGCCAATAGTACCAAGGTTGAGGTTGGTTGGGGTTCTAGATTCCACATGCACGCCAGTATTCTTCCTTATCTTCCCTTACCTTCCCTTCTTCTTTGGTTTTGGCTTCCCCTTAATCTATGGTAAGGTTTAGGAGGTGTCGTTCTCCATTGGACAGGAAAGTGTGGAGCCGAATAGCAGCAACAACCCTATACCATCGCCGTTCTCTGCCATACTGGAGGAAACAAACCGGGAGGTGGTGGTGACTACTCGCTTCTTCCCCGAGTAGAAGGATGATGCCCTATCGGGAATGCTCTTCAGAAAATTTTACACCAGAAACCACAAGCACCTTTCTATGTGTTGTTGATACACATAAAGGAGTTAATTATAATTTTGTAAAGTATTAGAGGATATTGCACGGTGACCCCTGAATGGCCTGCATATAATTAAAAAGGAGTTATTTGTAATTTACTAAAGCCATGGAAAATATTGTAGAAAAAAATCCCCAACATGACTTCTTATATAGTATAGATTAGTGTAAGTGGTTGTTACTATTGATTATGGTTCTAAAATAAAATAGACTCCAAGACGGGGTCTTACCCAATGGCTCCATTTCTTTCCATCCTCTTCTCCTTCTTATTCTCTCTTCTCCTTCCTCTTCCCCTTTGTCACTCTCCCAACTCTTCCCTATTTCTTCTCCAATCGCTTTCCCTCTCCAAGAACTACAAACCCTACTCATCACACTCTCTACTCTGTACGCTTAGTGGCCAGCGACAATAAATATGTGTCTTCCCTTCTTCTCCTCCTCTCTACCCTGGCATGGTTGCTTATCCTTTTTTCCTTCATTTCTTTTTTGTTCCTTCCTCCTCACTGACCAACCTAATTTTTGGCTGCCAACTGACCTGGCCCACCACAGATCCTGAAGTGTAGTAGATGGCATACACTCAGTTCCTCCATGATCAAATCCCATCATTTGAACCAACCCCTCCACTACCATATGAATTGCATGCAAGCTCCCTATTATGACATCTCCTTACTCTCCATGATCCACGCTTGCTTAGCTGGCACCCACAATGCCAGGGAGTGTTGAGCCTTGTCAACTAGAGATTTGTAGTACCTATTTGATCAGGAGCATCTGAACCAACCCCTAGAACCTCCCAACCTTCATGAAGCTCTTCTGACTGTTTAGAAATCCTATAACAACATATATAACTCAATAACAGATCTAAAAATTATGAAGAGATGTTTTGGTTCATCGGTAGCCATGAATCTCAAGCTTAGATTGATCCCTTTAAGATTCATAATTTGTGTGATGTTTAAAAGGTCAAAACCTTGTTCCCTATTATTTTATATTTATAAGATCTGTTAAAAAGACTAGTAACTACAATAATTTGGATAATACCTATAGTGGGTAAATAATTGTAGCAATTATCTAAGATGACTAGTGGATTATACATTATCATAACTTTATGTATGTAGGTTGTGGTGATCGTTGTAACTTCTAAATTGATTCGAAAGAGATATAAAATAATAGACCTCATAATGATCACAATGCTTCAAAAGCCTAGTTGTATTAGTATACACACATTATGCTATGAAATTGAAATCATATATACATACATACAAACACATATATATAATAAACACACACAATATATATAAGTTTGGTGTAATATACTGACCCATTTTGACATGTATCAATGCATATGGATCTTTATGTTGAGAAGGAATGTGTAAGATGAATGTTTTCAAGTTGATAGACATGACAAACTGAGTATTTGAGAAAGAGATTCAATTACAAAGTGATTATATATATATATATATATATATATATATATATATATATATATATATATATATATATGTGTGTGTGTGTGTGTGTGTGTGTGTGTGTGTGTGTGTGTGTGTGTGTGTGTGTGTGTGTGTGTGTGTGTGTGTGTGTGTGTGTGTGTGTGTGTGTGTGTGTGTGTGTGTATGTGTGTGTATATATATGTATACATATATATGTATATATATATATATGTATATATATATGTATATATATATGTATTATATATAGATATGTATATATATATATGTATATGTATATATATGTATGTATATATATATATATATGTGTGTGTGTGTGTGTGTGTGTGTGATTGGGACTATGATAAGAAAAATATGAGAATCTAGAATAGGAATGTGTACACGTTTGTTTTGATGTGACTAGCGTACATAATGTGTTCTTAGGATGAATACTTGACTTTGGGGACCAAGTATACCCATAGAGCTAACCATTTGTCCTAAACACCAGGTATTTGTAGTCTCTATTTGAAATTTATGCATTTATTTGACTTTTACATACATTTTTTTAGAATGAGGCATCTCTTGATATTGTCATTTATTATTGTGATTTCTGACCTTCTAAGTGGCAAACATGTCAAAACATCCTAAAAATCTAATTTATTCATGTTGTGTTTGGTTTGTAACCCCTTCTGTAATGTTATTTAGTTGTTTTGATGTGATTGGTGAATATGTGTATTGCCTTCCCATTTTTCATGTTATGTTAGACTAAGATAACTAATTTAGATTCTTATTCATAACCATCAGGGCACATATTTTGTTGGGGTGTGTCTTTCCACCTCTTATATATACAAGGATGCATCTTTGCGGATAGGGTGCTCCATTCCACCAAACTTTGTTGCCACTACACATAGGAAAAGAAAGCTTTGAGGATTTATAAAATTTAGGATAAATTGTATGGTAACAATTATGATGATGGGACCCTTGATGAATACTATGATTTGATTATCAGCTTGTCTCAACAACTTGACTATTTTCATACTATCACATCTAAGCATCAAACTAGAGAGAGGGTCAATCTTTTCATGGTGTATTTCTTAATGGACTTCATCTTTCCTATGCTCCAGTATGCATCATTATCTTGGTGAGTGACACCTTCCCCACTCTCGAATATGTCTTCTCTCATGTCCAACAATCTAATGTCTACCACTTTCCCTCTACTCCATTAGATCTCTAACTTTTGATCATTACCATTACTAGTGAATGAGGATGTGTCCATGGGGGATGCCCCCTTAGGTTGCAATGCACTTTCTACAACAAGTTAGGCCATATATAGGAAAAGTTCTATCAAAAGCACGGCCATCCCTATGGGCAAAACCATAACATTTAGACTACCCATGTTGCCCAAGGACTAGAGAATCACTATGTTACCATCTCTTAAATGGAATATGAGAAACTTCAATAGGTTTCTCAACAAGATCCTCTATAATCTACAGGATCCAAGGATTCTATGATCATGCAATCCATTACGACATCTTCAATGCATCTAGCCTCCAACCAAGGTAATGTTGGGACCTCTATGTTGGCATCCAACTCTCCTTCAATTATTGACCCTGGGGCCACCCAACATATGAATGGTATTGGGCACCTTCTTTCCTCCACTGAACCTCATATTTCTACCCCATCTATCACTCTACTAGATGGTTCCATTAAAACTACTCAAGGTAGTTGAAAAAGTCTTCCATGTGACATTTGTTGTCTCTTATGAACAACAAGTTTTAATGGATTCCATTATTTCATTACCATTGTTGTCGATATCTCTCACATGACATGGTTATTCTGCTGAAACCTTCTGATGAAATAGACGTTGTTGTTTTTTTGGAATTTTCATAAAATAGTTTCAACAGAATTTTATAATTCTATTAAAAAATTCAAACTGACAATACTTTGGAATATGTTTTGGCCTAGGTGTCTTCTTTTTTCTCTAGAATTTAGCCCATCCATTAACATTCATGCACTCACATCCTAGAACAAAATGGGGTGGCAAAATGTAAAAATCATCATTTCCTTGATATTTCTCATGCTTATGTTTAAGGTATATTACCTAAAACTTAGAGGTCTGAAACTGTTCTCACAGTCTATTACCTTATCAATCAATAACAATGTTTTTCCCTTTAGAACAAGACCACTTTTTTGGTGGTTTTCTTGTGCAAATGACTTTCCATCTTCCTTTGCATGTTTTCGGGTGTATTATTTTTTGCAAAAAAAAATAATCCAAGAGTGGATAAACTTGATCCCCACTCTATCAAAATGGATTTCTTTGGATAGTCTACCTTTTAGAAATATTATCATTGTTATAGTCAAATCAAACATCACATGTTTGTCTCTAGTGATGTTACATATCATAAATCTGAGACGTTCCTTTATTCTACATCAGTATCATCTCTACCTCAACCTCAGTCTCTAACTGAGTTTGTTGAGCATGATCTTTTTGACCCAATGGATCATGAACCCATCCCATAACCTCATGTTGTTCCTCCTCCTATAGTACAGGACCATGCACCAATGTTCTTATCCAAGGATCTAGCACATCTAATGGCTCTCCCAAAAGGTATTCTCTCTTGCACTCTTTACCATCCTATATCCCATACATGTTGTCTATTCAAGCTTTCTTGTACTTTTAAATTCATTTCCCAACAACTTGACTCTATCTAGATTCCCAAAAACTATTTTAAGGCCTTTCAGCACCCTGGTTGGAAAGCTGCAATGCTTGAGGAAACGATAATGTTGTGTGATAATGGGACCTATATCATGTCCCTCCTCTTTTGATCAAAAATATTGTTGATTTTTTAGGGTATTCTCTCTTAATTTAACTAAAATGGTTAAGTGGTATGACTTAAAGCTCGACTAATTGCAAAAGGATTCACACAAACATATGGTGTGGATTTCCTTGACACCTTCTAAACGATCATCCATATTGCTTCTATCAGGATTTTAATCTCCCTTACAACCCACATGGAATGGCCTCTATTACAACTTGACATAAGAAATGCCTTCCTTTATGGTGATGTTGAGGAGGAAGTGCATATGAAATATCCCCCAATCTTTTTTACTCAGGGGGGTCATCTAAAAGATTTATCATCTCAAACATTGTTTGTATGGTCTCAAGAAACCACCATGGCCCTAGTTTACAAAACTTAGTGGCATTGTTGCTAGCCTAGGTTTCTGCATATCAACTGGTGATCATAGTATATGCTTTAAGTCTTCTAAATCTGGAACCATCACCCTCATTGTTTATATTTATGATAGCATTATCACAGGTAGTGATGATCATGGGATTGCAACACTAAAATAGACACTCCAACAATATTTTCATACCAAGGATCTTGGACAACTCCACTATTGATTGGGCATAGAGGTGCTATGTTCTTGTCAGAGCACTTGTTTATCTCAGTGAAAGTACATCCTAAACCTCTTTAAGGACTTTGTTATGCTAAATTCTAAACATCTCTCTTCTCCCGTTAGTTATCACAACAAAGTTATTTTTAGGGGGAGCCTTTTTCCAATCTAGAACAATATTGTCACATAGTTGGGAAACTCATTTATCTTACAATTACTCAACCTAATATTTTTTTGATGTTTGTATGGTTAGTCCACACATGGATAAACCTCTTATGTGCCATTGGATTCAGGTACAACACATCCTACATTGTCTGAAAAGTTCACCTGGTAGAGGTCTCCTTTACAAGAAACCATAAAATCTAGATATTTGTTTAAAATGCTATGCGTATGCTAATTGGGTTGAAGATGTGAATGATAGAAGATCTATTTCTATTTTCTACATTCTTTTGAAGGTCATTCCGCCAGTTGGCGGAGTAAGAAGCAGTCGGTTGTGTCTCATTCTAGTATTGAGGCAAAATATCTTGCCATAGCACATGCTTAGTTTGAAATTCAATGGGTGACGTCTATTCTTCGATAATTAGGCTTTCCTCTCTATTATCCAGAAACTATCAAGTGTGATAATCAAGAAACTATTCGTATAGATAATATTCCTATTGTTCATGAACATACAAAGCACATTGCGGTTGACATCCACTCATGACATACCTGATTCATGGCAAGAAGATCATTACACCATATGTAAAGTCTTGATAACAAACTATTGATATATTCACCAAGCCCCTTCCACCTTCATCCTTCTCCTATATGTGCAAAAAGTTGGGAATACATGATTTGTACTCTCCATCTTGAGGGAGAGTGTCAGTGGTATTTTCTTTAACTTATTTTTCCTTGTATTAGCTAATTGGGCTTTCTCTCCCTAGACCCATTATACATAGTCTAACTTATGTATGTTGTGTCTTTAGTACATCATACCTTCAGATAAGTCTATATATATGAATCTTTATAACCCTAATTCTCATACCAAGAATTTCTATGTACATCGAGGAATATTCATTTCTTGACAATGTTGAACGATCAAGATTTTGATGATTATGCCACATTCATTTGATCTACCCCTTTAGTAACTTTTGACACTTGCAACCCAATGGTTATATTTAGACTCTCTAGTGTCATCTTAAATACTTGTACTCATGAAAATCAATGAAATCATATTATTGTTATATAAATAAAATATTGGTGTAATGAACTATATCAATGATCCGACTTTGAAATATAGTACTTAGGAATCTTTTGGGAATATGTATCTTAAGTCTTGATCTAGATTTGAATGGTTGATCATAGTCACAATGATTTAGGTATGAACTACACATTGTGGATTAGGTGTTGATATCCTTCAACGTCAATAATGATGGAACTGATGGTGCTATGAAAAACTTGATAAAATTAAATCTCCATTGTTGATGGAGTACTACAATTAAGAACAACAATGAGACCTAAGAAACCTTAATTTGATCCTTGTGACCCTGCATATTGATAACTAGAATATTAATGGAAATATACCATTTTCTTCTAGGATGTGATTCTGATATACTTTTGTGTCCAAAAAACTCTTACTACTCTTAATTTTGGTGAAGGTAAGCTGACTATCCTCCTTGACATACTTTGAGTGGCTCTTTTTTTGAGTTCATTAGAGAGAGTTGTCTAGAGACCCTTTCCAGTGATGAAAAGGACCTGATCTCATTAGAATTGACAATGAGAAAACTGGCTTTGTAGGTTCCATTGAGTTACAATAAAAAAGAAAAATGAATTGATTAAGGAAGAAAGGTGTACAAGAATCTAAATTTGGTACTCACATTCATGAATTGGGAAACTACCAAAAATTGGTGCCCCAATCCATCTATTGAAATAGTATTGCACGGGTTTCATATAAAACAATAGTATGTGACTCACAAAAAAGAAGATGGTCTGATGTGCTATCACCTTGATTTGTATTTTGTGTGTGAAAGGGTTTCATACTTCTAGGTGCAAAGACAATTTACACTTCAAAAAGTCTCCTACAACCGAGTCAGATCAAGAGCAGATGTCAGTCCAATCTAGTGTCGATTGCTTTCACACTTCTGGGAACCAATAGCACTGACATTTCTCAAAATAAACTGGTTGGCCACTTTTGAGCACAAATCAATTTCACACAAATCTATGGTCATCTCCCTCTCTAATCTCATGCATTCTCCTCTCAGTTGGCTAGGAACCTCCTTTTGGGGATCTCTTCTCTTCGTTTCTAGAGTGGAGGGAGTTGTACATGTGGCTTCATCTCTCTTTCTTCAAATATATGTGCCACTCTCTCTATGGATAGTCATGGGGTGCCATGAGGCCCTCTCTCATGCTTCCCAATACCAATGTGGTTTTGGTGGGCACATATTTAGTTTCCATTTGTAGGCATGAAAGAGTTTGGCACCCAAGTGTCTTTTTCCAAGAAAAATTAAAATGTGTGTGAATCGATTTGACACATCCTTTTATGAAACCATTCGGCTCCCAATATGATCAGCTAAAAGGGAACCCAAAATGTGTGCAATCTTGTTTGATACATCTGAGTGTGAAACAATTTAGTTCCTAGAATGACCTTTTTTAAAATAAAATGTGAGTGAGCCATTTTGACACATACATGTGTGAAACCCTTTGGCTCCCATCATGACCTACTGAAAGGAAACCCAAAATATGTGTGATTTGGTTTGAGACATTTGTGTTTGAAACCCTTTGGTTCCCAATGTGATCTGTAAAGAGGAACCAAAATGTGGCAGTCTGGTTTAACACATTTGGGTGCAAAACCCTTTAAACCAACATGAGATAATTTCTTAGAAGATTCTAAAAAGGATGGGGCTCTAGTTTTATACAATCTGAGTGCAAATCGGATTTGCCCTAGTAATTAGTAAATTCAAATCAGGGTTATTTTGTAGGTCTCACCTTAACCTAGATAATGTGTAAATATTGTTCATCAGGGTTCAGGATCAGTTATATCAAGATTTAGGGTTTCGCTAAGTCTGATGTTGGTCCACATCTTTCCTGAACTTTGTGCAAATCAATTTTGCACTCCGAATTTACCAAAATGTGTGTGGTGGGTGCACATTAGATTTGTTTAGAAGAAAATGGGGTTTTCACTCTTTGTTGTCTCACGCAACTCAAAATATGTAAATAAACCAAATAGCAAGGATTCAATGGGGACCATAGAAGAGGTGTCAACATTTCGCCCCTCTCAAGATGAGGTCAAAGGCATGGTTGGTGAATTCACTAACATCTAGGGCTGATATCTTGAGATTGACTCAGATCCATTTTTGGTTAGAGAGCATTATTGATGTGGACAATATTTTTGTTGGCAAGATTGGACTTAGAATATACCCAATGATTGAAAAAACTCATAACCAAGAGCCACAAAAGTCGTGAATTGAAGAAACTAGTGACATTAAATCACAAAATCTAATTGAAAATTATAAATTGCCTACCTCAATAATGCTTGAAACATATCTACCTCAGTATAGTTTGACATAAATGTAGAGGAAAAACCTACAATGGTAGAACTTTATGAAAAAACTTACCGTCCCAAATTTCTATGAGTTGCTTGAAGAGAACATTGCCTCAAGTGAGGGCTCAAGATATATACATGCCTTGAAATTTGTGAAGAAAAACCAAAGGCCAACATATATAAAAGTACTATGGGACACTTTATTGAATCCTTGCATCAATCCACCTCTTGAGATGATGAATAAGGACCCAATTTAACATCTATTATGGTATGTTATGAATTCGGCCTTATTGCACTCAAGCCAAAATAATAATGTACCATCATCATCATATAAGCCTCAGTCCCAACTATGTTGGGTCGGCTACATCGATCTTTTATTTCCATTCATCTCTATCATGGGTCATATTCTATTCGAGATGTATAGATTCAATGTCTTTCTTTATGAGGTCCTTCCAGGTTAGTTTAGGCCTTCCTCATCTTCTATTATTTGTGCTTGACTCAATAACATTACTTCATATAAGCGCATTAGTTGGTCTGCATTGCACATTTCCATACCATCTGAGTTGCCCCCTCTTACAACTTGTCCTCAATGCTCACCGCCCCCACTTTATTCTTGATATAGTCATTTCTCAAGTGATCTTTTCTTGTCTTTCCACACATCCATCACAACATACTCATTTGAGCCACGTTCATCTTGTTGATACCTTGTTTCTTCACCACATAATATTCACTCCCATAGAGCATGGTTAGCATATAGTAGTTCTATAAAACATTCTTTTTAATCTAAGAGGGATCTTTCGATCACATAATACTCCTCTTGCACTCCTCTAATTCAAGTGTCCTGAAGTGATGTTGTGACAAACATCATTTTGGACATCCACATCTATTTGAATTACAGAACCCAAGTAACAAAATTTATCACATTTTGGTATGTCTACTCCATTCAACATGGTTCCACCAATCACATTGTGAGATTGGATGAAATTGCAGTGCATATACTTATTTTTTATCCTATTGATTATAATTCCATTTGATCCAATGACTTTCTTCAAAGTTCAACCTTATCATTCAATTCATCTTTAGTTTTATCAATCAATACAATATCATCAACAAAAAACATACACCAAGGAATATCATCATGAACATTCTTTGTCAACTCATCCATAACAAGAATGAATAGATATGTCATGAGTGTTGATCCCTGGTGTACCCCAACTCTGATAAGAAAAATTGGTGGTCTCTCCTCCAGGAGTCTTCACACTTGCAGTAGAGTTATCATACATGTCTTTAATCAAATTAATGTATTAGATTGGTACACTCTTTTTCTTCAAAACCATCCACAACACTCTTGTGAGCACTCAATCATAAGACTTCTCCAAATCAATAAAAACCATCTAAAGATCTCTTTTGATTTCTCTATACTTATCCATAAGACTCCTTGTTACAAAGATACAATGTGTAGTTGATATTGATGGTATGAAACCAAATTAGTTGTTAGATATATGTATTATAGATATGAAACTCTACTCAATAATCCTCTACCAAAGCTTCATAGTATGACTCATTAACTTGATACATCTTTAGTTTATGATGCTCTAAACATCACATTTGTTCTTTTAGATATATGTTTTAATTAAATACTTTCAAAGAGTAGGGAGTAATATACTAATATTCCTTGTTTAGGTGATGCATGTATATTTACGTATTTTGACTGTTTTTACTTTATTGATTTTTTTAGACTTTTTATAGATTTTTTTTATAATTTTTCAAAGCACAAAAGGGTTTGGTGTTCATTTTTTATATATATTTCCCCCCAATTTTTTAAGTTTCTTTTCTCAAAATTTTAGGAGAACGATAGGGTTTGGTCCCCTTTTTTTAGATCCTTTTTGTTTTTCTGGGGTACAAAAGGATTTAGCGCTCGAGTAATGTTTTTATTTTTTGGTTTGGTTTTTATTTTTTTTCTCTCTAGAGTGCAAAAGGGTTTGGCTTTCAACACTTTTTTATATTTTTTTTAGAGCATGATGGGGTTTGGCACTCAATTATTTTTTGAGATTTTTTTCATTTTTATAGAGTGCGGAAGCAATAGGTGTTTGATTTTTTTAGTTTTATCTTTTGAAGTATGTCACACTTTACTAGGAGTGTCGAGGTGTCATAGTTTAATTTTTCAAGCCATTTTTATAAAATAACAACCCTTAAGAAAGAATATAAAGAGAAGGAAGTTAGGGTTAGATCTATGACCCCTTCATCATGCATCAAATATGTGAGCGTGAAAGGGTTTGGCACTCCAAAGTGTGAAACCTTTCTACAATTTCCAAGTGAGAAACATTGATATATCATTGAAGGAGATTTGCATATATTCCATCTCAACCTATCACTTCGTGGAAGAGATCTGTTTTGAGCAGTCTCCTTTAGTGTCAAGTTGTTCTGCATCAACATGTGTCACATCAATTTGTTCCAGTCATGTGGAAAGCTGATTTGTGCTTGATAGGTGGAACATTGTTCTTTTTCTATATAAGAGACCTAAATCTGATAGGGGTGCAATCAATTTGCACCAGTCTGTGTCAAATCGATCTACACCAATTTGTGTCAAATTGATCTACACCTCATAGGTGGAAAGTTGACCAACGCCTGATAGGTGGAACATTGTTCCTTATCTATGGAAGAGACCTGAATCTGATTTTTATGAAATTGATGTGCACCAATCTATGTCAAACCAATCTGCACCTATTAGGTGAAAGGTTGATAACAATGAATATCCTCTCTCAAGTACCAAAATTGAATAAAGGTTGTGACAACTTTTAAATTGCACATGAATGGATAGTTGACATGGATATCACTGAAAGGATGAACATGTGTAGTTATAACATTGAGAAATCTTTGATGGATCTAGTATGTATTCCTATTTTTGAAGAGTTGATGGAAGTTAAAATCTGGTTCTGAGATAAAAATTCACACTCATTTCAGTTTGGTAATTTGATCTTGACATCGACGTTGTAGGATATATTGTTGATAAACCAGTTGAAGTTGAATGATAAATGGACTTGGATTGCCTAGAGACAACATTGTCATACAAAACTTAGTTGATTGGTCGATGTGAATAAGAGAGTTGCAAAATATATCATGGATATAAAGCAAAGTTGTATAAAAAATTTAGTACTTTATGGGTTAGTTTCAGCAACGCAATAGCTTAGAATAGACCTACATGATGAAAGTGTCATGTACATGCCTTCTTAATAGTTTTGTTTGGTAGTCTATTCATTGGGATTCAAAATGGAAAGGTTAGAACATTTGTGGTAGCCATGATGGTAGTGGTATATAAGCAAGAGACTATCATCCCTTAGATCCTGGGCGAATTTTATCAATATGTTGATGCTGCCAAAGATTCTAGGTGAATGGTGGGTCCATTTCAAGTTTTACAACTGTACTTTGGGTTTTGATTAGGTTTCTTTTGTTGTTGAGTGTAATTTGGTGACTAGCCTTACAAAAAATTATGTTACTAGTAAAAATTGTTTTGAATATATGCTTCAGAGAGGTGAGTAGCTGCATTGTTGGAGAATAAGATGAGGCAATCAGATGGAGATGGATGGCATGAGGGATTGATACATCCTCATGCAATATGCTATGTTATATTTTGATAATGTTGTTATTATTTTGAGCTAGGGATCTATCAGGCATACCTATTACTATATACACTAGTTTGGGGGGAATCAAGTTGTTTGCTGGATTCAATTTCACATTGCTATATAGAAGATGTTGAAGATGGTTATCATCATTTATCATCCAAGTTAGCAGACGTAGAATAACAACAAAATGATGTACGTGGAAGGATTCCCTATTGGTTGGAGTTGGGCACTAGTGTATCTACATCAACATGAAGCATTTGAGAGCATACAAGTAACCTACAAGCCTAATAGGGATCTCATAGATTAATAAACCAGTGGAGGAGGAGATGATGATTAGATATAGCTCTATCATTATATTTAATTTTTTCCTTTTGTGGCTAGGTTGATTAGGGTAAAAGTGGTTGATTTTATGAGATTATAGATATCATATTGAATGTTAGTCTCATTTTCTTGATATATTTATCATTAAAACATGTTTCGAGTTTTTTATTATTATTATTTATATTACCCAGCTATAAATTTAGACTTTGGGACTTGAGATGTTTCAAGGGAATAAAAGATTCACTCTTTTCTCTAGAGCATAAGGTCTCTGAATCCTATTTATCTCAGAGGTCATTATCATTTTAGATCCCTTTCCAAATGTTCTTACTTGGTTTAGTTAGATGAATTGAAATGTGTATAGTTATGATGAGCTTATGGTGGAAAGGAATGTCTATTGAATGGAAGTGGATGGTCACTTTAAGCATTAATGCTACCTTTCTTACCTTCAATAGTGATCCAGTAAACAAGTCAAGCATATTTAAGCAATGGTATAACCTCCTGAGTTAGTAATAGGTAGTTATTTCTCACAAGATGTTCCTACAGGAATCACTTAATTAAGAATATAAGAATAACTTGGTGCCTCATGGCTCTATAAAATGTGACTTTCCAAATAACAAAGACTAAATTCCTACTCCCCATTTTTTAGACAATTTATCACAAACACATATCGATTTTGTCAAATTGTAAGAGGAGCATGCGATATTGGTGTCGAAGGCCTTAGGAGGAAGGCTTTTGTACCTTGGTGGTCTTTGACTGCATGTTTGATCACTTTATAATCATGAGGAATTTGTCACAAGCACATATCACCTTGGTTCATTTATGAATGAACCTAGGGACATTAGTTCTCAAGACCTTTGAATGGAGGTTTTCATGCCTCATTGGTCTTTGACATCAGGTCTAATAAGTTATTGAGCTCAAACAATTTATCACAAGAACATGTTCCTTCTAGATTAATCTAGTTTTGAGATCACAAGACTTCATTGCTTAGACTCTTAGTATAGGGGCACAAATTTATTAACTTAATCATTGACTACATTTTCCTTATGCAAGCCATTCCCTCACAAGGAGTGTCCATGGATGATGACACCTATGTTCATTGAGTGAGGTCTAGACATCGCACAAAAAGATGTTGACTAGTCACAATGATAACCACCTTTCTTTCCTGTCCTACTAGTACAGTGATCAAGAAAGTGCCACCGTGATTAGTGTTGTGGATATTGACCTTGGCAAGTGTGCACATACTTAGATCAAGGACTTCAACAGATGTTATCCTTTCATAATGAAAATGAAGGATTGTAAAAGGGATATGCATGGAATTGTTAATATCATCATTGTCCATCACTGCTAAATTCTTGAATAAGTCATGGGTCATCTTGTTATCCCTTCCTTGATCTATACTACAAGCTGGAAATTAAATATATATTTTTATTTTTGAGACAGGAAGTTGGTGAAAAAGGGTATGACATTACGGTTTTGATTTCGCAAATAGGAGTCTTTTGTTCTGAATTTTGACATGGCTTTGTGAGGGATTTGAATTTTTCATGTCTTGTTAGCTAAGGATTTTCATGGAACATTTGAAAGGTTTATTTTGAGTTCATGAACTTTTGGGTATTGAGATGATAACCATGATCCTCCGTCATAGGCCCATATCCTAATGTTTTATTTGCATTTTTTTAATACCTTCTATTATGAGTTGTTCCATGGGTATAACTATCCTTGTTGACAATAGTATGATGTATTTTAAGTGCCTTTATAGTGCTTTATCTCCACTGGGACTCATCAAACGATAATATAGCTTCACATGGCTTGTGTTGATGTGTGACAAGTGTATATCTCCATCCATATTCCAAAATAGAGCTCCACTAGAATATACATCATGTACTATTACACCCCGATCTCACAATTACCACTAATCATGAGATTAAGGCATAAATTGAGGATTTAACATAACACAAAGATCACTCTTAACTTTTTCTTCTTTTTCAAACTCTTTGTTTTCTCGCATTGAATAACATAAACAACCTTTACAAGAGAATTAAACCTTGATTACTCTAATATGATCTATACACATCCATAATTCATTTTGTTTCTCACACTTCCAAGTACATATGACATGATAATCAAATGCATTCTCTCTTATTAAGGAAACAAAGATACAAACATCATTTACAACTTTCTCACATCTATACAAGGACCTAGAGTGACAAGAACTGACTGAACTTAACTATACTCAGACTTAACTCTTGTGGTAGATCTACTCTGATGCAATGACCTTCTTCAAGTCCATGTGATATCCCTAAAAATTGTAAGTAGAGGGGTGAGCCTACTCACTCAGTGAATGAGTACTTCAAAGAAATAGTCTAAAGCACTGATATAATTACAGATATACTTTTGAGCAACTGATATCAATTATAACAGTTGTAAGCTTTAAAGAGATTGATCATTGACAATCATAAATATGGCAGGATACTCTAGATATCAACAAGAGTAAATCAATGTATGAGCATGCTTGATTAATTTCAAAGAGAACTAATAATTCAAAAACATACAAAGAATAATTGTTGGGAAACTGTACTCAAATCTTTCTTAGCCTTTCTTACTTATAAGAAACTCTTTAAACCTATATGAACATATTTTAGCTTATGCCCAGATCATATGCAGTGTACTCTACATATGAAGATTCATAGTGAACTACAATCTCATCGTATAAGACTTAGCTTAAAACCTAGGAAGTTAAGCCTAGAACTGAATATGCGGGTCTGCTTGACTCAAACTGTCATGTCTGACGAAGGTGTCTAAAGAGTTGGCCTTTAACTGGACCTCTCCTTCTAGGCTGAGTACATAGGCAGAGGGTCTAAGACGCTCTATGGGCCTCATATTGGTACGCTTTGTGGGTACCTCTGGGTTACCACTGGGATCTTCAGTTCATGTTGAGTAACCAATCTTCTCTTAGGAGACTTCCTCAAGGGCTTCATCTCCCTGCATGCTCTGTGGGTGCAATCTGATCCCGTATACTGGTCTCTACTAGGGTGGATCGTTTCCTCCCTACAGTGCAGACATTCGTAGAGAATCTACGGTGTTCAGGGCACCTATGTCTATTATTTTATTACTTATTACTCTTGGAAGGCTCCTTCTACATTGTACCTTTCTCTTACTTATACTTGACTCTGATATCTCTATGGTACCGCGTCTATTTAATTGAAGTTTATAATACAACATGTACATCATTCTAAACTTTGCAGAGCAATATACTCAAAACACTGTAATATATTGAGAAATCAATATTTTATACATGTAGGCAGACTGAAATACTTAAATAAACATAATGCATGTCCATTTGGAACTTATACACTTGAATCATGCAATTAAACATCTTAATATATTTATAAGAGCTAATTACTTGGCATACGAGAAATTGTCATTTGCACCCATAAATTATTTGCACTTTCTTGGAAAATGTGCACATCCACCCAAATCCTGGGTTGTACATCTCATACTGAGAACATGGTAATCAAAATGCTTAATTCATTGAACACCCTATCCTTAGGGTTTCATTTACCTCATTCACTTATCACATGGCTCTCATAAGGATTTCATGCGACATAAACATTCACTGAATAAAGACTACTATCAACAAATCATATAAAATCAATATATGTATGAAACCTTGAAACTGAGCTGAATTTGGGTTTCCATGCCATTCACTGAGATAACATGCATCAATAATAAAATTGAATAAATAAAGTCTATCGTGTTAAGAAAATTCGTTCAAATGGATTTCTCGATATCTATTCGCAAATATCCAACTTTCCTCGCATCTAGGGTTTCACCCTCTTTACTGAGATATCAAACAAACACTATTCACCTTAAATGAAATCCAAGATATTACCTGACATATATGTACTATGAATTTAGATAAACAAATCATTCATAACCAAGGGGATCTAGATAAACAAATTTCTCTATTTAATTATACAACAATTTCAGTCATAGACAAATTCCCTATATTTCAGTTTACTCTTATAACCTCTGTGAATACTTAGGGAATTCTCATTAGGATGTATTGTATACATTTCTAATATGATTTTATCATCTGAAATTCATCCAAATAGAGGAAGAATCCATTTCATATCATTTTGCAACAACTTAGATCAAACCGACAGTTCAGGGTTTGTAGTCCCATACTAAGAAATTAAAGATTATGGATGATTTAAACAAATTTCGTGCAATATACTGTTGAAAGGAAGTTCCCACTCACCCTAAGGTGTGAAAACACCTTTAAAATGCAGCTCATCCCTGAAAATCTTGATCTCATATCAAATCCCTAGCAATTCACCTTATTCTTCTTCCTTTCAACTCAAAACCCTAAAAATGAAGGATTATGCAGAAAGAGTGAGAAAAGGGGAAGTTTTGATACCATTTTGGATCAAATCAGAGGAGGGATGGAATATTTACATGTGAGAGAAGATTCACCATTAAATTCTATGCAAAGAAGCTAAACTTACATGATTTCATCATTCCTCAGACCGCAAAACCCTAGGTCAACAATTCCACCACTTTCTCCTCTCAAACCCTAACTCTCCCTCTCTCTCTAGGATTTCATTTCTATAGAATGAATCACAAATTATGAGAGCTCCTTGTGTGTTAGGTTGACCATATAGAGCAATTTAGCTTCTTGGGTCAATTACACATTGACCCCTCACTATACTTTTTCTTATTTCAGCTGGATTTTCTATCATAAAAATATTATTGTAATTCCTCTACTGAAAAGGTATAAACATATCCAAAAAGTATGAAAATTTTACATATTGTTTATGATTTTGTTTCAGATCTCCAGTTAAAATTTCATATCATTTGGAGTTACCAATAAATAAATAAAAATAAAACACTACATTGCTAAAAAGCACTCTATCAGCATTTTGGTCGAAGTATAGTTTGACTGAGAACCACATTCAAAGAGCACTCAAATATTCTGAAATTTTCCTCCAATATGCATGATTGAGTTATCCATATCATATCCAAAATTCAATTAAATAAAAAAATTAGAAAATATCAAAAATCATTTTCCACACTACTATCCTGATCAAATTTCATATTCATGTACTATCAAAACCCTAATTTTTGTTGATTAGGGTTTACATTTCTCAAACCCTAATTCTTCAAACTAAAATAATAGTTAGAGTTTCTTCTTAGGTTTGAAACATCACAATTGATCTACTATCATTAATCAAGTCTAAACGATATTCAATCTAATCAAGCATGTAATCATTCAGGTAAACCCTAGTTTACCAATTAAGCACAAATGTAGTCATTACAATTCTCACCCCCTTAAAAAGTTTTGTCCCTGAAACATAAATACGCAAACAAAGTATATTCAAAGTTTATTTTAAGCTTCTGAAATCTTACATGGCATTACATTCTTGTATTTTATACTTGAATGTATTTTTCAACTTTAAGTCCTTTATTTCTTTTCTAATTACAACATGTTTAAAACAGTTCTCAATGATAACAAACAAATTCTCTATGCCACAATCAATCATAGGATAGAGAGAGAAACAACCATTTCAATATTTTCATACTCTTGAGGTGTTACCTCAACATTGATAATCTGATCCAACTATCTCAATTCATACATCTCAATATGTACTATTGTTGTGTATTACCTCTAAGTCACAAAATAGAGTTCACCATGTTGTTTTGAAACTATTGTGCTACTCAAATAGCAAAATAGTCTTGAGTTGGAAGACTAGATTCAACAACAATTGTACAATACTACTCATGGAATCCCCATTGTATCATGGATGCATAAGGTGAAGCATTACCATCACATTCCATACTATTCTCAAGTATGAACCGACACATAATTCAAGGTGTAACCATCGGGTTATAGCATACTAAGGTTTCAACAATAGTAATAGAGTACTCCATGATTGTATTAGTCATTCAATGACTATTTGAAAAACTACTATAGGGGGAGTGAATAGGGTTTTATAAATATTTTAACAATAATTCAACTCAAGCAACCACAATTGAGATAATAAGAAGGAGGCAAGGTGTTTAGAGTGGTTCCACCTTTAGAAAAAACTAAAGGAGTCAGTCCACTACCCAATTGTTTGTAATTGGGATTTTGAAAGTATTTAATTTTATTACCTCGCAAGGATGTTACATAAAATTACAACACTTTCACGACCCTTTGGACAGCCTTCACCTTGAAGTAGTCTCACCAACGTCGAAGCAGCCTTCCTTGAAGTAACTTCAAGCTCCCCCTTGAAGTAGCTTCCCGTTGAGACAGCCTTCTTGAAGTAGTCCAAAGTCTTCCTTCTCCACCGAGAAGACCCTTCTACACCTAAGAAGATAAACCCTCTCCAATCCACAGCCTCCAACCCTAGGAGTAGTAAGGAGATTACAAGCAATAAGAAAGAACAAGAAGGAAAATGGAAATTACAATTACCGTTGTAGCACAAGACTTGATTTCCTATATCAAGCGTTTTGATCTCCTAACTAATGTGTATGAAAGTATAAGTGTTTTGGGTAGGAGATGCTAGCTTATAGGACACGAAATTGGAGCAATTGAAATGAGTAGCAAATGTTGGAGTTGCTCAATTGCTCACAAGAAAGATTGCCAATTGTAAGTAATATGCTCATGTGTTGCCCAAGTGTATTTTGGGTGTCCTAAGGCATGTCCTATTTATAGGAATGGCCTATGAGTGCTTAAGGACATTCTAGACACTTTCTAGGGGGTTCTTAGTACTTAACTAGCCGTTAGGTATCCACTAATTGCTTTAGAAACAGCTAGTTAATTAATCCTAAAAAGTGCAGACAGAGACAATCTCAGTCGAGGAATTGTCGACCGAGAGCCCAGTTGGTCGAGGTTTTTGTCGACCGAGGGACAGTCTGGAGCAAGTGTGTATAACGTTCGATTCTAACTCCCAACTACCTTGTCTGCTGTGTCTAATGGCTACTTGGGTCATTCTCGGTCGAGGATATTGTCGACCGAGAGTGTCTCGGTCGAGAAGTTTGTCAACCGAGAATGACTATGTTTCAATGTTTTAAACTATGTACTAAGTGTGTGTATCAGTGTGCAGTTGTGACATTATTGTAGGGGATGACCTATCTAAGTGTTGTGATTGGCTAGGGAAGATCTAAATGCTTGATTTACATGATATCTAAGTACTTGTACATTATATACTTGTATAAGTTTTTACATTTGATTACAATCATGAAATTAAGACATTTTGAGCATATAGATCTTCCAAGGGTTTGTCATCCACCTAATTCATGCAACACTCAAGTAGCACGTTAGATCCACAAGAATGAAATGTTTGTCATCATCAAAATAAAGGTATTATAATAATGTCTAATTTAGCCAACAATCTCCCCCTTTTTGAAGATGACAAACATTTCCATAATATAAAATAAGGAAATGTAAATCATGTGAGTTTCATACCTGAAGCTTACCTTTTGTAGCCATTCTCTTGTTTGCAAGTGTGTGCTGGCTGAATGATTTATATTTTTTATTTTATATTATTTCTCCCCCTTTGTCATTTCAAAAAGATAACCATGATAATCAGTTAGTATGACTTTTATTACTCCCCCTTAATTTGATAATTAGATGCTCCCCCTTAATAAGATATTTAGTTTTAAAAGCAAGGGATGCAAACCACTTATTGTCAAATTTAGCCACAATATATTTCTCAATCATTTGCAAAGGATGTTAAGCCTTGAAATGATATGAGATTCTTTTAGATTCATGGCATATGTGTTTTTATTTCTCATCCTTTTTACAAGGGATGTTAAGCCCTGAAAATGACATGAGATCCATTTAAGCTCATGATGGATACATATATTGATTTCTCATCCATTTTACAAGGGATGTTAAGCCCTGAAAATGACATGAGAATCCTTTAAGCTTATAGTAGAGTACATGAATGTATCTCTAATCAACTACACAGGATGCTAAGCCCTGATTTGTTTAGAGAATTCCATTTTATTTATATATATTGTAGGCTCCAAAATTACTTTAAAAATACTAGCCTCAAATTTTCTTTATGATGTTTACAAGGTTTTGTAAGCTCCTTCTTATAGTCAAGATAGTTTTTGTGAGCTCCCCCTTAATCTTGATAATTTAAGGATTCTAAGGTCACAATAAGTATGAGATCATAATAAGTTAACCTTTTATGAGAATTATGCACTAAGATCTTACTTTCAATATACTAAGATTAAGTGCAAGAAAATGATTTACAAATAAGCATTTGGTCAAGCTTATTTTAGGTCGACCTTGACTTCGACCTTGGCGCCCCTTGGTCAAATTTGATTTCAACCAAGAGGCAATTTTTGCAGATTTCCAATTTAAGAATTTTCTTACATATTATTAATCATGTATAATAAGAATGTCATTTTTTGTAAGCTAAGCACAAGATAATCATTTAACTAATATGACGAGATGAAATTGTGCCATAGAGATTCATCTTAATATGTAATGAGCTAAACCACAATGATCATTTTGAAATCAATATCTATTCATGGTTTGTATATATAGATCAAAGATGAAGGCACAATGATCATGGTGAAACAGTAAAGGCATATCCATGATTATGATAGAACAATAGAAGCATATCCATAATTTTATGAAATGCAAATTTCAAGACACATGTTTTTTATATATAGATAGACAAAGGAATAATTAGAACAAACCATGTGGATTATGATAAAACAGTAATTTCCTTGATTGAACTAATCATGGTTCATATTTTCAGTTTTAAGCCAAACCATGTAGGAGATTATAGCAATAAACATGCAATCTATACTATTTATGTATTGATTCATTTTGCAGTTAGAAGGCTTGTTCAATTTTAGATTGCAAAAAGTGAACAAGTTTGATAAAAGTATATTTAATAAGTCACAATGCAAGCTTAAAGAATTTGTCTCCAAGATTCATTCTTGATTTGCAAATTAAATCAATCATTTATAGCAAATTGATAGAAAACTGGATCAATTAAACATGGTCAGTAGAACTTGAGTCGGTCGAACTTTTCTTCGATCGAAATTAGCTCGGTCGACATTTTTCTCGACCGAGAATGCTACTGTTTGTACAAGTTTTATCAGATTGTTGCAACCTTAAAAACAGTAACCTGTTCGGTCGACTAATTCTCGACCGACAGTGTACTCAGTCGAAAATTTTCTTGACCGAGAATGTTTTTGTATTGTTTTTCAGTAGTTATTTGCAAGCAAGGTACAAGAATATGAAAGTTAAAGCTCAATTTTGTTGAGATATGACATTTGTATATCAAAGTAATGTTTTAGGTCAAATCTCAACTAATCAAATTCAAATCTCTAACTTTTAGGAATCCAAACTAGATCATTATTCCTTTTCTTATATGGACATGAAAAAGAGTAGTGTCCAAGACGCAAGAAATAATGACAACTAATAGAGTCAATCTCATTTCTAGGGATTGAGTCGTGCTTGGTTACATACATAATGTTGGCCTTGTGTGCTTGTGTTCTTCTAGGTTTAGGTTGATAGGATTTCCCTTTTGAAACATATCCTAAACCTCTCCTTCCATTATAACTAGAAGAATTATTCAGAATTTTATTAAGAACATCATTGTTTCTCAAGCTATTAATCTCTCTTTGTAACTTGGTAATCTCATCCATTTTCTTTTTGATATTTAGATTTGATTGATTTAGATTGGATGATAAAGCATCTTTTTCTTTAACAATAGCATCATAATCTAGATGATTGCATAGGATAGGTTGAGTCTGAAAATTATGCAGTTTTGCAAGCAAATCAACCTTTTCTTGAGAAAGAAGATCATGATTTGTTTCTCAAGTAAGTAACTTCATATTGCCATCATTTAAAGATGATTTCAAGGTAAGATTTTCAGAAGCAATACTATCCTTTTCAAAAGAAAGATTATTTAATCTAACATACAAGTCTTCATTAATTTTAGTAGCTTTGTTTAGTTTCTTTTTGCAATCAATATATTTCTCATGTGTATCTTGAAGACTAGCAATTAGATCTTCTTTTGGTAGATCAAAAAGACATACCTCTTCTTCTTCTTATTCTTCTTCATTGGTTGTAGCAATAAGACATTCTACTTCTTCTTTTCCATCTTCACTATCATCACTTGAACCATCCCATGCAGCTATATATGCTCTTTCTTTCTTCTTGTGAGATGATTTCTTCCCCTTCTTGAGTTTTGGACAATCACCTTTCAAATGTCCATTTTTGCCACATTCAAAACACCTGAAAGAACAAACACTAGAAGTTTTGTTAGTTTTAAAACTTTTATAGTGCTTACCGTTTACAATGAGAGTTTCTTCTTCACTATTATCTTCACTTGAGTCATGGCTATTTTTGGTTGATGCTTTGAATGCAATGTCCTTTCTTTTATCCTTCTTGTGTTCAGCCACCAATCTTTCTTCTTCCTCTAAGGTTGCCTCATGTGCTTCTAGGTTTCCAATGAGTTGCTCCATCCTTAGTCGAGTGAGGTCATTGGCTTCTTCGATTGCAGTCACTTTTGGTTTGTACTTTGGAGGCAAACACCTATGGATTTTTGACACTTGATCCTCTTAACTTATTGCTTTACCTAAAGCATTCAAACCATTAACAATAGAAGAAAACTTTGCATACATCTCACTAATAGACTCATTTTGATCCATACGAAACTGTTCAAACTTTTGCTTAAGCATTCCGATTTTAGAATTTTTAACTTGAATTGTTCCTTCATAAGTTGTGGAGAGTCTATGCCATATTTCAAATGCTATTTCACAATTTGATATTCTATTGAATTCACCAACTGAAATTGAACAATAGAGTATACTTACAGCTTTTGCATTCATTTGGGCAGATCTTACCGTATTAGCATCCCAATTTGCATACTCTATTTGAGGAAATTCATATCGATTTGATTCCATCCTACATAGATCCCATCTAATTCCTTGGAAATAGAATTGCATCCTCCTCTTCCAGTAGGTGTAGTTGGTGCCATCAAAAGGTGGAGGTCTAGCCACGAGTGTCCCTTCCAAGTTGAGGTTGTTGAGTACCCCGTCACCCATTCTTCAAGACTTTGTTAGAGTTCCTTGAAGCCTTGCTCTGATACCAAATGAAAAACCACTAGAGGGGGGTGAATAGGGTTTTATAAATATTTTAACAATAATTCAACTCAAGCAACCACAATTGAGATAATAAGGAGGCAATGTGTTTAGAGTGGTAACACCTTTAGCAAAAACTAAAAGAGTCAGTCCATTACCAAATTGTTTCCAATTGGGATTTTGAAAGTATTTAATTTTATTACCTCACAAGGATGTTACATAAAATTACAACATTTTCACCACCCTTTGGACATCCTTCACCTTGAAGTAGTCTCACCAACCTCGAAGCAGCCTTCCTTGAAGTAACTTCAAGTTCCCCCTTGAAGTAGCCTTCCTCTTAAAGTAGCTTCCTGTTGAGACAAACTTCTTGAAGTAGTCCAAAGTCCTCCTTCTCCACCGAGAAGATAAACCCTCTCAAATCCGTAGCCTCCAACCCTAGGAGTAGCAATGAGAGTACAAGCAATAAGAAAGAACAAGAAGGAAAATGAAAATTACAATTATCGTTGTAGCACAAGGCTTGATTTCCTATATCAAGCGTTTTGATCTCCTAACCAATGTGTATGACAGTGTAAGTGTTGTGGGCAGGAGATTCTAGGCTATAGGACACAAAATTGGAGCAATGGAAATGAGTAGCAAATGTTGGAGTTGTTCAATTGCTCACAAGAAAGATTGCCAATTGCAAGTAATATGCTCAAGTGTTGCCCAAGTGTGTTTTGGGTGTCCTAAGGCATGTCCTATTTATAGGAATGGCCTATGAGTGCTTAAGGACGTTCTAGACACTTTCTAGGGGGTTCTTAGTGCTTAACTAGTTGTTAGGTATCCACTAATTGCTTTAGCAATGGCTAGTTAATTAATCCTGAAAAGTGCATACAGAGACAGTCTTGGTCGAGGAATTTTCGATCGAGAGCCCAGTCGGTCAAGGTCTTTGTCAATCGAGGGACAGTCTGGAGCAAGTGTGTATAACGTTTGATTCTAACTCCCAACTACCTTGTCTACTGTGTCTAATGGCTATTTGGGTCATTCTCAATCGAGGAGATTGTTGATTGAGAGTGTCTCGGTTGAGATGTTTGTCGACCGAGAATGACACTGTTTCAATGTTTTAAACTATGTATTAAGTGTGTGTATCAGTGTGCAGTTGTGACACTATTGTAGGGGATGACCTATCTAAGTGTTGTGATTGGCTAGGGAAGGTCTAAATGCTTGATTTACATGATATCTAAGTACTTGTACATTATATACTTGTACAAGTTTTTACATTTGATTACAATCATGAAATTAAGACATTTTGAGCATATAGATCTTCCAAGGGTTTGTCATCCATCTAATTCCTGCAACACTCAAATAGCACATTAGATCCACAAGAATGAAATGTTTGTCATCATCAAAACAAAGGGATTATAATAATGTCTAATTTATCCAACACTATTCATACCCAATTACCATCACTTAGTTATATTAAAGCTAGGTATAACAAGCTATACCTCATTAGGGTTACATATCAAAACAATATGGTTATCATCCCTTCTATTCATATGCGTGAATAGGTAAGACTACCTTATTCAGGGTAACCCTTCATTTGTTCCATCATTATTCAACCCATATCACCATACCACAATTGTATATTACTAAGATGGATTACTGGTATGAATGACTACAACTATCATACACCTTTAATTAACATATTGCTTGCACATGTACACTGGAATCATGCGTAGAACCAATTTACATCCCTTAATATACCTTCAACAAATTATACTTCTAAAAAAAATTCACATATTACTAAAAGCCAGTGTTTTCTCTTATCTCTCTCCTCATTCACTACTACTTACTTTTTTCTACTTATCCTTCTCATTTTAATCATGTATATTAAACATTCCTAAAATTGAAACATACAAGGTACAAATAGATTATTCATCATTCTTGCTATCACTGCAAGAATTTATCTCATATCGCACTTCACTCATATTGTATTTCTCCATTTGTTCAAAACACACTTGTTACATTTTAAATTTTTATCTTACTCTTTGCTCTGAATCATTTCCATATTGTTCATCTACCTTTCAAATTAGTTATCTTTAAACCTTGGATTACTATCAGTGCTAGTTTACTTCTCATAGTGCAAATCTCATGATCTTGTTTTATAGAGATGCTAGTATTCAAAGCCAAATCACTAGTGACATCCCTTGAACTACTACAACTCTAAACATTCTAGGGTTTGGTCCTTATCAGTAGCATGATGTTATTGTGATGTGACTTTACTCCTTTAATTTGAAATTCAAACTCTGGATCTCACAAGTTTTACTAAGGTCTTTCTTATCTTAACAATTGAATTTTCTTTCTCTTACTTGACCTATTCAGATAGATTACATTCTCAATTACCCTGCTAGGATTTCATCATCATATTGTGTCATTATTACATTTACTAGATGTCTCTACCACGGTGGTTATGCATCAGATATGATTCATTTTCTTATCACTTCATTCCCACATTTCTCTCATTAAGTAATACATGGAAGAGAAGACAGTTCTGAGACTTAGAATTCTTATCTTCAAACATCCCATTAATACATTTGTCGTATGTAGGTTTAATTAGTTATCAACAAGGATACTTGACTAACTAGCACTTGATTGAATCGCCTAACCTCTTTCTTTTATAATCTATATTACTCCACTATGTTTCAAACCCTTCCTTACTTTCCATAATCCTCTTACCATATACTACTATTCCACATGTCATCTTTAACTTCTAGTTTTCTCTTATGATCATGTTTCTTCTTTTATGTGTATGATCATGTATACCATGTTGCATATATTTCCTTTTATCCTTCTACTAATGTGAAGTTGAAATTCTAAATCAATAATCTCTCTACTAGTATCACCTCATGTTTAATACATTACATATCTTTCATTTTAAATCAAACGGCTCATGCATGGGTGAAACATAGTTTCTCTTTCAATCAAGTTTTTCCTTCCTGAATATAGTCTACCTTTGTATGACTTATTCATTTATTTAGCTGCACTTTTGTTCTTCTTTTAGAAACTTGTTTGTTGTTCTATAGAGACTTAGAAATCCAAAGGTAGTAAGGATGAATGTATTAAACTTATTAATAAAGGTATATATTCCATGCTCTCAATTATATCATAATCCTCATTCCTTAATCAAGCTCATTATTTCTAACATTTCTCTTTATTTCAACTAAGTTTCTTATCCTAGTCTTATGATTTACATGTTCATCTAGTTCTCTTCACTTTAACTCTTCTGAAGACTCTTCACTTCTATGTACTTATTGTATACTTAGCTCTTTTCTTCTATTTTCCCTTTGCTCTGGAGTACATAAAAACATTGTACTCGGTTATATAATCCATTCCTCATGATTGATTCTTACTATCTTGGCCCCTTACAACTTTTCTCATATCTTTTTCATATTTCATATTTAGAGTTCATATAATACTAATAATTAAACTTAATCTGAACCTTATGTCGTGTTTCTTTATTCCCAATTAAGGGTTTCTCCTATGAGGCCCCAAAGTTGGATCTCAAATATCAGTTCCAACTTATTCTTAGTTATCCCAGTCTTTCCCTTATACTTCAAAATCTTAGAGTATATACATTTATACTAGAATTTGGATCTAATCTATCTCGAATTTACTCTTGTTACGTTACTAATATATAGGAGTCATTAGATCCCAGTAATGCATCATGCCATCCGAACCAGACCAAATCTACAGTCATGAAGCCAAGAGCTACTCAGGATTACTCAACTCCTATACATCTCAAATGTGTGGAAGAAAACTTATCCACTTAGGAAAGCTCATTCAAAGATCATTTCTAGTCAACTTGATACAAAGAATGTAATCAATATATGCTACAACTGCATAGTGTACAACAAATCTTAAAGACCCATATATATTTCAAAATATTGAATATTTGAATTCAAACATATAAGAGCATTTATATTCATCTCCAATAAAACAACAATATGAAATAAAAGTTCTATCTCATTTTATATTTATGCTCTTAATTCATGTTACTTATCTTATTTCTAACCCTAATATTTCTAGGGTTCCTCTCTAACCCATCCTTCCACTGTATACCTGGCAAGGGTATACATGAAATAATAGACAGAGTAACTTAATATTGTTTGATCCAAGTACTTAGATATCGGGCCAGGATATCCAAATACTCAAATCCCCAGAGTTAACATCATAACATCTGCTATCTACCACACTTATGACTCTAACTTACTAACTTAATGGTCCCTGACAACTCAGCCTAAGCTATGATACCAAGCTGTTACACCCCGATCTCATAATTACCACTAATCATGAGATTAGGGTATAAATTGAGGATTTAACATAACATAAAGATCACTCTTAACTTTTTCTTCTTTTTCAAACTCTTGGTTTTCTTTCATTGAATCACATAAACAAACTTTATAAGAGAATTAAACCTTGATTACTCTAATATGATCTCAACATTAATGATACACATCCATACATTCATTATGTTTCTCACACTTCCAAGTACATACGACATGATAATCAAATACATTCTCTCTTATTAAGGAAACAAAGATACAAACACCATTTACAACTCTCTCACATCTATACAAGGACCTAGAGTGACAAGGACCGACTGAACTTAACTATACTCAGACTTAACTCTTGTGGCAGATCTACTCTGATGCAATGACCTTCTTCAAGTCCATGTGATATCCCTAAAAATTGTGAGTAGAGGGGTGAGCCTACTCGCTAAGTGAATGAGTACTTCAAAGAAACAGTCTAAAGCACTGATATAATTACAGATATACTTTTGAGCAACTGATATCAATTATAACAGCAGTAATCCATAAAGAGATTGATCATTGACAATCATAAATATGGTAGGATACTCTAGATATCAACAAGAGCAAATCAATGTATGAGCATTCTTGATTAATTTCAAAGAGAACTTATAATTCAGAAACATACAAAGAATAATTATTGGGAAACTGTACTCGAATCTTTTTTAGCCTTTCTTACTTATAAGAAACTCTTTAAACCTATATGAACATATTTTAGCTTATGCCCTGATCATATGCAGTGTACTCTACATATGAAGACTCGTAGTGAACTACAATCTCACCGTACAAGACTTAGCTTAAAACTCGGGAAGCTAAGCATAGAACTAAATATGGGTCTACTTGACTCGAACCATTATGTCTGACTAAGGTGTCTAAACAGTTGGCCTTTAACTGGACCTCTCCTTCTAGGTTGAGTACATAGGTGGAGGGTCTGAGACACTCTGTGGGCCTCATCTTGGAACGCTCTGTGGGTACCTCTAGGTTACCACTGGGATCTCCAGTTCATGTTGGGTAACCAATCTTCTCTTAGGAGACTTCCTCAAGGGCTTCGTCTCCCCGCATGCTCTGTGGGTGTGATCTGATCCACACATACTGGTCGCTGCTAGGGTGGATCGTTTCCTCCCTACAGTGCAGACATCTGTAGGGAATCTACGGTGTTCAGGGAACCTATGTCTATTATTTTATTATTATTGGAAATCTCTTTCTACATTGTACCTTTCTCTTACTTATACTTGACTTTGATATCTCTATGGTACCACATCTATTTAATTGAAGTTTATAATACAACATGTACATCATTCTAAACTTGGCAGAGTAGTATACTCAAAACATGGTAATATATTGAGAAATCGATATTTTATACATGCAGGCAGACTAAAATACTTAAATAAACACAATGCATGTCCATTTGGCACTTATACACTATAATCATGCAATTAAACATCTTAATATACTGATAAGAGCTAATTACTTGGCATACGAGAAATCGTCATTTGCACCCATAAATTATTTGCACTTTCTTGGAAAATGTGCACATCGACCCAAATCCTGGGTTGTGCATCTCATACTGAGAACATGGTAATCAAAATGCTTAATTCATTGAACACCCTATCCTTAGGGTTTCATTTACCTCATTCACTTATCACATGGCTCTAATAAGGATTTCATATGACATAAACATTCACTGAATAAAGACTACTATCAACAAATCATATAAAATCATTATATGTATGAAACCTTGGAACTGAGCTGAATATGGGTTTCCATGCCATTCACTGAGATAACATGCATCAATAATAAAATTGAATAAATAAAGTCTATCATGTCAAGAAAATTCGTTCAAATGGATTTCTCGATATCTATTTGCAAATATCCAATTTTCCTCGCATCTAGGGTTTCATCCTCTTTACTGAGATATCAAACAAACACTATTCACCTTAAATGAAATCCAAGATAGTATTTTACATATATGTACTATGAATTTATATAAACAATCATTCATAACCAAGGGGATCCAGATAAACAAATTTCTCTATTTAATTATACAACAATTTCAGTCATAGACAAATTCCCTATATTTCAGTTTACTCTTATAACCTCTGTGAATACTTAGGGAATTATCATTAGGATGTATTGTATACATTTCTAATATGATTTTATCATCTGAAATTCATCCAAACAGAGGAAGAATCCATTTCATATCATTTTGCAACAACTTAGATCAAACAAACAATTCAGGGTTTGTAGTCGCATACTAAGAAATTAAAGATTACGGATGATTTAACCAATTTTCGTGCAATATATTGTTTAAAGGAAGTTCCCAATCACCCTAAGGTGTGAAAACACCTTAAAAATGCAGCTCATCCCTAAAAATCTCGATCTCATATCAAATACCTAGCAATTCACCCGATTCTTCTTCCTTTCAACTCGGAAACCCTAAAAATGAGGGATTATGAAGAAAGAGTGAGAAAAGGGGAAGTTTTGATACCATTTTGGATCAAATCAGAGGAGGGACGGAATATTTTCATGTGAGAGAAGAGTCGCCATTAAAGTCTATGCAAAGAAGCTAAACTTACATGATTTCATCATTTCTCGGACTACAAAATCCTAGGTTAGTAATTCCACCACTTTCTCCTCTCAAACCCTAACTCTCCCTCTCTATCTCTAGGATTTCATTTCTATGGAATGAATAATGAATTATGAGAGCTCCTTGTGTGTTAGGTTGATCATATAGAGAAATTAGCTGCTTGGGTCAATTGCACATTGACCCCTCACTATACTTTTTCTTATTTCAGCTGAATTTTCTATCATAAAAATATTACTATAATTCATCTACTGAAAAGGTCTAAATGCATCCAAAAATTATGAAAATTTTATATGATCTTTATTATTGAGATTTAGATCCCCAGTTAAATTTTCAGATCATTTGGAGTTACTAATAAATAATTAAAAATAAAACACTACACTACTAAAAAGCACTCTGTCATCATTATGGTCAAAGTATAGTTCCATCGAGAACCACATTCAAAGAAAACTCAAATATTCTGAAAGTTTCTCCAATATGTATGATTGATTTATCCATATCATGTCCAAAATTAAATTAAATAAAAAAATTAGAAAATATGAAAAATCATTTATCAAACTAATATCCTGATCAAATTTCATATTCATGTACTATCAAAACCCTAATTTTTGCTGATTAGGGTTTACATTTCTCAAACCCTAATTATTCAAACTAAAATAATAGTTAGAGTTTCTTGTTAGGTTTGGAACATCACAATTGATCTACTATTATTAATCAAGTCTACACGATGTTCAATCTAATCAAGAATGTAATCATTCAAGTAAACCCTAGTTTACCAATTAAGCACAAATGTGGTCATTACATGTACAATGTAGGGCCCATTCTACTTTGGATTCAATTTGCCACGAGTATCATGGTTGATGAGAACGTGAAGCACAACATCACCCTTTTTAAATTATCATGAATACACTTCTTTTGTGAAGACACAATTCATTCTGGATTGGTAGCATTGTGCATGATGATGTGTTTGTAGTGCTTTCTCTTCAATGATATTCAAGGAATAGATACGGTCTTGTCCCCAATTTGTCTCTAGAATATTACATTCCTGAAGGATTCTTAATGAAGGTATTTCAATCATAATAGGTAAAACTTCTTTTGTCACATAAACTAAAGAAATATGGGTAAAATCTATTGATATATGAATTGATGTTCGATAAGCCCATAACACTATTGGAAGTTGTTCTTGCCAGTCTCTATGTGAGTGGATTATCTTCTTCAAGATTTTTAGAAGATTTTTATTGGTGAATTTCACTGCACCATTCATTTGTGGGATATATGGATATGTGCAATGATGCTTGATGCCAAAAGAATCCAAGTATTTTTATACAATTATAGTGACGAAGCTGGTTCCATTGTCAGATATTTTCTCACTATGAATTTCATACCAAGTGATGATGTTATTCTTGATGAATTTTATGACCTTGGTGGATGAAGCCACTAATATAAATATGGCTTCCACCCATTTAGTAAAATAATGAATTGATATGAAGATGAAGCAATGACCACTACAGGATTTAGGATGGGTTTTACCTATCATATCTATACATCAAATAGGAAATGGCCAAGGCATTACCATATTGTAACGGTGATTAGGTGGGGAGTATTGGTCATCTTAATGTTGGCATATTTGACATTTACAAACATATCAACAACAATCAGCCTCCATTATTCTCTAGAAATGTCATAATAGCTTAATTTTCTTGGCTAGAATCACTCCTCCCTTGTGGTTACCACAAATGTCATAATAGCTGAATTTTCTTGGCTAGAATCACTCCTCCCTTGTGGTCACCACAAATACCTATATGAACCTCTATGATGAATTCATGTGCTTCTCTATGGGTCAATCATTGAAGTAGAGTTTGGTTATGACAGTGACAATAAAGTTGTCCATCACCTAGCATGTATTTAGAAGCCATACACCTAATTGTATGTTGATCACTTACAAGATCCTTCAGGGAAGGGTTTAACTTCTAAAAATATTTTGATATCATAAAACCCAGGGGTGTCCATCACCTAGAACTTTTTTCTCTACCAATATGCAATAGGCTAGTTTTGCTATTTTCTTTACTTCAACAGAATAGCCTTTTGGGCCTTGTATTCTTACCCCTGAGGAAAGTGTACCAAGAATGTCACCATAAGTGTTTCTTTCCCTATTTAAATGACTAAATTGACTTCTACACAATCCCTAGTTAGGAAAGTGAGATATTCATGATAAGGAATGAGACACTCTTTCTTAGTCTTCCATTTATGATTTATTTGAGAAACTATCAGTAGAGAGTCACTAATGACTTGAAGGTAAAGAGTACTCATCTACTTTGCAAATTGTAAACCTAGAATACAAGCTCATATTCAGATAGATTGTTTCTGATGTCAAACTCTAATTGTCAAGTAATAGGTATATGTTCTCCTTTAGGATCAATGAAAATAGTTCAGATTTCCCTTTCATGTTTGTTGTATGTTCTATCAACAAAAATAGTGTAAGTAACTGGATCATTATGATCATATGTCATAGAATCTTCAACCATGTTGATATTTTCATATGGAAAAGAAAAATCCCATTTGTTTGTATGTGCATTCTGGTTCTCAACTAACTGATCAGTAAGATCTTGTGTTTTTACATCCTTGATTGATTCATAAGTGATGTCAAATTATGATAGTAATATCTACCATTTCACACTTCAACCTATCAATGGTGGGAAATCACATAAATATTGTAAAGGGTCATGGTGAGCCACAAGTTATATTGGATATTACATGAGGTAATCACATAGTTTGGGACTGACATACAACAACAATAAACAATATTTCTTAGCCATGTTGTACTTACTTCTAGTGTATGAAAACCTTTTTGACATATAATAGGTTAAATGTTTGTCAGTTTTGACCTTCTGGATTAATACTCCTCCTATGGACCCTTCCATCATAGATAAACACAATATCAAAGGGTGTCCTAACACTGGTGATTTGAGTAATGGTGGATTGGATGAGTATAGCTTGATCTTATTGAATGCAACTTGACATTGGTCATTCCATCATGTGTTTGAGTTCTTCTTTAGAAGTTTAAGAATAGGTTTACACACTGATATCAATTTTGCAATAAATTGACTAATGTATTGAAGCGTGCCAAGAAAACTACAAAATTGTTTTTGTAGTTTTTGGAGGGGGTAGATCAATAATGGGTAGATCTACCTGGATCTACTTCAATGCCTCATTGGCTGACTGTGTAACTTAATAAATTTCCAAAGGTGACCCCAAAGGTACACTTTGTTGGCTAAAAATAGAGACGAAACTATCTAAGACTTTCAAAAATATTTTCTAAGCTATCAACATGTTCATATGCATGCTTTAATTTAGCAATCATGTCATGAACATACACTTCAATCTCTTTATGCATGAGGTCATAAAATAAACTACTTTAGCACACTGATATGTAGTACCAATATTTTTTGAACAAAATGACATAAAGCTACAACAATAGACTACTCATTTTGTAGTAGATGATGTTTTCCATGTTAGACATTGGAATTTAAATATGATTATATCCTCAAAACCCATCTGTGAATCTAAGAAGATTATGCCTTATTGTATTATCAACTAACACATCAATGTGTGGAAGTGGAAAGTCATCGTTGGGGTTGGCTATGTTCAAGTCTATAATAACACACATTCATATATGTCCATGTTTCTTGGAACTGGTAAGACATGGCTAACCATGTTGGATATGATACAGGGCGGATAAAACCAAGATATTGTTTTTTTGCACCTCTTCTTCAATGTTGAGTCCCCATTTTGGCTGAACACAATGGGATTTCTATTTAACATGTCATATACCTTGTATTGTAGGAAGGTAGTAGACTGCAATGAATTCATCAAATCATGGCATATTAGCATAACTCCAAGTGAAATGGTCAATTATTGACTTATAATATATATCAATATGATTTTAACAGATGAAGACAATGCTACTCCGATCTTCACTTGTCGTGTTATGGGTCCAACACCAATATTTACTAATTCTATTAAATATGTAGTATGGAATGGTTGATGTTACTTTATATATGTTTAGGTATTGGGAGGACTTCTAACTAAGGGAAGAATCAATGAGTAAATCTGACACCTCTTTGATAGCATTCTTCTTCCTTTATCGTCTATGATGAAATGGTGCCAACTTGATGGTGTTAGTTTTTATGATTCCTAGTTTTTATAAGGTGTTTACATTCAAGAACCTAATGAGGAGACTGGTAGAAGAGAAAGGATGGTACCTTGTCATCATTTACTGAATTTTTTTTACAAAGACTCAACAAAGTTAAGATTGACCCTTATCTCGTACCAGTAGTTGGTGAGGACTTAAAATGGAAGGAACAATTGGATTGTCTAGTCTATTGAAGATGCATCCTTACTCAAGGAAATCATTGCCACTCCAGGTTCATATGTGGTGTATTCATCATCACTTGATGTGAAATATGAAGAGTTGTTCAACTTGATGGAATCTGCATATGTCTTTTTAGAAATGGCAGAAATATTCCTAGTAGGTGTGCTGATTTCATGTCTCCACTAAAAATATTCCTTCCCTTTATAACACCCAAAAGATATCTTTGAGAAACTTCATGGCTTGTGTTGTTTTTTTCAATTCAAATATTCTTTGGTTGGCCATGTAATAGTAGTGTTCCAATAAGGAATCCATTGTGTCATCGATTTCCCTTTGGTCCATTGGGGCCATGATAGTATAGTCCCCTTTGATCAATATTTGCAAGAACAATGATGTAAGTTGTAATTCCCTATGGATTATGCCAAAGTACCTATCAGAGATGAAGTCTCATTCTGTGTAGGAACTTATTATGCACACGGTGATGATGAAGTATTTGAGGAAAATCTTGAAATTTATCATGAATATAGTTGATTGTTTCTATAGGGAATGCATGAAATTATAAGTCTACTTCTTTAGATTCTACAATCGCTATTGTTTCTGTTATGAGATCATCTTGAACAATGACCATGTCTTGATCATGGTGAAATCTAAGACATTTATGCAACATGGATGGTACAACTTTATTCTTGTGGACCCATGGCCTTCTCATGAGAAGGTTGAAGGGAAAAATTATATCCATTATGAGGCAAGTTTCTTTGCACATTCTATGACCTACTTGAATAGTTAAAGTAATCTCACCCATGACTACTTTAGGAGACCCATCATACATCGCTTTCTTTCTCGATGTTGATTATATGTTTTTGGGTTTATTTCCAATGTAATAAATGTTTTAAGGGGGAAAACATTGAGTCATATCTCATTATCAATGAATTCTAGCATAATCTTCATGTCTTCGTGTCATACAGTGATGTATAATGCATGATCAGAGTCTACCTCAATTAAAATTTTATTATCTGAGAATGTTATCAACATTAATTTGGTGTTCAAAGCTATTGCATCAGAAAAATCTATGGATCGATGTCCTTTGGAACATATGCACCTTATAGAACCTTCAAGATTGTAGATATGTGAGCTGATGACCTTTTGATCAAGTCCTACAGAGATATATTAGCATGTGTTTTGTTCATATGTTCATGTAAGTTAAATGAGGTTGTAGGCCTACTTGTTTCATAAATTAGTGAAGGGACAAGAATGATACCCTATTTAGTAATGTATGAGTAGAGTAGTTCTAGTGTGGGTGGTATTTTTGTTAAATTGAATAGACCTTGTATCTTGATTGTTTTGATAGGGTTCACAGTCATAGTTGTAGAGGTCACATCATCTATTGTTGTGTCATTTAAAGAAAGTCTTTTCCCATTTATATAGTAACTTTGGTTTTTCCTTTGTCGATAATATCCGAAGTGTGATTGTGAATAAAATCCTTAACATTGTCAAGGGAAGATTCTACACATTGAATATCTTCATTAAGTGCATCAATATTTTTGTGCAAATCATTCAATCTAGGTATATGAGTTTGAGGTGTACTATGAGGTCGGGTGGGCGTGGGTTCTATAAAAACTTGATGTGATATGAATGGAGGCATCTACGTTGCAGGTACATGGATGTGTGATGTAGACAAACTCACTGATTCAGACAACTTTGGCAATCTAGGGATCTTGAAGGTTTGTTTGACTGGGGGAATTGATGATGTGTTTCTCCTACCTCAAACTTCGATCACCACTAACAAAAGTGGGACAATGAGATAGAAGAAACTATTTAGCCCACTTGTAGGCATAAGGATTATTTTTGTGGAATCAAACAATCTCTTTTCATTGTACTTTACAATCATTGGTATCAATTCCAGCAACACGATGAAAGCGACAGAATAGACATGAACCATGGTTCATAGAAGGTCTAGTTGATGTTGTCTTTATATATGGATTATTTACATGTTCACAAAACTTACACAATATATCACTCAAAGGAAGTTTGACTTCTTCAAATTATGGATTCAACTTCTTACTCTTTGGCCTCCATTGCCTTTGATGAGGTTCATTACGTGGCATTTTTGGGTGTTGGTTTGAAGTGCCTTTAGGATGGCTTGGTAAGAATGGTTTCTATGAATCTTCAAAGTGAGTCACTTTTTCTTGCTCCTTGGGTGTAGAATTTCTAGATGCTTTTTTATATGTTCCATAAGGCAAGTAAGTGCATATGCATCTAGTTTGTCTATGGTAGATAATATTATTTTCAATAATACATCATATGATTTGAGCTTAGTAGAACATGGAGCTAGCGAGGATGAATCATTTAAAGATATGGAATAAACATCATCTTCCCATATATATGTGTTCTCTTATATTTTCAAATCAACAAATGGTGCCACCATTCTAGTGATTGGTTCTTATTCTATAATTTCTTCCAAGATGAATGTTATTGTTGTCACCAAATCTTGTTTAATTGTGACTTTAAGAGTACAATTTTCTATATCTACGTGCATGAATGGCCAACATGTGTCAATAAGGTGACCATAAGCCCGATGAAACTAACAATAAGTTGTTGTGTCATAATTTATCAAAAGAGGATTCATATGTGGTCTCTCTATAGGGAATATTAGAACATCTTATGCCCTCAAGAATATATCAACATAGGTGAAACCTAATGGGGTAAAATTTCTTGAGGGATTTTGAATGAAAACCTTTTTAGTATTTTTTGAGATTTAACTAGAATAGATGAATTCATAGATTGAGTTTGTGGAGGGGTAGTAGTTTGAGTCATCGTATGTGGTAGATTCATCTGCTGAAATGGTGGAAGGTATCTATGAGTAGAGGCATAAGGTGTAAACCCTGAATAAGGATGATAGTTTGGTGGGGGAAAATGTCCTTGTGGTTGTTGCACAAGTGGAGCAAATGGTGGTTGTTTAACAGGAGGAGGAAGTAGATTTGTACCATTTTCAATTTTAGTGGGTTGTTGAATCTTATTATGATTAGCCCTTGTGATCACACCTAGTATAGACATCGAATTTATAGCTATTGAAGGAGCCTTGACTCTGACTTTGTATTTGGTTGCTATCTTTGTGTTGAGATTGAGGCTGATGTTATTATACACTCCCTTTTTAATTGCTAACTCTCTATTTGTGCCAACTAGAATAAAATCTACAAAGGTCTTCTATGATTGAAAATTTGACATAGTAGATAGTGTAGGGCACACTGCTTTGATGACCATGAGAATTCCCTTTTTATCAATAGGCTTGTTTTTTTTATCTATGCTTCTAGTTCCCTCCATTTTCTAACAAATTGTGTGAATGTTTGTTCAGCCTTCAAAGTGAGGTACTCTAAATTATCTTGAGTAGGTAGCTGATCTATATTAAATGAATATTGCTTAATAAAATGATTGGCAATATCTTCCTATGACTTGAGCATCTCAAGTCATTGTGAGTCTTACAAACCCAGGGACGGTCCTTCTAGGGGACACTAGAGTAATTGGATGATTAGTTTATTATTGTCATGGACTTCTATCATGTCTGAGTAGTATGTGTGAATATGTAGATTAGGGTCACGACTCCATTTGTATCTACAAAGTTTTGGCAATTAAAACTTCATAGGTAATCGAGCCTTGGGGAGATAGAAAAATCTCCTAAATTCTGTAAACCTGTCTTTTGACCTTGGATTTCTTTCAACTATTTGTCTAGAGATTCTAGTGTAATCTCTGTTGCTTCTGCATCTATCCCATTGGATGCATCTAGGACAATATTGGGTAAAACTTGTGGATGTGTTGTCCTCTTAAATTCTAGTGTAACTCTTTATTATTTATAGAAACTATGGAAGGGCCAAAAAGGAGCATACAGAGGGAAACCAGATGATGCATATGGTGTCAGATATTGAGCATGTGGAATTTCCATGAATTGGTGCTTCTGTTCCTTCTTTTGTTCTTTTCAACATCTATACGTGCCAGATTTCCCTAGGATGGTTGTGCAACAGGTAGTGATGTCTTGTTTGGGACATTTGTTGGATGAATTATAGTTGGGTCTCCTGACAAGCTAGGGCCATCCATGAACAAATGATTGATGGTATCTTAGACATGAGGATGTCCCTGCCACATATGGTTCATAAAAGGCATCCCATATGGGAATCCTGAGGTTGGTATGATCCACTTGAAATGTACATTGATTCTTGATTTGTAGCTAGGTTTGCAGCTTGTTCATCTTCATCTTCATCATCAGAGAAGTGTCTACTACCTTAGCTAGAGAAGGTTCCTTCTGTTTCTGATACCCATGACTTTTTGGAATGTTCTGACCAACATTAGCATTGGATGATGATGGTTGAGACTACATAGTCATTTGGTCACTCTGAGGCCCATGGTCGACTTGCATTCCCAAGTCTTCTTGACGCTGACTGCGAGGACAAGCATATTGAATGATCAGCTCATTGAGGTTAGAATGAGTTGCATAGATGTGTATTCCTGTGATATAGGAAAGTTTTGATGTTAATAACGTTAGTTGGTAGGGAAATGTTTCCTTTGGAAAGGTCCCTTGAAGAATGAACATGAAGCACCTGCAGATATATATTGAGTATATACATAAGATGTCATACAAATGGCGCTTTCATATAGTCCTAATAATGTTCTTGATCCTTCTTTAAAATATGGTGGTTAGTGAATGAATTTTTTTCCCTAGCATAGCAAGGGGTAAATCTGATGGAGAACACTAAATGAAAAGAAAAAGCAAGATTTTCCCCTTGCATAGCAAGGGGATGAGCATAAATACTGGAACATGATCTCCATTGTGAGTGGTGAGTTCTTGCATAGATACAAGATCTCTATTTTTAGGATGGGTTGGGAAGTTCCCATGATAGATGAGGGAGATAGAGTGAATAAAATTGCCCCTTGTGTAGCAAGGGTAATTGAAAGAAAATGGATGAATGATCTTGAAAAGTAGGAAACGTCCACCACTATCTCCTTTACAAGAGTAAGGTAGAGACTCTACCATCATTTAGAGTATATCAATAATCCAATTATCAGACCTCATCAATGATTTAAGAATTTTTTGACCGCTATCCCTTACATAGGCTAGAAAGTGTTCCTCATTTCCTTAGTCTAGAATCCTTATTGGATGGATAAGATAGACTCTTCTTGAGATGATTTTACTAAATAGCATGTTCCTTTTTTATGAATTAGGTTTGACTGATCGATAGTCATTTATGGTGACTAGAAGGAAACTCATAATACTCCAAATGTATGGAAAACCAATGAGACTGCATGGTGGTGACCAACAGGAGATAGTGGTTAGAGCTAAGGTGGATGAAAGTGATGTGGATATGTTTAAGAAATGTGTGAGAAGGAGAACATCTCAATGTTTGATGTTGGGGTTATTTATTTGTATGAACTTTATTGGGTGTCAAGTATGATGAGTCAAACTAGTATAAAATATGACCAGTTATGGAGTTAAATTTGTGACATATTTTGGGTTTTCACAAATGTTGGGTTTTGAGATGAATTTTTATTGGTCCAATAATTTGAAGGATGAGGGTTTTTAAGGTCAACATTTAGACTTAATATAAGTTTTTTATGATGTTGTATTTACCAAGTTAAAACTTGGGCAGAGCTTCAATGTAACTTGGGTTTGTATGATGTGTTTGAATCATAGCTAATCTGACACATATCCAACTTGGTGGAGGTCTGATCAGCACCCACATATTCTACACTGGATTTTATAAAAGGAATCTACATTGAAATGTTCAAAGGGGATCTACACTGAATTGTGAAAAATGGATCTAAATTGGATTGGGCAAAAGGAATCTACACCAGATTATGAAAAAGGAATCTTCACTAGAATTGTGCATAAGGGATCTACTCCCCATTGGACTTTCCTATTCGGCCTCTCCTTCTTTCGTATTTTTACTACTCTTCTTATAATTTTTTTTTATATTTCCTTTTCTTTTGTCGTCTTCTTATCACATTTTTTTCTTTTTATTGCATAATGGTTTATTATGACAAAATCTTGACTTAATCTTGGTTTTGTAAAATACCATATTTATTAGGTTGGAACATATCTGGTGTAGATCTGATCTGCGCCCAAGTATGTGAAATAGATATGCACTAAAGTTTGTAGAAAGGATGTCCACTCTAACGGTAATAGTTCAACTGGTCAAAAAATTGACTTAATCTAGGTTTTGTATGGAAAATGGATTGATCAGATCAAAGCATGGGTAGAAATTATGACGTAATACCTTAATTACTAGGTTGAAACTCATGTAGAGCCTAAATGCAATCTAGTTAAGTAGAAGTGTTTGAATCATAGCATATCTAACACATGTCTAGCATATCTAACACATGTCCAATTTGGTGCATGCATGCTATGCACCCAACTATGCTAACAAGTTTTGTGCAAAAATGTTCTGCTCTAAAATGTGCAAAAATATTCTGGTTGAATTGTGAGAAAGGGATTTTATTTGGAATGATAATGGTCTACCAGGACTAAAATCTTGACTTAGTTTGGGTTTTGTATAATACCATATTTACTAGGTTGAAGCTTGTGTAGAGCGTCAATTTAATATGGGTTTATAGATGTATCTATATAGAAGCAGATCTAACACATATCCCAATGGAATGGTAATTAAACATGCAAGAAGTTATAGTTAACCAGGGAGAAGATTTAAATAGCAAAAAGAGAAGGTGCGGTGAGCTAGCTCTAAAAATACATGCCAACCTTTTAACTTTCCAAGCTCCGGGAAGACAAATCAAAGTCAAACTTTATCTAATATTTTGCATCAAACAAATATTTCCCTCCCCAAAACCATCAGTACAATCATATAGTTCAATTTTTATTATCTTCATGCATTTGTTGAGTTACTAAGGTTGTATTTGAGTACAGGTGCAAAATAGATTCACATTGGAAAATTTCAAACCTATCGGGTTAAATATCTAGCATCTTAGAATTTAGAAAAAATACTATAAAATATTATATCATGTGCATTATCAAATATTAGACTCAAACTAGTCCATATTTGATGGAATAGTGAAATTGAAACTAACAATATTTTACGTGTCAAACCCTTTTTCACTCTAAAATATTGATTATAAGGACTTCTCCAATAGAAATTTCAAATATTGTATTGTGTGCTTTCTCATGATTTGAATTTTAATCTTTTTCAAAACTTGTGAAATGAACATGTATATAGAATTTAAGGTGTTAAACCCTTTTGCACTCAACATGCAAGCATTTTCTATAATCTTAAAAGGAAAATGTTGCATTGCATGCTTTGACATGATCTATTCTTGAAATTTACAACCTAGGATAAATAGTGAAAATTTGTATCTGTGTAGTTATTCAAGTGTCAAACCCTTTTTCACTCAACAATTAGCATTTGAGCATTTGATAGAAGTTAAAAAAAAAAGATTACATCATGTGCATTTATAAAATCTAGACTTCAACTACCCCAGATTTAACCAAGTGTGTGAGATTGCACCTAAATAATTTTTCAGGCGTCAAACCCTTTTACAATCAACTATTAGAACTTTTAGATTTGAAAAAAAACATTGACATAATAAGATCACATGCTTTGTCAAGATCTAAATGTAGAAAAGTCCACATTTGAATGAAACGTGAGAAATTGTACATGAATAATATTTTATATGTCACACCCTATTGCACTCAAATTTTGGATTTGATAGAATCATTAAAAGTATGAGGTCACATGATTTATCAAGATTTAAACTTAAAAAGCCTAGAGTTGAATGGAACATGTGGAATTGTACCTGAATAATGTTGTACATGTCAAACCCTTTGACACTCAAAAATTAGTGTTCAAAAAATATGAATGATTACTAACCTTACTGTCATATAATTTGTGAAAATCTAAGACATGAATAAAGTTTGTACCTTATCAGATGTGATTTTTCTCATAAAGAACATGAGCCAAACACGTTTGCACTCAACATTTAAGTTATATACTTAATGAACATGAAACTATGACTACCTATTATCTAGTTAGTGAAGATCTTAAACGTGAAAAAATTGTGCCTGGTCAAATTTGAATATTTTTTTAGAAATTTTTCATGTGCCAAACCTTTTTGCACTTAGCTATTAAGGTATGTACTTAATAAATATGAACTATCTATAGACTAATTGTTATCACATGCACTAATACGTGAATATAATTCATGACTCATTAGATTTGAAATTAAAGGGAAGGAAATTATTCTATTGTACCAACTAGTTTTGCACCAATATCATGTCAGAAAAAATAGTTGAGTCAAAAACAACTCAGCACTGATTTCATCATACTAAAAATGGAGTATTGTCAAACTAAACATCCTTCAAGTGTACTTATGAAAGTTACAATGACATGAATAAAATTCATGATTGGTCACTTCTGACTAAACAAAAAAAAACTTTACTCCTAGCGCATAACCCAATTGCGCAAACAAGTGCTATAAGGATTGACAAAAACCGATCTAGAAGAAGAAGAAAATTGCAACTCTAGTGTAATGAGTCCCTAGTGGGTTTCCATATTTCTTTCTTAGAAATCAAAAACAAGAAAATGTGTTTTGGATTCGCCATCGAGTTTTGGTCAAAAACTTGAAAAAAACAAAATTAAGTGATCATGTCTAGATAAGGAACACGTACAAGAATCGTAATTAGGCACATTCATTTAGGAATCACAAAATGGTCAAGAATTAGTACTCCAATTGACCTATCGAAATAATATTTGAGGATTTCATATAAAATGACAGTATGTGAATCAAGTGGAAGAAGATAATTTGATTTGCTCTCACCTTGCTTTTTATTTTGTATGTGAAAGGATTTTACACTTTTGGGTGAAAACTCAATTTGTACTTCTAGAAGTCTCATCTTACTTTCCAAGCAAACATTGCAGGCCTTTACTTGGAGGAAGCTACTTGGAGGAGCTATTAGTAGAGAAAAAAGGTTTATTAAAGGATTGGTTATGGAAAGGACTTCCAAAACTGTTGAGTTTATGCATCTTCTTCCTTAGTAGAGGTATCCCCAAAGTGACCTTCATTTTCTCTGATCTTGTATGGGTATTGCCAAACTTTTGTTTAGCTTGAGGACTTGCCAACTGATGCACATGGAGCATGCAGGTGCATGGTTTGATAGAGGTTTAGAAGGATTTAATGAACACATTATAGTTTTTAGAGGTCCTTTCTTCGAGGACCTCTAATAGAGGGTGGCTTTATTTTCCATTCAACTTGGTGGCTTGGGACTATATTCAACACTTGAGGCTTCCTCATACACTTTTGTGGCATCTAGAGTTCAATCATGGTTGCCTCAAGACCATGTATTACGAGGTAGAGGGATTCATGGTATGGACACTAAATTTGATTATTCCCTAGATTGTCTTCGTGTCACAATTCCTTCTTTCGATCTTAGTTTCCTTTTTACAAGGACCCCATCCCCCCAAAGGCCCAAAATGTCTTGGCAAATGTCCCTTTTTAGCAAAATAATTGAGGACATGGAAGTTAAGTTTGACATGATCGTTGGGAAAAAGGTAGTTTTTGAATTCTACAAGTTGATCATGTTTAAAATTTTCTCCTTGTTGTTCCTATTTATGGCCTTGGCTTGGATATGTCACTAGTAGAGTATTTCACTATCCTCAAATATCATCTATGATTCCATTGTTTTCGGTTGATGATATTTGTCTAGTTTGTCATAAGGTACATTTGGGAACTTTCGAGAATCATGAGGTTCATTGCATGGAGTTTCTAGGTATTAAATATAAGCATGATCTTATAAGAGATGTTCTCCTTGATGTACTCAGATATGCAAATGATCTTGCTAAGTATGAGGCACATCTAAATTTCTTGATAGATCCACAAGAGGGGAGATTGACACTGAAACCTATCAATGTTTTGATTTTTGGATGGTCCAGAGGGAAACATGTGTGTAGATCTAACAGGATTGTCACCATTGGTGGGATGTAGGAGTGGTTCTTTTACAGCACAACAGGCTTCCCTTAAAGCTGTCTGAGCCATAGTGCTCAAGCATGAGAAAGTGTGTATTGAAAATAAACACACCTTTATTCCTTTTGGTTTGAATACTTTTAGATTCTTAACACTAGTGGATGTGGAGGTTCTTAAGATAGTCCAAAAAGTGATGAATAATAATGTAAGTATGGATGTAGTGTTTAAACGGATTGGTTTTGTAATCCAGAACAGACTAGAGATGTATGTTATTACCCGCTTGTCTTCTAATTCAATGTAAATCCCTCATTCTTGCAATACTCATTGAAGTCTCTAAAAATAGAGACAAATAAAGATCATATGTCAATCCAATCCAACATTGACTGCTTTCACACTTTTGAGTGCCAATAGCTTTGGCACTTCTCAGCAAAAAATGATTTTGCATTTCTAAGCGTGAATTAGTTTCAAATAAATCCATGGTAGTCACACACTCTCTCTATTTCTCTCTTGATCTTTATAGTCTCTCCCATTCTCCTCCTGGTCAGCCAGACGCTTCCTTTTGGGGATCTCCTTTCTCCTTTTCTAGTGTGGAGGGAGTTTTTGAGGTGGTTTCCTCCTCTTTCTCCAAATTGATGCCTCACTTTCTCTATGGATAGTCATGGGATGCATGTAGCCCTAACTCATGCTTCCTAAGACCAATGTGGTTTTGGTGGGAACAAATTTAGTTGGCTCTTATAGGAACGAAAGGGTTTGGTGCTCAAGTGTCCTTTTCTAAGATATATTGAAATGTGTGTGAACCGGTTTGACACATTTGTATGTGAAATCCTTTTCACACCCAACATGACCTGCTGAAAGGGAACCCAAACTATTCACGATCTAGTTTGACACATCTTGGTCTGAAACCCTTTGGTGCCCAGTGTGACCTGATCTGAAACAAAATAAAATATGTATGAATCGGTCGACACATCTATGTGTGAAACCCTTTGGCACCCAACATGACTTGCTGAAAGGGTACTCAAAATGTGTTTGACCTGGTTTGATACATCTGAGTGTGAAACCCTTTGGAGTATAGTGTGGTCTATATAAGGGGATCCAAAATGTGTGTGGTCTGGTTTTTCACATCTGGGTTCAAAACCCATTGACACCAACATGAGATACTTTCTTATAAGAATTCATAAAGGGTCATGCTCATATTTTGTCCAATCTGGGTGAAAACTAATTTATATCAATAACTAGTAAAGTCAAATTGAGGTTTTTTGTATATGTTTCACCTTAATGTAGATAATGTGTAAAAGTTTTCCACTAGGATAAATAACAAATTGAATGAAAATTTAGCATTTTTCTAAGTCTAATGTTGGTATACATGTTTTCTAAACCTTAAGGAAATCAGTTTTCCACTTTGAACTGTCCAAAATATATATGGCGGGCCATGTTTGATTCTTTTAGCATAAGAAGGGGTTTTCACTCATTTTAGTCTGACACAACTCAAATTATGTAAAAAACTCAAATAGCAAGTATTTCATTGGGAAGTGTGAAAAATATGGCAGAGTTTTCTTGCATGGTATGGTTATTTTCTTTTCTTCTTGGCATATACTAGTATTGGTTTGAACTAAGTGACTACCTATGATACAATGGTCTAATTTTCTACTATAAGTATATTTTGAAAATATGAACACAAAATAAATTAATAATCCATTATACATCTACATCGAACTTTGATATGCAAACAGACCCTCACCATTTGGTGCTACTAGGTTTTAATTCATGAGTACAAACAAGCCCTCACCCTTAAGCGTTGACATGGCTTAATGTACATCAACACACACAAATCCACACCCGTTGGTGCAATAATTGGATTCAATTCGGAGGTAAACATACGCTCTCCTTTGAGTATAAACAAGGTTTAATACCTAAATCCTCAAATCTAGGTGGTAGAGGACAATATAATGGAAATTGAAATAAAATACATGGTGTTTTTGTGAATCAATTTCATTGATTTACAATTTTGTTTTCTTTTATTTTACAAATGAAAACATCTAGTTTTATTATGATATCTCACTTGTTTTACTATTAACGTACTTGTGCATTTGCACTGACTATTTATCACGAATTTTCCATTTTAGCCATATAGGTTTCAAAAAAGAGATGATTATGATCTATTTCCTCTCACAAGTACTCTGATGATAAGGACAATTTCACTAAATCATGAACTGTGTTGGTTAGTTTTTATAAACCATTTCATTTTGAGATATTAATTCTTATTTTATATGATAGTGTGTTATTTCCTATGGACCACCTAGGAAAGGACGTTTGGGTCCCTCTACCACTGTCTAGGTAGTGAGATTGGGATTGGGCTAAGAATAGTTCCATGACAGTTGGTATCAGAGAAAACACACTCCCGTATGCATTAAGTAAATAATTCTCAAATCTCTTGATAATAGGAAACCATAAAGGTCCACAATCATGAAACTTGAGGTATTTAGGCTAAAGTTCTATCTAGTAATCACATGCTATCCATCTCACAATGGTGGTTGAGGTTTCCTGCTCTACATGGCTTTATTCAATACAAAACTAGACCTAAAGTTTCTCCTTTGAAACCATATGACTCCTCCATCATCTCATCTTTTCTCTAAGGAACCCTAATACCATCCATATGATTGAAGAAAAGTGAATCCAAGTCTCTTCTATCTCTTCATTGGTATCTTGACTTGATCTTACTCTCCCTATTTTGGATACCACGGGGAACAACCAAGTATGAAGCAAATATGTAAAATATCTTTTGAAGCTTGAAATATGATGCCCTATTGTATTGGGCTCACGCCATTTAACTTTTACCGAAAAACCCAGATTTTGGAATCTTGACTCCATGATAATCTTGATGATGGTAATATTGAATATTTTCATAGGGTTAATTTTCTAAAAATTACCTAGGTCTTTATCATTCATCCACCAAGAATATACTCAACAAAGATGTGAATTATTGAAATCTCAACCTACTATTAGAATTTTTTTATGAGTGAATGACCACATTTGGGGTCTGAAAATGAACTATAACCCTAGAATTTAATGTTTGAATCTAAAATATTTTATATTCAAATCTTTACCCTTTACTCACAATTTTACTTGATCATGACTCGATTTTATTCATGACTTTTAATCTTAACTCTCAACCCCAATCCTCATTAGATAATGATTTGGCAGAAATTTAAACTCCATATAAATCAATGGACTATGTTCTTTGATCTCTAATTTATCAATACAAGTTTATGAGTGACTTTTGATTTCATCATGATTATAAGTATGAAAGAGAATATGATATGAAATATATAGTCCCAATATTGTGAGGATATTTTTGAATTTTGGCGACTAATTCCCTTTAAGCTGGGATGGATGTGAAAAATCAAATTTTTAATATTTTATAATCCAATATATGCTTATAAGATTTTCTCCACCTATAGGCTTTAGTCCCTTAATTGTGAACAACTAAAGGTACTCCAAGAATAATACATATTGTGGACTAAAGCATGAGAGAGAAATATGTGTTGATGTAGTCTATGCATGATCACGAGAAAGTCTTAGACCATTTTATGACTTTGAGAATGTGGAATATCTCAATGATCCAAAAGTTGGTCGTGAGTGTTATCATTATGAATCAGAGCTACAGTAAACATTTGGTAATTTTTGGAAATCTTTTGGATGATGACAAAATTCATGTGCCAATAATGATTGTTTTAGATGATAATTTAGTTGTATGGCTAAACAAATTTATTTTTTATTGAACTTGGTAGGATAATTGGTATGGTGGTATTAAAGCATGAGAAAAAATTTCAGACCAACCGAATCTGGTTTTGTGGTTCAAATAAACTATATAAGAACTCTAGGTGAACTAGATTTAATGGTTCAAGTCATTTACATTATTTTAGTGAAACAATAAAACATTAATATCTCAGGATTCCATTATCCATAGAAGGTGAATTTTTATGTGGAGCCTTTTAGGTACAATTTGGATTTTTGATAAAGTTTGAAGAAATAATCTATGAATTGTTTTCAAGACATATTTTATAAATAGTGTTTGAGATCTTGTTTAATGGATGATGTGATTTTAAATAATATTTATAATGTTCATGAGAAAATATAGTACTATTGAAGCATTGTGTTAGTTTATTTAAATGTGAATTTGGTAGACAAGGATGTATTTTGAAAATCAATTATTACAAATATATTTTGATATTTTTGGTTAATTTTAGTGATAATTATCGACTTTTAACATATAATTTGTTAGAAGAATTATATAGACCTCCAAATCTTTATATTTTATTCTCTTTTACTATCAACACCCAAAGATAGAAATAGAGGCAGAACATAATAAAGAAAACATGGATAACATGTCATATAATTCAAAGTTATGGTTTTAAAATTTATAATATCTCAAAAAAGAAATAATTAAGGTTTATAATGCTTGTTTTAAAGGCAACAAATAAATTTATAAGTAAGTTGGTAATAGACATCATGGACAAATATGGTATAGAGTATTAACTTATAATTGAAACCAATGGAGTTACGTTAGGAAATAAAAATTATATGTTGAGGTGGAAGTAATTTGTTATATGGAAAAGTATTTACATATGTTTTGGTTAGGATTAGTTACATTGTGGAATTGAACATATGCCTTGACCAAAAAGTCGTAGGAAAGGTCAAACCCTTTTATTGTGGGTTTCTTTATATGTGATATGGAATTTTATTGTAATTTGTGTTTTGAACACCACTAATCCACTTATCTCCCCACCTATATATATACACACCCTATTGAGTTCGTCCATGTAGCCAAGCAATAACTTGGATTGCTCCCTCATCCCCCCTCTTATATTTTTCCCCAACATTGTGTCGGTGGAAAACAACTGCAGTGTGATGACCTCGTTTGGTCTCATTTCCCCCCAAAATTACATCCTACAATCATCCACTATACACTTATAGTAGTGCACCTCTTCTCCATATTTTTCACATGTCATCCTCTCTCTCTAACTTTATATCTCTGGATCTTGCATTATTCATAACTCCTACATCCTTTATTGGAAATAGACAAATATACAGTCCATTTCAACTTTTAGTATGAAACAAATGCAATGAAAATACTATTAATGTCTAATTTCAATCCTTGTTCTAGAATGTTACGTGATAATCCTTGATGGTGACTTTCAAATCAAAAGTAGAATCTTTGACTAAACCTTACCTAGTATCATGAGATCCTTTTAAATCAATAACAAATTTGTATTTAATCATGTATCATTATGTTTGTTGGTCTTGACCTCGCTCTCTCACCCTAGCTCCGCTAGGGTTTCTTCCTCCATATGCGGCTGGCTGGGGGGGGGGGGGTTGGCCACCGCAAAGTGGTTCCCTGCTCCCCCTCGGCCTCTTCTCACCCATCATCAGCAGGGTCTCTTCTTCGGGAGGTGTGTGGGTGTGGTGTCTTTGGATGCAGCGGTCTTCTTCCTCCCTGACGTTGAGACCGACTACGATGAGTTTCCTATCCCCTTTCTCTTTTACTGGATTTTTTTTTAGATTGTTCTCTTGTTTTGTCTATCTCGTTGTTAATCAGCACTTCTTTCTCTTCTCGTGGTAGATTTTTCTTTCTCGATCAATTTTGTTGTGGAGTTTGTATGGCAGCAAGTGTGGGAAAAATATCCTTTTGGAACATCGATTTGGTGTAGGTACTCTACCACGTATACATATTCAGGTTGAAGGTATTCCTGATAGAAAGTTGCCTTAGCCAGCAAAGGAGAAGAGGGATCTATACATCATTGTCCTTATCAGATTCTGATATGAGTTTTTGTGGTGGTTTGTATCTATTCTTGATCTTTGTGTGGTCTTTTAGTATGTTTTTCTCCTCATGTAGATGTCGTATGGCTCCTCCATAATGAAATTTGTCTATTAACTTCAAAAAAAATAACAAATTTGTATTTGGAATCCTTATCTCGATCCTTGAGGTATGAAATTGAAACTTGAGGATGACTTAATGTCTTTGGATATGTTAACACATATGACCTAATAACATCATTCATCTACATGTGTACGTATGATATTTGATATCATCTGACATATTGAGGAATCTCAATTACTTCACAATGTTGAATGATCAATCTTGGATGAATATGAATCCCACTCAATAGACCTACCTCCTTTAGTAACTTCTGACCCTTGAAACCCAATGATGATATCTAGACTCTCTATCATTAGATTTGATACTTGTACTCACAAAAATTAACAAAATACTAAATTATTATCTAACTAAAATCTTGTGGTAATAGGCTCTATTAATGATCAACCTTTAAAATCTAATACTTGGGATCTTTTGTGAATCTATATCTAAATTTTTCTCTGGATTTGATCAATTGACCACAATAACTATGATTTAGGTATTAGGTGCATATTATGGATTAGGTGTGTATATTATTCAATTTGATAATGATGGAATATGATGGTGGTCTTATAAAAATTGATAAAATGAAATCTAATTATTGATGAAATACCACATGTAAAGACAATAATGAGGCTTCATAAACCCTCATTTAGTCCTTGTGACCCTACGTATCGATGACCGGAATATCAATGCAAGTATACCCCTTTTATGATAGAATGTGACTCTGATCTATTTTTATCTCCCAAGAATCGTATTCATCTGAACTCTAGTGAAGGTATGATTAATATCCTCATTGACATACACATGGTAGTGTTTTCTTGTATTGTATGAGTTATTTCCTTTTATTCTTATCATATAATAGTTTTTGTTTGAATTAAGTGACTACCTATGATACAATGTTCTGATTTTCCACTATAAGTATATTTTAAAAACCTCAAACATAAAATAAATAAAAAATCCATTATATACCAACTATGAGGCATGAAATGCAAACAAATCCACACAATTTGGTGTATCCAGGGTTTAATGTATGAGTACAAACAATCCCTCACCTTTGGTTGTTGATAGGGACTAATGTACATCAACAAAAATAGATCCACACCTATGGGGTGCAATAAATGGATCTAATGTGGAGGTAAACAAACCCTCAACTTTGGGTGTAGACATGATTTAGTACCTACATCCTCAAACCTAGGTAGTAGAGGATGAAATTAACCATATAAATTCTATAATGGAAAAATGAAATAAAATACATGGTATTTTCTTGAAAAAACATTCTTGATATAAAGTTCTATTCTCTTTTATTTGGAAATGCCAACAAAATTTTTGTTATGAAATTTCACTACTTTTGTGGAAAGAGTACCTATGTGTTTCCATTGACCACATTCCATGAGTTTTCCATATTAGGCATACAAGTTTCAAAAAGAGATGACTATGATATGCTTGCACACTTGAGTACTTTGATGACAACGACAAGGTTCCTTAATCATGAATCACATTGGTTAGTTAGTATAAACCTTTTTATCCTAAGATATTATTTCCTATTTTATATGCCTAAATAAGGGTGATCTAGGTGTTCGTCTAATCCCTTGCCATATTAATCACCCTCCCATTGAGGACTCTCTTCTTGACCTAGGCTCTAGTGTCAAAATCATGACCTACATTGTGTATATTGAGTTAAGATTGGGGAAATTGAAGTAGAATGATTGCATTCACAAATTGGTAGATGGATCTACTAGGATACCCATGGGAAGAGTTAATGACATTATGGTAGTGGTGGAAAAGAATCCACCTATGGTGTTCCCAGTTGAATTTCTTGTCATTGACATGGAGCTAGAAAATAAGATTTCCCATCATCTTGGGAATACCAATCTTATACACAGATGATGTAGAGATCAAGGTGCACATCAGGACTTTGATGGACACCAACTAGAACTGAAATATAGAAATTAATAAGTTAACTACCTTCAAACAACATGATTTTATTGATGAGGACCGTTGTTTTGAGATTGACTATGATGAACCCAAATATGGGAAATCTGAAGAAGAGATTTTGAGAATCTCACACAGTCTGTGGGATGAGGAGTATGTTTTGAAAGAATTCGAGAGGACAACTTGTTTTGAGGAAAGAAACACCTTGTTTGTGATTGGTTGATGATAGAAGGAACACCAAGCCCAAATGAACGCATTCAACCCAACGCTTATGGGAGATAACCCACCATGGGTTGAGTATCCCTTCACTCAAAAACTCATTTTTTATAGTTTCATTTTCACACACATTTGTTTATAATAAATTTTGTTTAGTTTTTAGATCTACGGGTGAATGGAGAGTGGGGAAATATGGTACATCAATTGAAATATGAATTTTTTTGATGAAATATGATTCGGGTCCATTTGTGACAAAATATTAAAGTTTGAAGTGTCTTTTGCTACTATAATATCCACCACATTCCATGGGACTTCAAAACGTCTATGGTGGAATTGAAGGTTGTATCGGGAAATCAACAAAGATTGGAGAACTTGGTGTTGCGATCACCACGTGCATGGTATCTGCCATGACATTGTTTCCACCCAGCCACCACGATTGTGATGAACAAAATGGCCGTGATAGATGTGGCCTCTCCCTTTAAGTGAAATAAAATAATGGGCTTCATCATGACCCCAATCCATTTCCAAAAGACCTGCATGACCATTGTACACACAAAAGACCACTTGCGATGTTGTAGCTCATTCCAAGCTCTGATATTGCTTTCTTCAATTCTAACCAAGTTCCAATCCACCCTGTAAACCTTTCCCCTACCTCCATATTTCATTTCACATCCATTTCCACCCCATATCTCCATCTTCAACAACATTCCTTCCCACATATACAAAAAAATTAAAACCTAGCTCCACATCCAATCTCTCTCCAAAATGAAAGGGTTGGGAAAGCAATTAAAGGAGGGAGACATGACCATACTTTCCTACCCATTCCGCTCTAAAGATACCTCCACCAACATCCTACTACCTTCACATGGCCCTACCCCATCATCCTCCAATTCCATCTTTGGCTCCCATTCTCACATGGAATCATGGATCCAATGTCGTCTTTTATCTTCATCCAACCACCACACTTCAGATGCTACTTAAATTGAAGTGGAATAAGTGAAATTTGATGGCGATGATTCCACAGTTGACTTTGTGGTACTAGAGATCACTACTCATCCATGGAGAGGAAAAGAGGAAGCTAGCCTATCTTCCTTGTGTGCTCTACCACAACCCATGGTGACATACATTTCTACTTCACTAGAAATTCAAAGACCACAACTGCATCCTAAAGCTCAAATGTAGTTGTCTATTGATGATGATGAACATGAGGAATATGAGCAGCCCATGAGGATTATGTCATTAAATTTGTACACCAATTTAGGTTCACATACCTATGAGGAAGAGGAGAAAGGAGACATTGGGGATGAATAACTTTGCAAGAGACAATTAACATCATGACACAATTGGAGGCAGATCGATTGAAATAGCAAGGAGAGGCACCCAAGGGTGTCACATGTGGGAGGGGTCAAAAAAGCAAGATAATTCTAAATCCCTTTCACCCATAGTGCATGGCTAGAAGAGTGGCTAACATGCACTATGCTTTCCCTACTATTATGAAATCATTTGGTATCCACCACTATTTTGAGATTTACATGACAGATTGTGGACTTCTCAAGATGCTCACAACTGGGTAACATACATACATTGAGCTGAAAATCTTTTTTTGGCACTCTAGAGTAGATAAAATATAGAGGGTAGGATTCTATCTTATTTTGTCTACAAAACAAAATACATGTAGTCACTACCTCCCATATGAATAGAATTTTTGCCTCTAGCCCCAAACAGGATGCATGGTTGAATGAAAGATGCATTGAGAAAGACTCCACGATCAACTATGCATCAATGTGGTAAATGTTGACCAGGAATGCTATCATGGAACCTGAATCCTAGTCCCATGAACCAAATGAATACCAAAGACAACTTGTGAAACTGTAAAGCTTAGCACATATGAACAAATAACAAGATAAAGGAACCAACACAGTCTCAACATTCAACAAGTATAAATTCTACAAGGTACATCATATTCATGAGTTCAATTACACATTTCCAAAGTCAAGGTACAAGTCATTCATGTGCACTAAATCTGGATCTTACAAAAATTATACCTAGCATAGCTCACCAAGCCCATCAACCTTCTAGCCATCTCTGAACCTAAAAATAAAATACGAGAAATGAGTCAACACACGAGGTGTTGAGTATGGGACAGAAAGATTCATATATATGTATAATCTTTACATAATTTGAAAAGATTTAAAGACTAAACAAACAAGAATAAACATGTTAACTGTTTAAAAAATATATGAAACCATATTTTATTTCATTTCACTCCATTATACCAACAATATCAAGCATGTTTAAGGCCTTTGACCATCTTCCCGTGAGAAGGGTCCATGAGGGTGCTCAAGATTTGCCAACCCTTCTATACGAGAGGGACCTCAAAGCCATAGCCAAGAGCTAACCCTTTATCAACAATATTATAATGGAGTTATGTATATATATATATATGTGTGTGTGTGTGTGTGTGTGTGTTCAAGTTATAAAACTGAGGAGGCAAACATCGAGTAAGACATAGCAATACTACATGGCAATATTTGAGCAAGTAAACAAACAAGCATACAATACATGTCTTTTCAAGAAAGAAAGTGATATGCATATAACTAGATAAGGCCCATACCTGATTCAGAGATTCTTAACTAACATGTCTATTACCATCTAGATCATAAGACAACATGATTAACAACAAGATTACATATATGCATTAGATTCTCATCATTAACCCTAATTAGATGCATTTAAGGATTTGGTCAAGATAGGTTCCAAGTTTATTATTAGTTCATTAGATGATCTTGTACTAATCTAGAGGTCGTCATGGTGGTGTGGTTTGAGTTTCATGCCATTCTGAAGTTGCAAGCACTTTATATGATCATATCAAGGTTTAAGGCATCTACATACATTCTAAGGTTAAAAGACTCACAATAGGGCAAGAAGGGCCATAGATCATAAATTCATGGTAACCTAGCATAAAAAAGGGACTACATCTGCAAGATAAGGACATAAGAAACATAGTCAAAGTAGGTCGGATGTTCTTTAGGGTCCGGGCATCAAACAACCAACCCAAGGTGCCAACATTCTTACATACATGCATTTAGGACCTCATAGAACAAACATATAGACAAAGGGTTTGGGGATGGAGTTAGTGTCATAGTGAAGCATAAGTTACTAATTTCAAGGTTAGGGTGAGACTATGTGTCATTTCAAAACAAGATTATAAATGTAGGCACAACTCTATTATTAATGTCTCAAATGAGCCACATATGGGCAACTGGAGTTAATAAGGGGCAATAGGGGTGATTAGGGATCCCATGTAGTTCAAAGGTACACAACATTAACTAATTTGATAAGAAATAGATGTACAAGTGTACAAAAGATTTAAGATTTATCATAAGGATGCATTTTATTGGTCAACCTAGTCAAAGATCACATCTTTAGCAATAAAGGAGAACTATAAGAGAAAATAGGTTCTTAAAATGTACCCATGTTGTAGATCTTTTTTAGAGGATCAATTTGTTATATAGTTTGACTATATTTGGCCTTAGGATCAAAGAGATATTAAATTTTGAAGATAAAAATCAAGAACTATAGTCAAGAGGGGCTACGAGTTACCAATATTATATGAGGGATCTTAGCCCTAGATGGGCAATTCAGTGGCTCACGGTGCGCCCGCTTCCAGTCACTCACCACTATGTCCTGGCTGGTTTGGTTGACCTGTGCTGCTGGCCACTGCTTCGGGTCACCCCCTTAGCTAGCCCCTCCTAGCCACGAACCGCTAGGAGGAACCACCCATCGCTGCCGAGGTTCCCGAGACCCTGCCTACCACTGGCCAGACTCCCACTGTACACGACCTCTGTTTCCCATCCACGGGAACAAAGTACGAATCGGGGAAGCTTCTCCACATCTCCCTGGTGATCGAGCATGCTCCAGCTGACTGAGATGAGTTCAGTCGATGATGTTAGGGGCCTAGTCGGGGGCGTCCATGCACCTGATGCAAATCGCCATGGCCGCCTAACCTCTCAAGGGGACAAGGAGGGGCTGGTCGAGCGAGTAGTCTGCTGGGTGTGCCCACATGTATCTGAGGCAGGAAGGAAGAGAAGGAGTGAGAAATCTAGGGGTGGTTATGTTTAGAACTCGAGGGATATAAAAGGACCCTATGTTTGGGGTTTAGATGAGGGGAGTGTAGAGGGCTAACAGCCACCTCCATTACTCAGTTTGGAAGGGAAGAAGGAGGGTAGTAACTTCCCTTCACTACTTTCCCGATTGGGAGAGGGGAAGAAGCTAGCGGTTGGGCCATGATGTCAATACTTTGGTCCCATTAAGGTCGTCCCAAGTTAGAGGAAAAGGCAAAAAGGCTAAAGAACAAAAAGCAATTAAAACATAATTAAGGAAGCAAAGTTCATGCAGACATATCTTTGTCTATGATTGTCCGGTTGAGGTAATTTTTATATATTGTTGGTCTCAGAATTGAAAGCTTTTCATCATGAAAAATAATAGGGAGCAATAATATCACATTAAAAAAGGGTTCAATATCACTTGAAAAAAGGGTGATAGGTTAAGAGCTTAAAAGTTAGGTCCATGAGCAAAATATGTCACAAAAGTGAAAATCAAGCATATAGTGATCAAAATGGGTCATGAATAAGACAAGTCATGAAATTGAACTCATATTGAGTGATGTGAGTCACTAATAGAGAGAGAAATGGTATAATAAAGGAGAGAGAAAATTTGAGGTTGTCACAAATGCTAACTTCATACCAGGGAAGTCAAAACTAGTGGAATTGATAATCCCTTTGTGAGGTATGCACAAATTTTCTTGCAAACGCAATTTTTGCTCGGTACGACAACAAAGGGAGCTTCTCACAAAAACAACTTTTTGTACTAGGCTAGATATAATGGTTAAGAGTGTCAACCTAGGGTTTGTGTGGTTGATCATATGATGGGAACTCCGTCCAAGAGTAAGAATCCTTTTTTTGTGGGAGGGATTGTGATCTCAGTAGATCTAGCCCTAGGATGTGACATGATAGGACTCACCAAGTCATATTGGGGTAAAATATGTAGATAATACCTTGTATGATCCCAAATTATTATCATTTTCAATAAGAACATGCATTATGCCATCAATTCTAATTACCTTAGAATAACTCTTGAGCTATCCTATAATGCCATGCCACTCATTAAAGACACTTGCCCCACTATTAAATCACTTAATATTATGAAAAAATGGGAGTAGGAGCACCCTAGAGAGAATTCCAAAACTCCCACTATCAACCTACCTAAAGGGGAAGGGGAAACCAATGTGAAGGATCAATAGTGAGAACAGAAGTAGAGAGAGATACGCCAAGTGAGAAGGAAAGAGATTCCCACATTTTCACAACACCAACCTAGAGTGAATGCCCATGACATGTCCACCATACAGTTCCTACTAGAGGGCATCTAGAAGACATAGGAGGACATGTGGTTAGATCAACAACAAATAAATCATCTAATCAACCACTTATACCATTATCAACATGTCCAGGTGCATAGGAACCCTCAATGGGGTAAGGATTACTAGGGAGCCCTATCTAGATATCTAGTTGCATGCCTGACTCCACATGAAAACTATTAAGGACACTACTACCAGTAACCTCCATGACATGGAGGACCATTGGAGCTGCCACAGTAGTAGTGACTTCAACCCTATCATTCCTAGATTCCAGTGTCATTTTGTGGACAACATGTTCAAAAGTTTGGGGTGGTATGGTGGCATACACCCCATTTTGATACATGTTTCACCTTTCTCACCATGCCTTGTGATATTTGTTTGATACATTTTCATCTATGTTAAGATTTTAATTCCTTTTTTTTATGCATGCATATAGTTTATTTTCTTGCATTTTTTGAAGTTTTCCAAAAAACAAATCACTTTTCTCTCATTCCATGAATTGTATGTAGATTTTTTGTAATTACTATTCTGTTTTAGATAGGATTTTATTACTTGTAACTAACTACCTTTTAAAGTAGCTTTAAATGTGATAATAGGCACCAATTTGGATGATTCTTACCACACTTGATCATTTTACCCAAAAGTGCGATCTAGCTTAATCTTTGTCATGATAAACTGAATTGAATTGTGTGACCTTTGATGGATGCAAGTCACCCTATTTCACAAGTTATTTTTTTGATATAATTGCATGATTTATTTCATACATGTTCATCATCTCTCTCTCTAAATGAATTGAATGGTAAGAAGCAATCAGAGCAAGCACAAGATGCATAAGGCTTGCCATGATTTGTGAAAATTAACACGGTTGATGTGATTGCTAATTTCATTATGATTTATCCATGGTTGTGAAGTTTGTGGTAATATTATGTGTGCATGACCCATTTTATTATAATCCATCTCTAATGACCCCTCTTTGACTCACTACTTCTTCTATCACCTCTCATATCTTTTCCCCATGAAAAGATTCCAAAGAGAAAATAAAAGGCCTTGACCACTTTCCAAAATGGAAGTGACCATATCTTCACCTCTCCTCTTCTTCCAATGACCATATGCCCTCCTTGCATATGGGGCAAAGGAAAAAAAATAACAAAATAATTAAGAGATGGCTCTATGTCATATGGGGCAAAGGAAAAGAAAGAAAAAAATAATTAAGGGATGGCTCTATGTCATAACCTCTCAAGAAAATAAAAAAGAAAAAAAATAAAGAAAAAGGTGTGTGCACCTATGTAATATCACTCCAGTCCTATCCATGACCCTTTGTTCTCTTTTTATTCTTATTTGGGTTAGGAAAACTCAACCCTAGCCTACCTACCCAACACAAACCAAGTGGGTCACTAAGTATGGATTGAACTTAGACGATAACGTATGCATAGGAAAGCCATTTACCTAACATGCTTGAGCTAAATCTTAAAAAATGATATAGTTTACCCAGATCCCCATTGAGTTCCATTCTACTTGCACGAATTGTGCTTTCATATATTAAATATCTAGGTGATTTGTGATTTGTTTGTAATCAATGCATGAAGGTAGAGAGGAGAGTGTAACAACCCCACCCCTCGGAAACCCCCAATTAAGGGAGACCAAGAGGCTACAGTCGTTATCCCAAAACATGATCATATGGTTTTGCAAATAATCAAAATTAATTAGTAAATTCTACCACAACTAAGCTTAAAATAGGATAAATATTTTTTTCAAAATATAGGATTTGAGGCAATTTACCCAGATAAGAAACTATCTATCTATAGGTAGACCACAACCTAGGGCTATGTAGTCATATGGTCCTACCCAAGGGTAGACCAACACATCGACTCATGATAACCTGATGATCCTACCATAAGGGTAGATCATGTACTAGGTCATCCAACTCATCATCATCATCAAAGATATAGAGGAGGTCTAGGATCAGAGCTAGTCATGAACATATATTTATGGTGATAGTCAGAGTCACTTTACAGTTGCATGAAATAAAAGTCAACCAAGCAGTTATTTCTAAGCAACCGATAAAACCTCAAAAATTGTTGTGAAACTAGTGTGATTATCATAAGAGTAACCACATGCTTGATTATGAGTCAAAAGAAGCAAGATATCCAAATCCAACTAGATGTCCAATCAAGCAAGGTAAGCAGCCAAATCAAGTGACCCTTGATCCTGGAAACATGTATAACACCTAGTTGTTACCATCACATCTCAAACAATTCTTTATTTACTTGGGACACCTTTATAAGGTTTCTAAGTCTCATTAGGGATTCTTATATCACTTTCTCAAACTTTGTCCTTTTTAGGTCAACAAAACCCTAAACCAACCACATATATACAAAACCCTAATTACTCAATTTGTTCATATTAAAACCTCTTTATTATCAATTTTGCTTAGGATCAACCTAACTTCATCTCATACATAGGAACTCAAAATATAACTCATTAAAAGTCATTAACACCTAAATTAGGGTTTCTAAGCCCATTAATGCACTTTATTCATATGAAACCCTAAATTAGACAATTAAGTACATGGATCATCCTTTTGGATTCAAAACGTCTTCTTTTATTAACAAAAGGTTAATATTCACATAAAACATCCATAGTACATTAGTCAATCTTATTAACATCAAAATTAGGGTTTCTTATTCATAACAACATTAAAGGTGACAACTTTATACACTTTTCAGATTTCAATTAGATCTAGGCTTTAAAACTATTTTTATTGCATTCCTTGCATTATTCTGATAAATTTTCATATATAACATTATTCCATATGAGTTAGCAATCATTAGTTATGAATTTCACAAGATAATTATCTTTGCGCCAATAATGGAGCACCACGTCAGCTAATCGAGCTCTTTTTCTTTTCCACATGACGCACGAGCAACCAAAGCATGTAAAGACACTCTTTCCCTTCTATGCCTTCACTGGAGTCGGTGGTAGTGGGGTCCTTTCCTCCTAACTCATCTTCAAGCTTTCGCTCGCCTCTTGTTCGTGAGCTATGCCCTGCCGCCGGTCAACAAGAGGGTTGACACTGCGTTCTAGGGCAATTGAGATCTGGGTCAAGGAGCCAGAATCACCGCCTGGTCCTTCCAAACACAGTGGTGGTGTCAATTCTTGATGAGGACAATAAGTATAAGGAAGCATACGAGAAAGTCCTCTGGAGGAAAACTAAGAAGAAGAAGAGGGAGAACAGGTCTGGTGATTGCAATTGAAGACTGGGATTGACACCATCAGTTTGGCGGAACTTGTCACACTATTGGGTGCTTGCAGATGGTCCTCTAACGTCCTATTTATACTTCCCAAGTTGGACGATTTGCTCATGGGGGAGGGATTTGGGCGAAGCTTCTAGGATTCCTAAAATCCTATCAAACCTAGGATGGTTTGGCCCAAAATCCTCTCCCGATCCTATTAGGAGAGTTTCCAAAACTTCTCATGAATAGAGTGTGAGAGCATCAAGAAAGAAGATTCCTCCATCTTCCTAGTCCACCTAGAACTAGATGCTGACCAGGGATCATTGGACCTAGGATCTAACGGTGCAGGTTATTCACGTGAATAAAAAAAGAACAGATTTCCCAATCCTTTAAATCATGACACAAAATGTGAATCCCTCCACTTTAGGGAATCTTATAAAAATCATAACTCTCAAACCACTTATCTAATTGATCCCAAATTTAAACAAAAGTCCATATTGACTTAAACTACTTGTGTAACAAGTGTGAGACTCAAATTTGAAAGTATGAGAGACTTTTCTTCATATGCAAGTTATCTCTCAACAAAGCATATTTTATACACATTTTCTCTCTTTTACTCTTTTATTCTCTTTATTTGGATTCCTTTTACTATTAGAAACCTTTTGGATTCGAAATATACTTCATGTTGATCAATCATACATCTTTTCACATATTTCCCATATTTTCATAATTATCTCAATTTCTTTTCCTATTTATTCATTATTTGATTTCTTTCAACTTTCTTTCTATTTTTATCATCTTGGACTCACTAAATCGATAGGGTCTATGAAATCATGTATTTAAAGGAAATATTATCAAATAAATCCATTCATTGCACATAAATCATATAATTTCAAAATCATACATTTTATTAGAGAAATTACATCTTAAATCAAATAAACCCTAAAATTGGGGTTGTAACATCCTTCCCCTCTTATAGTAATTTTTCCTCAAAGTTCCACCAAACATGCAAACAATTTAGGATAAGACTTTTCCATGTCCATTGTCAGCTCCCATGTGGATTCATTCTCTCCATGGTGCTTCCAAAGAACGCTTATCATCTTCTATTCTTTACTCCTAATCTCTCTCTCACCTTTGTCTCTCATAACCTCATAGGTGACTCAGGGTAAGTTATCCTCCCTTGGAGTTTAATAGGTTCAATTCTCAGCACATGGCTTGGGAATCACATAGTGCTCTAGACTGAACACATGGAACACATCATACATCATGTTATCCTGAGGGGTAAGGCTAAACATAAGCAACTCTACCAATACATCTCAAATGGACCCATGTATCGGGGACTCAACTTTCTCACCTATAGAACAGAGGGGTTGGATTTTCAAAATGTAGGCTCGCCCATAGTGAACTGCATGTCAGTGTGCTTTGCATCAGCATGCGACTCTTGTCGACCCTGGGCTTTCTCAGCCATTGCTCGATCGAAGAGACTTCATCTACATACATTGTGGTTTCTCTGACCTTCACAAGGTCCTCTCATTGACATCATCCTAGTTAATCTGTAACCAACACAACCTCCCTTAGAGATATTCATACATCCTAATACTAGTTTTGGTGGTTATCATAATAAGAAAACTCTTCTAGGGGTAGGGACTGCTCCCATGAATCACCCTGAATGAACACATATGCTCTCATCAGAGCTTCTAAAGTCTGGATCATACTCGCTTGACTGTCCATCATTCAGGGGGTGATATGTTGCACTAAAATTCAATCTAGTATCGAGTTCTTCATGTACCTACTTCTACAACATGGAAGTGAACTTAAAGCCATACTTCAGAATATTTGAACTCGGGTCACTGTGTAGTTGAACTATCTCTCTCATAATTATATATCATTCAACCAGATCTATTACACTAGCAGTGCTCTCTTAGGCAAGGGAATGTTTCAGCTTGGTAAGGCGATCTACCATAACCCATGTTGCATCATGACCTCTCCTGATCCAGGGGAGACCCATCAGAATGTCCATGGTGATATGCTCCCCATTCCCTCTTGGGGACTTCTCATTATCTATAGCAATCCACTAAGTTACTGGTTTTCAGCCTTCACCCTCTGGCATGTATGGCAACTGGCCACATGCAACTCCATACCCTTCTTCATTCCAGGTATTCAAGGTACCACTACAAACTTTAACCATCTGGGTAGTACCACAGTGTATGGTGTTCTTAAAATCATGAGCTTCTTATGTGACATGATTCTTTAAGGGTGACTCCTCGTAAACCCTAAAACACACTAGAAGTGGGTTTCACTACCTTCTTTTCTTGAGAAGTGTATCTGAGGTTCTTAGAACAATCCTTTCATTTTCATCAAGATCTAGGTTGGCTAACTGAGCTACCACCAACTTGCCAATGGGTCTAGTTGTATATGGGTGTTAGACACATAGTTCTAGTCCTCTAATGGTTGCAGAGTCCACCCAACAGCCTCTTTTAGTTCTCTATAATGATTACACAAGACAACTGTACACCTGAGTTGTGTCTCAGCTAAGAGTATCTATTACCACATTAATTCCTTATGTGCTAGGTGATGGTGAAAACATAAACCTTCATATACAGCACTTGTCATCCTTGTCTTGGGTTTAGGTCTATCTGATTCAAGAAAACTTTGAGCTCTTGCTTCCATCATCTTGGTTACCAAACCCAAACTTTAACTCGTAAAATTTACATCGCTCTTGATGAGTACATCCTCACATGATGATTACCTTAGTTCATCTATGCTTGCATACCATCTATCCAATATACTTCTAAAAGGGATGTGGTACTTCCTCTTTCCTCAAACATCATAGAAATGTTTCAACACATATCACATTTATCCTTCATATATGGCATGCATTTTTCCCTATCTCTCACAATGAGAGAAATAAGCATTTGGTTGTAGTCCAAATAAAGAGTTCATCCCATTCCAAGAGTAGAGATGGTACATCAAACATCATCATTACACTTTCCAGTCTAAGTTGAAACATACTTCTCATGATTCCACACCATGAACATCTCAAGACTATGTTTACATCCATGGAAAGGATGTTCCCAAACACATTTGGGTATCATCATCACTATTATGCTCAATCCTTAGTCATTCCCTCAAGGTCTCTAGGGTGCTGGTGCTTTTGGATTGATCTTTCCCTTATGCATCTAGGGAGTGCCTCTCACATTTACCCCTTGGGCCCCATGAACTCATGAAGGTGGCCAACCTCCTAACCCATGGTCCTTGGGCAAATGTAGTTGTTACCTCCCAACCCTATGGCCTTGTGCATTCAGGGAATAGACAACTCCTACTCCCATCGATCTTATCCCTCTTTAACTTTGGTATTGACTTAGGATTTCATCATAGCTCGTGGCCCCTTTGTTGATACTCAAGAACATCCCATCCTTGATTTCTCACCCAAAATTCTATCATCTCTTTGGGCACTCATGGTTAACCTTGCATCCCTTCATAGGAATCATGGTGACCTACCTATCTCAGTTTGGCCCCATATATTATGCCTCTATGGCAACATACCCCCATGATCCTTAGAGATGGTCACACATGGGTCTATAGATTCATATTCATACTATGTGTTCTTATGCTCACCTCATCAAGCCCTTATAAATGACCTCGTAAGGTTTACCTCAAACCTAAACAAGATTTGGTGCTCGCTCCAACATGGAAGGGTCCCTTACCAAGATGGGAGAAAACTATCACGTGATAGTAACAAAGGTCACAAAATGTTCTTACCACCAAGGTTTAAAACATCAAGTATATGCTTAGCCTTACATGATATGTATGCTCGTGGCTAGCAAAAAGACAACCTATTAAACCATTCTAAGTTTCTTTGGTATTTCATACTTGTTCCTTTCTCCTCAAAGTTGGACCAATATCATACATGCATATGTCGCCCACAAACATCTATCTCAGCTCAAACGGGGTTTCCTTCCCATACAGGGGAAGGGGTGCCAAGATTAATTCCTATGAATTCAATCGGCCTCATTAGCATCATGTACACCAGGTACAACTACTTCCCCTCTTTGGTCCAGGAACCCCAGGTTCACCTCTTATGCAGTAGTTGTCTAACTGCATGCTCAGCTGTTCAACCAAGAATCGAACCTATACTAGATAGGGCATATACATCCTAACACTCTTCCACGTGAACAACCTTTAGAGTCCTACACCAGGATAACCAACTGGGTGTGAGGCCTCACAACTTTCTATCATACCATACCTCTTTAGGGTCTTTGGAACTCTCTCTCCTACACCTAAAAGGTAGGCACTTATATCATCTGTATACATGTACTAGGAACCTCTTTATCTTTTCTATGGTTTGGTTCCTCTAAAGGCACCCGAGGTACAACAAGACTCTAAGGATCGTACATGATGAAACCACATACATCTACTTAGGGTCGTCAATTCTAGGCCACATCATACCAAACCTTCTCATGGTTCCTCATATCCTGGAGTCTAGGCCTCCAACCTTCTTTATCTGGGTCTCACTCTTTGAGAGCTAACCCTATAACTGGTCCCACCACATGGAGGTTCTCTCTCATAAGATGGGTTAATATTTTAAGGATACACATCTATTCCTACCTGGGTGAAATGTACTACCAAAACTTATGTCCGGACAAGATCATCCAAATCTCTACATGTTAATCTCATAAACTAAAAATCATAACCCTTCTGGCTCAAGTCTAAAACTTGCTTCCCGCCTTGTTGCCACACACTTCTACATAGGTGCATGCCTCTTTTCTTATCATGTATGCCCGTTAGGGTTCCTATATTGTCTCCTCTAACCTTTCCAATGAGGGAGCAATCCCTCACCCTCAATAGGCATGACCCACCCAAGGTCGGGTCACCACAAGGCACCAAGGGTCAAACAACCACACATAGTCTATGTTTCTCATGCATATCCAAAGATTTTACGTAAAACATGCATGTCAAACCCTGGTAAATTTATGCATGTTCAACTATGATATCCAACTTATCATGTCTTCTCTTTCTCTATCCACTGCTTAAGGTTTTGGGTTGAGCATCATCCTCAGAGGATGTGTCAGGTCTCTTCCTCTTCCTGGAGACTTCATCCTCCAAGACTATCACTCTCCTCCTCATCCTATGAGATGGTCTAACCTCAACGTTCTCCTGAGGGGTAACCAAGGTCACAGCAACACGGGCCACAAAACCTAAGCATGTAACTAAACTCCTTCTTAGTTTCTAATTATCAAAACTCATGTCCATGACATCTTTCTTACATGCTTTTTATTATTTGGTGGAGGATTCATTAATCCTTATCATTCTTATTCCCCAAAACTCAAGAGGGTTGTGGAGAGAGAGAAACCCTAATCTCTTATAGTTATTCAATAAATGGTGCAAAGAAGGGACGAAGACATATGAGAGAAGACCTAGAGGTATCTTATTTCGAGTCAAATCCTCCAATTTCAGCCAGGCAGTCACATAGAATCTGAGAGTCCTCGTAGACTGACTAGTAGGGTAGAGGAAAATTTTGCCAGCCCCTGTCTTGTGATCCTTTTCTAGACACCTCCATCATTGGAAAATCCTCTAATAACTCCCTTGGATTCTAAAGAGTTTGTAAAATTTAATAATTATTAGAGATTAAATGGAAAATCATGCTCTCATACCAATTGTAACAACCCCACCCCTCAGTAACCCCCAATTAAGGGGGACCAAGAGGCTAGAGACGTTATCTAAAAATAGGATCATATGGTTTTGCAAATAATAATAAAATAATTAATAAATTCTACCACAACTAAGCTTAAAACAAGATAAAATTTTTCTTTTCACATACCTTGCAAAATATAGGATTTGAGGGACTTTACTCAAATAAGAAACTATCTATCTACAATCCTCCAATTCTTTATTAAGCTTTATTCAAACAATGTCACATTTAAGGAATATCCACTTTTTGATAAACCTAAAATGTCGACAAACAAAATGACGGTCAGTATAATGAATTATATTGGTATGTGGGGGAACCAAAGTTGTGCATCTATTTGTAACAACATAATTTAACCAAATTATTGCTTAATAGATCAAACTTTACGTATTAAGCATAACTACTCAATCCCTACATATCCTTGCCTCTATGTTGTCCATGTAGTGGACATGGATACTACCTCTCTCATATGGTAGATCTCAAATAGCCCCTTTCATCCTACCTTACAGGTAGACCATGACCTAGGGCTATGTAGTGGTATGGTCCTACCCAAGGGTAGACCAACACATCGACTCATGATAGTCTGATGATCCTACCCTAAGGGTAGACCATGTAGTAGGCCATCCATCTCATCATCATCAAGGCTATAGAGGAGGACTAGGATCTGAGCTAGTCATGCACATATATTTATTGTGATAGTCATAGTCACTTTATAGTTGCATGAAATAAAAGTCAACCAAGCAGTTATTTCTAAGAAACTGATAAAACCTAAAAAATCACCATGAAACTAGAGTGATTAATCATAAGTGTAACCACATACCTAATTCTGAGTCAAAAGAAGCAAGATATCCAAATCCAACTAGATGTCCAATCAAGCAAGGTAAGCAACCAAATCAAGCAACCCTTGATCCTGAAAACATGTATAACACATAGTTGTTACCGTCACATCCCAAACAATTATTGACTTGGGACACCTTTCTAAGGTTTCTAAGTCTCATTAGGATTCATTAGGGCTTCTTAGATCACTTTCTCAAACTTTATCCTTTTTAGGTCAACAAAACCCTAAAACAACAACATATATACAAAACCCTAATTACTCAACTTATTCATATTAAAACCTCTTTATTATCAATTTGTATTAGGATCAACCTAACTTCATATCATACATAGGATCTTGAAATATAACTCTTTAAATTCCTAACTCCTAAATTAGGGTTTCTAAGACCATTAATGCACTTTATTCATATGAAACTCGAAATTAGCCAATTAAGTACATGCTTCATCCTTTTGGATTCAAAACGTCCTCTTTTATTAAAAAAAGATTAATATTCACATAAAACATCCATAGTACTTTACTCAATCTTATTAACTTCAAAATTATGGTTTCTTATTCATAATAGCATTAAAGGTGACAACTTTATACACTTTTCAGATTTCAAGAAGATCTATGCTTTAATATATTTTTATTGAATTCCTTGCATTTTTCTAATCAATTTTTATATATAACATTATTCCATCCGAGTTACCAATCATTAGTTATGAATTTTGCAAGATAGTTACCTTTTGGCCAATAATGGAGAGCCACGTCAGCTAATCGAGCTCTTTTTCTTTACCACGCGACACACAAGCAACCAAAACATGGAAAGACACTCCTACCCTTATGTGCCTTCACTGGAGTCAGGGGTAGAGAGGTCTTTTCCTCCTAACTCATCTTCAAGATTCCACTCACCTCCTGTTCGCGAGCCATACCCTAACGCAGGTCAACAGTAGGGTTGACTCCGCGTTCTAGGGCATTGGAGATATGGGCCAAGGAGCCGACACAACCACTTGGTTCTTTCAAACACAACGGCAGTGTCAATTCTTGATTAGGACAACTAGTATAAGGAAGTTTATGAGAAAGTCCTTCGGCAGAAAACTAAGAAGAATAAGAGGAAGAACGGGTCTCGTGGTTGCAATTGAAGATTGGGATTGACACCATCAGTTCGATGGAACTTGTCGTACTATTGGGTGATTGAAGATGGTCCTCTAACCTCCTATTTATACTTTCCTCAGTTGGTCGGTTTGCTCATGGAGGAGGGATTTGGGCAAAGCTTCTAGGATTCCCAAAATCCTATCAAACCTAGGATGGTTTGGTCTGAAATCCTCTCTCGATCTTGTTGGGAGAATTTCCAAAACCTCTCATGAATCAGAGTGTGAGAGAATCAGGAAAGAAGATTCCTCCATCTTCCCAGTCCACCTAGAATTGTATGATGACTGGGCATCATTGGATCTAGGATCCAATGGCATAGGTTATTCATGCAAATAAAAAAAGAATAGATTTCCTAATCCTTTAAAGAGTGACACATAATGTGAATTCCTCCACTTTAGGGAATCTTGTAAAAATCATAACTCTCAAACCACTTATCTAATTGATCCCACATTTTAAAGTAAAGTCTATATTGATTTAAACTACTTGTGTACCAAGTTTGGGACTCAAACTCAAAAGTATGAGAGACTTTTATTTATATGCAAGTTATCTATCAATAAGGCATATTTTATATATATTTTCTCTCTCTTGCTTTTTATTATCTTTATTTGGATTCATTTTTCCATTAGAAACCTTGTGGATTCAGAATCTACTCCATGATGATCAATCATACATCTTCTCACATATTTCCCATATTTTCATTATTATCTCAATTTCTTTTCCTATTTATGCATTATTTGATTTCTTTCAACTTTCCTTCTCTCTTTATCATCTTGGACTCACTAACTGAATAGGGTCTACGAAATTATATATTTAAAGGAAATATTATCAAATAAATCCATAGATTGCACATAAATCATACATTTTATTGGATAAATTGCATCTAAAACCATATAAGAAGAAAGGGATGGAATGCATGTATATAACTAGGGGTGAAGTATATCTAATCCTATAATCATGTTTGAATTGTGTGAGTACTATCATCATTTCTACTTGATTTAACTAAAGAGAGATTGAGTTGGAGCATACTTTAGGTATGGTTTAAGTTTGGGGTGGTTATGCAGCCCTCATTTAGGGATTCATCTTGTGATATTTGGCTCATTAATCATATGTAGACATGATAGAATGCATGTTATTTACCTTAACAAACATATCATAGACATGCACTTGTAAAGGCTCTTTGCATGTTTTTCAGGTACATGAACTACACATTCGATGGAAGGGAGAGAGAGGAAGAATCTATGATTTTCTACACCCTTGGATGAGACTTAGATCATCTTCCAACCAACCTGACCTAGCTAAGAGTCAACACAAAGCAAGGATCACTATGAAGAAGGACATTGGAGCTGAAGTGTACAACAAAAACCACATAACAACCGGTGTTACATGGCCATGATAGGCGTACACAGTTCAAAATGATTAAGAATTTTAAGAACTAAAGAATATACAACAAGTCATCCACCATTGCCATGGCAAATAAAATGGTCGCGGTGTGCAAGACCCATCACATCTGTTCCACCCACCACGAACATGATGAGAATTCCTCAAGATGAATACAATGGAAGAAACAACCTTGTCCTCATCCCTAAGAAACTACCTTTCCACCTTTCACATTTTTTTTATCTCTCATACACCATTTTTGTGGTGTCCACGTGGTCGTGCCACTCAACCCCGATCACCAAATTCCCTTTATCAATTTATTCATCTCACCTCACCCATTCCTCTCTACCACAACCATCGTCCACCCTATCAACCATATACGTGGTGGCCAACTGTCCTGGTTCATTTTCTACACTAATATATTATTCTACCCATACTTAACCTTATGCTTCCCAAGCTGTACATAAATAGTAGTTGTGGATGCAAGCTAGAGTTTATCTACCTTATCATTCATATCCACCCTCAAGAGCATTTAATGCACCTCTTCTCTACCTTCACCCCCATTTCCACACTCTTCTACCTCAAAACCCTATCTTTCTAGGGTTTAGACCACTCCTATCCATCATTCCATTTTTTGCAACCACCAAGGAGGGAGGAGGACATAAATATATTGCTATAGGTGAAGAAGAAAGAGTCTTCATCAAGTATACATGGAATTCTACTCTTCTGCTTTCTCTTCTTTCCCCCTTTTACAGTATTATGAGTTGTTAAGCCCCTTAATTGGGTTTTTGGGGTTTCAATTGTGACTTTGATACTATGAATAATATGTCAAATTAGTAATTTCGTTTTTCCTAGACTAATAAAATGGTTGGGTCGGGTTGCATCTTGTTCGAGTCATTGTGGGTCCGGGTCTCATGGGTGCGGGTTAAAAAAGACCCCCTTTTAAATGGTTCGTACAAAACTTTACCCAAACCCAACCTGAAGGGTGACTAGCTGACCCGTAGGTACCCATATAACTTGTAATACATCTCAAAGTTGTTGTCAAAAATGTAAAAATATATTTTAGTGTACACATCCTTTTATGTGTAACTATAAGATTTAGGTTATTACATTTCATGTCAATCATGATATAAAATAGAATTTTTATTATAAATTAGTGTGTATAACACCAAAAAAATACTCAATTGTTGTGTTTTAAGGTCAACTAAAAAAAGTAGAATAATTAATTGATAAATGTAGATGTCCAACATAAAAGAACCATATAATACAAAGAGAAGAAAAAATTAGGATGTTGTTTTCATTTTTATTAGAGCAATATAGAAATGGTTATTATTACAAATAAATAGATGTCGCAACGCGAACACGAAGAAGAAATTTCATAAATATATATGCATGTAAGTTCAAGTATGTCAAATATGACATGTAAGTACAAAATACTACACATTCAAATACTCATTAAGTGTATAATCATATCCTCAAATTCTCAAAAATAGTAAATTAAAGAATTTAATGTTAAATTTCTATTCTATTTAAGTGGGTCACATACGGGTGTCTGTGAGTCACCCCATGAGACTCTTTTAAGAAATGGGTTGGGCCAAGTTTGAGATGTATTTAATTGGGTGGTGATAACCCCTTCCAAACCTATATAAATGGGTCGACACGCGGGTGTGTACGGGTCATTGACCCATTTTGATAGGTCTACATTAGCCAATGATTACATTCTACTTCTATCTCATTTTCCATGGATTACTTTTTTCTTTGTATTCAAAAACACCAATAGTATAGATACCACATATAGCATTGGTTAAAATACACCTATAACGTAGGTTGCGTACCGACATCAAAGTGGGTGACACTACAACAAAGGACCACCTATGTTGGTTTTTAGGGTAAGCAAACATTGTGACATAAATCTAGTTTTGCTTGCTATGAAAATAGAAACTAATAAAAAAGTGCAATATCAGAGTCATGTTATTGTTCAGTGTCGTTGGTTTTGTACAAAGGAACCAACACTAAAGATCTACTCATAGTCGTTGACTTTTGTATAACAGCCATTGTCTCATAGACCTACTGTGTTGTCATTTTGTGTTAAAAGAAACAACAATGTAGAGTGATACACATCATGGAGGCTTGGTAGCATGGCTATGCTCGACAACATGACCATGTTGTAGGATGGGTAGCACAAACTTTTTGGGTGGCACAATCATTTTAGGATAGTTGTGTTGTTAGTTTTTTTGCAAAACTGATGAGGCCAAACATTGGTTTTCTTATAACAACTGATGCCACAAGTATGCTTATTTTTATAGCAGGTCTATAAAATTGGTGTTCCACTATTCAACAGGATGTAGAACCTATAGTTAATTAGAACTACAGGTTCCATCCTATGTTTGGATTAATAATAGGGAAACATACTTGTAAAATTGACAATAACAAGCACATACAAATAGTCCACATCCAAAAATCATTCACACACATGCATTTCCAATTTCATAAACACTTAATTCCATTCTCAAGCATATACATAATTCAAAAAAATGCACATGCAGTTCCATTCTCCAATCCATTCTTATCACATGTACACATGGAATTCTCATTGTATTCATTCCTCTTCACATTCATTCACACACATGCATATATACATACATCATTCACATACATACCAACAATTCACTTCAATCAAATTTAAAGGTGCAAAAAGTTAGAACCATCACATGTTTATAGAAACAATGACATCAAAGATTAGAAAATGAAAGTTTGTTTCCAATAAAATCTAGAATTTAATTCCTTAACCAAGGCCTCTTCCCACACTTCTCATATCCCATTGATCTCTTCTTTTGTATATGTCTTTGCCATGTCAAACAACTACAAAGAGATTGATACAATTCAAGAGTTTGATTTGATTTTTCTATATTATCAAAATAGATTATTTACTTTTGACGATCTATACTATATAGATTACCTTTTCTATACAATAGATGTCTAGTTATGCCTATCTAAAAATTAGGCTGGGTCCATATACTACATCACATAATATCTTGTATAGTGAACTATAAACTTACAGATATGTGAAATGTGAATAAATAAAAATAAGCACAATTGGCATATAAATGCATTGGAGTCACAAAACTACCTCAACACTCTTATAAGTTAATAATTTCCTTGTTTATCTATCTTTCCTTTGGCCTTTAAGTTACAGTAATACATTTAATTGTATTAGTTAATAGTCATGTAATGATGTACAAATTAAACAAAGATATTTGATAAAAAAAAATTTACTTAAGTCTTTAATTCCATTTTCATTCTATGTCCCCCACTCACCATTTTTCTACCCAAAGGATCTATATAATACAGTGATAGCATCTCAGGGATAATTACCAACAACTCCCAATTCTACTGAGTGAAAAGAAGTCTAACGAAAGAGAACTCAAATTCCACAATGCAATGCAATTTATAAATTAAACTATAAGCAATGTGCCTGAAGCTTATCTATCATTGAAAGGATCTATAATCACACTCATTTCCCACATACCAAAATATTTAAATATGGTAGAGAAGTAATCACTAATAGATTTTGAATCTTTATCTACATGGGTAATCAAGATGGAACTAGAAATGCACATTAGTTAATGTGAACTATCCACACACTTATACAAGTAGTTGCAAAACATATGTATATGGATTGATATATAAAAAAAATAAAAATATATTTTCAAATTTATAGAATGAGATATTTATCCATAAAATATCTCCATATCCAAATTTCTATCACAATTGTATTAAACCAATCATAAGTAAGCATCTCCAAAATATTCGTCAATAGTACACTAGTATTGTGATCTTAACCTGCAATGTCCTCTTGGATACAGACCATCATAGTTGACCCTTTATTTAAATCATGTCACCATGGTTCCAACCCCCTATGTTTAGGACCTATCTATTCAAATAGGTGATTTGCAATTCAAACAAGTAGTTAAGGAGGAACTAGAGGAGGAACTGTAGGTGGGATTCTTAGGTACTTTAATATGCATGTATTCTCATGTTGTCAATCATATACACATATAGAAAAGAATCAAAAATACAAATGCAATGTAAATATATCATACATTTCATACAAATATCTAGATTTGGGCCACACAACCATGTCACTGTCTGCATCTCCTAAACTTTTGTGATCAGGATGGGCATATGGTAGTGGGGTCTGCCTCTAAGGTGGGTGGACAAGCTTGATAGTTACATGAACCACATTGTCAAGCAATGGAGCACCATGAATTGTGTCACCTAGAAGGGGTGGGAAAGTTGCACCCCAGTGCAACGACTTGAAAGCTAGGTTCTACTAATGCAAGAAACCATGGCCTCAATGCCTTCAATTTTGTATATAGTGGTATATATAGCCAAACACAACATAATATAAATTCACTTGAAATAGTATTACATAACTAAAAAAATTTACCATGCATGTATGGAGGGTCCATAGGATTAATCCCAGCCACCAATCTCTAAGGATGCTCCACCACATAAGAAGAGCACTGCTACTGAGGTATTGATTGAGGAGGTTGAGACTGAGAAGAATAAAACTATCTCATTTCTTCCTCTTTTCCCTTTGCAATCGTGTCTTGTACCAGCTCTTGTGACATTCCTCCTTCCTTGGAAGATTTTCACTTTAGCTCTTATGACCCAAAAAAGGATCTTATACCAGCACCAGCCCAATCGTCCCTAACACATCCAAGATAATATAAATTACCAAGAGAGATTGTCAATTAATCCCTTTGGCCCTCAAGGATGAACTTTCCTTCTTTTCTTGCTTATAGTGCTCCTTCTAATCATCATCAATAATAATTACTCAGTAAAACATAAGAATCAAGGTCAAGATGAACATTCACTCTAAAAATTAAATTTTACCATTTTTGCAATTACCTCAGCAATTGTAGGGTTGGGTATATCTCTAGAGTGGCTTGTTCTCACACCCATCCACTCCTTGTAGTGAAGTAAAGGTGCAAGTGTAGTAGAAGACTCAGTGGACCCAAGAGTAGGTTGCTCAAAAGAAGACACTCCCAGTCTCTTTTGGTGATGCCATGCATAGCCACCTAGACCCAACTTATGGTCATGCACATTCTTTGTAGGCATTTGTTTTTTAGCATCTTGTAAATCCCAATTAATCTAAAACATATGTTAATTATGTAATACATTTGATTTTATCCAGTTAATCATGAAAATGTATTTGAAAGGAGTAGGATTAATACCTTTAATTTCTCAATTTTTGTTGACGCAATAAATGCTTCCCACACCTTTGGGTCAAGATAGGACCATTGCTTCGTGGCAAAACTAGGGAAGGAATTGTAGAGGGAAAATTCCCACCTACATATGTACCCATAGAACAAATGAGAAAGCATTATCAAAATTTCTTATAACTGAACATGCTTTATAACTTACATCCTAAGTGAGATCATGCATTCAAGAATAGTCCCAAAGCAATGAAAATCCAAGGTTTACTCCTAATGAGTAAATATTGGTCAGATTTCTAGGACAAAAAGCTTTTGCAGTTCTATGTTTATGAGTTTCAAGAATATCATGGCTTAGTATTTAGGTAAATTTATATCACAAATTTAGGTAATGATTTAGATCTAAGCCAACATATTCAACATTATCAACATCCATGAAATACTCAACATACTAAACTTATCTAACATTAGCAACATAGTCAATATTTAGGTAAGGTTCAATTCAACACTAGAAACATATTAAACTTATTTAACATTAACAATATATTCAACCTAGCAACTAGAGAAATTAAGAAACTAGGCATTAGAAATTAAATTCTCAAGGCATAATGTTCATGATCTAGCTAACCTAAACCCTAGTATGGTTTCCTAGAAGTGAGAATGGGGGAGGAGGATAAACTCATCAAAATCAGTCAATGAGAAGTGACAAGAGGAGGAGGTTGAGGAATAACATTAGAGGATGAGGAGCAATAATGGCAACCTAGCAACATTGACATCATAACATAGTAGTAGTAGTAACATAGTAGTAACAGTGCAATGCAACATTGGTAGTGACAGTTGCAGTGCAGTAGTGAAAGGCAAGTAGTAGAGGATGATTGGTGGAGGCGGGGCTAGTGGTGGAGGAGGAGCAACAGAGCCTTGGAAGAGTAGGAGCAGGAGGACCAGTAGTAGCAACGGCTGAAGAGGAATAAAAAGAGGCGATAGAGGAGGCATCACTAGAGGGTGGGGAGGAGGAGTCATAATCTCTAGAGAGAATCTAGATATAGGGGAGGAAATGAAATAGAGAATGGGGGAAAGAAATTCCATGGGCACTATTAGGTGGACCTTAGTCTTCTATTTTTACAAAAAAAAATACTGAGAAAAACCGATGCCATAGTTTAATATCTCTTATCGGTTATCCACCAACAAACTAACTATGTATGTACTTATCCTTATAAAAAAAAGGCCAGCCACATTATGACATGTGTCCTCAGTTGTCCAGCAAAATCGACAACATAGTTCATTCTCCATTCTCAGTTTTCCACCAATAAATTGACACCATATGTGCTTCTCCCTATCAAAAAATACCAACCTCACTAGGACTTGTGTTGTCAATTGTACAGAAAATATGACAACATAGTTCATACTATATCATTAGTTTTCCAACCTGAAATGAACTAAATATGTACTTAATTTTGTTAAAAAATGCCAACCTTACTAAGACATGTGTCGTTGGTTTCTAGCAATAAAATCAATGACATAACCCAATTTGGAGGGAAACATTTTTCATAGGGCACACGATGGGAACCCTTTGTCTTCAGTTCTTTAGGAAGAAATTGACACCATAAGTTTTTTGGAGGTAAATTTTCTTATGGTGGGTGTGACCCGCAAAGTTGATTTCTATGGTGTACAACTAATGACAGAGACTTTTTGAAGGATAAATTTATTTCAAGGAAGAGCATTGTCATCAATTTTTGTACAACCAACACAGCATGCCTATATTAAAATTTTCCCTTGAAAATTTGAATTGTGCAGGCTTTCTGTGACGTCGATTCTTTGCAACATGTTGAAGTTATAATATACGTGCTATTAGTGTTTTTTCTTAATCAGAAAGATTTGACATGTAGTTAGGTTTGTGCTTTACCAACCAAAAATATAGGACTCTAGTGTCAGTTTTCTTACAAAACAAACATTAAGAAAAGTGACACCAAAGGTCAAAAGTGTACTCGTGCACCTAGGTAGTAGGAGAAATGGATGACATGTATCTATTTTGAAATTTTACTCCTAGGTCCAACTAGTGGATCCCAAGCTAGCAACCCTTATAGGACTCTAGTGTCAATTTTCTTACAAAACAAACATTAAGAAAAGTGACACCAAAGGTCAAAAGTGTACTCGTACACCTAGGTAGTATGAGAAATGGATGGCATGTATCTATTTTGAAATTTTACTCCTAGGTCCAACTAGTAGATCCCAAGCTAGCAACCCTTCTTCCATAATTTTGTATCCCTTCTTTAAGCCCTAGGTGTGAGATTTAAGTAGCTAGTTTGGAGACACTTATTTATATTGGCTTGGAGCTACATAAAGTCTAGATGGGAGATGACGTGAGGCATAAAACCCTATCTACACCTTCCATTACTACTCTTGGCCCTCCATTTCTCTAAGTGCTTCTATATTATAAACCTAGACTTGTTAGGTTTTAGCTGAATTGCACCTAAACCAGAATCAAATGAGCCTCACAAGGTTGGATAGGGAGTGATACATATTAGTTCCCCCACACAAATCGTATTCCATTCATGTTAAATTAGTATTTTAGGGCAATTATTCTATCATATAACTTTATTATTTGGTTTGATTGTCTAAATGGATATTTATGCTTGCATGTTATTACCCCCAATCTAGTTGATCGTCACAATACTGCAAATAGGCCACACTTCCATTAATTTCTTACTACCCTAACTTTCTTTCTATATTATCTAGTGTTAGTTTAGTTATCTAGTTTACTTGTTTTCTTAGTTAATTTCCTTTTTCATGCTAGTCTAACTTGATAAGATAGTTAATGCTCTCTTCTAGTTACTTGTTCTTTCTCTAGTTGGTCAATTTCTAGTGTAGTACTCTATTTTCTATTCTTTCCTCATTTTTAGTCTAGAGTTTCTTTTGCTTAGTTTACTTAATTGCTCTCTTATGTGCTAACTAGGATTTCTTGGCATGTGTTATTCTTAATGATAACCTTTCTTGCTTGCTCTATTGTAATTGCATTCTCTCCATTCTTTTTTAAGTAGAATTAACTTCCAAGGGTTATCTTAGGTTTTGTTTTTTCCTCTTCTTAATTGTTTGACCACTTTTGTGTAATAAAAAAATGCAAGATCAAACCCTTTAACACTAGTCTTTGGAATAGGAACCTAGCATAAACCAAGTATTCACTTTTCCCACCAGTATCCCTTCGATTCGACCTTGACTTTCCATTTCTATACTACTCCTAAGTTGTGCTCTTACAAATTTGTTTAAGTGTGTGTCCAAAATAGGTTTTCTATAAACCAAAAGACTCATGTTTGTTCATGAGGTGCATATAGCCATGTTAATTGGATAGTGTGTACCCAAAAATACATCAGGTTTTCTGGCACCATTATCGGGGGAAAGAACCACCATAGCTCTCTCCTCAACACCCTTTTGGCATCAATTCAATTAGTTTCTCCACTATAACATAATTGTTATACATGTATACAAGATTCCATAACTTTGTGGTTATGTAGTGTTGGTTGAGAGTCAAAGTCTCTATTCAAGAGTGTTGTTTAGTTATGTGAAGGGTCATCTCATGTATAGGTAAGGACCTTATGGAAGAGGCTTAGTATGAAGCCAGTGGGGACATGATTTATGTCTATAGAGACCAACCTTTCCGTAGCAAATGAGAGATCTAAGTCAACCTTTGTTGTTAAGTAGGGAGAATACAGATATACATGAGACTCAAGGGTTAAATAAAGGATCTACCATCATAACTACATGAGACTATAGGTTTAAAGAAAAGATGTTCCCACATAAGTACATGAGGCTTGAGGGGTCATGAGGGAATTATACTCCTTGAGGCCCACGTAGTCATGAGAAAATTTCACTCCATAAGTTCATGATACCCAAGGGGTTAGGAGGATATCACTTTATAGATACCTATACATTGGGAAATCCTAAGGCAATGACTAAGGCTAGTATGTATGAAACATATGTATGAGCAATAAGAACACTTATGTAATAGTAATTGTAAAGGGAGGTTGTGCACACATTTAAGCTCCCTAAGAAAATCACAATTCCCCTTTGTGTACACTAGTATAGAAATGTCCTTTAGTGTCAGTTATATAAGCCTTTTGGCGTCAGTTTCCAAGCGACACCCAAGTGGGCGCCGCTTATACACTTTCAGCGTCAGTTTCATATCTGATGCCATAACCCTTCACGCCACCAATAAAACACGCTAGCAAGGGCACCATAGGCATCAGTTTATATCGACAACCGACATTATATACATGCTAAAATACACTAATAACCGACGCCATACCCCATCCCGAATAAAAAAAATCAGCCCCCAGAAAGGGATAAAGACGTCGGTGTTATACTAAAAACTAACGCAGTAAGGTTTTGTTGTCGGTTTTATACTAATAACTGACGCCTATGTTCTAATTTTTTTTCTTATCAGTTTGCAGGCCTGCTGTCCGGCTGGTCAGTAGGATATAGAACCTGCAATTCAATTATGAACTGCAGGTTTACAACACCCTTTGATTTCAGCTAACAACAGGCCACAAACCTGCAAACTTAACAAGGATAGATAACAATTTATGATCATGTGATTCACACACATGTATAAGCACATTTAATTCATATTATTTTTCATCACACACATGTAGAAACCAGTAGTTCCATTTCAAATTTCCTCCATTTTCACACACATTTAGCAACCTACAGTTCCATTCATTTCATCTCTTTTCACATTCAGACACATATAGAAACATTCATGTATTCATCTTCACATTCACACATATGAAAATTCAAAAAAAATCATTCATACATGTATATATAAAAGTTTCACATGTCATCAAATACATAAATAATAATGAGAACAAAGTTTAGAAATATCATTCGTTATTATTATCATCAACGTCATTATCGTCATCAGTATTGCAATCATAATTAAAAATTCCCACTACTTGTAAGGCTTTTGCCCATTATTCTCTTACATCATCTAATTCTTTCATCATATAGGGAGTAAGTACATCTAATAACTTTTCAAATGTAGTGAAGTCACTGGTTTTAAACACCTCCAAATAGAATGATGAATATATATAATTAATAATATATAATAAGATTGATATATTTCATATTATCTAATAAGACTATATATAATACATGTTGTATGGTATCAATTTCCATTGCAGCATGTTTGATAATTAGGTCCATATATCACATCACATAGTATGCACATGCCCAGCCGTTGTCTTGTTTAGCACACTATAAATTGAAGCATACAAAATGTTCAAAAATACAAACAAGCACAGTTCACATAAATAATATATACATTGGAGTCGGGAAATTACTTTCACATTCTCCCAAACTAGTAACTATTTTTTTTTCTTAGAGTTGTTTCCTCCAGCTTTTTTGAACTCTCTTAAATCCCTACATGTTAATGTAACACATTAAATTGCATAATTAAATAGTAATGTAGTAACATATGTTAATGAATATAAAAATATGAAATATTTCTCACGTGAATAATGGCCTTTTCATTGGGTGTCCATATAATGTGTCTAATTCCTTTCCCGCAGGATTTAGATAATAAATAGTGAATGTCTTGGGGACAATAACCAGTAACTCCCAATGCCTACCACTAGAGGTAAGAAAGTTAAAAATTAATAACTCAAAATCCACAATAAAAATGTAATTTTCTTAAGTTCAAATTATAAGCAAAGTAAACGTATTCAACATTGAATGGAGCTATTATCACCGACTTCTTTTTTGTACCAAAATAATTAAAAGTGATAGAGCAGTATGAGGTAACTAATGAAGGATCTTTATCTACGAGTCTGATCAAAGATGGAACTAGAAATCCAACATGGGAAAATAAAAAATCTTTATAGATCGTGTGTAAGTGGTTACAAAACATGTATTACGTATGCATTAATATATAAGAAACCAGATCACTATATATAAAACAAGGTATATGGATGTATAAACAAGATCTCACCATATCCATAGCTTTATCATAGATGTATTCAGCCAATCATAACAAAAAAAACTCCAAAATATCTTGTATAAATAATTGTTATCATATGATTCACCTACAACATCCACTGGAATAGAAACTTTTATAGGACAGTTTGGGTTATGTTCGCCTATCCATACTGCATTACCCTTACAATTAAGACCTAACGAGGTGTATAGGTCCCTTGGAAGCCAACTAGGTACTTCAGGAGGTGGAGGTGGAGGCCGAGATGTAGCGGGTTTCTTCATTTTGACCTGTATAAATAATTTTAGATCAATTGAATCATATATACACACTAATAAATTAACATAATGTAAATTTATCACAGAATATCAGTATAGATGGCATTTGTATTCGGCCACAATATCACTCTGCCTTCTGCTTCACCAAGCATTTCAGAATCTGGGTGGTCATATGGCAATGGATGATCCTGTGTGGTCATATGGCAATGGATGATCCCTCCAATTGGGGAGTACATGTATCGGGCTCACACGAACCACACCATCTGGTACTAGAGTCCCATGAAACGTGTCCCCTAGAAGGGGTGGGTAAGCCTCGGCCTATGCAATGATAAATTCTTTGCTTTTTAGATGGCATGGCTTCAACACCTACAAATTTATGTAAAGAATGTTATATACATATATACATAAACATATCATCTTCAAAAGAATAGCTATTATGTCATAAAAATACTTACAGCGGATGTGCTAAGTGGTGGGTCTATAGGATTAATCCCAATCTCTACAGTAGGAGAAGAGCAGCACGCCACAGGTACTGTCTGAGTGGTAGTCTAAGATGCCTTCCACTTGCTAATTGCTTCATAGAGTCTCTTATCAAGGGCTTCCTCGACTCTCCTATTAATTAACTCATCTACATATATATGGATAAAAGAAATGCTAGCTTTTGATTATTGAGTTCCCTTTTGCAATAACATTCTAAAAAAAGAATTGGTTACCTCAGCTTGTGAAAATCCCACTTTTGGGACAGGTTTGTGCTATGATGGCCCAAAGAATGCTTTTATGCCCACATCAACGCCTACACCCCTAACACATCCAAGATGCTCTAGGTTACCAAGAGAAACTATCAATTCATCCCTTGTGCCCTCAGGGATGAACTTGCCTTGCTTCCTCTACTCACGAAGCTCCCGCTAATCATCATCAATAGAAATTGGTAAGTAAACATAACAATAATCAATATTGATTGCTCTAAGAGTTGAATTTTACCATTTTTGCAGCCGCCTCAGCAGTTTCAAGCTTGATAATATCTTCTTTCTTGTTTTGCCTCCCAGCTATCTACATAGCATGGTGAGGCAGAGGTACGGGAGTAATAGTAGAGGACTCTGCAATCTCCTGAGTAGCTACAGACTGAGCAGTAGACTCATCATGTAGTCTTTGGTGAACACCTGCATAGCCTTTTGGACCCATCGTGTGGTCATGCACATTCAGTGCACGCCTTGCTCTTTGAGTATCACTGATAGCCTTGTTAGTAGGCACATTGATTTGGTTAGTAACACTAAAGGTTAATCTTGAATAGGTGAATACATAAGAACGTATATTAATTAAATTGGGAGTGGCGCTTAATACCTTGAATTCATCAGTTTTTATTTTGGTAACAAACTCCTCCCAGTCATTGGGATCCATGTAGTTCCATTGATCAGTGGCTGACTTCTTCCTCTTCTCAGCATCTCGTATGTAATCTCGGGTGAGATTTGTCCAATAGTTCCTTAGGACCCTCCCACAATGTTGCATCACACATTTACAATGCATCTTTTCATCCAGTTCAAATATACTCTGCAAAATAGAATTGCTATTCACTAGTATCCTAAAAATTAGTAATCTACAAAATAGAATTGCAAATAATAATAACTCACGCATAGTTACTTCCATACTAAGTCTTTCTTCCCCTTAGGAACTTTATGTCAAGATTCTACATTTGGACTACAATGGCTACGAGTAAGAACCCCAAGATATGAAATAAATGAGTTGCGGTTCACTCCAACTGGATTTCCTACATGATCAAAATCCACAGCCAGTTTGGATCCATTGCCCCTTTGTTGTAGTAACTTGTTCATCATACTGATGCCCCTCACTTTTTCAATTTTTTTTTGCTGCTCATCAAGTGCCCCAAGTTCTTGAGGGGATACATCATCAACCTAAAATTTGACAAAATAAACACACTTACAGGATATAACTATAAATGGACATATAGATAGAAATATAAGATATATTTTTAAAACTTACATTGTGAGGCAGTGCATTGATATCTTCACCCTCATGGTAATCATCATCACGGTCATCATGCTCAGCCATCTGAAATCAAACATTTAGCATTTGACATAACTAGAAGATAATAAAACATATAAAAAATATAAACATGCATGCCTCTAATATTGCAATCTTTTATCAATTAACATTCCTTCATTGTGATCTCTACGCACATACCAGTCATCATTAGCTTCAATATTTTGTGGTGTTGGCCACCCAACTAAGAATGGAATGGATTCATCATACTTATCATAGTACTCTTCTTCATCTATAGGATCTTCAATGAACTGTCTTTTACCATGAAGAACAACTGACCATTTATCATTTGCAGGATCATCGATATAAAATACTTGTTTTTCCTGTGATGCCAATATGAATGGTTCATCCTTCTCACCAATCTTTTCAAAGTTCACTAATGTGAAACCCAATTCATCTACAATAACTCCTTTGGTGTTATCAACCTAGTTACATATAAAGAGCAGAATTCTAAAATCTACGTAGTCAAACTCCCATATGTCTTCAATGACATCATAATATGATATTTTAGCTTCACGTGGACTCTTATCCTTTGCACTCTTATCCTTTGTACTTGCAAAAAAATGAATACGCTTGAAGGGTGACCCCACTGTTTTGGACGACACTCTTATCAACTTGACGCTTTGTGTAATATGAGAATCCATTTATGTCAAACCCTTCATAAGACATAACATTCAATTTTGGATTAAAGGTGAGGCATTTGATAGTTTCAGTAAGATTATTTGGTTTTTGAGATAGTTGATGTAAGACTTTATCTTCAAACCACTTAATAAATGTCCTGTTATGCTCTCTAGGAAGCCACATTGAATTGGCTTGAGGATATTGTCTCTTGATGAAATTGGTATGTTCCTCGATATAAACACTCACTTCATCGATGTTGTGTAAAATATATAAGTGACCTTGTTCCAACTGCTCACAGTTGATTACTTTCATCCATGATCCCAAAATTCCTTTGCCAGAATACTCCTCAATATTCTTGTCATTAACAGGAGCGTCATTACCACTCAGAAAGTCATTGCCAAAATCCATAACCTCTCTCACCACATAACCCTCAATAATACTCCCTTCAGGTTGACTACGGTTTCGAACATCACCTTTAAAAATGCTCATGTATCGTTCAAAGGGATACATCCAATGCAAGAAAATTGGTCCCAACATTTTCACTTCCCTAGTCAAGTGGACAACAAGATGTACCATGATATCAAAGAAAGAAGGATGAAAATACATCTCAAGCTGACATAGGGTAACAACCACTTCTCTTTGCAATTTATCGAGAGTATCAGGGTCAATAATCTGCACATACTGTTGAAAAATAAATAAAGTCTGGTGATTACAAACCTTACATGCTTTGGCAATATAGATCGAATTGCCACGGGCAATATTTTTTGCATTAGATTGTGGCAATCATGAGATTTAAGACCGATCAACTTTAGATATTTCATTGATATTATGTTAGATGAGTAACCCTGTGGCACCTTAACATTTACCAAGCATTCACAAAAAGCTTTCTTCTCCTTTCTAGACAACGTGTAACAAGCGGGAGGTAAATATGTTCTCCAATTGCTACTAACTACTTCTGTTAATTTTTTTCTTATTCCCTCACGTAGGTCCATTCTAGTTTTTATCCCATCTTTAGTCTTACCTGGTAATTCAATAGAGTAACAATGACGCTATCACATACATTTTTCTCAGCGTGCATGACATCAATACAATGCTTGACTGCCAAAGAACTCCAATAAGGAAGATCCCAAAATATTGACTTCTTCTTGAATAAATATTTTCTCACTCTGTGTGGCCATGGTACATTGTGATCTCTTACCAAATTCATTGGCAAAGTCTTTTACTCTTTCATAAACAATTTCCCCTGGTATAGGTTTAGGTGCACTCCGTTCCTCATTCCGTCCATTGAATGCTTTGTGCAACCTACAATATGGATGGAATTTTGGAAGAAACCTTCGATGACTAAGATATACAGTCTTGCCGCCATGTTTTAGTCATATTGAATCAGTGTTCTCTTCATATATAGGACATGCTTTAGATCCTTTGATACTATATCCAGACAAATTCGCATATGTTGTAAAGTCGCTAACAGTACAAAACAACATAGCGTGTAAATGAAATGTCTCTCTTCGTGAAGTATCATATGTCATCACACCTTCACCCAAGAGTTTCTTTAAGTCATCAATCAGAGGTTCAAGATAAATGTTGATATCATTTCTAGGTTTTTTAGGGACTGATATCAACAATGACAGCATAACGTACTTATTTTTCATACACAACCAGGGAGGAAGATTGTATATAATAAGCATAACTGGCCAAGTGTTGTGTTGGCTGCTCAATGTCCCGTATGGATTCATCTCATATGTACAAAGCCCAACTCTTAGATTCCTGACTTCTTCACCAAATTTAAGGTACAATAAATCAATCTTCTTCCATTGTGGGGAATCAGACGCATGTCGTAGGATCCTATCATTATTTTTCTTAACATCTACATGCCACCTCAAATTCTTCACATCTATCGGATTGGCAAAGAAGCATTGAAATTGTGATATTATAGGTAGATACCACATCACCTTGGCAGGAGAACCAGTTTTGGACTCCCCCGAAGTCATCAATTTATACCTTGATGCACCACATTTTGGACAATCTTTCAAATCCACATAGTCCTTTTGAAATAATACACAATCATTCGGGTATGTGTGTATCTTCTTGGCCTCCATTCCCATTGGGCACAACAATTTCTTTAACTGGTATGCTGAGATTGGTAGCTCGTTTCTTTCGGGAAGAATTCCTTTCAACAAATACAACAATGATGTGAAGCTTTTGTCACTCCATCTATTGTTACTTTCAGCTTATACAATCTCAACACAGTGCTAAGCTTCATAAACTTAGTACAACCTGTGTATAATGGTATCTCAGCATCATGCACAATGTTTCTAAACATGGGAGGTGGATCGGTGTGCTCTACCTCACAACTATCCAACATCGCATCAACAATGTCTACTGGAACTGGTTCGTTCACATCTACGTCATCAGAGGCAATTTCTTATTCCGCACAAGCACTGTTATCAACATCTACTAATTTTAGGTTTGAAATCTCTCCATGCCAGTGCCATTCTATATAGCCTTGTACAATCTCATTTCACATGACATGACTTTTGATTTCGTCACCAGTGCTGACTTTCAAGTTGTTATCGCAATGCCTACATGGACAGTAGAACCTATCTCCAGGTTGTTTCCTATGTTCCTTGAAAAATCTAATAAACTGATCAAGACCAAAAATAAACTCTGGGGTGTAGTAATTTGGAATGGACATCCATGATCTATCCATTCTATGATCAAAGAGAAAACAAGTATATTTTAGGGTTTAGGGTTAAAAGATTAGGGTCTAGGGTTAAAAGATTAGGATTTATGGTTAAAATTTTAGGTTTTAAGGTCTTATATATAATAAATGTGTACCACCTATCCCATTCTTGAACACCTAATCTCACTACTAAGTGTATAATGTATATTGGGTTTTCAAGAAAATTTTGGCAGCATTTCCCTGCTGTTCTCCAAGTACATACACATTATACACTTACATCCTAAGTGAGAATAAGTGTTCAAGAACAGTCCCAAACTGGGGACTATCTAAGATTTACTCCTAATGAGTAAATCTTGGATGGGTTTCTAGGCCAACAAATATATGTATGTTGTCATTCTTATACCTACAATCCTAGTTTCAACATTCTTATATATAGTCTTACCGCCATGTTTTAGTTGTATTGAAGTAGTGTTCTTTTCACATATAGGGCATGCTTTGGATCCTTTTATATTGTATCAAGACAAATTCACATATGCTAGAAAGTCACTAATAGTGCAAAACAACATAGCATGCAAACAAAATATCTCTCTACGTGAAGCATCATAGATCATCACACCTTCTCCCCAGAGTTTCTTTAAGTCATCAATCAGAGGATCAAGATAAACATCGATATCATTGATAGTTTTTTAGGGCCCGATATCAACAACTACAACATAACATACTTATTTTTCATGCACAACTAGGGAGATGTATATGTCTAAAATTAAGGTTTACGATTCATATCAATTCCGTGTAATATAAATGCATAAATCCATAAGTCACATACATCTAATCATCATTTCATCACATAACATGCAATATCCTTATTAGTGTTCATACTAAAACTCACATTCATGTTTCTATGCTTAATGAGAATTTATCTCTCACACTTTTAGATATATTCACCCAATCATTCATTACATATTTTAGATATTTTCCCCATAAGAATCATAATTATTCTCCTACTAATTATCAATTTTAGGTTATCATCTCTCATCAAGTATTGATGTTTCTCATTAGACAACTTGGTTCTAATAATATTTGGGTTATTAATAACCCAAATTTTCAATTCATCATTTAGGAATTCTACCTAATTAGAAAACCAATACATACACTATTTAACAACTAAAAAAGAAAATTGAATTAACATTTTACCTGATTCATCATTCACATGTAAAATATTCATTTAGGATGCAAGAAATGGGAACTATTATCATTTAAGTAAAAAAAATACCTCGGCCTGTTGGTGACAATGGCTAGCAGCAACAGCATTTTGGAGCAGTAGTGATAGACACAAAAGAGGTGATGATGACGATGGTGGCAACAGTGGCTGCTCCACTTGCAACAACGGCTAGCTCTAGCGGCGGAGGCGGCAATGAGCTCTAGTGATGGTGGCAGCAAGCTCCAATGATGGTTTGCTCCAACTACAACAGTAGCAACAAGCTTCGATGATGACGAGCTCCAGCGATGGTGGCAGTGGTGAGAAAACTAGGGAAGGCGCACACATCAGCTCGAGAAGAGAAGTGACAGTGACAATCGCTAGAGCAATACCTCCGCAGCGGCAGTGGGGGCGGTACGGTGGAAGCGACAGCTAGGAAGCCCAAGCTATGTTAGGTCGGGTAGAGAATGAAACAGAGAACGGGGAAGGGGAGGAAATTTCACTGTTCTTAAGTGGCACATAGGTGTCGGTTAAAAGAAAACTAACGTCTATACACATATTTGTCGTCGGTCCTACCAAAAACCGACACCTATGTGCAACCATAGTTGTTGGTTTATATAAAAAGAACCGACGTCTATCCACATACGCCGACAAAAAAAAATCACAGAAAATCACTCAACTAAACCTGGTCGTCGGTTATTCACAAACACCGACACTATAGACCTCTGGGGCAGAGGCAATTTTTTGCGCGGGGGCATTGTGAAAACATGTATTGTGTTGGTTCTATGAGAAGAACCGACGAACTATGTTATAAACCACTTGTGACGATTCATTTTTAAGAAACCGACACTAAAGACCTCTAGGGTATAGGAAATTATTTCTGTGGGGGCATGGTGTGAACAGTTGTTGTGTCGGTTTACCATTAACCGACGGCATAACTGTAATAATTTGGTGGGAAATTTTGGCACCAAATTTTTGTATTTCGTGGGCCACATTGGACGGCAATTCTACTATAGAAAACCAACATTGTATATAAAAGCGGTACCCGTGTTTTTTATGTGGGTAGGTTTGTTGCTCATATGTGTCAGTTTGCTTCAGAAATCGACGTTCTTTGTGTCAGTTGTGCAATCGATGTTATAGATCATATATGTACTATTGGTAGAAACTTTTTAGGATTCTTTTGAGTGACAAATATGTTCAGTAATGAGGAGTCACTGGTTGAACATGAATCCACATAAATGCAACAAATTAATGGTGTGTGGAGTCACCATTTCTACATGGAAAATAAGGCAAACTTTATATTTGGAATGAAGCCAACCACATATTTCGACTTAATGTTAGTGTAAGATAAAGGGTATCCAACTATTTTGATGAATATCTTGAGATTTATAAGAAATGATATGATAGAATTTAAAAATATATGAAGGTTTTACCACACCAATTTATAAATAGAGTTAAAGGATAAACCTTTCTTAACCCAGATCGAAATGAAAATTTTAACACCATGTGAAATAAATGAGAGTGTGGAAATATATTTTTGAATGTCTTTCTTCTAGATTTTAGTGGATATATATTTAATATCACCTTCATAATGGTTGATGATGGTTTGTAAAAAAACATATCTGAGAATAGTTGTTAACCCAGTTGTAGATAATGAAACCCTAAATAAGATGGAAACCCTTTTATGAATAATAAATTTGCATGATATCATCTTAAGAATTTGGACTGATTGGTAATATGGCTTGTCCAATCAACACATGTGTACTTAGACATATACTGATATGAGCAATATGACAAGTCTGAAATGAGGCATGAGCTCTCAATACAGGAGGTCAACTAGTGTTAAGACTTGCTCTTTGTCATACCTAGAGAGGGATAGGCATTGAGGAGGAAACATCCAAGCATAGGAGTCCAAAGTTTGTGACCAGAGAGCCTAACCTTATAGTATATAATGGAAGTCCTAAGAAAAGCTACTACTAGTTATAACACCTCATGTATAAACGTGATAATCTTGGAAACCCTTACATACCATAATGGAGTTTAGTATGTATGATGTGATAAAAAGGCTATGGTACCTTATGCTTTATGACCCTTACATATGGGTGAGGGAAGGGTCCCAAGAGGTTGGAGGAATCATGCATAATGATACATACATATGGATGAGAGAAGAGTCCCAAGACCATGGATTAGGTATGCTGATAAATCCTTATATGTTAGTTACTGGTCCCCAATGTAGGAATCTAGTGGATGTAGCCAAGAGTGTAGGGTAAAACATGGTCATGAGTAGATGTTTTAACATAAGATAACCTGAGCTTGATATGACTGATCCTTGAGAGATGATTCTAAACACCTTGAGAAGGATCATGCATGAATGTTTGAAAACTTTGGATGCTCCATGGTAACAAAATATACTTAGAGGCACTTGTGAGGATTTTGGATTCAAGGGTAAATGAGCTCTGAAACAAAAGATTAAGATTCATCAGAGTCACCATGGAAAAAATGAAATCATAGGAGAGCTAAAACTTGACATGGTAAAAGCTCACCCCACCCTTTTTCTAGTGGAGCTAAATGTGTGGACCAAGTTCACTAAAGGGTAGAAAGATGTGAGAACTTGAAATTTCTTCACTGGAAGGTAGAAGTTATATTTAAAAAGGAATTTCATTATGATACTCTAAAAATAATGCGGTTTTTTATATTTACTCTTGGGTCCTTTGTGACACCAATCAAATAGATAGTAATCCAAGTGAGTAAATGTAGTTCTTCATCATCTGATCCTTTTTGGTAGATGTACTACCTCAGAAAGCTATATTCAAGTTTTGAACACATTCTAAGATTATAGGTGACATGGGGAAAACAAACCCCTTTTGTAAATGATGAGTGTATTTGGCACACAATTCTTTTGAGGAATAATTATGTAAGAACATGAATATTTTTTCTTATATTTTATTATTACTCTTCAATATGGTAATTTTATTTATTGAATCTTTTGCACAAATATGATAACTAGTTAGTTTGTGATGAACCCCATGAGGATAAGTTCATGAAAAAGTGGATTTTTGTTTGAATTATTGGTCAATAACAAATTCTTAGTCATGTTATATACTATGAAAGCCCTATAATAATTTTCAATGGATCTTAAGATTGTTTGTTATTAGAATTCTCTTTTCATGAAATAAATAAAAGTACCTTGATCCCCAACTTCTAGACCTCACCGCCACTTGTTTCTCACCTGAATCCCTAGTTTCCTAAACCCTAATCCACCCCTTATGGGCTATAAAAACCCCACCTCCACTATGCCAAGCTTCACCCAACATACTTGGCCTTGGCCCACTTTTCATTTATGTATATACCTAAAAATCTATGCCTGAGAAACCAACTTCTTATGTTATTTTGCAGTGCATAAACATGTATTCTCCTCACCTTGGTCATTGGGGACTTGCCCAAACCCTCATCATCTTTGTGATGATGAGACAGGGTTGACCGACCTATTTCTTGCCTCCACTCCCCCTTTTTAATTGAATTTAGCACTCTATGGTGATACTCATTGTTGTGAGAATTTATTCTCTTATGAAATAGGAGCCTAGGATAAAATGCAACTCCATTTGCTAAAATATCAAAAAGTGGTCAAATCTAAGGGCCTTGTTTGTTTGGACCAAGGTCGTACCCAAGGTGAGAACACGTGAGTCCCTGCCCATCTTGATGTTGAGGCCCAAAGGGTCATACTGTCCTACCCAATGCCCATCAGATTCTTCTCCATATTCCATATGGCATGGCCTTAGACACTATATCACTGATCAATGACCATTATTAATCTAATCAAGGTAAATCATCGAAAAATCATAACAATTACCCCTAAACTCAAAATATATATTAATACAATATATGAAAATGATCAAGATAATGAGATATATATAATGAACATAGTTTCAATACCCATCTATATAAGGAATTAAAAAGTAAATTCGGTACCTCCTTAACATGGTTTAATACATGAAAAATCTAAGTTTGGAATAATACAAGTTCTGGTGCTACCCTTGAACCTTGAGGCCAATATTGTGAAAAAGGATAATATCCATATTGATAAATGATGTGAGATGAAAAAATTTTGGGAGGGAAAACCTAAATGGATGGTTAAAACCCTAAAACCAAACAAACCATAATTCATATCTCAAACCCCATATTTCACTTAACTTGCATTGATCCTTAGTAATAACCTAAAAGTTGTCTTTAATACCCTATCATGGTATGTTTGGAGTCATTTATAACACTTTGGGTGTTATTTGGCATATTCAACTTAGGACTTGGAAATCTTTGAATTTTATCAGTTTGTGCATTTTCTTCTCTATAAATAGATACGCATGCTACTTATGAATACTCACTTAATTGATATTTTTGGATTTATGAAGTTTTTTGGATGTTTTTCCTACTTGATATATTCATTGTATGCTTTTATTTCCTGCAAAAAATGAATTACTAGATGTATCATTAAGGGGTAACATATAATCCTGGAATTAATACCTCAAAAAAGTGTTTTTGGGAGAAACTAATTCCTTCGATAACATGAATAATCACTATGCAAGTGTTCCCAAAACAATATGGAGTAAGGTGAAAGAGTCCAATTATGGAATACATACTAACAATATTGATGACTTAACATACACTTTGATATATATCCATGCATCTATTGTTGGTTCTACAAGTGAGATGAGAGATGTTAAATTAAAAAATGATAAAATATGGAAGGTGTGTTATCTACAATACTTGACTTGAATTGTCATATATGTTGTTAAACTATATACACATATTTTGGTTGGACCCATGTACATAGTATAAAGATATGCTAGTTTAATTTCAATTCGATGTGTTAGGTTAGAGATGCTAACTTGAAGTTGTGGGTCACCCTTCAACAAAATGATTAATGTTAAAGAGGAAAAAATATGACTTAGCTAGTTTAAATATTTTGTTTTTAGTTTTTTAACTTTAGTCTTTCCTGAATTCAAGCATTCTATAAATCCCTCCAAGGACATTTCTCTTCTATTTTGTCAAAAAGTACTTTGGTTTGAACTTGATGGTTTTTAAATTATACTTGAATTTGGATCCTTGGTAATATATAGATAATGACCTTATGATTCCTAGTCCAACCTTAATAGGGATTATGGGAGGAGGGGATCGTTACATTATCCTATACAATGGAGCTTTACTTGATGTTTTCCAAGCTTGAGGAGAGAAACCTTCCTCTAAAATCCCCATCTCCCTTTCACTCTCTTCTATAGTTGAGTTTTCTCTCATCATTTCTTCCCAATTTTGGTTGACTGTTTTAAAGATATCCATAAATAATCATTTTTTGTCCCTTTATATTTTTTCCACTAATTTGGTGGTGCACTTCATTCAAAAAATCCTAGAAATCGTGCATCCCGAAATATACCAAAGGTCAGACTCATAACCATTCAACACATAGTACATTAAGAGCTGCAAAAAATGTTTGAGGTCGTGGGGAGCAATTATTGATAGGATTTTACAATGTGCCATTGAATAGGCATATCGCAAATGGATGTGATTCCAAAGTAGATACTAATAATGTGACCCACACCATGCTTAGAATGTGCACCTCATGCAAAATTTGTGTTTTAGTGCTAATGGGACTACCCTCAATGTGCATGTGAGTATTCATGTTTTACATACAAAAGGGCAAACTTGGAGTAGACTCCTTGATGATTGCATGTCGTGCATCTGAGGGTTTATGTTGTGGTTCCACAAATAAAGGTTTGAATCCATTTTCTGGAGTTCCTTTGTCAGTGACATGGGTTGGATTGGTTCTAGATGAACCAAACTACATAATAGCTACAATGAATTACCCTCGATTAGTCAAATGATAAAAAATGACTACCTTTTTTAAGCAATCATAAGATAGAGATATAGCCAAAACATGAAGTTTATTCACTAGATGTATGAAATTAGGCCATATAAAGTAGTATTAACTACACTGATAAAACCATCCCAAGGTTAAATATTTTATTGTCCTCAAACAATAAGATCCAAAATAAGATTCAAAGTGTATGTCATGCATATAAAAGATGAAATTGAACTAGTATCAACTAAAATGTTTGTTTCTTTCAATGGATTGCTAACTTGAATGATAAATTAAATTATTTCATGTGTGCTTCTTTCCACATGAGATAAACAACCAAGTTCTCTTCTTTACCCTTGAGACTCCACTATTTCATTTGGTTTACCTCTAAACAAGCAAAAGACTCCTGAATAGTAATTCTCACTCTCATCTCATCTTTACCATATTTTTTCATATGAAAGAATTATAGAATTTCACAATGGGGCTCAGTGGCATTTTGTTCATTTTATCTTAAGGTACCCAACCATTGAGACCATGTCAATATTTTAAACTAGGTTGGCATACTAAGTGGTTGTTATATCCAACTTTTTAATATTTAAATTTTGGTTTAGATCGTGACAAAGATCCTAATCATATTGAACATATTTGTATTTTAAGCTAGGATGGCATACTAAGTGGATACTTTAGTGGCCTCTTTATAAAACAACTAGAGGTTGACATTAAAAATGAGTTTTCTAAGTTTTGTGGTAATCTGGTTAAAAAGTTAAGCACTTTGATTAGTTTATTTAGGAGGATATAGGGGGTGGTTGTTGTGACAACTAGCCCCCCAGACCACCACTAGCCTTAACTATGCTTTGTCCTCACTCACGTGCAAGTTGGGGTCAACTTCTAGGCTAGTCACCCATCCTAGTACTACACCAAGTTGATCCCACTTGACTATGGAGTTCTTTAGTGATGAGATCATGTAAAAGGAGTTCCACCTTGGTGATATAGGTAGTCCAGTCATTCTTGTTAAGATCATCTTATCCAAGGACTCAAATATTGGGATGTTACAATCTCCCCCACTTAGACTCTTGACGTCCTCGTCAAGGCTCAACTATACGACCTCATAATCTATTCCTCATCTTAGTGTAGACCCAAAATTGTCCATGGACACCCAGTTCCCATCCATGGCTACCAACACAAGGGTGGCTCCATCTCGTCTTAGCGGATAGCCCTTTCCAACTTCCCTAGACTTCATGGCTTACGATTGGCATGACACATGTCCATGTGGGCCCCACCTACTAGAGGGGAATTGGCTCTGATACCATTTGTATCACCTAGGACCACTACCCAAGGCTCTAGTAGAGTTTCAATAATGACGACTGGCCCAATAGACCACCACTATCCTTAACTGTGTTTTGTCCTCACTCACGCGCAAGCTAGGGTAACTTCCCGACTGGTCACCCATCCTAGTACTACTTCAAGTTGAGCATGCTTAACTATAGAGTTCTTTAGCGATGAGATCCCGCAAAAGGAGGTGCACCTTGTTTATATGGGTAGTCCAATCATTCCTTTTAAGATCATCTTATCCAAGGCCTCAAATCCTGGGATGTTACAGTTGCCTCCTTATAACATGAGAAAATGTAACTACCAATTTTTTTATACAAAATCATAAGAATGAAAGAGTCACTCTATTGTAAAGAAAAAGGAGATGAGAGAAGCTATAGACGAGCTCATAAATGAGCATGGAAGGTTGTGGATAGTAGAGAGGAGATAGCCAGTTGTGTTAAGAGTTATTTTCAAAGACTATATAACCAATCAGACAATGAAGTCGGTAATTATGGGGACCTTATTCCCGAGAGGAGAGTCAGTGATAGTATGAATGAAGATTTGAGTAAACCTGTAACTGTGGAAGAAATCAAAGCTACTTTTTTCTCCATTAACCCCTTTAAGGCCTCAGGGTCGGATGGGTTTAATGGAAGGTTCTTCCAATTCATGTGGTATCATATCTGCCAGGACATGATTGCTGCAATTAAATGGTTTATGAATGGAGGTAATGTGGTTTTAGTTGTAAACCACACCTTTATTAAACGTATCCCTAAGAAGAAGGATGCTAAAAATATCACTGACTATAGACCTATAGCCTGTTGTAGTGTTCTTTATAAGTGCATTTCAAAACTAATAGCTGGCAGAATCAGAATTGTGCTACCCAACATAATCTCTAAAGAACAAAGTGCCTTCATTAAAGGGTGCAAGATGTCTAATAGTACCCTCCTTGCAACTGAGTTCCTCACCAGATTCAACCTAAGAAAAGCCAACTCCAAGGCATGTGTTAAGATTGACTTGGTAAAGGCATACGATTATGTCAGATGGAATTCCTTGTGGGCTGTGATGGTGGGCATGGGCTTCTCTAAAGAGGTGATCTGCATTCTGAAACAATGTGTTTGTACCCCTTACTTCTCTATTTTGATCAATGGTGGTCCAGTGGGTTTGATTAAGGTGACTAATGGACTCTGGTAGGGATATCCTCTATATGCGTTGTTGTTTTCTATTCTCATGGAAGGACTATGTAATATGATGAAGGTTGTTGAAAACAAGGGTAAAGTGAAGTCGTTCTCAATCAGGGGCGTAAAAATTAAAGCTCTTCTCATTTTCACTGATGACCTTATGGCTTTATCTATTGGGAATGCCAAGAGGTTGAGAGAATTCAAGAGGGTGATAGGCCTTTTTGGCAAACTAACCAGCCTCTATATCAGCTCCATCAAGTCTAAGGTGTTTCTGTTCAAGTCTTGTGATTGCAGAAGAGGAAGGCTCAAGAGAGTTGTAGGGCTCGAGTATGGGAGACTTCCTATAAGATACTTGGGGGCACCAATAGCTAGAGGTAGTGGCACAGTTGTGGACTACATCGCCTGCCTTGACAAGATGAGGGAGAAAATAGATAGTTGGAGTGGAATTAAGATGTCACTTTCTGGCAAACTAGTCCTCATCAGGACTGTGCTACAGAGTCTTGTCCAGTTTTGGGGTAAGGTTTGTGATGTGCCTTGGGCGGTTGCTGAGTCTATGAAAAAGATTACGGCTAGTTTTCTATGGGAAGGAAAAGGTCACAACATTTCTTGGGAGGTGGTGTCTCGGCCCTTCTCCAAAGGAGGTCTGAATATTCTACAACCATCTAAGATCATCTATGCAGGGTAGCTCAAATGACTGGATAGATTTCTTAGGGATAGAAATAATGTTTGGTCTAGATGGATGGTTTCTCGTTATGGCAGCATTCCAATCCACTCCAACCAGCACTCTTCTAGAGTATGGAGAAATATGTACAATGCTTGGAGTGAGGTAAGTCACTTGTACACCGTTGATGCTCATGATATGGCTTGCCTTGTTAACCAGAAAACCAGACCATGGATCAATAGTGATACAATGAAAGACATTTTTTGGGCAAAGGTTATATGGGGATCACATCACTACCCCAAATGGAGCACAGTTGTCTATAGGACTGTGCTGCATAGACTTCCTACCAGGGATCGACTCATCTCTTGGGGCATCCAAGTTAATGATGTGTGCCTTCTATGAAAGAGAGAAAAAGAAAATCACAGCCACCTTTTCGTCAGGTGCAGCTACACCAAGCTTGTCTGGTCTACTATCTTCCTTAAGAATTGTTGGGGCCAAAATCACAATGACAGTATTGATGACGTCATCCAGTGGATGAACTCAAACCTAAAGACCAAGCACAGTAGGGATTTTGGGGGTCTTTGCCTTGTTGTGTTTTGTTTCTTTGTTTGGGAAGAGAGGAACATAAGGGCTCATGCTGGGCCTTCACGGTCTGAGACATACCTCCTCAAAAAGATCACTAAAGAGATTTCGTACCAATTACTTGTAAAGAAAGGTCTAGTTCATGGTGTTTCTAACCTTGCTAAGGTTTACATGGGATTTTGTAACTAACCATGTATACATGCTAATTGAGATGGGTTTTTGTATACCCTCATTCTCACTGATGTAAGCTATAAGGCTTGTAATTAGTAGCTTTTCTACAACTCTTTGGAATCCATTTACCTTTTCCACAAAAAAAAAGAGTCAATTCTTATCTCATAATATTGGTTGGGTGTCACATACATTGAATATCATGCCTAAGAAACAATTGAAGCTTAAACATTATAGGACATACTTTCAATTCTCATTCTCAAAAGTTTACATGAAAGAGAAACTTTATACAAAGTAATGACATCATATAGAAACCTAAACATTAACAAACTAGCCTTATATATAAAATTAAATTTCTATGGATAATGACACCTCACCAAGAGAATCTATATAACTATATTTTGCCTTTTTATTGGTCTATGGATCTATATCTGATTATGTTCCTCACCTATGAACATCTAGTACACAACCATGCATTGGTAATCAAATATTACTATGTAGCATGAGTACTCTATGTATATGTGAAATACTGCAATAAGAAACAAATATACGTTATTCTTAAACATTATGTATGAAATGTAACACAAAAATCTGTAGAAAACATAAACATATGATCTTTATTTAGAATTAGTTCATATCCTTTTGCATAGCATATGTTGGACAATTACAATTTGGAACATGGGTCTCATGACCTGCGCTATGGTGCTTGGGTCATATAATTGAGTTGGTCTGCACTCTGGTTCCTAGGCCTCATGACTTGCATAAATTTCATGGCTCATTCCTCTTGAGCTAGCCTCACTAAGGCATGGGTCTAACATTATAGTATAATGGCATCTTAAATTTCATCTTAAGATGATTTTGAATACATGGATCTTAGTAAACTATCATCTTTAAAATATTTAACATGAACTTGAAAATTGAATCTTAATATTTATGAGAAAATTGGATATCATATCATTAACTTGAAATTTTTAAACATAAGACCACATAAGTCATGGATCTTACCATAATCAATATAATGATATCCTATATATATCCTTATGTTATTCCCTTAATTCACCTAAAATGACCCAAAACCTAGATTACTAACTTATAATCCAAATTTACCCTACTAATGAAATCCCAAAAAAAATCATTATAAGTGGTATGGGAACCATCTCCAAAACTATGTATTGAAAAATCGATCAACTTTCATATATAGGTCATTCTCATATTAGCCCCATATAAATTTATATAAATGATCTAAGACTGGATAGAGTCTAACAAATCATAACTTGGTAAAAATCAATTAAATTATTATTTCTTAAAAATCAAGAAATCTCAGGTTTAAGAATGAGGAAAAGCCTGATATCTCTTGGTAGTATTTTTGGATAAGATGTGCTGACATGGGTAATTTGTTCAAAATATAATTTGATCTGATGTACGACTATATTGAAAATAGGAGGAAGAATACTGCAAGCAACCATTATAGTGTGATACAAATATGGACATTGTGAGGGAAAGAAATTAATTTCCCCACATGGTTTCTTCTTTCCATGTCCATGGCCTACGATCACCTCTAGAGCTTCATCCTCCAAATTCTATTTGAGACCAAGACCTCAATTGGTACAAATAACTAGTCCAGGAGACTACATAGATATTAAATTACTGGAGGATCCATTTAGTAGATTCCTCAAAGTTGTGTGGATCCATCTCCTACCTTTCGCCATGGTTAGAAATAGAGCACACAACTTATAAAGTAGTTTCGGTCAGACGATGATGAAATAGAAGAAAAAGAGGGTGTAAAAAAAACTGCATTGGAGTATTGATTAATTACATCTAGGTGTAGTAGTATGAGATAAATTGAGACTAAAATCATTGTCCACGTGCATGAAAGGAGAAATTGGGTTTTTGTGTTAAGGGAAAACCCAATCTTACACAGAAATAGAGGAAAGTAGGGTTAGGAATGCTCGCACGACTATCATGAATTCAAAGGGTATAGTTTTGAAAGGTTTGGCGCAACAGAGAGTGAGAATCAGGATGTAAGGAGATCACAATTACTATTTCCCTTGTTTCCCTATTTGATCGGGGATAGGAGATGATAAAAATGTCAATGATTTCTGATCAAATGACCCTAATGTCACTCGTTACACGATAAAATGGAAACTGCTTCCTTGTTATGTTAAATGTGACATAATCATACATTTGGCTAATAATCCTTCACATTATGGAAACCCAATAAAATAAATAACTCCTTCTCCCTTTATTCTGATATTTCCCAATTTTAAGGAAAAGCTTTTAATCATTAATTCTAGGTGTGGGCAAGATTATGTGTCAAAAGGATATTTCTAGATGCCCCTTTTCTCTCTCCTAAAAAAGGAATATAATTCATTAATTTCAAGTAGATCCCTTTATCTTTACAAATTTCTCTAGACCACTAGAAACATTTTTATATGAAATTTGGAAGGTAACTCTTTAAAGTCTTTTCAAACCTTAATTGTATTTGTGGGATTTATTGAAATAACTTTTATGCACAAAACTTTCTCTTTTAGCATATTCTCAAATTAATTGTACACGCCGCATGGAAAGTCCTTTTTATTCCAAATTCTATAGTTCTCTTTATTTCATTATTATTTTCAAGTACTACCAAAAGTCAGGCCGAGATATTCATGTGTGATGCCCAAAACATAGTGTTGCCACTTATGACTAGATGATTACTCTTTTAACTCCAAATATCTAATTTTCTTTTGGAAACTGGCATATTATTCAATATTTCAGTTATCAAGTTATCCAAAAATTCCCTATCATTTATTGATGCACAAAAATTCTCTTTTCCAAAGAATTCCACATAATTCCATATTTAAGCTACTAATTGTTCATTACTTTTAGAAGTCTCTTTATTATTCTATTTTCCACTCTTTCTTTTGCCAAAAACATCATTGGATTATTGTAAACCATAGAACACACAAAATTCCTTTTATTTCTTTAACTAGTACCACAAAGACTATTTGCAAAGAAAATTCTCTTGGGCCTCTATATGGGCCATGAGTCAAACCCATGTTATTCTATAAAAAAAATAATTAAAGATTACTTATCAATTCTTGCCTTATCTTTATGTAATTCAATTCTACTAAATTTGTGGATACAAATTAGACTGGTGGAAACCGTATTTAGATACACCTGAAGCATTGTAAAGTGCCTTGAGTTTATGTGATTTCTTGGAGTTATGTACTCATGAGCACATGTTTTTGGAGCATTGTTGATAACTAGGAGAATAGCTACTGGCACCATGGTATGGTCAATAGAGATGCATCCCATCGCTACTCACAATACAAGGTGCTCTGTTCTAGGCTTGGAGGTGGGCCTATGGTATGGTCAACTTTGGCCACCTCCGACAGCAGTGAGGGGCAGGTTGAGTTTGCCGAGGACCACCAAAACTCAGGGACCCATCACAAAAGCAAATCAGGCACTGAACGCGTAAGCCAACTATCAAGTGGACCCACCTCAGGCATTTCTTTATGAGAAGTGAAGGATCGGGGGGAAGATGGTCAAGTGTGAAAGGACTCCCATTCCCCTGAGTCGTCATGTCAGGATGAGGGTCATTTCTGACCTTCTACCCCTTTGTTCTGTTTGATCCACATGGACACAGGGTGCCAACATGGCGGAAGCCCATTCACAGAGCCCTGACCCACGTTGAAAATGAACAGAGATGGAAACAATGATGTGGCTACACCTATTTGGTTAAAGGTATGTTATCTTGTAAGAATCATAGAAATTGTTAAGATGCTCAAAAAATAGTAAAATTATATATGAACTTGACCAAAAAAATGAGACTAATGAAAATAAAATATAATTTAGACTTACTATTGCTTCCTTTTCCAAAATAGCATAAAGATGCAATATTTAATGTAACATATGACATAAACCCTAGTTTCATGATTTTAATGGCCATCACTTGCTTAAATGATATTAATGGATATAGCTGTACCTTTTTGGATAAAAAGAGCTTCGTGGACCTAATTTGGGTTAAAGGTTCATATGTTGCCAAAATTAGGGTTCCTTAAGTGGATACTCAATAATATTTGTTAAAATGATGATTAATGTATATGAACCCTAGTTTTGATGAATAAGTTGTTAATGATGTTAAATACATTTCATTGAGATATAATCTAATAATTGGGAATATAATGGTGATTTAACATGTTCATGATAATAACAATGTATTATTAAAGTTTCTATTGAGATTAGCCATGCATAAGAAGAATTAGGGTTTTGAAGTTAAAGGTGATAACTTTAATAAACTCAGACTAATCCAAGTAATTATAATAAAAGGATACATCATCTATAGTAATTCGGGTTTCACCTAATACTTAATGTGCAATGGAATTAGGGTTGATACCCTTATTCCTCATCTAAACCCAAACATGATCTGATATCCTAGATTAGGACCCGAGTAGGGTTTATCTATTTAATGGCATGGTGACACTTTAGGATCTACATACATGTAGATTAACTATATAATTGCTTTGATCTATCGATTGGATTGATTGAATGTGATTAACTACTACATAATCTGCATGGCTCGTCATTGAGGTAGGTGGTTATGCTTATGATTACATGTATCGACTTTTGACATTTTTTGAGATTTCTTGAAGATTGAATGAATGATATATGTTGGATGTTTATTTACTTCATGGAAATTATAAATCCCTTATGAGTATTACATAAAGTAAATAATGATATTTTGAACCCTAGGTTCCATTGATCAAAAGGTAATGCACATAAGTCCCATCATGGATAATGATTACACTTGAGATAGTAGACCAGGTATGGGTCAGAATATAAAAGAAAATACAAGTTCTTATGTGCAAGTAAATGATGATTGAATATATGTATTTGTGATTATTGGATGACCCCACATACCAATATGGCAACATACTGACCGCGTATATGTTTCATGTGATTTTAGGTATAAGATGATATACATGATAAAGGACATGAAGCTAAAGATGGAAATGTCATGAAAGCATTGAAGATTTTAAAAGGAGGAGAGCTAGTTACTTCTTCTCAATAGGTATTAGTTTCACAAGGAATATCATTGTACAATTTGTAAACAATATTTGGAATAAATGAAATTATTTGTTGTTATTTATAATTTGCTAAGTCTAGATCCTTGGGAGGATAAGCAATGGATCTCAACTTGAAGGTATTTCCATAATTGGTGGAAATTGATAGTGAGTTTGTTACACTTGGTATTAGAGCCCCAGATTTTGTCAAATAATATTTAATAGTGTATAATTTCAAGTAATATGTAGATATATGAGGGAATTATTAGGGCATTTTCGAAAGACGATGATGTCTAGAAGGGACCATGACTGGGGGCTGACAATATTTTCCTCCACATCGCTAGTCGGTTTACGAGGACTCCCAAACCTGTGCATCCTGCCTGGACAAAGTCAGACAATTTTTACCGAAGTAAAATACCTTTATGTGTGTTCTCATCTTGATTCATCCACTTCTCATCCTCTTGCTTAATAAACCCTAAAAGGAACTTCTCTCCTCATATCAAGTTAGGATTTTTAAGTAGTATTAAGGAATCCTACACCAATTAATGAACATATAATGTAAAATAATAATGTAAATTTAAATGTGGAAATAGTAATGTACATGTAAATATGGAAATAATAATTTACATGTAACGAGGAGATGATAATGAACATGAAATGCAGATAAGTGAAGGAAAAAAATGTTTATGAATTTTCCTTGTGTGGGTAACCGTATATGGAGGTAGGGTTGATTTAGGAAATCTCTAGGGGGTTAAGGGACATGCAAACTCTAAGAGGTAGGGTATAGTCCCTAACCATAACCCTAAAACCCTAACCATAAGAAATGAGAGTAGTGTGGTGGTATGCAAATCCACCCATATGAATCTTGAAAAGGAATAAGGAAGATATAATAAATGAGTTAAGTGGCTCAGTCTCCCATGCATGTGTGCATGTGGAACAAGGCATCAATTAGAAAAGTTTTAAGAAACTTAAGAACAACACATAATGTGAGAATAACTTGCTCAAGTTCTCTGATGGATGTATGTGAAACATGGGGAATGTAAGATCACTTTGTGGTCGTATGCTTATGTGAGAGGAAGGTTCACATTAATTTGATAGGTGATCGGGTCACTTCGAGGTCATATGCCTATGAGAGAGAAAAGTCCACATTAAGTCGATAGTTGATCTAGAAATACATAGCATCCACTGCATGGACAACCCTAGAGCAAGGGATCCCCACATGAATACTCTAGAAATGGAGTTTCCACAAAGAATAAGTTGAGAAGTTAGAAAAAAATGCATGAATATATATATGAGAAACATAAGTAATAGTCATACATGAAAATGGAAATATTAATATAACGTGTTCATTGCCTTACTACTATCTCTAGAATTTTAGTCATTTTGAAAATGACTTTGAACCAAGCCTAGATGGAAATGTTGCTAAAGGGACAATCCCGAATGGGAATGCCAATGGAATACCAAGCATGGATAGGATGGTATATGAACTGTCAAGCCCATGTGGGAAAACCAAAAGAATACCAAGACCGGACAGGAAGGTATGAAAGTCCATTTGTACTAAAACCCCATGAGAGGGTATCCCAGAGATTGAGCAAACAAGGGTTGAGAATTTATAATACTAATAAATATGGAAATATGAAACCTTCAGAGCTAGTGTGCCAACCCGAGATGGGTCAACCCAAGAGTGGGAAGATGACCTACGGGGGAAGGCAAAACCTAAGACCTTGGGATCAAGTTGTGGTTAAAGAAGCCTAACTTCCTCCTATGAGACATGAAGGCACCCTATGTTAGGACCTTCCCAAGAAAGGTAAGTTAACTAAATCAATTTAAAGATTGAGGTAACCATGATTATCACCTAATATAAAAGATGAAAGCACATATATCAAACATGATTATTGAACCCAAGTATGCCATCTCTGAGGAACCTGAGGAAAAGTCACTATGGATGTGGTTGACCATATGATACCGATTTTAGAAAAGAGATGTTTCCATGAGTCCAATGAAGGTACATAAAGTGAATAATGAGAATTATAGGATATGGAGGAATCCAGTTTAGAGAAGTGCATACAAAAATAATGTGCTATAAATGAACCCTTGGGAAGGGTGGAGCCCAAAGTCAATCCTAAGGTCAAGTGGGGAGTATTAAAGGTACATGGACCGATGGTATTAGGATTTGATTGTGCCCTAAATGCATAAGACCATGTGGTCAGGAGGTAACATGTTACAACCCATTCCTAGCTTTGCTGGTAATCTTAGAGTTTTACGACAATCTTAATGCTTGGCATACTTTTGTTAGTAATATTCTATGTTGTGCTTTGTCATAACTTTGGTAACCTTAAAAACTTGTTTGGGCAACTCATAATCATGACTTAAGCATACTATAGTTATCTGAGTTGGAGTTAATATAGCACTAACTCATACATGTGTGTAAGAAGAGAGTTAATTACATTGGAGGAAATAATTAATAAATGATTTTTTTTCATTTGAGAATATTATCAAAATAATATTGTACGATTGTATAGAATTTAATTATGAATCCAACAAAAAAATAATGAACCAAATCAGAGTTAAGATGAGAGAGTTATGCCCTTTTTAGTAAATATATATAGAATACCACGACTGCGGCTGACACCGCGACACGCAACGATGCGTCGACACCGCGACCGCGACCGACGCCGCCCATGAGAGAAAATCATAAAATGATCTTATCCCGAGCTATATTTATCCGTTTTCAACAAAAAAAAGTGTGCTAGAACTGCGATTCGATCCTCTATCATCCCAGACAACTTTCTCTTTGAGAAGGCAACCTAGAAGGTGACTTCTAGGGTGATTTTTGGGGAAGAATGTGAAGAACGGTAGAAATCCAAAAGGGTTGCTATAGATTCGACTTGGTAAGTAGTTTTATCTGTCGGTTCTTCCTCCTCCTAGTTTTCCCTTGCTCAGAATCCTTGGTCTAACGAATTTGAGGTTTGGATTAACCTTTGACCTTCATCTTCTACCTACAGCAGACCTCGTTTAGGGTTAAAAGGAAGAAGAAACTACAGATTTTGCTAAAGTTCTGTTATGGATTCGAGAGTTTCAGAGATGGGCTACGTTTTTAAGGTGTTTTCACACCTTAGGGTGAGTGGGTACTTACTTTAAATAGTAGATTGCATGAAAATGAGTTAAATCATTAAAAATTCTCAAATGCTTGGTATGTGAGTACAAACACTAAGTTGCCTTTTTGATCTAGTCTTTGCAAGCTATATGAAATGGATTATTTCTCAGTTATGATGAATTTCATATTATGAAATCACATTAGAAATTATTTCAATCCATCTAAATGAGAATTCTTAAAGTAATTGTAAAGGTTACATGAATATACTGAAATCTAAGATTTTTAGCTATGACTAAAATTGTTGTATAATTGAATAAAAAAGCTTGCCTAGTTGAATCTCCTTGGTTATGAATGATTGTTTTATTTGTATTCGTATTACATATATGTCATATAACATCTTGGATTTCATTCAATGATATCAATGTTTGCTTGATATATCAATAAGGAGGGTGAAACCCTAAATGAATGGAAAGTTGGAGGTTTGCAATTAGACATCTTGATTCAATGTTATTCATGATGTTATGATGTATTCAATCCTTATGTGAGTTATGTGATAATTGAATGAGGTAAATGAAACCTTAATGATAGGGTGTTCAGTGAAACAAGTATTGTGATATCAATGTTTCTTAGTTTGAGATGTGGTGATGCTTAACAGTTCAGTTGTGGTAAATGTTATCAGATGGTTCATGAAATGAACAGTTTATAAAGCTGAACAAAGATATGTTGATGTGATGATTGAATTGTTAATTTAAAAAGTGAATTAGACATGTAGATGCCCTGAACACTGTAGTACCCTCGTAGGATGAGGCATGCGCTATGAGGAGGAAATGGTTTCTTGATTGGAGGTAGTCCAGATTGAGGTAAGCCAGAGTGCACCAGTAGGGTGTGGGGTTCTTGATTAGTAGGGCAGACTCCTTACAATTGTGTGGTACCCAACACCAATGGGGGATGTCGGTGGTACCTGTGTTACATGTTGAGTGATCAGTGGTCAGTAGGTCCACTGATGCACAATAAGCCTGACAGCTTTGACTCACCACCTGAGTACCCAGGTTGAGAGGTGGAGTCTGAGAGGCAGACGTGTTGAGGCCCACTATAGACGGGGTCTTACTCAATAGATAGGCTTAGGAACCCGAGCATGCTTCTAAGCCTTGTATAGTGAGATTGTAGTTTGTTGCCATTCTTTCACATGTTGTGGTACACCTCATGTGGGTTCAGGGCATAATAAGTTGAATGAGAGGTTAAACAAGTGTGTGTAGTTATTCAATTATTCTTTGTATGTTTCTGAGTTATTATTTCTCCTTATAATCAATCAAGCATGTTCATATATTGATTTACTCATGTAGATATCTATAGTATACTATCATATTTATGATTGTCAATGATTAGACTTTTTAAAGCTTATTGTTGTTATAATTGATATTGGTTGCTCGATAATATATCTATAATTATATAAGTGATTTAAACTGTTTATATGAAGTACTCATTCACTGAGTGAGTAGGCTCACCCCTCTACTCACAATTTTTAGGGAAACCACATGGACTTGAAGAAGGTTAAAGCATCAGAGTAGATCTACCACATGATTTAAGTATGAAATTAGTTAAGTTCAGTCGGTCCCTATCACTCTAGGTCCTTGTATAGATGTGAGAGAGTTGTAAATGATGTTTTGTATCTTTATTTCCTTGATAAGAGAGAATGTATCTGGTTGTCATGTCATATGTACATGGAAGTGTGAGATACAAAATGAATGTATGGATGTGTATCATTAATGTTGAGATCATATTAGAGTAATAAAGTTTAATTATCTTGTAAAGTTTGTTTATGTGATTGAATGTGAGAAAACAAAGAGTTTGAAACAAAAGGAAATTAAAAAAAAAGTCAGGAGTGAACTTTGTATTGAGTATAATCCTCAAGCTTATGCCCTAATCTCATGATTAGTGGTAATCGTAGAATGTGGGCGTGACATCTTTTGGTATCAGAGCTTAGGCTGAGTCGTCGGGGACCATTAGTATAGAAAGTTAGAGTTATAAGTGTCACGAATAGGAGGTGATGTGTCTATAGCTCTGGGAAGTCTGGTTATTTGGATACCCTGGCCCAGTATCTGAATACTTAGATTGACCAGTATCAAGCTACTATGTCTATTCTTCTCTGGATGCCCTAGCTAGGTATGCAGAGGAAGGATGGGCTAGAGAGAAACCCTAGAAATCTTAGGGTTAGGAGATTAGAAAGTAATGAATGAGTAAGAGATTAAACTTAGAATGTGATACATCTCTTTCTTTTATATTGTTTCTTTGATTGGAGATCAATAGAAATGCTCTTATATGTATGAATTCATATTATCAGTTTGTAGAATATATATGGTTCTTTTATATTGTTGGGTATCATGAAGTTGATTCAGTTATTGTTTGCATTCTTTGTATCAACTAGACCAGAAGTTATCTTTAAATGAGTTTACCCTAAGTGGATATTCTTTCTATATGTTTGAGATATATAGAAGTCGGTTAATCTTGAGTAGCTCTTGGCTTCAGGACTGCAGGTTCAGCCTAGTCCAGCTGGTAGGGTGCGTTATTGGGATTTAATGACTCATATTAAAAATATAATAAGAGTAGACTCTGGATAAATTAGACCCACATTGTAACGAGTATGTACATACACTAGATGTTAGAACATATGGGAAAGATTAGAATAGCTAAGAATCAGTTGAAACTGATATCTGAGATCTAACTTTGGGGCCTCATATGAGAAACCCTTAATTGGGAATAAAGGAACATGACATAAGGTTTAGATTAAGTTTAATGATTAATATTATATGAACTCTAAATAAGAAATATGGAAAAGATATGAGAAAAATATGTAAGGGCCAAGATAGTAAGAATCAATCATAAGGAATGGATCATATAATCGAGTACAATTCTTTTATGTACTCCAAAGAAAAGGCAAAGTAGAAGAAAAGAGTTGAGTATACAATAAGTACATAGAAGTGAAGAGTCTTCAGAAGAGTTAAAGTAAAGAGAATTGTATGAACATGTAAATCATGAGACTAGGATAACAAACTTAGTTGAAACAAAGAGAAATGTTAGAAATGATGAGTTTGATTAAGAAAGGAGGGTTATGATATAATTGAGATCATGGATTGTATACCTTATTTATGAATTTCAATACATTCATCCTTACTACCTTTGGATTCCAAGTCTCTATAGAATAACAAACTAGTTTCTAAAAGAAGAATAAAAGTGTAGCTTAACAAATGAATAAGTCATACAAAGGTACACTATATTCAGGAAGGAAAAACTTGATTGAAAGAGAAACTAACTTTGACCCATGCATGAGCCATTTGGTTTAAAATGAAAGATATGTAATTTATTAAAGATGAGGTGAAACCAGTAGAGAGATTATTTATTTAGAATTTCAACTTCACATTAGTAGAAGGATAAAAAGAAATATGTGCAACATGGTATACATGATCATACACATGAATAAGCAACATGATCATAAGAGAAAAATTAGAAGTTAAAGATGACAGATGGAAGATTAGTATATGGTAAGGGTATTATGGAAAGTAAGGAAGGGTTTGAAACATAATTGAGTAATATATATTATAAAAGAAAGAGGTTAGGAGATTCAAGCAAGTGCTAATTTTTCAAGTATCCTTGTTGATAACCAATTAAACCTACATACGAGACATGTAATAAGGGAATGTTTGAAGATAAGAATTCTAAGTCTCAGAATCATCTTCTCTTTCATATCTTCCTTAATGAGAGAAATGCGGGAATGAAGTGATAAGAAAATGAATCATATATGATGCATAACCACCATGGTAGAGACATCTAGTGAATGTAATAATGACACACAATATGATGATGAAATCCTAGCAAGGTAAATTGAGAATGTAATCTATCTGAATGGCCAAGTAAGAGAAAGGAATTTAAATTGATAAGATAAGGAAGACTTTAGTAAAGCTTGTGAGGTCCAAAGTTTGAATTTTAAATTAAGGGAACAAAGTCATGTCACAATAATAGCATGTTACTGATAAGGACCAAACCCTAGAATGTTTAGAGTTGTAGTAGTTCAATGGATGTCACTAGTGATTTGATCTTGAATACTAGCATCTCTATAAAACAAGATCATGAAGCACTATGAGAAGTAAACTAGCACTGATAGTAATTCAGGGTTTAAAGGTAGCTAATTTGAAAGGTTGATAAGCAATATGGAAATTATTCATAGCAAAGGGTAAGAAATAAATTTGAAATGTAACAAGTATGTTTTGAACAAAAGGGGAAATACAACATGAGTAAAGTGTGATATGATATAAAATTCTTGCAGTGATGTCAAGAATGATGAATAATCTATTCTTACCTTGTATGTTTTAATTTTAGGGATTTTTATTCTATATGATCAAAATGAGAAGGATAAGTAATAAGAAATAAGTAGTAATGAATGAGGAGTTAAGAGAAAATAATGGATTTCAGTAATACGTGAATTTGTTTTTAGAAGTGTAATTTATTGAAGGTATAATGAGGATATAAATTGGTTCTATGTATGATATAAGTGTACATGTGCAAGCAATATGTTATTTAAAGGTGTCTGATAGTTGTAGTCATTCATACCAGTAATCCATCTTAGTATTGTACAATTGTGGTATGGTGATATGGGTTGAATGATGATGGAACTAATGGAGGGTTACCCTGAATAAGGTAGTCTTACCTATTCACTCATATGAAAAGAAGGGATGATAACCATATTGTATTGGTATGTAACCCTAATGAGGTATAGCTTGTTATACCTAGATTTAATATAACTAAGTGATGGTAATTGGGTATGAATAGCCCTTGAATGACTAATACAATCATGGAGTACTCTGTTACCGTTGTTTAAACCCTAGTATGATATAACCTGATGGTTACACCTTGATTTATGTGTGGATTCATACTTGAGAATAGTATGGAAAGTGATGGTGATGCTTCACCTTATGCATCCATGATCCAATGGGGATGTCGTGAGTAAGGGTTTGGGTATAAGTGATGATTAGTAACATTAATATAATTTATCTTGTTGAACCTAACTCTAATACAAATAGATAAAGATGAGTATTCATACTTAACATTCTTATATGATGGAACGATGGTAGAATAACCTCGTTAATACGATCATAACCTTAATATGTTAATTGGTGGTTATCATAGCCACATGGTTGATACTTTCTTATGCTAAACATGTGCATTATGAATTTGATTAGGGTTAATCTTATCTAGATTCCTTGCATGTTGATGTAATAAAGAAATGTTCTTAATGTTAATATAAACCTGCTATGATTATTTATGAATATCTCCTAGCTCATTAATGCAATATTGTGTTGATCCTATGTATTATATGTAAGTGATGTTGTTGAGCCTTGTTATAAGTCATGGAAAGATAATGATGATCTTGTAGGGAATAGTATGATGGTCTTAATGACCTTTGGGCGTGGATGAGCCCTGGATGAGGTGTAATCCTCTTGTGTTGATAAGGGTTGATACCCAGTGATATTGTGAAAAGGATTTATATCTTGTGATAGTATGATGACTAGCGTGGTCTCATGAATGGCAAGTGAATAGTACCACGTGAAGATGAGATGAGAAATTATGTTTCACATGTTTTATATCTTTTAAAAGGTTGTGATTTGAAGCGGAACAAATGATTCAATGTTGAAAATAAAATTCTAGACTGTAGTATTTAAAAGCTTAAAGGGAGAGAGATACCCCTAGTAAAGGTTTTTCAGAGGAATCATGTATAGAAGAAGTTACTTGAAAGGTAGAATCAGAGATGTTTAATAAGTATCTTTTTGTCTTTTAGAAACTTTGAGACGAAATTTTATTAGAGGGGGGAGAATTGTTACAACCCGTTCTGGTAATCCTAGAGTTTTAATATAATCTTAATGCTTAGAATACATTTGTTAGTAATATTCTATGTTGTGCTTTGTCTTTACTTTGGTAACCTTAAATACTTTTTTGGACAACTCATAATCATGACTTAAGCATACTATAATTATCCAAGTTGGAGTTAATATAACATTAGCTCATACATGTGTGCAAGAAGAGAGTTAATAACATTGGAGGAAATAATTAAAATATGATTTTTTTTTCATTAGATAATATTATCAAAATAATATTGTAGGATTGTGGAGAATTCAATTATGAATCCAAAAAAAAAGAATGAACCAAATCGGAGTTAAGATGAGAGAGTTATTCCCTTTTTAGAAAATATATACATAGCACCGCAACCATGGCTGACACCATGACCAACGTTGCGTCGACACCGCAACCGTGGTCTACACCGCGACCCATGACACTGTGTCGACACCACGATTGCGACCGACGCCGCCCAGGATAGAAAATCGTAAAATGATCTTATCTCAAGCTATACTTATCCATTTTTAATGAAACGAAGTGCGTTAGAATCGCAATTTGATCCTCTATCATCCCAGACAACTTACTCTTCAAGAAGGTGACCAAGAAGGTTATTTCTAGGGAAATTTTTGGGGAAGAACGTGAAGAACGGTAGAAATCCAAAAGGATTTCTATAGATTCGACTTGGTAAGTAGTTTTATCTATCAATTCTTCCTCCTCATTTCCCCTTGCTCGAAATCCCTGGTCCAACGAATTTGAGGTTTGGATTAACCTCTGACCTTTGTCTTCAACCAACATCAGACCTCGTTTAGGGTTGAAAGGAAGAAGAAACCGCAAATTTTTCTAAAGTTCTGATATGGATTCAAGAGTTTCAGAGATGGGCTACGTTTTTAAGGTGTTTTCACACCTTAGGGTGAGTGGGTACTTCTTTTAAATATTAGATTGCACAAAAATGAGTTAAATCATTAAAAATCTTCAAATGTTTGGTATGCGAGTACAAACACTTTGTTGCCTTTTTGATCTCATCTTTGCAAGCTATATGAAATGGATTATTTATCTATTATGATGAATTTCAGATTATGAAATCACATTAGAAATTATTGCAATCCATATAAATGAGAATTCTAAAGTAATTGTAAAGGTTATATGAATATACTAAAATCTAAGATTTTCAGCTATGACTGTAATTGTTGTATAATTGAATAAAGATGTTTGCCTAGTTGAATATCCTTGGTTACCAATGATTGTTTTATTTGTATGTGTATTACATATGTGTCAGATAACATCTTGGATTTCATTCGATGATATCAATGTTTGCTTGATATATCAGTAAGGAGGGTGAAACCCTAAATGAATGGAAAGTTGGAGGTTTACAATTAGACATCTTGATTCAATGTTATTCAGGATGTTATGATGTATTCAATCCTTATGCGAGTTATGTGATAAGTGAATGAGGTAAATGAAACCCTAATGAGAGGATGTTCAGTGAAACAAGTATTGTGATATCAATGTTTCTTAGTTTAAGATGTGGTGATGCTTAACAGTTCAGTTGTGGTAAATATTATCAGATGGTTCATGAAATGAACGGTTTACAAAGCTGAACAAAGATATGTTGATGTGATGATTGAATTGTGAATTTAAAGAGTGAATTAGATATGTAGATACCCTGAACACTGTAGAATCCTCATAGGATGAGGCCTACATTGTGAGGAGGAAACGGTTTCCTGACTAGAGGTAGTCCAGATCAAGGTAATCCAGAGTGCACCAGTAGGGTGTGGGGGTCTTGACTAGTAGGGCAGACTCCTTACAATTGTGTGGTACCCAACACCAACTGGGGATGCCGGTGGTACCTGTATTACATGTTGAGTGATCAGTGGTCAGTTGGTCCACCGATGCACAATAAGCCTGACGGCTTTGACTCACTGCCTGAGTACCCAAGTTGAGAGGTGGAGTCATGTATTACATGTTGAGTGATTAGTGGTCAGTAGGTTCACTGATGCACAATAAGCCTAAGGGCTTTGACTCACCGCCCGAGTACCCAAGTTGAGAGGTGGAGACTGAGATATCCGGCCAATCCTATTAGCCGCCGAGAGGCAGACGTGATGAGGCCCACTACAGCTGGGGTCTTACTCAAGAGATAGGCTTAGGGACCTGGGCATGCTTCTAAGCCTTGTACAATGAGATCATAGCTTGATGTGATTCTTTCACATGTTGTGGTACACCTTATGTGGGTTCAGGGCATAATAAGTTGAATGAGAGGTTAAACAAGTGTGCACAGTTATTCAATTATTATTTGTATGTTTCTGAGTTATTAGTTCTCCTTATAATCAATCAAGCATGTTCATATATTGATTTACTCTTGTAGATATCTAGATTATCCTATCATATTTATGATTGTCAATGATTAGACTCTTTAAAGCTTACTATTTTTATAATTGATATCAGTTGCTCAACAATATATTTATAATTATGTAAGTGCTTTAAACTATTTCTATGAAGGTATTCATTCACTGAGCGAGTAGGCTCACCCCTCTACTCACAATTTTTAGGGAAACCACATGGACTTGAAGAAACTAAAAGCATCAGAGTAGATCTACCACATGAGTTAAGTATGAGATTAGTTAAGTTCAGTCAGTCCCTGTCACTCTAGGTCCTTGTATAGATGTGAGAGAGTTGTAAATGATGTTTTGTATATATATTTCCTTGATAAGAGAGAATGTATCTGATTATCATGTCATATGTACATGGAAGTGTGAGAAACAAAATGAATGTATGGATGTGTATCGCTAATTTTGAGATCATATTAGAGTAATAAAAGTTTAATTCTCTTGTAAAGTTTGTTTATGTGATTGAATGTGAGAAAACAAAGAGTTTGAAACAAAAGGAAATAAAAAAAAAAGTCAGGAGTGTAACTTTATATTAAGTATAATCCTCAAGCTTATGCCCTAATCTCATGATTAGTGGTAATCGTGGGATGTGGGTGTTACATAACAACTAGGTTTTCCCAAGGTCCATGACTCAGGAGATTAGCTACCTTCTTCATGATCATGTGGTCTAATGGGTGAATGTGAGAGGCACTCCCTAGATATATAAGGATGAGATAACTCCAAAGAGTACATATACCCCTAAAGACCTCAAGGAAGTGAATAAGGCTCAGAATACATGAGGATTAAATATAAAAGATATAAATAAGTCATGACAACTTGAGAGAAATTGTTCCCCAACATAAGAGTGAGGAGGGGGGCTTGACTTCATTAAATATAAGAATATTGTGGAATTAAAAGCAAGTATTTTTGGAGTCATGTTGAGAATGATTCAACTTAGAATGTGAAGTGGAAATATATGTGTGGATATATCCTCCCTACTCTTGGAATGGGATGAACTTTATGTTTAGGTTGCAGTAAAATGCTTATTTCACCCCATTACAAGTGAGAGAGATTGGGCAGATACATATTATGCTTGAAATTGAGATATAAGAATGAATATCCTAAGTTGAAAATTTAATGAGATGGCCTAGGGTTAGAGGTGTTACCTCACCCTTATGTGGAAATAAATTGATAATAGGTTGGAAACCTAGGTGAAAAGGTAATCACCAATTGAAATTGAACTCATGAAAGAAAATCTAATAACTAAGAGATGATATTATGTAATAACTAAGGATGTGGATATACTTTGAATTGAATTCATGTACCAATTATAGTTATGATGTGAGAACTTTGCATATCAATAAAAGGTATCAAGAATATCTAAGTAGGGTTTTTAACCCTAAGGTTTAAAACTGAGATGGGTCATCATTCACCTTAAGCACGCTAGATTTCAATTTTGGGGACAAAATTCCTTTAGAGGAGGGTAAATGTTATATCCTCAATTTTAGTAAAATTGAAATACATAAAGATAAGCATGAATTGATAAGTAATTCTTTAATTGCTTTTTTTATAGAATAATATGGGTTTGACTCATGGCCCATATAGAGGACCAAGAGACTTTGCTTTGCAAATAGTCTTTGTGGCACAAGTTAAAGAAATAAAAGGAATTTCGTGTGTTTTGTGGTTTATAATAATCCAATGATGTTTTTGGAAAAAGAAATAGTGAAAAATATAATAGTAAAGAGATTTCTAAAAGTAATGGACATTTAGAATTTTAAATATAGAATTATGTGGAATTCTAGAGAAAAGAGAACTTTCATGCGACAATAAAGGATAAGGAATTTTTTGATCACTAAATAACTAAAATATTGAATAATATGCAAGTTGCTAAAAGAAAATAATATATGTGGAGTTAAATGAGTAATTATCTAGTCTTAAGTAGCAACACTACGTTTGGTGTATCAAACATGAGTAGCTCAGCCCGACTTTTGGTATACTTGAAAATATTAATGAAATAAAGAAAATTATAGAATTTTGAAGAAAAATGACTTTCCATGTGGTGTGTACAATTAATTTGAGAATATGCTAAAAGAGAAAGTCTCGTGCATAAAAACTATTCCAATAAATCCCACAAAAATTATTAAGGTTGAAAAAGACTTTAAAGAGTTACCCTCCAATTTTCATATAAAAGGATGTTTCTGGTGGTTTAGAGAAATTCATAAAGATAAAGGGATTTATTTGAAATTCATGAATTATATTCCTTTTTTAAGAGAAAGAAAAGGGGCATCTAGAAATATTCTTTTGATACAAAATCATGCCCACACCTATAATTAATGATTAAAAGCTTTATCTTAAAATTGGGAAATATTTGGAAAAAGGGAGAAGGAGTTATGAGTTTTATTGGGTTTTCCTAAAGTGAAGGATTATTAACCAAATGTATGATTATGTCACATTTAACATAATAAGGAAGAAGTTGTCATTTTATTGTGTAATGGGTGACTTTAGGGTTGTTTGATCAGAAATCAATGACATTTGTATCATCTCCTATCCCCTATCAAATAGGGAAACAAGGGCAATAATAACTGTGATCCCCTCTAATCCCTATTATCACTCTCTGCTTCACCAAACCTTTTGGAACTGGATCCATTGAATTTTTTAGAATCACCCGAGCATTCCTAACCTTACTTTCCTTCATTTCTATGTAATATTGGGTTTTCTCTAATTATCAGGGAACTACTGGGCATACCTTCTTGTGGTTCCTACCTATAAAAAGGGATGATACCCTGGCCGAAAGGGGAACAAATTAGTGAGATCATAAGTGCTCAAAGGGTTCTAATCTCTCCCATGATCCTAGAGAGGTGACAGAACTTGCAGGACTTCAGCATGGCCAGATGGCCATAATGATGCCAGGTCACGGCATTGGCAAGGGAGTAAGAAGGTCTTATGCCCTGATCAATGACGGTGGGTAGCGATGGCACTCTCGAGACCTTTAGTCGATGACAACAGAGATGCATCCCACCGCTACTCGCAGGCCATGGTGCTCTATTCTAGGCTTGGAGGCGGGCCTATGGCATGGTCGACTCTGGTCACCTATGACAACAATGACAGGCTGGTTGATTTCATCGAGGACCACTAAAACTTAGGGACCTGTCGTCGAAGCTAACCAGGTACTGAAGGCAAAAGTCAATTACTGAGTTGACCCACCTCAGGCACTCACATGTGTGAAAGGACTCACATGCCCCTGGGTCGCCATGTCTGGATGAGGGTCATTTCTAACATTTTGCCCCTTTGTTCTTCCTGAGCCACATGAGAATAAGGAGCCAGCATGGAGGAAGCCCATTTTTGGAGCCGTGACCCATATGGAAAATGAAAAGATATTGAAACAATGGTGTGGCTACACCTGATTGGTTAAAGGTATGTTATCTTGTAAAAATCATAGAAATTGTTATAATGCCCAAAAAATGGCAAAATTATATATGATATTGACCAGAAAAATGAGATGAATGTGAATAAAATATAATTGAGACTTAATATTTCTTCCATTTCCAAAAGTTCATAAAGATGCAGTCTTTAATGTAACATATATATAAAACCTAGTTTCATGATTTTAATGGCCATCACTTGTTTAAATGATATTAGTGGATAAAGCTTAACCTTTTTGGATAAAAAGAGCTTTGTGGAACTAATTTGAGTTAAAGGTTCATATGTTTTTAAAATTGGGGTTTCTTAAGTGGATAATCAATAATAAGTGTTAAAATAATGATTATTGTATATAAACCCTAATTTTGATGAATAAGTTATTAATCATGTTAAATACAATTCTTTGAGATATAATTTGATAATTGGGAATATAATGGTGATTTAACATGTTCATGATCATAACGATGTATAATTAGGGTTTCTATTGAGATTAGCCATGCATAAGAAGAATTAGGGTTTTGAAGTTAAAGGTAATAACTTTAATAAAATCAGACTAATCCAAGTATTCATAATGAAAGGATATGTCATATATAGTAATTAGGGTTTCACCTAATACTTTATGTGTAATGGAATTAGGATTAATACTTTTCTTCCTCATCTAAACCCAAACATGATCTGAAATCCTTTACTAGGACGCAAGTAAGGTTTATCTATTTAATGTGAAGGTAACACTTTAGGATCTACATACCTGCAGAGTAACTATTGAATTGCTTGTATCCATTAATTGGATTAATTGAATATGATTAACTACTGCATAATCTGCATGGCATACCATTGAGGTACATGGTTACACTTATGATTACATGTATTGATTTCCGACATTTGTCGAGGTTTCTTAAAGATTGAATGAATGATATATGTTGGATGTCTATTAACTTCATGAAAATTATAAAGCCCCTATGAGTATCACATTAAGTAAATAATGATATTATGAACCCTAGGTTCCACTGATCAAAGGGTAGTACACATAAGTCCAATGATGGATATTGGTTACACCAGAGATAGTAGACCAAGTATGGGCCAGAATATAAAATAAAATACAAGTTCTTATATGCAAGTAAATGATGATTGAATATATGTATTTGGGATTATTGGATGACCCCACATACCAGTATGGCAACGCACTAATCACGTATTTGTTTCATGTAGTTTTAGGTATAAGTTGATATACATGATAAAGGACATGAAGCTAAAAATGGAAATGTCATGAAAGCATTACAGATTTAAAAGGAGGATACATAGTTACTTCTTCTCAACATGTATTAGTTTCACGAGGAATATCATTGTACAATTTTAAACAATATTTGGAATAAATGAAATTATTTACTATTATTTATTATTTTCTAAGTCTGGATCCTTGGGAATATATGTAATGGCTCTCAACTTGAAGGTCTTTCCTCAATTGGGTGATGTTGATGGTGAGGTCGTTACATCCTCTTAGCCCACAACATTTCAAATGAGCTCAAGGAATAAGAAGGATGTAAGCTACATTTATAGAGGCTAAGAGACATAAACTAAATTGAGAGGAATAGTTTTATGGACCTTGGAGAATGTCACAATTTTGTTGGTTTTTGGTGAGAGGGTAGAGGCACTTTCTAAAAATCACAACATGGTTGAGGGGTGGCGTTGTAGTAGGGCATTTCTTGTATAGAAGGAACAATGGTACAAGTTATGGATCAAATGACTAGGCATAGTATCTCGAGTATGTTAGTGGTGAGAGACTAGGAGGAGGTTTAGTGAGGAGGGAGAGGGGAGTAAGGGTCTCTTTTCATTGATGTTTTGTCCACAACACACACTTTACACAAGGTTGAGGACGCGATCCTCATCCTTTTGATCATGTTTTGGAAGTTCATAATGAGGCTGAAATATGCACTAGTGTGACGTGTTTCCTTAGATTATGATAAGTGGAAATAACATATATAGATATAATAAATTTGTATAATGACATATCTAGGTCAAAGAGTATGATTCATGCATGATTTTATTCCTGTAATCAACTGAATGAGCTAGGGTCAACCAAATCCAATAAACTATTTCATGTTTCTTAAGTTGAACGTGATGATTCCAAATATCAACTCAAATATTTCATTTGAGCTAAGGAATTACATGTTTTACATGATATGGCATTTAGAGTAACTCATGCAACACTAATTATTGAAAAGGAATTACAAAGTCAAAATAATTAGGGAAACTCTAATATATTGTGAACTAAAAAATATTAGAAGAGAAAAAACAATACATACATATGAAGGATAATTGCTATTTAAACTCCAACAATTTATTTTAAAGCTGGGTAGTGTGCATGATTAGATTAAGATGTCATAAAAAATTGAAACTTAATAGGATGTGGTTACTCTAGTGTTTTACATAATTATAAGGAATTAAATTCATTCACATTTTCTCACATTTATTCTACATTGAATTCTAGGTATGTTAGAATTCTACCATCATTGAAATTTTATCCTTAAAATTTGCATGAAGTGATATAGTACTACCCACATTGGGGTTTCACTTATATGTAGACTAATACCTTAATATTATCATAAGGACTCATGATTATGCACTGACATATTCATAATATGACATTAACATGGATAATATATGATGTTATTAATGAAACTAAGCCAATGATATATTACTAACGAGTCTTGAAAACTAAACCATACCTTCCTTAACAATCATGGGATAAAGTTCTCACATACCTTTATCATTAGCATAATATTATCACAATTCAAGTGTTAACTAAGATGAGTTCACCGCATAACTTTTCACCAAAGTGTTCATTTCCTCAAAGAGGTCATTGCACCAAAGTGTTCATTGCTCATGAGAGCTCATTGCAGCAGAGTGTTCATTGAACCAAAGTGATCATTGCTCCAAAGAGGTCATTGCACCAAAGTGCTCATTCCTCCAAAGATCTCATTGCACCAAAATGTTCATTGCCCAAAGGTTCTCATTGCACAAAATTTCTCATTAGATAATCACTAAGTTAACATAAATTCCCTAAAATTACTCTTATTAATTTTATTCATTGTAGTAACTTTGTCATATATGTATTTAACATCTAAAAGTAGAGACTAACAAAAATGTATAAACCAATGCTTCCATAGATTCAATCCCCCTTCTCATAAATAGAGTGTACATAACCCTATTAATTTCATTCTATTATGGCTCTTTTATACTAGTTGTATTAAGTTTAGGTGACTTTCAAATTTAGGTCTTCAATATTAACCCTCTTTATGACATTCCCAGATTTGTGTGATCAAGCATGATAACCTCCCATTTTGTGATGTTATCTTACTAGTTTTTCTTAGTTTTCCATACTCTTTCTTAAATAAATTAGATAGAATACTTAACTTTCTGCTTTATTGTGAATATACCAATAGAATGATATTTTCCCTTTTCTTCTTATAGAAAAAACCCAAAAGAATTGCAAAAGTTCCAAATTGGTCCCAAGACCATGAAGATCCTAGAAGTCCCAAGACCACGTGAAAGCCCTTGTGGTCCCAAGACCGCGTGAAGGCCCTTGCGGTCCTAAGACCGAGTGAAGGCCCTTGCGGTCCCAAGGCCGAGCAAAACCCTAGTGGTCCCAAGACCGCGAGGACCCTAACGATCCCAAGATCACGTGAAGACCCTTGTGGTCCTAAGACCGAGTGAAGGCCCTTGCGGTCCCAAGACCGCGAGGACTCTAACGGTCCCAAGACTGAGTTGATCCCAAGAATGTGGGAAATCTACCTGTCTCAAGACCATGAGGATCCAAACGGTCTCCAGACCATGAGGATCCAAATGGTCTTCAAACCATGAAGATCCAAATAACTTAAAACCGTTTAAGACCCCCTTGGAGCCTATAAATAGGACCCAATGGGTCCTCATTAGGCAGGCCTTTCGAGAGGCCCAAAGGATACCTCATTTGTTCCAGAGTTGTTTCATCCTTCATCCTTTGCCCTAAGGCTACCGATCTAAGATCCACACTCAATCCATAAGCCTACTTCCTCTCTCATCGACATAGAAGGTGGGGAGTGAAGGATTCATCACCAAAGCGACCACGTAGTGTGAAGATAGTTGTTCTATACTCTAAGGGGTCAACCTTCCTTCCTCCTATGTAGAGATCATGTGTTCCTTCTCTTCTCCTGTCTCCTTCTTTGTTCTTGCCATGAGTGAGTAGTTCCATACACTAGGGTGCGGGGAGTATCCCCGCAACCCATGTTTTCATTTCCTGCATTGTAATTCATGAGTTTACAATAGAAAAATACTATCTTTTTAGTTCAACATCAATCGTTTAATGAATGCTAGTTGCTTGATCACCAACTTGCATTACTTATTTTCTACTAGTGCAAATTGTCTACGTTTGTGCTTTTAGATTCGATTATCGGTTGTATGTTGGTTCTTGATGTATGTAGTCACCATATATCTATTTCGGTATCTAGAAATGCTTTTCATAGAGTGGAGTAAACTCACCTTCATCATTGTACTTTCATACTATGAAATGGAATCAGTTGACGTATGGAAGTACAACTTTGACAGGTCGAGGAACACAGTTTGTGAAGGGAGTGATGCAAAGTAAGTGACCATTCATTTGGGGATGGTTGGCATTGCAATACTTCCATGTTTCTCATAGTTGGCTATTTGAAAGAAAGCTAAGTCTACAAAGATACTAACTGATTAGACCCTTTTCAAAAGCCATGTTATTATGATGTATGTTATGATCTATGTGTAGTGGTGGTGAAACTCGATCACATCGTAGTGGTTTCCAAATATTGTTTACAACCTTAACTTTACTTTTCTGCCATTTAATTTGCATTTGCATTTTAGTTTAATCATCAACCCAACTCTTCAATCTAAATATCAACTCTTCAGTAGATAAATAGAATTATAATGTTTTCCATCTTGTTAAATCCTTAACAAGACCGTTGTCTTATGGATTCGACCCTCAACTATACTACGATAAGACTTCCATGTATCTTAGTGCATGTGGGTGGAGATCTTATTCTAGCACACACAAGGCTAAACTTAGAGACTTACTATCTCTAGGATTTTTAGTGGTGCATGCAACTCCATGTGAGGGGAGGCTCCATCAAAAATTGGCGCTATTGTTGGGGATAACGGAGCGTTTTAATTTCATTTATCAACTTGCTAGTTGATTAGGATTTTACATTTTACTTTGATAACTACTTCATATATTTTTTATTCCATCATATTTCTACCATCTAAAGTGTGATTTTTCTTCTACTCGGGTAGAAAATGTGTATGCAAAACCGTGGATTCTCCCCTGAACCAGAGTACGACTCTGAGGTAGAACGAAGCTTCCACCGATGCATCAGACTCAACCGCCAACAAGTCAAACAGATGGCTAAAGAATAACACCAAGCCACTTTAGTACTGGAAAGAGTCAACACAACTATAGCATCTCAGAGAGCACAACTCATCATTGATACATGTGCTCAAGTCCAAGCTGAAGTTCAAGCTGAAGAGCAAGCTCGCATCCAAGCTGAAAATGAGGCAGCCACACCAGCTGCTCAATTATTGATAAGGAACAAGAAGCTTTGAGACTACGTTGTTCCTAAGAACTCCAAAGATGATCACCCAGTTCAGCCTCCACTCATTAATGTTCCTAACTTCAAGATTCGAACACAATGGATCCAAATCATGCAAGGCATCTCGTTCTCAAGAAATACTGGAGATGATTGCATGGACCATCTGAAGCGATTCAAGGCACTTTGCCGATTGGTACCACAAGCCGGAGCTATGCTAGATGCAATCATGCTCTGACTTTTCAACTTCACTCTATCTAGAAAGGCACTAAGCTGGTATAACTCTTTAGATGGAGAGCCAATCATCACCTGGGCTCCCTTGGAAGAAATTTTTTTGGAGAAGTTCTTTCCTCCCTCATTGACTTACCAGATTAGGGGACATATCAACCAGTTCCTCCAACTACCTAAAGAATCACTAGCAGAATCATGGGAAAGATTTAAGGAACTTCTGAGAAAATGCCCACATCATGGAATCTCACAAAACCAGCTCATAGAAACATTCTATAGAGGAGTAAGTGATGAAATAAAGAATTTTTTAGATTCCTCATCTGGAGGAAATTTCATGAGATAGAATTATGAGGATGCATGGAAGTTTGTTACGCTCAGAGCTGAGAACCAATCTAATTGGGGAAGGCCATCTATAAGAGGAGTCCTAAAAGTCTGCAAGGCTGAAGAATATGTAGAAATGAAAGCCATTATTGAAGCTCTGAAAAACATAGTTCATAAGCAGCAAGCCCTTGAAATAGCGTTTGGAGAATATGACAGGAAGAAGAACTCCCAAGTTCAACAAGTTAAGGCAGCTACTGAGACTTGTGAAGCTTGTCATGCATCAGATCACCCCACATTATCATGTAGCTTTTTATATGATGTGATGATGAATCTACAGACACCTCAGCCACAATATGAATCGATCATTGAACAACCCAAGGATTAGCCACTAGAGCACGTTAACTCTATCCAGACCATACTGGTTCAAGCATACTATAATCCGGATTGACCAAGAAACCACCCTGGATTTCAGTATGGGAACCCCGCAGGAACTGCCAATCCACAGCACCAAACACAAGGTGGGTCTTCTAATAAACCACCACCTAGATTCCCAAGCAATTATAACCAAAACCAAGGAAACTATAGAGGTGGGTTTCAAAGATTTGTCTATCCAAGAAATTCCTCCTCATACTATCAATACACTCACCCTCTGTTGCACCCACAATTACACCAACCTCAGTCACAACAGCCGCAAATTCAACAACTTCAGTTGATAGCTCCTCAACACCAGCAAACTCAAGGACAACAACAAATTACACATCATCAATAAAAGAATGCTCAACATCCATCAACAAATGAGTTGTCTCTGATAAGGCAAATGCTACAATCTCAACAGACCATGCTCACCAACCAGCAGGCTCAACAGAAAGCTGTAGAGACCCAATTGGCACAAATTGCAGCTCAGTTGAAACCTCCAATGGGCACTTTCACCGATCAGCCAAAAATAAATACGAGACATGATCAACACAGACTAGAACAACTAAATGTAGTTATTACAAGATCCAGTCATGTTCTTACTGAAGCTACCAAAGATATTCAAGAAGACGAAGATACCACTAAAATCTTTCCAAATATAAATATAAATCAAGAAAATGAAAATTTGTAGACGCCAAGAAGGAGAAAGACAAAGAACTAGTTTCCAAAGAACTAGAAGTCCCACCATACAAGCTCAGGATACCCTATCCAGGCAGATTGAGAGAGACTAAACTAGATTCTAGATTCCAAAAATTCAAGGAAGCAATGAAGAAGCTATATGTTGATATTTCATTCCTTAACGCTCTCTCTGAAATTCTAGCTTGGTCTAAATATCTGAAGACTTTGCTATCAAAGAAATACATGACCGAAGAACACGAGACAGTAAAATTAGCTCAGACTACTTCTGACATCATTCTCAACAAAATGCCGAAAAAACAAAAGGACCCTGACTCCTTCGACATCCAATGTTCTATAGGAAACACCTCTTGTAAGAAAGGATTAGCTTATTTGGGAGCCAGCATATCTATCATGCCCTTTTCTATGAGTAAAAGAGTGGTCTTTACTGACTTGTTACCTACAACAATGACAATCCAACTGGTTGATTCTACCATTACCACACCTTTGGGAATTATTGAAGATATCCCAGTGAGAATAGGAAGAGACTCCTATGTCCCTTGTGATTTTGTTTTCATGGACATAAAATAAGATCGGAGGTATCCAATAATATTCGACAGACCTTTCCTCGCGACAGACATAGCACTAATTGATGTCGAAGCTGGCACAATTACCTTAAGGCTGAGGAAAGAAACTGTTCAATTCAGAGTCTTTGACAGCCTTAAAAGTCCTAGCATCCATGAAGAAGTCTTTCTTCTTGAGGCAATAGATAAAATGTACCAGCTGAGGCAATAAACTCCTGAACCATCAGATGCTTTGGAAGATGTCTTAACGAATCCAGAAGCCGAATTTTCAACTGACGAATTAGTTCAACAATGTATGCAATACCTAGAACAAGCTGAAGAAGTTCGAGAAGCCACTTTTGAGGAGTTGAAATATGTCACCACTCTAGAGACCACTAAAGTGCTCAAGGCACCTGAGATGAAAGTCCTACCAACTGGACTCAAACACGTCTTTATAGACAAAGAAAATCTATGTCCGGTCATTATCAGTTCCACTTTGATAGATGACCAGGAAGAAAGAATCCATGTTGAGTTAAGTAATTAAGCATAAGAAAGCCATTGGATACAAGATGACCGACCTAACTGGGATAAATCTAGCTTTGTGCATGCACAGATTACCTATGGTGGAAGAATTTAAACCATCACGAGAGCACCAGAGGAAGCTAAACCCAAATCTCAAAGAGGTAGTTCGCCTTGAGGTTCTAAAACTACTAAAAGCTAGTATTAACTATCCCATTTCTGACTCTCAATGGGTAAGTCCGGTTCAAGTGGTCCCTAAAAAGGGGGGAACCATTGTTGTTTTGAATGATAAAAATGAATTGGTACCCACCCAGACTGTTACCGGGTGGAGGATGTGCATCGACTATAGGAAATTGAATAAGGCAACAAGGAAAGATCACTTTCCTTTACCTTTTCTTGACGAAGTTCTTGAACGGCTAGCTCACCAGAAATTCTTTTTCTATCTCAATGGCTACTCAGGGTTTTATCAAATTCCAATACACCCTGAAGATTAAGAAAAGATGACTTTTACCTGCCCTTTCAGAACTTACGCCTTCAGGAGGATGCCCTTTGGGTTATGTAAATCACTCGCTACATTCCAGAGGTGTATGCCTGCCATATTCACAAGATTAACCGAATCTATCATGGAAGTATTCATGGACGACTTCTCAGTCTATGGATATTCCTTTGATAATTGTCTGCTTAATCTTAGTAAAGTGCTACAAAGATGCAAGGAAACAAATATGATCATTAATTGGGAAAAATGTCACTTTATGGTGACAGAAGGTGTTGTCCTTGGGTATCGAGTCAATGAACGAGGGATTGAAGTATACAAAGAAAAAATAGATGTCATTTCAAAGTTGTCACCACCAAAAGACATCAGAGGAGTACGAGCCTTCCTGGGCCATGCCAGATTTTACCGAAGATTCATTCAAGATTTTTCAAAAATAGCAAAACCCATGACTCACATGTTAACTAAAGATGCATACTTCAATTTTGATCAAGAATGTTTACATAGCTTCACGACTCTAAAGAATGCCTTAGTCTTTATTCCTATACTGAGAGCTCTTGATGGGTCACAACCCTTTGAAATAATGTGTGATGCCAATGACTACGCTATAGGAGCAATACTAGGGCAAAGGATAAATGATAATCCCTACATGATATATTACGCATAAAAAATGCTTGATGAGGCCCAAAAGAACTATACAACTACAGAAAACGAATTCTTGACAGTCATCTATGCTTTTGAGAAATTCTGTTCATACCTAATCAGATCAAAGGTTACAATTTACACAGATCATTCAACAATAAAATATTTGATTCAGAAATAAGATGCCAAACCTAGACTTATTTGCTGGGTGTTGATGCTTTAAGAGTTTGACCTGGAAATAAAGGACAAAAGTGGGGTGGAAAATGTTGTCGCCGATAACTTGAGTCACATTGAAGCTCAAGATGAAGATAATATACCTATACACGACTCTCTACCCGATGACCAACTCATGAAGGTCACCACTGTATTCCCATGGTACGCTGACATAGTAAACTATCTGGCTACATGAATTGTCCATCCTTCTGCTTCCTATCATGACAGGAAGAAATTTTTCCATGACGTCAAGCGATACTTCTGGGATGAACCATACCTCTTCCGCTTATGTGCAGACGGATTATTCCGTCATTGCCTTCCTAAAGAAGAAATCACCCCAGTCTTGGAACACTGTCATTTTGGTCCCACTGGGGGGTACATGAGTTCAAAGATAATGACTCTTAAAGTCTTAAAGTTTGGTTTCTTATTACTGACAATAGCAAAAGATGTACATGCATTTGTACAATCATGTAGTAAATGTCAGCTCTCTGTAGGGATATCCAAGCGGAATGAAATTCCGCTAACTCTGTGGCAGGAAATTGAACTCTTCAAAGTATGGGGAGTGGACTATATGGGTCCATTTCCCTCATCATATGGATTCTCCTATATATTGGTCACTGTGGATTATGTATCCAAATGGGTAGAAGCTATACCTACTGTATATTGTGACTCTAAGCTGACTATTAAGCTATTCAAGGACATTATTTTCCCTAGATTTGGAGTTCCTAGAACATTCATATCTGAGGGAGGGTCACATTTCTTGGAACGTAGTTTTGAAGAACTTCTACGAATATAGGGAGTAAAACACAAGGTCGCCACGCCTTATCATCCGCAGAAAAGCGGTCAAGTCGAAGTCTCAAACAAACAACTGAAAGCTATTTTAGAGAAGACTGTCAACAGAAACCATACATATTGGTCCACCAAGCTTCCTAATGCTCTTTGGGCATATCACACTACTTACAAAACACCATTAGGAACAACTTTGTTCTGTTTGGTGTATGGGAAGTCATGCCATCTTCCAGTTGAATTAGAACACAAGGTTTGGTGGGCTATTAAACAGTTGAATTTCGATTTCAAAAGTGTTGGTGAGTACAGACATCTTCAATTACAAGAACTTGAAGAACTAAGAATGTTTGATTACTAGAATGCCAGGATTTACAAAGAGCAAACTAAGATGTGGCATGATGGCCACCTTAAAATAAAAGATATCATTTTCAGAAACAAGGTCCTTCTTTTCAATTCCAGACTCAAAATGTTTCCCAGGAAACTCCGTACAAAGTGGTCCAGAGCATTCACTATCAAACACATCTACCCAACTGGAGTTGTCATCATCCTGGATGACAATGGAGGAGAAAGGACTGTTAATGGCCACAGACTAAAGAGGTACTATACTCTAGCCGATAAAACTCCAATACAAACCATTAACATTCATGACCCCACTGCATCAACCTGATCAATCCAGAATCTCATCGAACCAGCGACGTAAAACCAAAGTGTTGTTTGGGAGGCAACCCAAGAACTGGGTATCACCTTTGTTTTTTGTTTCAGAATTAATATAACCAACCAAAAAAGATATAAAAATCAATAACCTAAATAATTTTACCCCAACGGTCTTGAAACCATTTGGTCCTCTCAGTCTTGAAACCGTTTGGACCCAAATGGTCTTGAAACTATTTGGTCCTCTTGGTCTTGAAACCTTTTGGTCCTCTTGGTCTTGAAACTATTTGGTCATCTCGGTCTTGAAACCGTTTGGACCCAAATGGTCTTCAAACCATTTAGACCCACACAGTCTCAAAATTGTTTCACCTAAAAAAATTACGAGCAGCACCCCTCCTTACCTATAAATATAACCTGAAACCCTCTCTTTTCACTTCTTCGATTCTCGAAACTCTCTCGTGCGAACATGTTCCATTCCTTCTGCTCTCTTCTCCCTTGTGTGAGCCCATTCTTAGTTCTTTACTCTCACGTGACCCGAGCTCTGCTGCTGCCTCTGATCACGCTCCTTCTTCACGTCGTGCATCCACCTTCCTGTTCGCTCCTGCGATAGTAGCCCCATTCTTCATCTCTGTCAACTCCACAGCAACCATCACCACAACCATTACAGTTATAGGTAGATAGTGCTCACAATCATCATCATCACCACTATCACCACCACCGATGCTTTCGTTGCTACCACCGCTTCGCCTCCATCGTCATTGATGTGTTCCTCGTCGCCGCCGTTTCTCCTTCTTCCCAGTTTCATCCTCACGCTTTCACCCTCATGGTTTTCATCCTCGTGGTCTCACTCTTAATGGTTTTCACCCTCGCGGTCTTGAAAACCACATGGACTATTACAGTCTTGAAAATTGTTGGATCTCTTCACGATTTTGTTCTTAATGTTTTTATTCTCATGGTTTTTCTCTTCTCAGTCTTTACAACGCATGAATCCTTCACGATTTCAAAACCATGTGACCTCTTTACAGTTTTAAGACCATGAAGCTTTCACCATCTTGCAATCTTTTCGAAATTCATACAATAATTCCATTAGCGCTAAATTTCAACTTTTTTCTAATATATGATTTCTTGTTAAATTTACAGAATGGACTCACCTACAAAAGAAGTTGTTGAAGCCCACTTCTGGACCACGGAGCAGTTGTTGGAGCACTGGAATAAGCTCCAACGCATCATTGACCTCTGTGCAAGAATAGGAAAAACCCCATTTGACTTGCCCCAAGGTCATTAACGACCTTGAGCGCATCAACAAATGTCTAGCAGAGGACCCAGTTGAGGACATCAAAGATCCCTCCTCCACTGATGAAGGTTTTGACTACACACCAAACTCGGATGAGGAATCTCCAGCCACCAAGCAAAAGGGGAAGCGTAAGGCCCAGGAGGTTATTAAGGAAAGACCTACCAAAAGACGGGCAAGGAAGCAAGTCCAGCCCACAACCGCAAGAGAACAAATTCTGGCAGGACACACTACTCCTCCTGCTACCACCGCAACAGCAGCAGCACCAGCTGATCTACATATTCAACACTTGCAGGTTGGTGATAAAATTCTGCGACCAAAAAAGTATGTATGCTCCAACATACTAAAAAAGATGGGCATCTATGACAGATTTCTTGCCTTTCTTGACTAGGTGAATCTTTCAAAACTCTGCTTCATCGCCAAAAATTCTAACCTTGAGCCCACATTGGAATTCGTTACCTACCTTAACAAAGAACCAGTGGAGGCCAAGGACAAATCAAGAGACGGAGGTGAACGCAAGCTTGTAACCTCACTTTTCGAGAATAAGGTTACACTGACTGAAAACTTGTTGAACAAAATTTTCATTGGAAACCCCGACCAGCTAAAGAAGGCTACAGCAGTAGGTCTGGATCACCGATAACTCAACATGCACTTTTTCTAGAAATCATTGACTGGAATCCCCAATTATGATTCCAAGACCTGTAAAGCCTCCAACATTCATTCTGGCCTGGTGCGAACTCTGCATAGAATAATAATAGGCACACTATTCCCTAGAACAGAAAGCGGGAATTTTCTCATTTCGGACCTCTTCATACTATGGTCCATCCTAAAGGGGCAACCAGTCAATATTGGGTGGCACTTGATACATAAACACACATCCTATGCCCTCGGGAAGGAAATCTGCATGGGTGGTCATGTCACATCAATACTGAAGTATCTCAAGATGGACGGACCACTTCAAAGATGTACTTTGATAAAGAGTGACAACTTAAAAAATGAGCAGATTCTAAAAAACACCTATATCATAAAGGAAAAGGATGCCAAACTCCACTATGTCTTCTGCCCAATTATCAAAGCATCCAGTATGCTGCTACCACTTCCCAAACTAGCAGATTATGATAAAGACAAATACATGTTCACTGAAGAGGACCTTGCTACCCTGCTAACCTCCATAAAAGGGAAGGAGAAACAAGCACCATAAGGGTGAATGGAGCAAAGTGCTACTGCCCCCGCAACCAAAGAACAGAAAATACCGGTGGCACGGGCGTCCAAATTGCACATACAAAAGTAGTAGCAATCAGAGATGCCCACCTCCAAGATCACCCCAGGAGCAGAGCACCCCCACAATGTAGAAACCATCATGAATCCAACATCAGATCCCTTCATCTTGGATCTGGATGTTGGGATCACCTCTACAACCACCCTCACCACCCTAGGGATAGAAGGGTCGAGACCTCTATCCTCCACTACTCCACCATCTTCCACCATTCCAGTGTCTATCACTCTTCCACCATTTTCCACAATCATACCCACCACAATTCCTTTTCCCACAACCACAACTTCACCCACATCTTCCGTGTAACATCCCTGACCTGGGTTATGCTTTAACCCTAGATGTTTTATTTAAGAAAGATAATTATATGCTTGTTCTTATCTTTTGAAAAGTAATTAAGGCTTAAGAGGAGCTTATGTTTCAATTTTAGTTCTTTTTTAATAATGTTGAAACAATGTTTTGCCTATTTTGGACTAAAGTGCAAATTACCCAAATTGAGGGGTTAACTTGCAAATGTTACATGATAAATGTTCCTCAAGTATTGAAGCATCATAGGAATGAGAATGATGCAGAGGTATGGCTTGTGACAGCCTGAGTACCAAGACAGAGCTTGTTAAGCAATGTTTGTGCATTAAAACCTAGTTTTGGTGTAATGTGCAATTTACCCAAAACCTAGGGTTCAATATGCAAAATACCACCTTTAGAGAGTCCCTAATGTTTCTTGGCATCATGTAGAAAAAATAAAATCAGATGGGCGTCTAATTTGAATCTCTTTGGAGGAGAGAGAATCTTGATATTAAAATAATCAAGATTTAAGCATAATTGAAACCCTAATTCAATTTCATGCAAAAATAAAAATATTAATTGAAGTGCCCTTCAACCAAAAATGGAATGGTTAAATTTGTATAATTTTGGACGTCCTTGTGCCTTGCAATGTCCACGAAATATCTAAAGTGAGTGGAGAGTCCACTCACATTAGTAAAAGAAAAAGTAATATCCACTCAATTTTGGATATTATTATTATATTGATTAAGGTGCTTAATTTGTTTTCTTTTAATTCATGGATAATGAAGAGGAATTACAAGTTGGGGGAGATGGATTCGTATGAAAGGGATTGAGGGGAGTATGTGGCATCAATTTAGGGAATTAAAAGATTATTATAGCACTTTCTCTCTCATTGAAATTCCCTTATAAACATCTCATTTCCAACTCAAATGAAAGGCTTTTTCGACCCTTCTTTCTTTACTTGCTTTGTTTGAACACAAGGGAGCTTAGGAGCAACAAGAGGATGTGCCCCAACCTGTAGGTAATCTCCATAGTCATCTTCAACCTTAATTTCATGGTGGAAATCGAAATTCAATGCTTAATTTCTTCTTTTCTTCATTCAATCTTCAACCTTAGCCATTCATTTCACTCAAAGACTTGAGGACGAGCCTTTGGAAGTTGAGGAAGCTTCATTCACCATTGAGAACGTGAATCTTGAATCTTGGATCCAATTTTGAAGGTGGGTTATATAACTTGAACCCTTAAACATCATTATTGATTGTACATTTTCATCATAAGTTGATTCCTTTCTTCTTTCTCAATTTCCTTTTGATTAGTTGTTGAAATCACCATAAGAATCACAATTGATTTTGAAGGTTTGAAGCTTGAAGATGATGATGTCATCTTAAGCACACACCTCAACAAAGGAATGGGAAAACGGTTTTCAAAACCGATTGAGCTTATTCGGTTTCAAAACCGATTGAGTTGATTCGGTTTCAAGACTGAATGGGTAATTGAACCCAAGACCGAATGGGTAATTGAACCCAATATTGAATGGGTAATTGAACCCAAGACCGAATGGGTAATTTACTTTAAAACCAAATAGGTAATTGAGTTCAAAATCTAATGAGTAACAGATCTTAAGATCGAATGGGTAAATTGAACTTCAAAACCATTTGGGTTTGAAGGAGTTGACCGTTTGGAGGTCTAAACAGTTTCAAACTGTTTAGGGTTTAATAATTTTTAATTCAAACGGTCTCAAACTATTTAGGGATTTTGGAATCAAAACTGTTTAATGGTCTAACGGTCTTAAGACCGATTGAAGATTTTGAACCAAGACCGTTTAAGGTCTAAACAGTCTTCAAGACCGTTTGAAGGTTAAGAAATCACAAGACCGTTTGGAGGTCAAGTACCTCAAGACTGATTGAGGTCAAGTAGAGTCTTGGATAAATGGAGATCTAAGGGTTACTTCTTGATCCACTTTCAATGGTCTCAATGTTGATGGTTCAATGAGTGCAAACCCTAAATTGATTGGTTGAAGGAAACCCTAATTGATCCTTTCAGTTTCAAGATGGTTTGGACCAAATGGTCTTGAGATCGTTTGAGTCCAAATGGTCTTGAGACTATTTGGGATCAAACGGTCTTCAGACTGTTTGGAGGGCAAAAGTCTCAAAACTGTTTGAAGCTTAAGGAGTTCAAAACCATTTGAAGGTTCAAAAGTATCAAAACCGTTTGGAAATCTAATAGTCGCAAAGCTATGAAAGATCAACTAACCTTATGATTCTCAATGATATTTATCAAAGATAATTATAATGGTTGTACCTCTAAAGTACTTAGGTGATTAGTACCTTTAGAGTGGTTAACCTTTAATGCTTATGGAAGCAATAACTTAATACACTATGTCAACTCTTCATTTAAGTTGATTCAATCTAATCAAGATTAAAGTAATTAACCTCCTAGAGAGGATGAGAGGAAGGAACTTATACATGAGTGATAATCATGTAGTGATTAATCCTCAACACTTTCAACATGAATAAAATATGTAATTAGGGTTTGATCCATGATGGTGAGATCATGAAACCCTAATCGAGAAGGTTGATGAGCTCTAACCCTAATTTAAGGTAAAGCTAGGTGAAACCCTAATCTAGGGTGATGGTGTAAGCCTAATTTAGGGTAATGATATGAGAAACCCTAATTCAGGGTATTTTAATGAAAAAAACTAATTTAAGGGAATGCTTCATGAAAACCCTAATTTTGGGTAAAGCCACATGAAACCCTAATTTTAAGGGAAATGTTATAAGAAACCTTAATTCAAGGTAAGGATGTAATATGAAACTATGATACAGGGTAATGTGATATGAAGCCCTAATCCAGGGTGATGCTATGAATTATGAAACCCTAATTTGAAAACCTAGCCCTAATTTGTGTAAGGGGATGAGTAACCCTGATTGATATGAATTGGGAAAACCCTAACCCTAATAAGGGTATAAGTGGTGTTACTTTGTATAGCATGGTGATAAAATGTCATTGATATAACTGTTATCAAGTGTACTAACCATGCAGATATCATGAGATGATGAGCATAGCCAGGTATGAGCTATGATGTTTTCATTTATTATTGTTAATGGACCTTGTGAGCCATAACATGCTTTGTTGCCTAGTGAGAGGTAACAAGAGATGAAATGGGCTTTGTGAGCCATGTGAGATGCTTGTATAGCAAGTATCATGTTTACCTTGGTCAGACGACCTGAAGGTATTAGTTACATGATAAATGGTAACAATTATTCCATGTTGAACTGAGGGTTTGAATACCCATTTTCTATAATCATAATGATGAGTTTATTAAGGGATAAGAATACCCCTGATGAGATGAGGGATTGAGATCCCAATGCTTTATTAAAGGTTTGAACAGTACATGATGGAAGTATTACACATTCTTTCTAGCAACTAATATAATAACTGATGTTTGGAAACTTGTTGATGCTAAAAGAATATGGTAATACACTTAATTAATCAAGTGATATCATATAATGTAGTTACCCTAACCACAGATCCATCAGCGTTAGAATTTGCTGAATGGTGAAACGAGTTAAACTCGGAGCGCATATTTTTGAATATGTGGGGGTAATTGGGCAATTATATCCTCATGCCCCATAGGAATGGCTGCGGGCTATATCCTGTGTACGGGATTGGTTACGGACCATACCCCAGTATGAGTATGGCTACGGGCCATGACTCCATGATATGATACCAGGCATTGGCTATGGGCCATAACCCTGAAGAGAGTATATGTTGCGGGCTATAACTCTATAGCGAAGATGCTAATATACCCTGGCAAGCTAATTGTAGTTTGACACGTGATGTCTCTGCCGAATAATCTCGTACTGACCGAGAAGGATGAGGTCTTGGAGTACGACTCTTCCATTGACTTGGTGTGGTATTGATGCTTCCCATAATCGTGGTCGGTTGGAGTTTGAGCGGTACAACTCATCTTCTTAGGGCTTAAAAGTGATTGTAAAATGTAATCAGTCGTGTAGCGTATTTGCTTAAGGTTGAAATATGAGAATTATTGGTTGAAGTTATCTTGCTTAGCATATCCTAGATGGATAAATGTTATACATGTTCTTCATATTCCTTATTAAATAAATAATATGTTGTTGTATCAATCATAGCTGAAATGCTTTGAAAATAAGTATTGCTCTAATTTGTTTAGACAATGAATTATCTGATGTTAAACATTTATGATTCCTCTGTTCAGTTTTATCTTATTAAACTGAAATAATAATGTTTTGGTGGAGAGTTATATCTCTTGTTGGGACAATTTCAATTGTCTCACCCCCGTGGGATCTAACTTTTTAGGTGGACGTGGAGGAAGATGCAGAAACCCTACAGCAGGGGAAGAGCAGTAGCAGCAGCATGAATAGGAGTGAATTCTTAGGTGGAGACACTGGTTATCATGTCTTATGTATAGAGTCCTATGTGTCGTCTCTGTACTCTCAAGTCCTCGGAGTTAGTAGTTAGTTTAATGAATCGATATGAGATTTTGGCTTGATGCCTCAATGCTTTTATGATGCCTGTGTATAGTTTTAAACGGGGCAGTTGATGCTTGTAATCCTCGAGAAGGAATGGTACAAGATATGTACTTGTGAACCAGAATGTAATTGAATTACTTTGGTTCTTTTTGAAATAGTTTTCCAGTGTATGGATCTCTTTGTAAATGGTTTTAATTTTTAGTGATTTTCAGTAATTCGCTGCTAATGATCACTTCCGCCTAGTGAATGATGCTTTGTTTGGACGGTGCGTCACAAGTTTAGTGGTATCAGAGCTCTAGGTTCACTAAGTCTACAGAGACATAGGATTAAGGTTGTTGAGTTTGTTCTAGTGTCTTCCAGTTTATCTGATAGTGACTTTTGCTCATATAGGAGGAGAAGAAGAACTTGATGATGTCTGGATCACACGAAGAACATGCTGCTGAGAGCAGTGTTGTTGTACCAGGAGGAGGTGCAAGGGATCAAGATAGGGAGGAACCAGAACCTGAACATCCCCAGTTTGACCCAGCCATGATAGAAAACCCAGCTTTCCATACTCTATTTGGGCAGTTCATGGCAACCATGATGCATATGGCAGATAAGATGCCACCACGTGCAGCTAGGGCACCAACCCATAATGAGGGACAGGGAGCTGGCAAGACTTTTGAGATGCTTCATCGGGTAGGAGCAACAGAGTATGCTGGTACAGTTGACCTAGAAGATGCTGACTTATGGTTGACTGAGTAGGAGAAGGCTTTCAGAATCCTCAATATCCCAAAAGCCAAAAAGGTGAGACATGTAGTGTACCTTTTAAAAGGGAGTGTTGGCCACTGGTGGACAATAGAATAGGGCAAGAGGCCAGGTGTCGAGGTCGTATGGGAAGAATTTTGACGAGAATTCATCACTAGATACTTCCCCAAGACTTACCTAGATGAAAAGATATCTCAGTTTGAGAAGATAAGACAAGGACAGATGAACATTAGCGAGTATGAGGCTAAGTTCGTGGAGCTTTTGCGGTTCTGTCCACATATGACAGCTACTGATGAGGAAAGAATTCGACATTTTGAGAAGGGGTTGCACACTGAATTGACCACTCTTGTGTCTGCTTTGGAGAACAGGGAGAGGTTTGCCACGTTTGTGGAGTCTGTCAGATAGATAGAGAGGTCTGTGATCAAGAAGTGACAGACTAGTGGTAAGAAGGTGTACACTTAGTTTCAAGGACAAAGGTCTGAGGGCTTTAAGAAGCCAAGGTTTTCTACACCGACAGCACCATCAAGATTCAATACCCAGACGTAATGGACGTCAAGTAGGGGTAGGGGCCGTAGTTTTGTTCCAAATAGAGCCCCCAACACAGCATCAACATTGGTGATTGGACCTCATAGACCCTATCCTGAGACGAGGATCTATCATCAGTGCAAACAAGTGGGACATCTGGCAAGGGATTGTCTAGTCAGGAACACAATGGTGACTCAACCCCAGAGGCAGAGTCGGCAAGGCTCTCAGATGAGGCAGTTTTCGAGTGGCACTCGAGGATGTGGGAAAGCGTCCCAAGCTGGTTCGTCGGCACCCAACAACCGAGCACCGGGTCAACAGTAAGCAACAACTAGATTCTATGCAATGAATCAACCTGAAGCAGTAGTCAACCCACAGGTGGTGACAGGTTAGATGGAACTATTTTATTCTGATATGTCTTCATCATGTTTCATATATGTTTTAATTGATCCAGGTGCTACACATTCCTTCATCACTAGAGAAGTGATTCTTGACTGCAATATGACATTTGGTCATAGGGTAGAGAGTTTTTTGTTAGCAACTCCTTTGCTTGGATCTGTAGTGCTGCGGGAGGTGTGTTCTCCCTACACTCTTTTCTTTTCTAAACATCACATTCAGTTGGATCTTATCCCACTTGAGATGTATGGGTTTGATATGATTCTTGAAATGGACACCCTAGAAAAGTATAAGGTTGTCTTAGATTGTGTTTCCAAACATGCTGTGTTCACAGATGATAGTGACACATGGATCTTTCAGGGAGACAAAAAGATTCGTCCAACCTGTCTTGTGTCAGCTATGGTAGCTGAGAAGCTGATGAGACAAGGATGCTTTGCATTCTTGGCACATGTGGTAGACACCACAATGGAGAGCTCTAATCTTTGTGAAGTTCTGATAGTTAGGGAGTTTGAATATGTGCTTTCTGAGGAACGTCCAGGTATTCCTCTGCCCCGAGAGATTGATTTTGAGATTAATATAATCCTGGGCACACGGTCAATAGCACAAACACCGTATAGAATGGCACCTGCTGAGATGGCAGAGCTCAAGAAACAGTTGTAGGAGTTGCTTGAGAAAGGTTTTATCCGATCAAGTACTTCACCATGGGGTGGTCCGGTTCTCTTTGTTAAGAAGAAGGATGGGTATATGCGATTATGCATCGACTATAGGCAGTTAAATAAGGTAACTATAAAGAGTAAGTATCCTCTTCCAAGGATAGATGACTTGTTTGATCAGTTGTGTGGTGCAACTATCTTTTCTAAGATAGATCTTAGGTCAGGATACCATTAGTTGCGTATCAAGGAGAGTGATATACCTAAGTCTGCCTTCAGGACAAGGTATGGTCACTATGAGTTCATAGTTATGTCGTTTGGACTAACTAATGCACCAGTTGCATTCATGGAACTCTTGAATAGAATTTTCCGGCCTTTTCTTGATCAGTTCATAGTAGTCTTCATAGATGTCATCTTGATATACAGTAGAGATGCTCAACAGCATGAGCAGCACCTCCGTCAGGCTTTAACTTTGCTAAGAGAACATAAGTTGTATGCTAAGTTTAGCAAGTGTGAGTTCTGGTTACCAGAAGTTTCTTTTCTAGGACATGTAATATCTGCCTCAGGTATCCGTGTTGATCCTAAGAAGGTAGAATATGTCCTACAATGGGAACAACCAAAGACACCGACAAAGATTCGTGGTTTTCTTGGACTGGCAGACTATTACATGAGGTTCATTAAGCACTTCAGTTCTATAGCATTACCCCTAACTAAGTTGACTAGCAAGGAGGTTCCTTTTGTCTGGAATGACAAGTGTCAACATTTTTTCCAGTCATTGAAAGAAAGGTTGACGAGTGCACTTGTGATGGTGTTACCTGAGCAAGGGAAGGGGTACATAGTTTTCTGTGATGCATCTAAGAATGGTTTAGGATGTGTGTTGATGCAGGATAATCTAGTTATTTCTTTTGCCTCTCGACAGCTTAAGAAACACGAGGAGAATTATCTAACACATGATCTAGAATTAGATGTTGTGATCCATGCCTTGAAAATCTGGAGGTGTTATCTTTATGGAGAAACATTCTAGATTTTCACAAACCATAAGAATCTAAAATATATCTTCTCACAACATGAGTTGAACATGAGACAATGCCTCTGGATAGAGTTAATCAAGGACTACGATTGTACAATTGATTATCATCTAGGGAAGGTTAATGTAGTGGCTGATGCACTAAGCAGAAAATCATCATCACCAGCCCTAGATAAAGCACAATTGAATTCTTTAATGTGCTTTAAAAGAGATATGATTATCTCCTTGAGGCAAAACAATATACAACTTAAGGTATCTTTGTTAGCCGGGTTGTTAGCTGAGATGCAAGTGAAACCTACTCTGAGACAGCAGATTAAAGAAGCACACCAAGCTGATGTTATGATTTAACAGATCAGATCAGAATATGGTAGTGAGAAACGGGATGGCTTTCATGAGTCATAGGATCAGGTAGTCTGTTACCATAGTAGGATGGTAGTACCTGACGCCAATGACTTAAGGATGTTAGTCTTGGAGGAAGTTCATTCTTCGATGTATGCAATGCATCCAGGGAGCACCAAAATGTATCATAACCTAAAATATATGTATTGGTGGCCAGGATTGAAGAAAGATGTAGTTGAGTTTGTTATGCGGTGTCCAGTGTGTCAGCAGGTTAAAGCTGAACATCAGATCCCGCAGGAACAATGCAACCTTTGCCTATACCGCAGTGGAAATGAGATCATGTGACCATGGACTTTGTGGTTGGTTTTCCCAGAAAAATCAAAAGTCATGATTCCATTTGGGTGATAGTTGATAGGTTGACTAAGACAACACATTTCCTACCTGTCAAAACAACCTACACTGATGACAAGCTTGCACAGATATATATAGATGAGATAGTACGGTTGCACGGGGTTCCAGCTACGATTGTTTCTGATAGAGGTCCCCAGTTCACGAGTCATTTTTGGGAATGACTACGTAAAGCTTTGGGTATGCAGTTAAGGTTTAGTACTGCCTTTCACCGAAAGACAGATGGACAATCTGAGAGGACCATACAAACCTTGGAGGACTTGCTTAGGGCATGTGTCTTTCAATTTGTAGGAAGTTGGGATCTACACCTGAGCTTAATAGAATTTGTTTATAATAATAGCTATCAGCACAATATTGATATGGCACCATATGAAGCATTATATGGTAGACGTTGTAGATCTCCTTTATGTTGGTATGAAATCGGAGAATATCAACTTTTGGGTCCTGAGCTAGTACAACAGACAACTGAGAAGATTAAAATAATACAACATTAGTTAAAGGCTGCACAGGATAGACAGAAGTCGTATGCCGACAAATGGAAAAGACCCTTAGAATTCCAAGTTGGAGATAGAGTATATCTCAAGGTCTCACCTTGGAAAGGTGTCCTTAGATTGGGAGGAAGGGAAAGTTAGCTCCTAGATTTATGGGGCATTATCCAATCATTGAACAAATTGGAAAGGTAGCCTATAAGCTGGAGTTGCCACCCGAGCTGCATAAGTTGCATCCAGTGTTCCATATTTCCATGCTGAGAAAGTGTCATCCTGACACAGAGTTAGTTTTGCAACGTGTGGAGGTAGAATTAAATGATGATATATCATATGTTGAAGGACCTGTGATGGTCCTTGATAAAAGAATTAAAAAAGTTGAAAAAGAAAGACATATGTCTTGTGAAAGTTCTCTGGCATCATCGTGGCATTGAAGAAGCTACGTGGGAGCTAGAAGAACAGATGAGGAGGAAGTACCTTTCTCTTTTCACTTGATGATTTCGGGGACGAAATCCCTGTTAGGGGTGGATAATTTGTAACATCCCTGACCTAGGTTATGCTTTAACCCTAGATGTTTTATTTAAGAAAAATAATTATATGATTTCTCTTATCTTTTGAAAAGTAATTAAGGCTCAAGAGGAGCTTATGTTTCAATTTTAGTCCTTTTTTAATAATGTTGAAACAACGTTTTGCCTATTTTGGACTAAAGTGCAAATTACCCAAATTGAGGGGTTAACTTGAAAATGTTACATGATAAATGTTCCTCAAGTGTTGAAGCATCATAGGAATGAGAATGATGCAGATGTATGGCTTGTGACGGCCTGAGTACCAAGACAGAGCTTGTTAAGCAATGTTTGTGCATTAAAACCTAGTTTTGGTGTAATGTGCAATTTACCCAAAACCTAGGGTTCAATATGCAAAATACCACCTCTAGAGAGTCCCTAATGTTTCTTGGCATCATGTAGAGAAAATAAAATCAGAGGGGCGTCTCATTTGAATCTCTTTGGAGGAGAGAGAATCTTGATATTAAAATAATCAAGATTTAAGCATAATTGAAACCCTAATTCAATTTAATGCAAAAATAAATATATTAATTGAAGTGTTCTTCAACCAAAAATGGAATGGTTGAATTTGTATAAGTGTGGACGTCCTTGTGCCTTGCAATGGCCACGAAATATCTAAAGTGAGTGGAGAGTCTACTCACATTAGTAAAATGAAAAGTAATATCCACTCAATTCTGGATATTATTATTATATTGATTAAGGTGCTTAATTTGTTTTCTTTTAATTCATGGATAATGAAGAGGAATTACAAGATGGGGGAGATGGATTCGTATGAAATGTATTAAGGGGAGTATGTGGCACCAATTTAGGGAATTAAAAGATTATTATATCACTTTCTCTCGCATTGAAATTCCCTTATAAACATTTCATTTCCAACTCAAATGAAAGGCTTTTTCGACCCTTCTTTCTTTACTTGCTTTGGTTGAACACAAGGGAGCTTAGGAGAAACAGGAGGATGTGCCCCAACCTGTAGGTAAGCTCCATAGTCATCTTCAACCTTAATTTCATGGTGGAAATCGAAATTCAATGCTTAATTTCTTCTTTTCTTCATTCAATCTTCAACCTTAACCATTCATTTCACTCAAAGACTTAAGGATGAGCCTTTAGAAGTTGAGGAATCTTCATTCACCATTGAGAACGTGAAACTTGAATCTTGGATCCAATTTTGAAGGTGGGTTATATAACTTGAACCCTTAAACATCATTATTGATTGCATATTTTCATCATATGTTGATTCCTTTCTTCTTTCTCGATTTCCTTTTGATTAGTTGTTGAAATCACCATAAGAATCACAATTTATTTCGAAGGTTTGAAGCTTGAAGATGATGATGTCATCTTAAGCACACACCTCAATAAAGGAATGGGCAAACGGTTTTCAAAACCGATTGAGCTTATTCGGTTTCAAAACTGATTGAGTTGATTCGGTTTCAAGACCGAATGGGTAATTGAACCCAAGACTGAATGGGTAATTGAACCCAAGATTGAATGGATAATTGAACCCAAGACTGAATGGGTAATTTACTTCAAAACCAAATAGGTAATTGAGTTCAAAACCGAATGAGTAATGGATCTTAAGATCGAATGGGTAAATTGAACTTCAAAACCATTTGTGTACTTTGACCATTTGAAGGAGTTGACCGTTTGGAGGTCTAAATGGTTTCAAACCATTTAGGGTTTAATAATTTTTAATTCAAACGGTCTCAAACCATTTAGGGATTTTGGAATCAAAATTGTTTAATGGTCTCACAGTCTTAAGACCGATTGAAGATTTTGAACCAAGACCGTTTAAGGTCTAAACGGTCTTCAAGACCGTTTGAAGGTTAAGAAATCACAAGACCATTTGGAGGTCAAGTACCTCAAGACTGATTTAGGTCAAGTAGAGTCTTGGATAAATGGAGATCTGAGGGTTACTTCTTGATCCACTTTCAATGGTCTCAATGTCGATGGTTCAATGAGTGCAAACCCTAAATTGATTGGTTGAAGGAAACCCTAATTGATCCTTTCAGTTTCAAGATGGTTTGGACCAAACTGTCTTGAGACCATTTGGGATCAAATGGTCTTCAGACCGTTTGGAGGGCAAAAGTCTCAAAACCGTTTGAAGCTTAAGGAGTTCAAACCCATTTGAAGGTTCAAAAGTATCAAAACCGTTTGGAAATCTAATAGTCTCAAAGCTATGAAAGATCAATTAACCTTATGATTGTCAATGATATTTATCAAAGATCATTATAATGGGCGTACCTCTAAAGTACTTAGGTGATTAGTACCTTTAGAGTGGTTAACCTTTGATGCTTATGGAAGCAATAACTTAATACACTATGTCAAATCTTCATTTAAGTTGATTCAATCTAATCAAGATTAAGTAATTAACCTCCTAGAGAGGATGAGAGGGAGGAACTTATACATGAGTGATAATCATGTAGTGATTAATCCTCAACACTTTCAACATGAATAAAATATGTAATTATGGTTTGATCCATGATGGTGAGATCATGAAATCCTAAACGAGAAGGTTGATGAGCTCTAACCCTAATTTAAGGTAAAGCTAGGTGAAACCCTAATATAGGGTGATGGTGTAACCCTAATTTAGGGTAATGATATGAGAAATCCTAATTCAGGGTATTTTAATGAAAAACCCTAATTTAAGGGAATGCTTCATGAAACCCCTGATTTTGGGTAAAGCCACATGAAACTCTAATTTTAGGGGAAATGTTATAAGAAACCTTAATTCAAGGTAAGGATGTAATATGAAACTCTGATATAGGGTAATGTGATATGAAACCCTAATCCAGGGTGATGCTATGTATTATGAAACCCTAATTTGAAAACCTAGCCCTAATTTGTGTAAGGGGATGAGTAACCTTGATTGATATGAATTAGGAAAACCCTAACCCTAATAAGGGTACAAGTGGTGTTACTTTTTATAGCATGGTGCTAAAATGTAATTGATATAACTGTTATCAAGTGTACTAATCATGCAGATATCATGAGATGATGAGCATAGCCAGGTATGAGCTATGATGTTTCATTTATTATTGTTAATGGGCCTTGTGAGCCATAAATTGATTTGTTGCCTAGGAGAGGTAACAAGAGATGAAATGGGCTTTGTGAGCCATGTGAGTTGCTTGTATAGAAAGTATCATGTTTACCTTGGTCAGACGACCTGAAGGTATTAGTTACCTGATAAATGGTAACAATTATTCCATGTTGAACTGAGGGTTTGAATACCCATTTTCTATAATCATAATGATGAGTTTATTAAGGGATGAGAATACCCCTGATGATATGAGGGATTGAGATCCCAATGCTTTATTAAAGGTTTGAACAGTACATGATGGAAGTATTACACATTCTTTCTAGCAACTAATATAATAATTGATGTTTGGAAACTTGTTGATGCTAAAAGAATATGGTAATACACTTAAATAATCAAGTGATATCATATAATGTAGTTGCCCTGACCACAGATCCATCATCGTCAAAATTTGCTGAATGGTGAAACGAGTTAAACTCGGAGTGCATATTTTTGAATATGTGGGGGTAATTGGGCAATTATATACTCATGCCCCGTAGGAATGGCTATGGGCTATATCCTATGTATGGGATTGGATATGGACCATACCCCAGTATGAGTATGGCTACGGGCCATGACTCCATGATATGATACCAGACATTGGCTATGGGCCATAACTCTAAAGAGAGTATATGCTGCGGGCTATAACTCTATAGCGAAGATGCCAATATACCCTGGCAAACTAATTGTAGTTTGACACATGATGTCTCTGCCGAATAATCTCGTACTGGCCGATAAGGATGAGGTCTTGGAGTCTGGCTCTTCCATTGACCTTGTGTGGTACTGATGCTTCCCGTAATCATGGTCGGTTGGAGTATGAGTGGTATACCTCATCTTCTCAGGGCTTAAGTGTGATTGTAAAATGTAATCAGTCGTGTAGCGTATTTGCTTAAGATTGAAATACGAGAATCATTGGTTGAAGTTATCTTGCTTAGAATATCCTAGATGGATAAATGTTATACGTGTTCTTCATATTCCTTATTAAATAAATAATATGATGTTGTATCAATCACAGCTGAAATGCTTTGAAAATAAGTATTGCTCTAATTTGTTTAGACAATGAATTATCTATTGTTAAACATTTATGATTCCTCTGTTTAGTTTTATCTTATTAAACTGCAATAATAATGTTTTGGTGGAGAGTTATATCTCTCGCTGGGACAATTTCAATTGTCTCACCCCCGTGGGATCCAACTTTTTAGGTAGACGTAGAGGAAGAGGCAGAAACCCTACAGCAGGGGAAGAGCAGCAGCAGCAAGGATAGTAGTGAATTATCAGGTGGAGACATTGGTTGTCATGTCTTATGTATAGAGTCCTATGTGTCATCTCTATACTCTCAGGTCCTCAGAGTTAGTAGTTAGTTTAATGAATCGATCTGAGATTTTGGCTTGATGCCTCAATGTTTTTATGCTGCCTGTGTATAGTTTTAAATGGGGCAGTTGATACTTGTAATCCTTGAGAAGGAATGGTACAAGATATGTACTTGTGAACTAGAATGTAATTGAATTGCTTTGGTTCTTTTTGAAAGTGTTTTCCGGTGTGTGGATCTCTTTGTAAATGGTTTTAATTTTTAGTAATCTGCTGCTAATGATCACTTCCGCCTAGTGAATGATGTTTTGTTCGGACAGTGCGTCACATTTTTCCTCACTCATTTTTCCACAGGCGAGCCATTTTTCACCACAACGCCCAATGTCACCTTCACCTCTACCACCTTCCCCCGGGAATTCTCGGCTACACCTATCATATCTGAGATGTCACCACCTTTCTCATCTGCCACCACATCGATACCCCTGGTGACTCCCTCTATAGTCGCCATGCAATTCGTGGGCCCATCAATTGTGTCTCTCTCACAAGGCACCACCACCCTTTCACCTGGACCCCATTTTCACCACCCATCCCACCCATCCACCACTGGGGTCCCATTTTCACAAGTTGGAGAGGCATTCAAGCATCAATTTGATGCTATTCGAACTCTCCTCTCTGACCCTTCTAACATCTTACAATCTATTTTTTATTATATGCAGGGGCTTTCCATGCAAGTGTCCAATATTGACAAACGGACCCACGCCTTACCGGACCTTCTCACAAGCATTCAACAATGACAGGAAGTCGCGGTCCAGCAAGTCAACCGCATTGACGATCACTTCCAAACCTTGCCAGAATTGATGCTCATGTATGAAAAGCCAGCAAGAAGCGTTGGTTCAGCAAGTCGACATGGTCTCCAAGCAAACTCAACATTTGCCTAAGACCCTCTGAGAGCTTCAGCAGCAACAAGTTGCACTGAGCACACACATGGATGGCATTAATAGCAACCTCACACAACTCATTCACCACTAAGAGGAGCACTCAAACGAAAAACTCAATCAGCTATGAGCACAAGTGACTGATCTAACAGCACGACTCCTATCCGCCGAAGCAAGATACACAGATCTCAAAGAAAGCCACGATGCACTGCTCGAAACCCACAAGCATGTGCAAGTGGCACTTGAAGAATTACAAGCCATTCATCAGTGGTGCAAGAAAGCAACAACTAAGAAGACAAAAGACAAGGTGGTGGATGATGATGATGATGACAATGAAGATGATGATGAGGATTCTGACTCCTCGACTAACTCCAACGCAGACAGCTCCTCCTCATATGACCAACCAGACGACCCAGGCAATGCTGGGGAGGGCACCAGCCGAGGAGCAGATAACACAAAGAGGGGAGATGGTGGAGACCACAAGGAGGGTATTAGAAAAGAATCTAAAGACCATCGTGCTCCAAATAATACCGAAAATGTAACAATGTCCTATGCAGACCAATTCTTTAGTTTTTCTGCTATGGGCTCTCTAGGGGACACTGCCAAAGACGTGGTTTTTGCTGAGTTTCAACAATGCTTACTAGAAACCAGCACTAGCCCGCTCGCAGTAGCTTTCACGGAGCAAGTTGCAGTCTTTCCCCCAAGACAGGAGTAATATGACAGAGTGAGTCTCAACACCTATGATCAACTCAACTCTGACTCTAAATAGAATGAAGATCTACCACAATATTTTAATGATAATGAACAGACTTCACTTCCTCCTCCAAAAGACCTTCCTCCGCCGCCACCCCTACCTCACAAGATGCACGACTTGGATATGGTGGCCATCTCTACATTAGATGTTCAGGACATCTTCATCTTAAATACTATTATAGATGATGCCAAGGATGGGGGGACATCCTCTATAACAACACAAAGAAGCGTAAGTTGACACATGAAGATTTTTGTGTTCTTCTACGACCTAAGTCGGCGGTGAAGATGGCTATCTTCCGTGTATTGCTTGCCAACGCAATAGAGGAATTTTGGAGCCCAAAGAAAAAGCAACCAATTTTCAATGCTTCACCTGCTCTAGCATTATGCCTATTGAATAAGGACTTATAGGCAAAATCCATCGAGCGGCTGCAAACGGGTCTTGCGAGAAAGGCACGCTACATCACGGTGCCTTTCAAAGTTTCTGGCTGTTGGCTCCTCATGATAGTTGACACTGAGGCCCACGACGCCAAGGTGTACAAATGCTACACCAGTGAGCTCAAGGCGGGAACCATTAACTTCACTAGTTCAGAAGCCACAGAAGCGCCATGCATTCCTTTCTGGCTTCTCAAAGTCATATGGGCCACCTTCCCATCTCTTGCACATGGCTGGAACCAACCTTGGTTCAAAATCATTAACCCAGTCGTTCAAATGCTAGAAGGTTTAGGGGACTGCGCTCTCTGCACAATTAGATTCATTGAAGCGCTCAATAGACATATCCCCTTTACTGAGTTAGCCACAGAAGATATGCATTCCTTACGGGGACGTTACATCATGGAGCTCATTTGCGATAGACGGTTCTTTAAGGACCCGACAATGGCACATGCTGACGTACCCTGTTACTTATTCTCTGCTATACAACGTCTACAAAAGCAACCATTCAGACAAGCTCTAAAGGAGTTGGAACAACAACAACAACAAACCGCCAAGGTCCCAGAAAAACAACAATGGGACCCCTACACTTTTAGTTTGGTGGAAGATAAGGGGGACACCGATCTGTTAACAGGAGCTACCATTAACAGATCATCCAAAGATATGGTGCTTCTATCTGATATTCAGCCAACATTCCCAAACTTTGACCTTGTCGCATGCAAGAGTTTTTTAGATAATGAACTCAGACTCATCATATCTCGGCTATATGCAGAGACCGATGAGCTTGTTTTCCTTGAAGGGAATATTCTCATAATGGTAGATGCACTCTGTGAAACCATACAAGTAAAAGGTTTACTATTTGTGAGTGTCACGGCTCCCTACCAATTTCTTTTAGCACAGGACTTGCCTACGGTTTACATGGAATCGGCATACCTGAAGGATGATTTACTCGGCTCAAAGAACTTCAGAACTACTGAAGCCCTTATTTCATATCTTCAGCATACGACTCCAAAGTTCATCATACTTCCATTTCTTTACTCTGAGCATTGGATGTTGCTGGCAATGAACTTACATAACGGTACTACAATTATCTACAATAGTTTTGATAGCCAGTTCAATCTCAACAAGAGGGACTATGATGTTATAGTAAAGATGCCCACATAATAAGTGGCAAAGGATTTTGCCAAATGACTACATGATCTTCTCAGCAAACACACAAAGTTGTACAACAGAGATCATTTCAAGCGCCCAGCCTTCTACCACAGATGTCCCCAACAAATTAGAGAATCAAACGACTGTGGATTTTATGTCCTTTATTGGATGTATACCCTCATTGTTCTTGGCAAACATGTGGAGGACACGAAGGATGTGAATTATCACACTTTACAGGGAAAGTTTATAGAAAATCTTCTCCGCTCTTATGGAGCCAACAAGGGTTTAACAGAACCTTGACACCCTTGCCCATGTACTTCTTAACCTATCACCTTGACACTCTGAGGACAAAGTGAGTGATAAGTTGGGGGGGAGTACACTGGGCAAGGGAAGAGGTATTATATTCAATTTTTCTTCCCCCTTCTACCCTTTCATTTACCTTTGTTCTTTCACACAAACCTTTCTTCTTGACATTTAGATTTTCTGATAATTTCTTTAATAGAATAACTTTTCTACAACTTTCACTTTGGTAAGGGGACACCCCTAGCTAAGTTAGAGACAAACTAGTCCTCAGAATCACTTACATAGTAGCATCTGGGCACGTAATGGCAAATTCATAAAACACCTCCATAACCAGATATCCATGTTTTTGCTTTAATTCTACATCAAACTCTCCATAGGTCAAAATTGTGGCCGAAACAAGCCAAACACTCTCAAGGATGAGAGGGAACTAGGTGAAATCCAAATCAAGAAACCTTGTAAGTGGACCGTCGAGTATGAAACTGAAACAAGTGCATGCCTAGAAACTCTAGGGAAAAAATTTCTTCTTTTCAAAAAGAAGCTTGGCAGCCCAAATAAAATCCCTAAAATACCCAATTCCTAAGCCAGCGAGCATATGAATAAAAGCATGAGTGTTAAATAAAAACATGAGAGTTGTGCCATGCTTAAGGACCTATATGAAGAGCCAATAAAGGTCTTGCCCGACCAGTACATTCAGTTTCCCTCACAAAGGTAGATGTATCGCGCCCGGTAGTGAGATCCTAAGGTCTCCAAATATATGAAAAAGCTGACAAAGGTCTCACCCGGCCGGTACATTCAGCGGCCCTCACAAAGGTAGGTGTGTCGCGCTCAGTAGTAAGACCCTAAAAGTTTAGATAAACCCTCCCCCCTTCAAAAGGGGAGTTACACAGCAGCCTTCAGCCAACCCTCGTACCTTTCTCAGCTTCCGGTAGGAATTTTAAAGAAGTATAAAACTGACTTAGAGTCAAAGATATGCACTTTATAAGGTCAAGGAAAAGGTGGTCCCAATGAGAGTTACGTGACACGGAAGGAACTTGAGGTCCATGCAACTCCCGATACCTGAAGGAGTTGGTGCAAGTAGAAATCCCGAGAAGATTTTGGGAGATCTCTGGTATAGAGCTGAAGTAAGAGTATGGAAATCTTCACTAAATAAAATAGCCTCTCCACTACATGTCTTAGCTCCATCCAGCTTGAGGACAAGCTAGACTCTAAGTTAGGGGGGTGATAACCTCCCATTTTGTGATGTTATCTTACTAGTTTTTCTTAGTTTTCCATACTCTTTCTTAGATAAATTAGATAGAATACTTAAATTTCTGCTTTAATGTGAATATATCAATAGACTGATATTTTCCCTTTTCTTCTTATAGAAAAAACCCAAAAAAATTACAAAAGTTCCAAACCGGTCCCAAGACCGTGAAGATCCTAGCGGTCCCAAGACCGCGTGAAGGCCCTTGCGGTCCCAAGACCGAGCAAAACCCTAGCGGTCCCAAGACTGTGAGGAATCTAACAATCCCAAGCCTGTGTGAAGACCCTTGCGGTCCCAAGACCGAGTGAAGGCCCTTGCGGTCTTTCCTAAGACCGCAAGGACTCTAACGGTCCCAACACTGAGTTGATCCCAAGAACGCATGAAAGCTATCGGTCTCAAGACTGTGAGGATCCAAACGGTCTCCATACCGTGAGGATCCAAATGGTCTCTAAACTGTGAAGATCCAAATAACTTAAAATTGTTCAAGACCCCCTTGGAGCCTATAAATAGGACCCAAGGGGTCCTTATTAGGGGGACCTTTCGAGAGGCCCAAAGGCTGCCTCATTTGTTCCAGAGCTATTTCATCCTTCATCCTTTGCCCCAAGGTTGCCAGTCTAAGATCCACACTCCATCCATAAGCCTACTTCCTCTCTCATCGATATAGAAGGTGGGGAGTGAAGGATTCATCACCAAAGAGACCACGTAGTGTAAAGATAGTTGTTCTCTACTCCAAGGGGTCAACCTTCCTCCCTCCTACATGGAGATGATGTTTTCCTTCTCTTCTCCTGTCTCCTTCTTTGTTCTTGCCATGAGCGAGTAGTTCCATACACTATGGTGCGGGGAGTAGCCCTGCTACCCATGTTTTGATTTCATGCATTATAATTCATGAGTTTGCAATAGAGAAATACTATCTTTTCAGTTCAACATCAATCATTTAATGAATGCTAGTTGCTTGATCACCAACCTGCATTACTTATTATCTACTAGTGCGAATTGTCTACGTTTGTGCTTTTAGATTCGATTATCGATTGTATGTTGGTTCTTGATGTATGTAGTCACCATATATCTGTTTTGGTATCTAGGAACGCTTTTCAAGGAGTGGAGTAAACTCACATACATTGTTGTACTTTCATTCTATGAAATGGAATCAGTTGACGTATGGAAGTACAACTTTGACAGGTCGAGGAAAACACTTTGCGAAGGTAGTGATGCAAAGTAAGTGATCATTCATTCGGGGATGGCTGGCATTGTAATACTTCCATGTTTCTCGTAGTTGGCTATTCGAAAGAAAGCTAACTCTATAAAGATACTAACTGATTAGACCCTTTTCGCAAGCCATGTTATTATGATGTATGTTATGATCCATGTATAGTGGTGGTGAAACTCGATCACATCCTAGTGGTTTCCAAATATTGTTTACAACCTTAACTTTACTTTCCTGCCATTTAATTTGCATTTGCATTTTAGTTTAATCAACAACCCAGCTCTTTGATCTAAATATCAACTCTTAAGTAGATAAATATAATTATAACGTTTTCCATCTTGTTAAATCCTTAACAAGACCGTTGTCTCATGGATTTGACCCTCAAATGTACTACGATAAGACTTCCACGTACATTAGTGTACGTGGGTGGAGATCTTATTCTAGCACTTGCAAGGCTAAACTTAGAGACTTACTATCTCTAGGATTTTTAGTGGTGCATGCAACTCCACGTGAGTGGAGGCTCCATCAAAGCACATAAATAATGACGTGAGGCCTTATTAAAAATACTCTCCATCAACCCAAAAATGCACATGTCCAGTACCACATGCACTAGTAAGTAAGGAAGAGGTGCACTATAAGTCCTTATTGTCATGACATCCCTCACTTGGTTGGCCAAACCATTGAAATAGAGGGGACATGTCTCATGTGAAGGGTAATACACAAGATCTAATTTAAATGGACATCTATTCCTACTATGTTCTAGTATACATAAATCAAGAGTGGAATCCTAGCTTTTACCAATTTTGAAATACAAGGGGCATTTATTATTAATTCATTTCTTCAATCTAGAAATCATAAGTAGATCTTAATCTAGTGGACCTAAAGGCATGTTAAACTAAGTGATAACCATGAGAGTACATTGTGATGAAATACCCTTTTCTTGTGATACCAAGTTGTAACATCCCACTTTTTAAACACATTCACAAGAGCAGAAGCGTCAATTCATAACTCATAATATTGGTTGGGCATCATGTACATTTATTATCATGCATAAGAAATGATTGAAGCTTATACATCACGTGACATACTTCCCATTCTCATTCTCAAAATTTTACATGAAAGGAAACTTGGTACAAAATAATCACATCATATAAAAACATAAACATTAACAAACTAGCCTTATATATAAAATGGAACTTCTATGGATAATGGCACCCCATCAGGTCACTCTCTACAACTACATTGCATCCTTTTGTTGACATCTCTAAATCCACAGTTTCTTCCAATCCTTACTTGCAGTCATCTTATCCCCAAGCATACATTGCAAAAGCATTTATCAATAAGTGGAATTTGTATTTTAGATATAAGGAATAGTAGAATAAAAAAGAACTATACATTCTTCTTAAATATTACGAATGTAACCTACCCTAAAAATATGTAGAAATCATACAGTTAGTGGAATAAGTATTGTAGATATATGGAATACTAGAATAAGCAAGGACTATATATTATTGTTAAACATTATACATCTAACCTAACCTCAAAATATGTAAACAACATAATCATAAACATATGATCTTTCTTTAGTATTAGTTCACATCTTTCTATCTAACTTATGTTGGAGATATTTACTCTAGAACCTAGGTCTCATGACCTAGCCTCCGCTATCTGGGTCATATAATTGAATCACATGACTATGTGATACATGGGCCTCATGACTTGCATAAAGGGCATGTGTCATGTTTCTTGAGTCAACCTACACTAAGGCCTGAGTCAAACTCCATAATCATATGTCATCTTGAATCTCACCTGAAAATATTTGAGAAAAAAATCTTATCATAATATGATTTTTTGAATCTTTAACACGAACTTAGCTATGAATCTTAAAAATCCTCTAAGAATTTTCTTCCAACAATGTAATAGGACATGGTATGTATCCACAACCAAAATATTTGAAAAGAAATTACGTCTAAGGGTATGATATTTACCTCTATGGTATACCTAGTAAAACATAAAAGACATTTGGGACATACTTCTGTCAATAATGTTGATTCACCTAACACTACTCTTAATAGAAAATCATAACATAAATCCTAAGTTAAAAGGTATATTCCACTAACTATTGATCTTTTAAAAAAAAAGTGTGACGACGGACACCAAACATCGGATAATAATGAATGCGGAAGAAAGCATTAGCAGCGGATTACTGAAAATCACTAAAAATTAAAACCATTTACAAAGAGATCCAAACACAGGAAAACTCTTTTATCAAGAACAAATTTATTTCATTTACATCCTGGTTCATAAGTACATATCTTGTACCATCCCTTCTCGAGGATTACAAGCATCATATGCTCTGTTAAAACTATACACATGCAGCATGAGAACCTTGAGGCATCAAACCAAAATCTCAGATTGATGCATTAAAAGTACTAACTACGAACTCCGAGGACATGAGAGTACAGAGAGGACACATAGGATTTTCTATACAAAATATGACAGCCAGTGCCTCCACCTAGAATATTACTGTTGTCCCTGTTGCTGATGATGCTGCTCTTTCCATGCAATAGGGTTTCTGCCTCTTCTTCTGCGTTTACCTAAAAAGTTGGATCCCACGGGGGTGAGACAATTGAAATTTGTCCCAGCGAGAGATATAACTCTCCACAGAAACATTATTATTGCAGATTGATAGAATAAAACTGAGCAGGAGTTCTTTTATATTAACAACAGTACTAATCATTGTATGAACAGAATAGGTTAATCTCCTTTCTTAAGGAGAACATTGCATCTACCCATGGTATAATTGTATATCATCTATCTACTTTGCAAGGAATGTAAGGAATCATAAATATATCATCTATCAACTAAAGATGCATAAAGAAATATAACATCAGCTAATGGTTTTCGTATTCAATCCTTAAGCAAACATGCTATATGACTGATTACATTTTACAATCACACTTATGCCCTTAGGAGATGAGGTATACCGCTCATACTCCAACCGACCATTGCAAAGTCGAAATCGGTGTCATACAAGGTCAATGGAAGATCCGGCTGTCATGACCTCCCTTATCTCAGTCAGTACGAGATTCCATGCATGACATCTTGTGTCTCTGCTAAATGGCTTTTCAGGGTATACTGGCAACTTCTCTATAGAGATACAACGTCAACTACACTCCTTCGACATCAAGAGATTTAATGTTTACCTCACATCGATCTGGCATTAAAATTATTGGGAGATTCATGATACATCCATCCCAGCTTCGGGGGATTAGTGATACATCCACCCCGACATATATAATGAAGGATTGAGAGATTTAATGTTTATCTCACAGAAATTCCTCCATTAGGGCGTACATGTAAAGAGTGAGACCCAGTAGGGGATCCACTCTTCACTGAATTGAAGAAATAGCCCATCCAATCCCAAACGTACCAAAAAGGTAATAAGGAAAGGAGGTATTTCATTCATTTCCCAAATGGCACATATTACAGAGCATGATAACGAATAAGTAGCGGAACAAAACTATTACAAAGTTATAAAGGGTATCATTATACAAAATCTCATCACCATAAAAGGTGATGTTACAAAAACTTGCAGTAAGCACATCTAAGCTAGTAGCAGAGGGTAACCCAGCCATTCCAAGCTATCCTTAAGTTCATGACACATTAGCAATCTTTTTGAGCTGTTGTCTTCCAATGTACCTAAACGTGGGTGGAAGGGAACATCACCCAGAACATAGGAAACAACAAAGAGGTTAGCAAAGGCTGAGTATGTACATATATAAAACACTTTGGGCATTATATAGGGTTAAAAGTGCAAAAAGAACGATGTTCCCACAAGAAAAGGGGGCTATTTGCAATTAGGAATTTCAAGAGAAAAGTAACAAAAGAAATGAGGCATATAAAATTTCAGATTACAAACATGATAATAAAAGAGTGTCTTTCCATAACAATCGTCCACAATTTCATATTAAAACAACAAACATTTGCATGCATAACAATGTAGACTAAATATACCTAAAACAGGGCCATAACACCATAGGATCATGGCCTAAAAATAACAAGGGTGGAAACGCACACCCCGGGCAGAATACGCACGCCCTATATAAGTATGGTTGTACATAAGTACCACTATTCTAGATATTCTAGTCAAACATGTAGCATGCATAAAATAGAGAGCCAAGACTAGTATTTTAGTCAATTTTCATAAAAAGGCATTCATAGCAAGTGGGGTACAAGTACCCTTATAAACAAGGTAGTCCAAAAACCAGAATGATATAATGAGTCAACAATAGGAAATGTACATGTTCAAGAATTTAGATTTCATAAGGAATAATTGTTCAAAAGATGTCTCGTTAGAAGAAAGTAGGTTTTAGTCAAATAATGCCCAAAATAAAATAGAGGATGTACATACCTTATGATCGAACCTAGATATTTTGTAACACCTCCTAAGCACAGGGTCAGGGTTGTCTCAACCTAGTCATAATATGGTATTTAGATTAATATTAAATTTTATAGAATATTCAAATTCACTAAGTAATCTTCATGTAATACAACATTAGGCCCTGTGTAACTATACTAAATATTCGATAGCCCCCCTAATAATGCAGGTCCTAATTTATATAATTCTGACATTCAAATGCATAGGTACAGTCATACTGTCAAGACTTTTACAAACTAATTTGACTCTCGGTTTTCCTGTACCGTAATACTAGATTATACTTACTGAGTAAACAATTGCTAGCAACGTTTAAGTGTGATTCAAAATGAGAAACCAAGGTGTGAGCCGAATGGCTATTGGCGATTTCAGAATGCCATTCAGAATTATCCTTTACAGAATCTAAGCCATATTCACATTTGGGTTACCAATACTTTGTTGGCTTGAACTCAATGCCAAGCAAAACCAGGGTTTGTGTTCGGTATGCTTCCATCTTCAAAATTACCGCAAAGTGTGCGATCATCAAACCAAAAATCATTAGATGTGGGAGCAAGGCTCGAAGGCATACATGCAATTACCTTTATAAATCAGGTTGTGTCTACGAATAACAACGCAGAACCAAAACAAGGTCTTGAACTCTTCTGACGTCAAAACCTCGACAAGAATTTGGGTTGCAAGCAAAACAAATGGGCATCGATCGAATTTGGGAATAACCCTTCATACTAGGCCATACCACGATCCTGTGAGGGATCAGGCACTGCTGTCGGGTCAGAGGACCACTTCCCAGGTCCGCCGGTGGCTGGTTGTGAATAAATATAATGGGAAGCGAAAATATAGGGACAACATCGTGGATGGAAGGGAGACCAACACTTGGCGGGGAAGAGTCCTATTCTCATTTTAGCATCGTACAAACCTAGAAGTTGTGCCGATGAACCACGATAGGTTCGGTCGTGTCCCTAGGATCAAGAACCTCATGGGGTCTCTTCTCATCAGGCAACTAAAATAGAGGAGAAAGGGGCATCTTGCCGACCGAGCAAACCAATGCAAACCATGACGAGATTATAGAGTAGAATGAGAGGGGGGAGCCTTTAGATGGTTACCTCACGAGGAATCGCTCTGAGGTCGCTCCAGCTGTTGGAGCTTCGAGCTTTACCACTGGAGGGAGGCAGCCGCCGTCCAAGCTCTCCACGCGCCCACGAATCAAATTAGTTGTGGGAATATGTAGGCAAGTGGTCCAGGTTGCTTTCCGAGCTGATAGAGATCGAGGGAATGACCTGAAACGAGAACTTGGGAGGAAAGGGGAAATAGCAGTGGCGGCTGCTTGGGCCAAAATGGACATTTTTGTATTAGGGCACCACACAGGGAGTGAAGTAGCTCGTTGGGTTTGGGGAAACGAGGGGAAGTTGTTGGCGAGGAAAGCTTGAAGAGGCACTCAGCCTGGCGTGCACGAGAGACCATGGAGGCATCCCTGCTGTTGTGCTTGGCGTCCGCGTGAAGATCGGAGGTAGGGGACGATCGAGTCCCGCTACCCGGACCGGACTGTCACCAGCTGAACCGGGTCTTGGACCAAGGTCCAGACCGAACCAAAGAAATCAAAAGAAAATAAACCAAATATAGGTTAAAAGCACACATAGCCTAATAGGTCCAATTGAGGGTGCATATGATGTCCAAAACACCCAAAATTTTGAGGGTTAACTAATTAAGGTGTGAGGATCTCAATTGTGTGCTTAGATTTGTATTTTGAGGTTACTACATCTATAATTTAACCTGTGCACATTAGTCATTCAATTGATGAAATGAACTAAGTCTAAATGTCAAAGATGGTCAAACCTTCCATCTAAACTCAATTATTGACCTATATGATACCCAGGTCTATCCTAGTTCACAAATCTAGGGTAAAGTGATCTAGATCATCATTATTGCTTATAAGCTAGCTAATTGAGGTATTAAGATAGCAATTCTTCATGTATTCAACTCTATGGAACATAACTCGAGTTAAATTAGGGTTTGAGGGTCAAAAGTCACCTAATTCAATACAAAGTACGAAGAAAGATTCCCATGATGTAAATATCAAAGTAAGGGTTAAAGAAAAGGAAAATATGTTTTGTACCTGGAATTGGGGATGTTACAATATGGATATTTTTGCCCATCACCCCCGCATATTCAAAAATATGCATTCTGGGTTATGCCGTGGAGCAACTCATTTCACCATCCAGCAAATTTTGACACTGATGATTATATGGCCAGGGCACTACATGATAAGATTCCACTTGATTAATTAAGTGTATTACCATATTCTTTTAGCATAAGTCAGGTTTTCAAACATAATTTATTATAACAAATGCTACAAAGAATGTGTAATACTTCTATCAAGTACTTTTCAAAGCTTTATAAAACATTGGGATCTCAATCCCTTATCTCATATCTAGGAATTCACATCCCTCAACATCTCATCATCATGATTATGGAATATGGGTATTCAAACCCTTAGTTCATCAAAGAACACTTGTTATGACTTATCAGGTAACTAGTACCTTCTGGTCATCTGACCAAGGTATTCAGGATACTTGTTACACAAGCATCTCACATGGCTAACAAGGCCCATTAAGTATCTTGCCACCTCTCACTGGGCAACAAATTATCACATGGCTCATAAGGCCATTACGTCTTGTCACCTCTCACTATGTAACAACTTATTCACATGACTCACAAGGCCATTGCACATCTTGTCACCTCTTACTAGGTAACAACTTATTCACATGACTCACAAGGCCATTGCACATTATACTTTTATTCAAGTATTAACATGCCTTACAAGGTTTATATAACAAAAGAATTACAACCTACCCATCATTAGGGTTAGGGTTTCCCTTCCTTATTGATTAGGGTTTCTCATATATATCATCACCCTTCATTAGGTTTAGGGTTTTTCATTATTAACCATTTAGGTTCTCAAGATCATATTATTAATGATCAAGCCCTAATTCATTGCTCCACACAGCTAGGAGCCAACATTAATAACATAAGTATTCAATCATGCTTATTTATTCTCATCATTTATCATTAAATGAATTATCTACACAAGATATGAGTTCCTCTCTCAACTTTACCAGAATATGATTACATCATACTTTATTAATTTGGCTCAACACTTTCATAAGGTATGTTAGCTTCCACTTATCAAAGTACATTACATCTCAATGTAACAATTGACATGACACACTTCATGTGTTATTCATCCAAGTATATTGGATTTAGAATACATCAAGGTGTATCAATCTTGAGGTGCTGGATGTGATATATATCATGTCTTGATGTATCACTTCCCTCATCACCTTTATTTAACTTAAGTTCATCAACTTATCTTATACTAGGGTATTTCCCATCCTAATACTTTATGCACCAGTTCATCACATTTATCATGTAATGTATTGGTCATAAGTCACTTATTTGAAATATGCAACCATTGTCAATGATATGGACTTGTTTCAAGTTAAGGCATTATTGATATAAGATCATTCATTAACAACCACCTTAGGTGTTTCACTTATCAATATATTAGTCACTATTCCATTGTTAGGGATAGGTTTTCCCATCTTTATCAATTAGGGTTTACATAACATCACCCTATATTAGCCTTTCACATAACATCACCCTGTATTAGAATTTCACATAACGTCATCATGTATCAGGGTTTCACATAGCATTACCTGAAATTAGGGTTTCTCAACTCATATCCCAAAGTTAGGGTTATGGTTTATCATCATATTGCCCAGATTAGGATTTCATAAATATTCACCCTTTATTAGGGTTACAGTCTCATATTAGGGTTTCATATAGCATTACATAGCATCACCCTAGATTAGAGTCTCACATCACATCATTGCATTAGGGTTACACATAACATCATCCTTGATTAGGATTTCACATCACATCACTACATTAGGGTTTTACATGGCATTACCCTAGATTAGGGTTTCACATGTCATCATCCATGATTAGGGTTTCACACATCATTGTCTCGAATTTAGGTTCCTTATAACTTTTCCCCAAATTAGGGTTTCATGTTACTTTCCCCAAAATTAGGGTTTCATGAAGCATCCTCTTGAATTAGGGGTTTTCATTATATTACCCTGAATTGGGATTTCTCATATCATCACCCAAGATTAGGGTTACATCATTACCCTAGATTAGGGTTACATCTAGCATTTCCCTAAATTAGGGTTAGGGTTCATCAATCTTCTCAATTAGGGTTTCATGATCTCTTTATCAAGGATTATACCCTAAATACATATTTTATTCATGTTGAGAGTATTGAGGCTTAATCACTACATGATTATTATACATGTATGAATTCCTCTTTCTCTCATCCTCTTTAGGATGTTGATTACTTTAATCTTGATTAGATTAGATCAACCCTTCATTCAAGTACACCATTTAGATTTAGCATGGAGTATTAAGATACTACTTTCATAAGCATCAAAGGTTAACCCTTCTAAGGGTACTAATCACTTAAGTACCTTAAAGATACAACCATTGTAATTATTTTTGATAAACACCATTAACAATCATAGGGTTAATTGATCTTTCATCACATTAGGTCTTTAAACGGTTTTGATACTTTTGAATCTTCAAACGGTTTTGACCTCCTTGATCTTTAAATGGTTTTGAGACCGTTTGCCCTCCAAATGGTCTTGAGACCATTTGGGCATCTAGGGTTGAGACCATTTTCTCTTAAATAGTTTTGAAATTGTTTGGTATTTTCAACTCTTGAAATTGTTTGATCAAATTATCCTTGAGACCGAATGAACAACCCATCATTGAAACTGATTGAACATCAAATAGTTTTTAGACCGTTTGCCCTCCAAATGGTCTGAAGACCATTTGATCCCAAACGGTCTCAAGACCCTTTAGACTCAAACGGTCTCAAGATCGTTTGGTCCAAACCACCTTGAAACTGAATGGATCAATTAGGGTTTCCACAATCAATCGATTTAGGGTTTGCACTCATTGAATCATCCAACATTGAGACCATTGAAAGTAGATCAACTTGTAACCCCTGGATCTCCATCCATCCATGACTCCTCTTGACCTCAAATAATCTTGAGACCATTTGACCTCAAACGGTCTTGAGACCGTTTGCCCTCAAATGGTCTTGAGACCGTTTGAGCCATTCAACAAAGAAATCGGCCCAATCAATTTAGGGTTTCAACCAAATCAATCTGATTAGGGTTTGTAATCAATGGATCGCCCATTCTTGGAACCATTTTAATTAGATCAATTGGAACCATTGGATCTTCATCCAACTATATCAACAATTGACCCCAAACGGTCTTGAGACCGTTTGCCCTCAAATGGTCTTGAGACCGTTTGCCCTCAAACGGTCTTGAGACCATTTGCCCTCAAACGGTCTTGAGACCGTTTGATCACTAAACGGTCTTGAGTCTGTTTGGTCATCAAGATGAAACTGTTTGCTCATGATTTTTCTTGAAGTTTGCGCTAAGATGACATCATCATCTTCAAGATACAAACCTTCGAAATTTACTGTGATCTTTGTGGTCATTTCATCAATTAATCAAAAGGAAGTTCGGGAAAGAAAAAGGAAACAACATATGATGAAGAAATGAAATCAATAATAACATTTAAGGGTTCAAGTTATATAAGCCGCCTTCAAAGTTAACTCCAAGCTTCAAGCTTCACGTCCTAAATGGTTAATGAAGCTTTCTCAACTGTCCAAGTTCTGTTCTCAAGTCTTTGAGTGAAAAGAATGGCAATCGTTTGAAGATTGAATGGAGAAAAGAAGAAAATAAGTGTTGAATTTTGATTTCCACCATGAAATCAAGGTTGAAGATGACTATGGAGCTTACCTACAGGTTGGGATACATCCTACTATTTCTCCTTAGCTTCCTTGTCTTTAGCCCAAGCAAAGAAAGAAAGTAGATTCGAAAAAAAGAGTCTTTCATGTGGGTGGAAAATGGGATATATGTAAGGGGATTTCAAGAGAGAGAAAGTGTTATAAAAATCCTTCAATTCCCTAAATTGGTGCCACTTATCCCCCTCACTTCCTTGCATACTAAGCCATCATCCTTCCCTTCAAAAACCTCTCATTTATCCTTGAATTAAAAGCAACCACTTTAAGCACCTTAATCAATATAATAATAATATCCAAAATTAGTGGATATTACTTTTTCTTTAACTAATGTGAGTGGGTTCTCCACTCACTTTAGATATTTCGGTGCCATTGCAGAGCACAAGGACGTACATCACATTTTTGATTGAAGGCCACTTCCATTAATATATTTATTTTTGCATTAAATTGAATTAGGGTTTCAATTATGCTTAAATCTTGATTATTTTAATATCAAGATTCTCTCTCCCCCAAAGAGATTCAAATGAGATGCCCCTATGATTTTCTTGTCTCTAATTGATACCAATAAACATTAAGGAATCTTTAGAAGTGGTATTTTGCATACTGAACCCTAGGTTTTGGGTAAATTGCACATTACACCAAAACTAGGTTTTGATGCACAAACCTTGCTTAATAAGCTCTTTCTTGGTGCTCAGGCTACCACAAGTTGTACCTCTACATCATTTTCATTCTTATGATGCTTCAACACTTGAGGAACATTTTATCATGTAACATTTGCAAGTTAACCCCTCAACTTGGGTAATCACTTTAGTCCAAAACAAGTAAAACATTGTTTCAACATTATTCAAAAAGGACTAAAATTGAAACATAAGTTCCTCTTGAGCCTTAATTACTTTTCAAAGGATAAAGACAAGAATATAAATGACTTACTTAAGAAAAACCTCTAGGGTTAAGCCTTAACCCAGGTCAGGGATGTTACAAAAAGAGTGTGTCATTCCGAGATTTATCAAAATTATAACTAATACATTTTTAAAGAGAAGCATCTCACCTGTAACAAAACTTATGGGTAAAACTACTCCTTAAAATCGAGTCATAGAAAAGAAACATCACATAGCTCTCCCTCTGCCATGGTATCATCATTTTTTCCACTACATCTACTGGGTGCCCCCCTCTAGTGTGTAAAGACATTGAAGAACTTTATCCTCTAGTAGGAGCCTACCTCTATGTAGTTTTAAACAAAGACTTTGAGCTCTGTGTTCATGTGATTTGAAGCTTTAGACAACCTCTTTTGATAGGTTCCATCTGTTCACACTAATTGCGTCCTTGAAATTTGATTCCCTAACACTGACCAAAGTGTGTCCTACCAAAAGAGTAACATATGGTTGTGGTCCATGATGTCAATGATTCTAACAACCTTATTGAAGATGCCCGTCTAGGTGGTGTATCTCATATACTAGGGCAAGATCTTTCCCTATTATGAGAAGATACTACATTACTTGAATCAGATCCTTTCCATCCAAATTAACCTAGGCCTTGTGCTACTCCTCTATATACACCACTACTCTATCCTCCTCTACTAAAATGTCTAGGTTTATTTTTTAGACATTAGATTTGTTATCAACATTAACTGAATATTAAATATGTCTTCCTACCACCAAAAACTATCCAAAATTTTCTACATCGCTTCTACCAACTTCTATTATGTTGTGCCTAATATCTAGTCTTTAACCCGTTTGAAACCTTCTACATATCTATATGACATTGGTAAAAAATACAGAAAGAAGTTAAAATATTCCTCATACTCATCAACTATCATATTATCCTATCTAATACTCTCCAATCATCTAAATTTATCAATTAGTAAGGAAGGAGGAAAATATTTTAGGTGAAACTCATTTACAAAGTCCCTCCATTTCATCGTCGTATTTCTCCTCCTATCTTATACTTTATGCCACCATGGCTCAGCATATTTATTAATCAGATAGATAACATTATTGATCAGCTTGTCCTATGTTACTCTATTAAGAGAAAAAAAATCCATCTATTAAAGAGACACTTCTTATTTTCTAGGTTTATTGTTCCAGAAAACTCAATCCCATGGAGATATATTCTTCATTATCTCATAGGATCTCACCAGATCCTTGCTAGAGATGAAGCCCTCCTGTCCATATTATATTTCTCCTCCATTTCTTGAAAAATATGATACAACCTGGCTACCTCATCGCTATCATCTCCACCTTGATCCATTATTTGAGGGTCAAGGCCATAATGGCTCCCAGTTTGTTCTTTACCATGACCACATGCTCTTCCTACAATGTGCATATTAATAATAAAATGTATCTGTTAGAAAATTATAGTTCATATATGAAAAAATCTGATTCCAATTAGTCTCATACCACCTCGGCCCCAAACTTAAGCTCAACCTAGGCTCTAATACTAATACATGATGCAACCCAATCCCACTAACCAAGGTTTAAATCCACCAAATAGGGATTAGATTTACCAATCAACTTTTAATCATTAACTAAAAATCAACCTCAACTATTTCTTTCCTTAAATTAATAGGACTAATGAATCAATAGGTCAACTTGAAAGATAACATATGATTTAATTATAAGATTCACACATTCACAATTGAGTTTAATTCCTATATTTTAACCAACTAAACAACTAGTTCTTGCTATAATATACATCAATTATAACTTCTTACAAACTACTCTCAGTCCTCACTCTCACATCCCCAGTATCAGAGGAAGGATAACATACCATCTAACTAAACTAGATACATACGCCGATCAAGACTTCAACTAATATCTTCTTGGTGAGAGCTAGCTTCCAACTCATCCTACTAAGATGAACCAGTTCCTAAAAAATATTTTAGTAGAGTGTTTGAGTACTCACCTAGTGTGTGAAAAGTCAAACAGAGACCATATTAACTCATACTTATATTGTTAAAAGGATGAATACAGCTATTCCTATTTCTTTAAAAAAGAAAATATTACATTATATAATCCCAATGTTCTTTACATTTAAAAATAAAATATTAAAGCAATGGGGATTTACATTGAAGTGGAAGACATGTGGGCAACAAGTTGTGCCACAAGTCCTTTTTGGATTGCAAAATCAACTCTTTGAAATACTACATACACACACTTTGGAGTCATAACATTACTATTCATCAATTTTTGGACCCTCTTCAGGAGCTCCATAGCCTCTGGTGCTAAGAAATCAATTGTATCAAATCCAAATGGGGATAAAAGGCGTGTTGATTGTCAATACACACTTTCTCATGCTTGACCACTTTGGTTGAGGAAGATTTAAGGGAAGCATGTCCTGCTGTAAAGACACCACTCCTCAATTCAACCAGTGGGGAAACTCCTATCAGATCCATACATGCATGTTTCCCTTCAACCCATCCAAAAATCAAAACATCGACAGGTCTAAGTGTCGATCTCCCTTCTTATGGATCTGTCAAAAGTTCACAAATGTCTCTTTCTTAGCAGCAACACCTACATGTCTGAGTACATAAAAGAGGGCATGCCTAACAAGATCATGTCTATATTTTAAATCTGGAAGCTCCTTGCAATGAACTGCATGCTCTCCAAAAGTGTCCAAACATGCCTTACAACAAACTGGGCATATCTCATCAACTAGGATAAATGAATCATAAGACAATATCTTAGGATAGTGTGATACTCCACTGGTGACATATGCATGTCAAGGCCATCAATAGGGATAGCAAGGAGAAAATCTTGACCATGATCAACTTGTAGACTTCCAAAACCTTCCTTCTATTGAATCGTCATGTCAAACTTACCTTCCATGTCCTCAATGATTTTGCTAAAAAGGGCACTCGCCAAGACATTTTGGGCCTTTGGGGGGGATGGTGTCCTTGTTAAAAAAGTAGCTAAGGTCAAAAGAAAGAATCCTGACAAGAAGATGATATAGGGCATAATTAAAGTCAGAGTCCATGCCATGGATTCCACTACCATGCAAGATATGGTCCTGAAGCGGCCAAGATTGGACTCTAGATGCCAAAAATGTATATGAGGAAGCCTCAACTGCTGAATATAGTCCCAAGACACCAAATTGAATGGACAATGAAGCCACCCTCCATTGGAGGTCCACAAAAAAAGGACCTCTACCAAGTACAATGTCTTCAATAGATCCTCGTAAACCTATATCAAACCAAATTGTTGCATCCTCCATGTATATTGGTTGACAAGTCCCCAAACCGAACAAAAGTTTGGCAATACCTATACAAGATCAGATCAAAAGGGTCTCACTTTGAGGATCACCCAACAGAGGAAGAAGATTCATAAGCTCAATAGCTTTGGAAGCCCTTTCCATAGCCAATCCTTCAATAAAATTTGCGTCTCTACTAACAACTCATCTAAGAAGATTCACTCCTTGTAAATGCTCCTAATTTCTACCAGGAAAAAACTCCTAAAATTTTCTTCCATTGCATGTAGGCCAGAAAATCTCAGTTTTGTGAATATTTAATTTCAGACCCAAAACTGGTCCATGCGGCAGAATGATATCCAAAACCTTGGCCACCTCCTCTGTGTCTCCAATGACAGTTCCATCACCAAGATATGATGAATGAAGAAGAAGCTTGTAGTTGTCTCTGATCTTATGGATAAGTGTATGAAATACAAGGGAAAAAAGAAGTGGGCTCAAAGGGTCCCCTTGTTGCACCCCAATGGTTGATCAATTATGTCCAACCCAAGGTATAGTCTTGCTGCCTGACCATACAAGAACTCCACCCACAGAGAACTAGATGAACACCTCACCCTTACCTCACGAAGTAATGTCGATCTATCAACCAGATTGAATGCACTAGAAAAATCCATTGTAAGCATGGATAGAGAACCATCATCATGTCACACATTCGACACCCTATTGAAACTATGCAAAATAGCCTCTGCACCACCAGAGACACCTACTTCAAATTGAAAGTCATTAAGATATTTGGCCATATCTTTACTCACTCCCGTTGTAGCAACTTTAGATACTAGGCACCTCCAAATAGTACCAACTGCGATGGGACGTATTCTATTGCCAGGCTTAAGCAGCAGTGTAGAAGATATAAACTCTGCCAAACTCAAAGGACACCTTCCTCCCAACCATAAATTGACCACCAAGATAATGTAACATAAGAGGCCAATGGCCACAATAGATCCCTATCCACGTGTAGCATCATATCTGCCACATGAGGTCCCTTTTGGAAAGGACTTAATACATACACGAATAGTGTCCACCTCCATTACCAGGGGAGATTCCGAAAATAGAGAATATGGCATGGAAGGAGCTGGCCTATACGAGTGTTTAGCCTCTAAAGCTTTTATGGTACCTTCATTGTAAGGAGCCACACCTGATGAAGATAAAAATTTACAGCTTCCATAAAATGACCATTTACAACCTTGCGAAGGCAGTTCCTGATGTTGGGGTTCACTTTTTTGTCTATCTCCTAAAAATTACCATTATCTTCGTTCATAGCTTCATATCCAGGAGAGTTCATAACGTTGTCTACCAACTTTGAGATACATCAACTTCTCCCCACATGGTAAGTGAGTTCAAAATATAGCGTTGTTTCAAAGCCTTTCTATTGCCATACATGCTATCCTAACTATTCTTAGGGTGGAACATCTACAAAGTACAACTGGGAAGAAGCAATAGTCTTACCCAATCAGCTATAGATCTAGGCTTGGCAATCACTCTATAAAGAGTTGTCTTCAAGGATTGAGAGAAAGCAAAATGAAAACTATGTGAGATACTCTTCACTGTGGTGATAGGGGCTTTAAAAACACGATCAAGAAGCCCAACATCCAGGACCATTCCCTCCATAAAAGTAGAGCTCTCAAGGTCTTTTTGAAGAGGATTTAAGATGCCTACTGTGTGACTTACAATCTCCCTTGTCTCATTACTGACCCAAACTACACTATAAACATGATCGCATGCACAACTAATAGGTTGTATTTTCATGCACTTGCCGCATAGCCATTGTCCAAGGACCTTTAAAGTCTCATCCATAGCAAGAAATAAATCATAATCATTGTGTATGGCTCCCCACAACCTACTACTGCGCTCGACACTGAATAAATGTGCCCTCTTGAGATGAGAGATCATACATGTGAAACATTTGCTTTCCTCTCTACCATCCAAACAATAATAAAAATTATAAAACAGACAATATAATGTCCCTATCCCTTAGGGGTCTCCTATATTTAAGCATGTGACACGGCCTCCGAGTGGTACATCTAATGAATTTTCTACAAAGTAGATGGATCCTTATTGCCGACTGGCCAAATAATCCACACTCGGAATTTTTCCTTCTTCTAAAACAGACATTGTCTAAATCTTAGATATGGAACTAGATGTTGCAGATCTAAACATTGTTGATGCCTCAGATCTGGAGCAACCTGCATATGTCTAACCCACCAGAACAGGGTTGGTCGGCTGCTTCCATTGTTGACTTGTAGAAATAATAATGGGCAATGCATGTAGATGTTGTGGCTGGCGTTGGAGAAATCGGCCAAAGGCTAGACACCAAGAAGTACTGTTGGCTGAGGCTCTTAGAAGGGAAAAGGCATGCAAACTTCTAGGGATAGGGATGCATGATGTCAGATCTAGAAAAGGCAAAGTAACTTGCCTCTCACACCCAATGTATGCCTCCTTTTCCTTTATCCATCCTTTGTTGATGATGAGGAGATGCAGGAACTCTATGCCCTAGATCCACCCATTGCCTGCAATGTGATGATAATCAATGATTTGGTATTATTGGTCCAAGGAAAGTATGATCAATTAAGAATTTGGAGACACAAAGATAGTTGTGTAGAGATATTGTTGCAGGTGGTGCGACAGAATTGCAGGTTGGTCTCTACAATCTAGGTCTCGCTTATAGTTTCTGGGTGATGGCAGGGAAAAGAATACAAACATGGAATAAAAAAATTATAAATCAACCAACATAGAGATAAACAAAATCCACTCGCTAATATTTTATTCCATTTATTATGCTTTAGAGCCACATGAAGTGTACCAACAAATGTGAAAGTATTGCAGTAAGCTTTGGTCTCATCATATAGTACTTAGAGTAGACCTAGGAATCTAAGTCTACTAAACTTGCTCCCCGATCTCCAACTAGGCCTACGACCTCTGGCCTCGACAGCTAAATATTTGAATGGATAAATTGGACTTCTCCTTAAACATGTGTAATCATGTCCACTGTCATATCACTTTGCTTAACTAACTTCATTAATAGATCCTCAAGACTGACCTATTGAAGAGAAACTAAATGAATTGAACCACTATAGGTACCACCAGAATCTCTTATTAATGTTGGGTGCCTTATTAAATTAAGGATATTGTCATCACTGGGCTTAGCCCCCCTTACCTCTATGGTATGCTCTGGATACCTCATCCAGGGCTCTTCTAGTCGGTAGGCATGTTTCCTTCTTCGTGGTGAAGATCTTCATGATGCATTTTATAGTTTTCATGACTTATGATGTATATTTGATTCATTCGATTCACTAATAGTCTTACTATTGTACTGTTCTTAGCTTAAATCTATCCTTTAGGCTCCTATTTTTGCTTTCTAGACATTAAGCATAAACTAAACCACTAGAATCAAAAAATTATTATTCTTGTAGTGATAAATTGGGCATACTATTGGATACTAGAATGAGCAAATCTTTGAACTTAATATGTATCCAATTGGAAATAATCATGTTCTAGATCTCATATTCATAATGTGATTCAATATTGTAGAAAGTAGGGAAAAATCGGGTTTGTGGTTCCTATAACTCAAATATTAAAATTTATCATGATCACATAATAAATTATTCTAGACATGAAAGCATATGAAAAAGAAACATAATTATGTTTAAACAAGTAATAAATTAATTGAAATCTTAAATTTTGGTTTAATAAATCAAATACAACATTCACAACATAATAATACATTTATTTTATGCTCTTCGGATTTTATCTCTATAAAATCAAGGTTTAGAGGTGATTTTCCACTCACTTGTATGCAATCTATCTTACTAATCTCAGGTTTCCACTTTGTAGATTTCAAACTCATTTTGTAAAGCTTGGATTATAGCTCCAAACCTCAAAAATGGTTTTGAACAACTTGATAGTAGGTAGAAAAACCTAAAAGAAACCTACTAGAGGTAGAAGACAAAGAAGGAAGGTCAAAGACAACCTTCAATTATTGAATCAGAGATTTTGAGTAAGGGAAAATGAAGACAAGAAGATATCTACTGTGAAAAAAAACTTATCAAGGTTGATCTATAGTTAGGTTTTTTATTCTTATTATTCTTCACGTTCTTCCATATAGATCACCCTAGAAGTCGACTTCCTGTTGGTATTTTCCTTGGGTTACTACCCTTATTATGTAGAGGTTTGAAATATCAATCCAATGAAACAAAAATTTCATCACATTCAGATAAGTATAGCAAAATTTATGGTTATTTTCATGATTGGATATACTAGACGGTTGTGTAGCTCAAATCATCGGTTGCCAAACCTTTAGTTGGAAACCATCGGTTGTCAAACCTTTGATTGCCAAACCTTTCGTTGGAAACGATTTTTCTGCTACTATCTGTTGTCACCCAATATAATTCGAAGTAAAAACTTAAAATTTCCATAGCTCACTCATTTTACTTTGAATTTGTAATTAAATTCTCTACAATTATGGACAAACACTTTGATAAACTATAAATAAATGATTTATTTTTGAATTAGTTCATTAAATATCTATAATACTCTTTTTACAATATGTGTGAGATATTAATATATCAACTAGGGTTCAAACCTTGATGAATTCACAAAACATGTTTTCTTTATCTTATCAAAGAACAAAATTGATCTAAGATGAAATATAAATAAACAATTTAATAATAAAATGTGTTTAGAAAGGTAATTAACTTAAATATTTAAATTACTAGTAATGAAGGGTATGGATTGTAACAACTTCACCTTGACCAACCTCCCCCCTAGTTTATCTCCTTACCTCTGAGCTCCTAACCCAATTATTCATCTTTCTCCCTTTCCCCATCTTGATTTCTCTCTCTCTCTATCCGTTCTTGCCTTAGTTTCTCCTATTTTTCATATTTATTACTCCAAGGTCATACATTCTTCACAAGAAACGAAAAAATTCTTCCAACCCTAGGATAGAGAGAGTTGGAAATCCTCCTTTTATATCTAACAAGACTCTTTCCTTCAATGGAAATCATGAATCTTCAACCAATCAAATGGTATACACTTTTTCTAAGTCATAAACCTTCCTCATTTAAACCATATATTGATGCCCATTTTGAGAAATATACCTTACATTTTATGTATAAATTCCATCATATAACAACATTTCTTATTTTTTCTAACACATATTGCAATTTCGATTCTAGCAAGCAAGAAGTAGAAGAACTTTATGCAAATATCAACACCGCCAAATTGCCTATCGTTTATTAACCTATAATTTTTTTATCCATGATAATGGGAATTCATTTTGAAAAGTTTGAGGAGAGCCTCCACTTTACTTCTGCTCATCTAATCATGTCACTACCAAGAAATCCAAGTATGATAAAGCTATTGGTCTTGTATATCTCAAAAACCTTTATGAGTGTTATGATCTTCATTTTTAGATTCATGATATTCATATGGATATCATGAAACCTAATTTTGACTATGTTAAAAGATCTACTCTTTCCTATTATGTTGTTTCACCTCTTGCGTGATGTTTCTTTTATAGCAAATGCAAATATCCATCCCAAGAAAAATTAGATGGATATTACAGAGAACACAACCTTGATGATCTACTACTTGTTGAATGGAATTACGATTAAATGGGATAGGTATATCTTGCATCACATGACATGTTTTGACTAAAAAAAATATCGATGGTACCCATAAACCCTTCTTAAACCTTATCTGTGGCCTTTTTAACATGTATATTAAAAAGGAATATCTTTCTTGAACTTCAGTATCCTTTTGACAGAAGAGATATTTCTACCAACATTACAACTATGAATAAGTCTCTCATTAACACCAAAATATCACATGGATCTTCATCTTATCCGTTTCATCCTTGTAGTTCCACCACCCATGTACCCCATCCCTCAGCCTATTCCTCCATCTTGACAACCATCTACCATGCCTAACCCCCACCTCGTGACTCATTCTCCATATCCAATGAGCAACTCATGGAATATATGATGTATGAGAATGACTACCATAGACAAGTTCATCCCAAGTTCAAGATGACCTTGTCCACATCATTTCTACAATGAACCTTTCCTACCCTCACCCATAACCAACATACCGTCCTTCATCTATCTCCACTAACCATGATGCTTGTGCATATGATCACTTCTACCTTACTTCCCACTAACAATTCCCTATTGTTGATTTTGGTTCCTTTTATTAATCATCTCTTCATATCAATGCATCACATATAGCTCCACCTACTTCCTCACATTTTGACCCATCCCTTGTCTTGGTTCCCTCATCCCATTCCAACATAGTTCACTACCAATGGGGCACTAAGACCAACTACATATAGCATCAAGATATTATTTTCCATAGTTACATGATAGAGGATGAGCATTCCCATGATGACCGTGTTGATGATCACCGTGAGGGTGAGGACGTTCCTACGTCGCCTGACAATGTAAGCTTTAAGAATATATCCCTGAAGTTTCTATCTATATGTTCATTTATAATTATATCATGTAAGAGTGTTTTTTTTATCAAATTTTAGGTTGGTGATGTACCCCCTAAAGAAATTACAACACTTGATGAGAAGCAAAAGAAAATTGAGAAAGTGAGGGGCATCACAATGATGAACAAGTTACTACAGTAAAGGGGCAATGGACCCAAATTGGTTGTGGATTTCGATCATGCAGGAAATCCATATGGAGTGAAGCGCAACTCATTTATTTCATATCTTGGGGTTCTTACTCACAGCCATTGCAATCCTAACCTAGAAACCTGGCATAAAGTTCCTAAGGGGAAGAAAGACCTAGTATGGAAGGAACTATGTGTGAGTTATTATTATTTGTAATTCTATTTGTGTAGATTACTAATTTTTAGGATACTAGTTAATAGCAATTCTATTTAATTTGCAGAGCATATTTGATCTGGATGAAAAGTTGCATCATAATTGTGTGATGCAATGTTGTGGGAGGGTCCTAAGGAACTATAGGACCAATCTCACCCGACATTACATATGTGATGCTGAGAAAATGTTCTTCGTCGATTTCCAATTCTAGACATTGATCACTGTTTGACTAACTCTACACTAATAATTTTTGTTTGTATTCTCTTTAAAAAATAAATTTAGGCAGAAGGCAGCCACATAGCAATGGAACTACCTAGGCCCAAAGACTGGGAGGAGTTTGTTACAATCACTTCTCGAGTGATAAAGGAATGTGTAGCACCTGAATCAATCAAAATAGATATGAAGAAGGATGAAGGCATATCCAAATGAAATAATTCCATCTGACCTGTCACGACTCATGGATTGACTACTGCCTCTGGCTGATTCGTAGCATAGAATCTCGTCATTGCTTATTGTGGACTCCGTGCTCTATGGTTTGGTACAGATGAACCTGCTTGGGATGCATGTCCACGTCCTCGTATGCCACTGCTGAACTGTTGCCTCTAACAGCCTTGTTGACTCTGTCTCGGGGGTTGGGTCACCTCCATGTCTCTAACTGGACATTCTATCATCATATATCATGTATGCCCACACTTGAAGCAGTTTACATCCCATTGTGGTATAGATGGTCCTGTTACTGACATTGATGGCGTACTATGGGCTCCACTTGGCAGAAAACTACGGCCTCTACCCTTGATTGATGTCCACTGCATCTGAGCACTGAACCTCTGTGGTGATAATGGTGCAGGATACCTTGGTTTCTTGAAACTTCCAGACCTCTATCCCTGGAACTAGGCAGATACTTTCCTACTATTCACCTCACATTTCTCAATCACAGACCTGTCTATCCACCTAAGTGACTCCACAAAGGTGGCAAACCTCTCTCTATTCTCTAGAGTAGATATAGGTATGGTAAGCTCAGCATTCAGACCCTTCTCAAAATGCCAAATCCTCTCCTCATCCGTAGTAGCCATGTGTGGACAAAACCGCAGAAGCTCCATGAACTTAGCTTCATACTCACTAATCTTCATCGGTCCTTGTCTAATCCGCTCAAACTGTGAGATTTTCTCATCCAGATAAGTCTTGGGAAAGTATCTACTGACAAACTCACGTCGTAATTCCTGCCATCAGACCTCAACACCATGTCTTTTCTCTTCTTCAATGGCCCACCAATGGCCAATGCTTCCTTTTAAAAGGTACACAACATGCCTAACTTTATCAATTTCTGGAATGTTAAGGATTCTAAAGGCTACTTCTAGCTCGGTGAGCCATGAATCTATGTTTGTTGGGTCAGTTGTACCGGCATATTTGGTGGCTCCTACCCGGCGTAGCCGCTCAAAGGTCTTACCAGATCTATGTCCTTCATTGGGAATTGGTACCCTAGGTGCTGGTGTTGGCATCCGATCTGCCATATGTGTCATTGTGGTCATGAACTGTCCAAAAAGAGCATGAAAGGTTGGGTTTTCTAGCATGGCTTGATCAAGTTGGGGATTCTCAGGCACTGATTCCTCTCGAGCTTGATCCCTTACACCTCCTCCTGGTGCAGCAACACTGCTCTCAGCAGCATGTTCTTCGTGTGCTCCAGCCATCTTTCATCTTTACTTCTTCTCCTATATGATCAGAAGTCACTATAAGATAAACTGGAGGACACTATAATAGACTCAACAACCTTAATCCTATGTCTCTATAGACTCAGTAAACCTTAGGCCCTGATACCAAAACTCTGTGATGACCCAACGCCAACCGAGCTGCCACAAGGCAAGTAATTACGTGGAATAACCATTAGCAGCAGATTAACAAAAATCACTAAAAATTAAAACCAATTTGCAAAAAGATCCATTTCCATGAAACTCTTGAGGAAAGAACCAAAGCAATATATACATCATGGTTCATATTGTACATACATTGTACCATCTCATCTCGAGGATATCATGTACTAGTTGCTTTGCCCAGACATATACATAAGCAACATAAAACCTCGAGGCATACAAGCCAAAATCTCAGATCGTTTATAAAACCATCATGTGCTAACTCCCAAGGACCTGAGAGTACAGAGATGACACATAGGACTTCTGTCTACAAGACACAACAAATAGCACACTCAATCTAAGTTGTTACTACTGTCCCTGTGGTTGTTGTCCTTCCTCTACAATACAGTCTCTACCTCCTCATGCACATCCACCTAAAAATTGTGGAACCCATGGGGTGAGACAATTATCCCAGCGAGAGATATAACTCTCCACCAACAATATTATTATCATAGGTAAACGGTATAAAACCAAGCATATGATCTTTTATGTAAATAATCATGTTTAATCATTGTTTAATTGTAGTGCAAAGCAATAGCAATGTTAAAGTAGTTCAACTATCCATGACAGATCTATAGATCATCTATTTGCTTTATAAGGAATATGAAGAACATGTATAACATCTATCAATCTAAGATGTATAAAAGTAATGAAGCAGCAACCAATGTTTTTGTATTCATACCTTAAGCAAATATGCTACACGACTGATTACATGTTCACAATCACACTTATGCCTAGAGGAGAAGAGGTATACCGCTCATGCTCCAACCGACCACCACTTAGTCAAAATCGGTACCATACAAAGTCAATGGAAGAGACGGCTACCAAGATCTCACCCGTCTTGATCAGTACGAGACCACCGACAGTGACCACATGTCAAACCGCAACTAGCTTGTCAGGGTATAGCGACATATTTTCTATAGAGCTACAGCCGCAACATGCTCTCTCTTTGGGGAGATATCACATCAACCCCTGGTACATCTTCATCGGGGTGATCACACGACAACCCTTACATTCATCAGGGAGATAACATATCAATCCCCATCTGGACGTAAGGATATGTTCATCCTTCACCCCCACATATTAAAAAATATTCACTCCGAGTTAAACTCATTTCACCATTAAGCAAATCCTGACACTGAATGGATCTATGGCTTAGGCACTACATGATAAGGTTCCATTTGATTAATTAAGTGTATTACAATATCTTTTAGCATCAATCAAGTTACAAGCATGGATACTAACATATGCCACAAAGAAAAGGTGTAATACATTTATCAAGTACTTTCATAATCTTTGGGACACAGTGAATGCATAACACTCAGGATCTCAGTCCCTTATCACATTACTGGGAATTCTCACCCCTTAACATTATCATCACCATGATTACTAGACCTGTGTATTCAAACCCTTAGTTCATCACTGAACATTGTTACCTCTTATCAGATAACTATTACCTCTAGGTCCTCAGACCATGTATACATTATACTTATTGCACAAGTATTTCACATGGATCACAAGGCCCATTTAAACTATATCATATGAAACATCATAGCTCATACCTGGATATGTTCATCATCTCATGATACATGCATGGTTAGTCTTTCATGATAGAAACAATTATCAAGCACATATCATTACCATGCAACATAACAGAAACACAACCTTCCCATTAATAGGGTTAGGTTTTTCCTTTTCACTGATTAGGGTCAGGGTTTCTCTTTTCACCAATTAGGGTTAGGGTTTCCCTCTTTAGTCAATTAGGGTTTCAAGTTCATATTATCAAGAATCAAAACCCTAATTCATAGCTATACACACCAATATATGCTCATTGAATGATTATCACACAAAGTATGAGTTTCTCTCTCATCCTTTCTAGGATAATGATTACATCATACTTTATTAAGTTGTCTCAATCCTTCTCTCAAGGTACATTGGCTTACAATTATCAAAATGCATTGAGCTCTATACATATTAATGTATCATTTGACATAACACACTTCATGTGTTACTCAATCAAGTATATCGGATCGAGGTGCTTCCACCATATCGGGCATGAGGTGTGTGTGTGCTTCACACCATATCGGGCAAAGAGGTGTGTGTATGCTTCACACCATATCGGGCAAAGAGGTGTGTGTGTGCTTCACACCATATTGGGAAAAGAGGTGTGTGTGTGCTTCACACCATATTGGGAAAAGAGGTGTGTGTGTTCTTCACACCATATCGGGCAAAGAGGTGTGTGTGTGCTTCTCACCATATCAGGTTGCTCAAAATTAGGGTTTGCATATCGGGTTAAACCCTTATGCTCATACCTCTTCAAACCTTCGTGGTATTGGCCTATCCTTCACCATGTGATAAGCGACAACCTAGACAATAGGTTAGTCTAAACCAAACCAAGTGTACAAACCAATAGGGGTGTGGGGTTCCAAGGTATATCGGGTTTCATATTACCATGTTGGGTTTCAACACCATATCGGGTTAGAGGTGCTTTAACCCAATATCAGGTTGAGCCATGATGATGTCATCATCATCAAGCTCTAGACTTCATTCCTTATTGTTCTAGTTCATGTACAGTAATCCTATGTCACAAATAGAACTCATGGAATTATCAATTATACAATAAAACTCGAAATTGAAAGTAGATCATCAATTTTGGCAAGATTGATGGTGAATAATAGCATAATTGGGTTCAAGTTATATAACTTGCCTCAAGAACAACTTCAAAGCTCCAAGCTCTAAATATTCACGTCCCCAAGGTTGAAGACGAATTTATCACAGATCTAAGACTAGTTCACAACTCATCTACATGCAAGGAATCACCATAGTTAAGAACTTGGTGAAGAAGAAAAGAAGAAAGAATCACAACCCGAGATTCATGCATCAACCAAGGTTGAAGATGATCGTGGCTTCACCTTAAGATTAAGGTTTGAGCTCCTCCTTGCTCCTCAACTCTATGCATGATATGTAAGAGAAATGGAGTGACAAGGTTAAAAAAGATTCACTAGTTGGTGAAAGGAGTGGTATATATAATTGAGGCTTATGAGAGAGAGCGTATAAAAGGCATCATCTGTAACATATTGAATTCTAGACATTTTGCCTTTTGGTCCTCTTTCCCATCTTTTCCTCTCACTTCTATCCTCTTTGGCCATTCTGTTTAATTTGTGGATAATATAATGGCCTAATGAGCATTTGTTCACCTTTTCTCTCAATATTTGGGTTTTATGCACAAATACCTCGGTGAAAGCTTAGTAATGGGTATAATATGTAAAATGTCCACCCAAGTGATAAAGAGAATAAATAAATTTGTGCTAGAACTTTCTAGTATCTTTTTAGATATGAAAAATAAAGGAAATCTCGAAATGTGCATAAAGGGGATGATAAATGTAATAATTGGAGATAATATGGGATATATTGGATAATAGGAGATAATGTGGAATATATTGTTCCAAAATCACAAATAGGAAACAATGAGATAATTTGATATGAAAATTCATTTTCTTGATCTAAAAGAAACTTAACGGCCAAGTGTCACTTAATTTGGAAGATAAATGCATATATTAAAGTCTTTATTAAAAGAAAATAGGAGATAAGCCAATAAGGTGAAATAAAATATCTAACATCCTCAAATTGGAAAACTAACTCCAAATTCGTAATATACATATCAAAATGAGTCTATGTGTGATTTTTTATTTAATTTGGTCAATGTTAAATATTTTATTTTATTCAGGAGAGAAAAAATGCCTTAAAGACAAAAAAATATTAATTATATGATGATTTTTTTATTAATGTCTAAGTCATGTTCCACACATTTAGTATTACTTATAGGCCAAGTTTAATATTTTTAGAAAGTTTCCATATGCCTTTAATAAATTAAAAGGATAAATACGTGATAAAATTTAAATGTATTAAATAAAATAACAAAGTCTTCAAAAATAATAATAATGCCAAATTTGTGTTCAAGATGTTAAAATATATCTTTGGTAGAATTTTGACTGAATTTGGAAAATATTTGATAAGAAGGTGAATTTAGGAGAGAGAAAGTGTGTAAAAGATTAAAATCATTAATTGAAATAATAAATAATATCAAAAAATGTAAATAATGGCAAATTCGTATCCAACATACTTAATAAAACTTATGGGTGAAGTTATATTATTTTTGGAAAATCTAATAGTCATTAATGAGAGAGGAAAGAGAAAATAGTAATTGGTTTAATTAACTAATCTAACTTTCTCAAAAGGCAAATCTAATTTTATATTCATATTCCTCACACTTTAATTACCAAACCCATGAATTGGTATAGCTCTACCCTCTTAATTAATTAAATGAACATGGAACTCTAATATATATAAATGCCTATTGCATGGAAAAAAAGGAAACCCCCTTGACTCTTATTTAGTATGCCCTTTTATTTGTTTGACCATTATATAGCAATTGCTTTCCCAATTGAATTGGTATTTAAAATCCTAATTACCATAGGCTTTAATAGTGGTATTTGATTAAACAAATTAATGATTTCCTAAACCAAATGTAACGCAACACTGCGTTACTTCCTCTCCCTCCAACGTGACCTCACGTTTTCCCCCTTCCAAAACGGGCAACGCCCAACGCAACAGTCGTCGTCCCCCTTCCTCTCCGTATCTTATTTATATTCCCCCCTTCCTTCCTTTTCTCCTCAAACACACGAAGCCCTAGCCGCCCAACCTACCCTCACCTCGCGTCCAACCGTGGCGAGCAACACCAGGCATAGTTGAGGATCATTGGGCAGCGTCGCCTCCTCCTCCTCTTCTTCCTCTCCATGAACGATGCCTAAAACTCGACGCCCAGCAACCCCGACGCTACGTTGGCATCGTTAACACCTTCCCATATGACCCTCGACGCCTAGCAGCCCCCGACGCTGTGTCGGCGTCACTAACACCTGCCCAACTGATGCCTCAACGCTGCGTTAGCATCACTAACACATGCCCTTCTGACGCCCTAACATTGTGACGCCCCGACGCCCACAACACCACTTCCAAAGCAACCCTGACGCCATCACACACTGGCAGTAGGGGTCGTAGCCACCAAGTGTAACGTCGTAGACCTTGATAGCAATGCCATCATTCGCAACCACTAGATCTGCAACACCATGACGTCTGCAAACACCTCCATTCAACCTGATGACGGTGACTCATTACATGCTGCTTCTTCCTGGGTCACTTGATCATAGAGAACGTGATGATGTGTTCGGTCCCCATCTTGTTGTGAATCAACCAGACATACAACCCCCATGGTAACCCTAGACATGTAAGTCTTCATTTCACTTTCAATAGTTTTGTTTTAGAAAATAAATTATAAAGATGGAATAAGTATGGAGTAAGGATTATCTAGTTATTTAAAACCATAACATGAACTAGTCAATTATCTTACCTATCAACTTTGATGTATACAGATGTAAATATTAGATTACATGAAATCAAACCTATAATGATACGTTAAAGTGGAGACTTGATATTAAATAGAAGATGTTGTATAAGACCCTGGTGGATTCATATCCAAAATGATTAATGAATCACCCTAATTGCTTATTGTATACTTACCAAACCCTAAGAATCATTAGTGGGTGTATCCTTGTTTTAATGTATCCTTTACATTAGAAATCATGTACACACACACACACACACACACACACACACACACACACACACATATATATATATATATATAATGTGCATTACATTATAATTAGAAATACAATGGATCTAGGGAACACTCTCATCTAAATTAATCTAAGGGAACTTGAAATCTGTATAAGAATTCATCTAACGACATTGTCTTCTTAGGAATTCAATAGTAAAAAAAATGTGTAAAGGAATATACTTTTATAAACATATATCTAGATGACATGTTAGTTGGATCAAAGCATGTGTATATTAGTGAACCTAATAAATATTCATATGGAATATACTTATACCAATAAACATGGTAAGCATGATGTTAGGAATAATATGGACTCACACCATTAAACCTATATTAGAAGCATATATATTATTATCCACATATATATGAGTTACATAAACTTATGTGACTAAATATTGGTAACTAGAACTAAGATAGATATGTAAAGTATCACATATTATCTCAACAAAAATTAAAATCATAAATCCTAACATGACATTACATGGTCGGGAATTGGGTAATAATAATATAAAAATATAATAGGAACGAATATGTTCACTTTGACTTGGCTAATATACGTCATGTGTTTCTAGGATGAAAAGTTGACTTTGTGAACCAAAGTATACTATTCAAGTTAACCTTTATGTGTGAAAAGAGACATGGACCAGCTAATGCATTGAGTGAGATGAAACTAGAAGGGATAGTGGTGGAACCAAAATAACATTGGGGAATTAGGAGAAAATGGGCTTCTATTATAACATGGTCCAAATTGAATAGAAGAATCCATGTAGATTACATCAACCTAGCTGGATATTGAGTTTCGATGATGGATACTTTATAATTTATTCATGCCTCAAAATCTGTTGTAGTATTATCTTGTCTGGGTTTTTATACCCCACTGCCATGTTATATAAATCCTTTGATTAATCTTCCATAACTCTTTTGCTAGCATGTAGTTATATGTTCTATTTAATTTTAAAGTAGCGATACTTATGTACAACCACCCACAGAGGGCATGTATATAATTGCCCCAGGGGAATGTTTGTATTCTCCCCAACATATTGTGTAGGTGACTGGGAATGTTTTTATTCTCCCCTCACCTATAGGTTAGAGGTCCGGTAGGTGCCTCAACCCTACTTAGTTAGGTAGACATATTAATTTACATGCAAATTCTTTAATTATATTTGTTATTGGCAAGTTTCCTTATTTAAAGCCTCATACTCTTGAGGTCTCATCTTTTGATGATTCCCTAGTGTGTTTTACTTATTACATTTATCTTGTCATCTTTAGAATAGTTTTGTAACACATACATTTTCTTCCTTTTCCTCTTGTTGGGTGCTTTCCCAACCACCCAGATGTGGATCAAGGTGATGGATAAGGCATGAAAATCTTAGCTTTGGCATGGACATAGCTGATGGATATGTTGCTTGGAGATAAAAGTGGAGTAGCCTAGACTTCAATCTATCTAGATCCTAGTTGTATATGATGTAACCCTAAAAGGGAGATTTTGATGTATTTTGTACAATCTTTTATTAAATTGAATATCGTCAGAAAAAAAATTATTCCGTTGCTTTCCAAATGTGTTTTGTTTACCATAATTTAGTAGAGAGGTGATCTCGCCTCTTTACATCATCATTTTACACTACTAGGTGCCACATATACATGCATGGTTGACACATGTCCATGCACACATATTTATCTTGACATGCAAACTCTTGAGGATAATCTAGGGATAATATTTCAGCCATTAGTTATCTTGTTGAGCAAGATATTTCAACTCCACATCACATTATTCACAAACCAATACACTTTTTCTAAGGAAAGTTGTAAACCGATATCCATCACCTCCTTGAGGTGCTTAACCCATAATGGCAAAGGCCAAGAGTTGAAAAAACAATATGGGACCTCCTCTATGGCTCCTTGGCTGATAGGCACTCCCATATAAGCTCTACAACTTGATACAACTCAATTAGAGTTTCAATTATACAACTCTTCTTGGTCTTTTCATCACCAAGAATGCTACCTTTCAAAGATGATTCAAACATGGTGAATCTTTATTTATCTATCCTCTAGATGATTCCAAGAGATAGTAGGGACACTTTAGAGGTGGTAATTTGCATATCAACCCTACATTTTGAGTAAATTACAAATTGCACAAAAACTGATACACAAGGCACAAACATTATTCAAACAAGCTCCAACTTGGAACTTAGGCTTTCCACAAGCCACCCCTTAGCATCATTCTCTCTATTATGATGCTAAAGCACTTGAAGCATGTTCAAAATGTGACATATTGCAATATAACCCCTCATCTTAGGTAAATTGCAAATTACACCCAAACTATCATATAATGCACAAACAGTTTGCAAATAAGCTCAAACTTAAAAGTTAAACTTTCCTTGAGTCTTAATTACTTTTTACAAGACTAAAAAAAGTTTATAAATAACTTACTTAAGCAAACTTCCAGGTTTATACCATAATCCAGGTCAGGGATGTTACACACACCTTTTAATTATAATTGCAATCTTTAAAAAAATAAAAGTGTTAGTGTTCAACAAGTCAAATATGCACAGGTAATTGGAAGAATGATGTACTTAATAATTATATTCATCTAGATCTAGCATATGTAATGGGAAGATTAAGTAGATATACTCAAAATCCTAACAAGGATCATTGGGATGTTCTACATGGGTTTTTAAGATACCTAAAAGGCACAATTAATCATGGATTTTTTTTGTAGATTACCAACTATGTTAGAAGGATTTTGTGATGCGAATTGGATTTCTGATTTAGATGAATTGAAATCTACAAGTGGCTACATCTTCACCATGGGTGGATGTGCTGTGCCTTGGAAATCCACCAAGCAAACTTGTATATCCCGTTCTACTAAGGAATCTGAGTTTATTGCCTTAGAAAAGGCTGGATTTGAACTCGAATGGCTAAGACATGTTCTAATAGATCTTCCCATTTGGGATAAACCTTCTTCACCAGTATTTATTCACTGTGATAATCAAGCTACCATAGCAAGAGCTAAAAACAAAGTTTATAATGGGAAGAGTAGACATATTCGTCTACGTCATAATATTATGAGACAACTTATCAATGATAGCATAATCTTGATAGATTATGTAAAGTCTGAATTTAACTTAGCCGATATCTGACGAAGCCATTAAGTTAAAGACTAGTGAACAACACATCAGGGAGAATGGTATTATTCCCATATCAAAAGTCAAAGTGATGGATATCCAACCTTCATGAGCGGTGATCCCGAGAAGGATGTTCAATGGGAAAAATTAAGTCAGTGGATGACTCCAATGTATTGTAAAATTCTGTATCTCATTCTTATGATGTAATTAAACAATAATTTGCAGTGATTAAGTTGAATTAATTTTCTTAATGGATTTCATAGGCATTGATGCTGGTGTATATAACTGCAATATATACTTGATGAAAGTCCAACTATGTGAGTGTGGAATGGGGCTGCTCCTATTGAGATTTGGATAGATCTCTAGAGCACTCATGAATATTATCAGTAGGCACATGGCCTTAAAGCGCAAATCCGTAAGAATGGTAATTGATTTTATGAATGCCATGTGAGTAATGAACATCTGATCAGAAAAAAAAGAAAATTGTTTCACGAACATAGTTCTACGAATTCTTTACTGATCACATACATCTACGTTCAAAGAACTTAATTCTACTAAAGTTTATGCATGTCATTTGTTTAAGTTCTTCCAATATTTATTTTTGAAATAATGGGTGATTGTTATAGAAAAAAGTATATTTCAAATATAAAAGAAAGTGTTTAGTCTCATATTGGTTGCTTTGAAGATTTCCCTCCTCCTTTTATATGGATCCTTATCCATAATATAATTGAGGACTAAAGAAGACGTGTACGTAGGCGCATGATGGGGCATCCCAATGACGTTTGGACTGGCCCGATCTGAAAACCTTTTAACAGGGCGCGTCGACGCATGCCGCGTCCCGCGCGTAGGGGGGTACAAATTCGGCCTCCCGAGCCTCCTTGTTTGGGTGCAACCCCAGGTGATTTTGCTCCTTAGTTCACTGAACCATTTGTAACATGTATATCTTCCGGTCCGGTTGCACCTGGTCGTTTGGGCAATTCCAAACCACAACACATCCCTTCATCGGTATACAATCACACACATCTGTTAACGAGGATTTTGTTTAGTTGTTTTACAGCGTCTCCGCTATCGTTCTAAACAGATGAAAAAAAATGCTCCGGTTTCCTTCTTTCTCTTTGCCATTTTCCTGCTCACTAGAAGAACAATCAGTTCTATTCGCTCACTGGTGTGATAGTGTGTGCACACTTCACATCGACAACCGCTGTTGGATCTTAGGAGAGTAGCCGCCGTAGTCGTCGCTCGCCGTCAAGACCCGTGGAAATACTTTTAAGAACAATACATCTTGCACGCCTTAGCGCCTTCTGTCTGATATAGGCTTTCATATTTATTGCTTACTCCTAATTTATGCCCCTTTCTCAAACAACAATATTGACTATAATCTACAGACGCCTTTTGTGTTCCTGCCATAATATTTGTCTATTCAACCCCCTCATTTCAAGTTTCTCTTTGTGGTACACCTAGCGCAAACCAATGTAAAAATATATTCACTCTTTCTACTCTCTTGGTTACCGTATTTGCCGGCGAAGAATTAATCCAAGCCCTTTAGCTATACAAGCTGTACCCTCCCATTTTGGGACAAAACATTAGAAATTTGATTCTAACGTACCTAGTGGAGATAAACCTTTGTTCCTTGACACATGTGAAGTCTTTCTTACCAATTAACCCATATAGAGCAATAGGATAAACTCACATACACATTCGATGGTCGATCGAGAAGCAAATTGTTTGAAGGGGGATGTGTAAAAATGCAATACATACAAAACGGTCAAAGTAGCACTGACAGCACTTTTTTAGTTTCTAGAGAAATATAAGAAAACAAATTACTGAACACATTTATATCGAATGGGTTAATACCATGACTAATTCGAGCAATGCTAATACAGCCATTATTATCTTTACAAATTCCCCTATTTCCCCCTGATAGATATAGCCACAGACTGCCCGTCTCTTGTTTTCTCTCCCTCCCCCTTCTCGCTCTGCCGTTCTCCCCGTCTCGTGCCTCCGTCGAACCCTGAAACCTCTCCCGCCCGCCGCCCTCAAATCCGACGACTCATACCACTCCCTGCCGATCCGCCCCGCCGTTGCAGCCTTCCGCCAGCCCCATTTTTGAACCTAGGAAATTGACTTTCTTCTATCGGACAAGAGGAAAAAGAAACAAAACAGTAACTCCTCCCCCATTTGGTTATTAGTGTTCATTCACCCGCACCCGCGGCCCGGTCGCCCTCCTCCCTCAGAACGGGGCGTCCCTGCTACCCGCGGCGGCGCTGCATCGCTTTTTTTCATTTCTCCTCATATCCTTAATCGCTCACCCGAACTAATCACTCCTCAGATTGTTGCGTTCCTGTCCTCGTGAGGTACCGCTCTGTTCTCTCCCTGCCAAGCGTCAATTTACTCCCCCGGTCCTACGGCCGGTGCTTGCGCCGTGACGGTGCACTCCGGCAGCGATTTAGGGTTTATGACCGATTTTGCGACGATCCCTAGGGCCGAGCGCTTGATACGGAGAGTTGTTTCCTAGTTTTGGCGGTTGGAGGTGTTGTGTGCTTTTGTCCTGGGGTCCCGCTATCCGATCCGTTGCGGAATCCACCGGATTTGATCGTTGAAGTATTTTCTAGACCGCGAAAACCTGACGGAACCACGTGTGGAACTTGCTGAGATCCTGACGCTTTGAGAACTCCTGATTGTAGTATCGCCTGTCTGCTGCCTGACCTTTCCTTGCTGTCTCTACTCACGCTGAACTTCAGACTTCCTCTCCCCGAATTCTTATCGATACTTTCTCATTGAAAATGATTGGCTTTTCTCTCTCGAATGATTTCCAGTCCACTCTTCAATAGCTCCACTAGCTTCCGTCATTAAGAATACTCGTCTAGCTTCCCATACTACTGCTTCGGACCCGCGGTTCCTGCCTGTCACTATTCCACACTCTCCTATTTTTTTGGGAACCGACGGTTTTTTTCTTGAGGTGTAATTGAGCTCCGTTGTCTTGCAGCATATCCAGTCTTGCACTCCGTGAGCACCTTTCTTCGCTATTTGATGCATTTTTTTCTTGGACACTACAGAGTGATATTTGTTGAGAAGGCTCAACCCCAAACAGCGAATGTCTAACTATAACAGCTATGGTAAAAAGATGAGTGCTGGATATGACTTGAACGAGGCAGCTACAGATAATGATATCGAGGAAGAAGTCTATGGTTCTGTTGGGAACGGAGAGGTGGGTGGTAGCTCTAGTGATAAGGACACTGATGCTAAGTCAGACCGGTACCACAGTGAAGGGGAGCTAAATAATGCTGACGAACAAATGCAGCCTGAAGCAGCTCCAGAAGAAAATGCTGCTGAAAGGCCTGAAAGTAGTGCTCAAGCTGGAAAGTGGGGCTCTTCTGTCTGGAAGGACCGGCAACCTACATGGAACTTGAATGAAGTAGAAGAGTCTGACTACTATAAAATCAGCGAACAATCCGACGGCAATTCAACTGACAATGCTAGGCCAGTAGCCGATGACGAAGAAGCTCAGCGAGGCCAGGCTGATGTTCCCGAGGATGAAATGTTATCTGATGAATATTATGAACAAGATGGGGATGATGCCAGTGATTCTGTTCACATCCGAGAAGTAAGCCGCCCTAGCATATCTGGGTCAAGGCTCCCTACCAATGCAGCTTCTGTCAAAAGGAGCCTGTCAAGGAACTCCAAGACTTCTAAATACGATGAATACGACTATGATGATGAAGATGGCGAAGATGACAATGATGGTATGTGCTATAAACATTATCTGTGTTATTTAAACCTACACATATCATGTTTATACACAATGGTTTAAGGGCTCTGAGGTGATGAATATCCAAACTTGCACACTTCTTGTGTCCTCTTTCCAGACTTTGCCATTGCAGATAATCAGAATTTGGATTAACCAAGACAGTTAGGCTTATACTTATTGTAATAGTATATGATGCTGTCTAATTCTATGTGCTTTATCCATTGGCAGTATACTTCGGGCCTATACTTACAGTAAATGGCCATATGTATAATTATTGAAGAAAAAAAACGTGAAATGGCCTCTATAAACTGCAACGAATTTGTAATTTATCATTCCATCTGCATCATTATTATATATTCGGTATTATATTACAACAAACATATATCTTTTGATGCAGAGGATGATCCCGCTGATGCTGATTTCGATCCTGGGTATGGAGATAAAAGAAACACACGAAAGAAGGTACTACTCTCTCCTAATGTTATCTGCTTTCTATATTATAACATTTCATCGTCCTGGTTGACTGTATATCCTTTTTCCTCTTGATTGATAAGACCTCTTGTGTAAAGAGGTTTAGTAGGCTTTGTGTTCTACAAGCAACCACAACAACTTGCAGCACTATATTTCTTGTCACTGAATAGACCAATCACATTTTCTGTTATTTCTTCAGTCATGGTCTAGTGCCTCAACTTTCATCTTTTCCCAATTAAGCATATTCTAAACTTTTCATGGATTTCGTACATCATGAATATGTATGCCATAATGGTAATATATATGCATCTCCATACGCCTCTGGATATTTATATGTTGACGAAAGACAAGTATAAATTGTGCATGGATCTGACTCTTTTGACGTGCCTAATTTTAATGAAATGTCTGTTATGTATTTTCAAAAGAGATGTGATTGAGATACGTAACCTGTCCCTGCTTGAATTTGAAGTGACTCTTGTTGGGCTGCAACAAACTGAAGCTCATATCTGTAAGACTAGACTTTACATTTCTGCAATAGCAAAGATACTGGCAGTGGTTGATAAGCGGGGTTGTAAACTTCATGATGAACTTGATAGTTGTGAATCTCGTTGACCTTGTATATGTTGTTGGCCTTACTCATGGAACTCTCCTAGTCTAGATGGTTACCGTGTTGTGATTTTTCACCCATGGAGTCAGTCGTTACTTTGTGCTGGACTAATATGTGATCAAATTAACAATGATATTAATTTTCAAATTCTCAGCTGTTACATGAGTTCATTCATTCTTGAGTTTCGGCAAGACTGTCAGGACTCGGGACCAAACTGGTGGCTGGCTGAACCAGTCAGACTGCTGGTTCTTCATTCAATCGGTTCAATTAATGGTCTGATCAGTTCAATTGATGACATCATTAACAATTTCATAATTTTTATGAACTAGAAATATGGATGAAAGAGTGACATTCCACTATAAAATTGAAGTAAACAACAAATTCGACTACAAGATTGAATATCTACGTGTGCACTTATAAAGCTACATATAAACCCAAAAGTTTATTGAACAAAAAAGTATACAAAGATAGTGTGAGTTGTCTCAATCAAATATTGTGATTTTATGAGCATGACAATTAACAATTCAAAACTTCATTGCGTACACGGAATCATAAGTTTTTTTGGAAAAAATAATTTTCCAGCGAAGAAAGACAAACTGACCGTTTCCCCGGGGGGTTCAAGGAGCCAATTTTTTCAGAAAAGTAGCTTTGGGGGTGACTTGCATATGTTCTTCCACCAGTCCTAGTTCAACCCGACATGATCATATGGAGTTGCAATTCTATTTTACAACTTCCATACATATCAATTTTAGTTTCATTTACTTCTTGACCCAGGTGACATAAATTCTTAGTTAGTTGAATTTGTTCGACTGAAAACCAAAAACGGAACACACGATTTTCGAAAGAAATAAAACAACTCTTGTCATATGAATCTGGCTTGTGCTTGGTGACCATCTACTTATTTGATCTGTTACCATATTGTAGCGCCCCTCCAAGCACATATATATCAACGGAAGCAAGACCCCATGTTGTCCATAACATGGGTCACTTTTCTTGGAGGAACATCTCAAAAACATGATAACCATAGCAAATAGATATATGAAACACCATGCATTAATTGGAAAATATCGATTCATACATTGTTCAAAAGCAAAACTAGTACATTTGAGTTCTTGAATATATGATCTAACATCTAAACATGATGTACAACACGGAAGGAACTCTAATCTAATGGATTGGATTGTCTAAGTAGATGGCATCCCGCCAGGTTGCTCGTGAGATCTTCTAATCCTCGGTTTGCTCTTCTTTAGTCCTTATCTGCTACTCACCTGCGGGCATCGCGCCCCCAACCATGCAAAGCAAAACGGGAAAATACGTTAAAGTGGCATTGAGCAATATTATACAAATTGAAATATAAACTATACTTTTCGAGAAACATGTATTAAACATTATAAAACATTAAATACTTTTCTAGCCATCTATCTTTATTTATATTTCTCTTTATTATTGACATTACTATCTTGGGTTGACAATATCTTTCTTTCTTACATAACTTTGCTCTCAGGAGCTTGAATATACCCGCACCAAAGTGCTTATTGCTCTCAGGAGCTTGATAATTAACATTGCTCTCAAGAGCTTGACCTGTGGCATTGCTCTCAGGAACTTGAATCTATAACATTGCTCTTAAGAGCTTGACATGTGGCATTGCTCTCAGGAGCTTGAATCTATAACATTGCTCTCAAGAGCTTGATCTTTGACATTGCTCTCAGGAGCTTGATAAAATACACTGCTCTCATGAGCTTGATAAATAGCACTGCTCTCATGGGCTTGATCTGTAACGTTAATCAACTATCTTATTCTTAACATTATTCTTGAGCATAACCAATGTTTTAAAAAACGTTAAGCGGTAAGCGTGCGGACAACACCTTGTAACTCGTTAAGCGGTAAGCGGCCGGTTTTTGAAAAAACGGGTTTTGATTTTCTATACAATTTTATAAAAAAATGCACGTATGTATATATATACTATACTTTTTGGAACCTTTATACATATCTGAACACCCTAAATAACCATACTAAACACCCAAATACTTTATAACACAACTATAAAACAATGATTATAGCTAAACTATTAAACAATAGACTTGTCACACATAAAACACCCTATACAACTATAAAACAAAAAAGTATTAAGTATATATGCATGATACAATAACTATTTTGCATCACATTACAGCAGACTTATCATTGATACCTTACTAACTTATTGCTACATTTACATATCATCACTTGATAAAAAATTACAGCAGTACATTTAACCAAAGTATGCATTCTAAAATCTATGTCATGATTAGTTACATGTAATTTACTTGGATATACAGCAGTACCCGATTACTATGTCTTACATACAAAGTATGCATATTAAATTAACTAAGGCTTATCATAGAACATGTATTGTATATAAGTTCAATATATTACAGTCAATACTTATTTTACTTTCAAAAATTACTTAATGTTACAGGCTTGCAGCAGTTTTCTTAAAAAACGGGTCTGAGCGGCCGATTAAGCGGCTGATTAAGCGGGGAAAAAATGCCCGTTTTTTTGAAAAAAATTAATCGGGCGCTTAGGGGGTATTTTAAACGGCTGGACTGCTGAACCGATTAAGCGGCCGCACATAACGTTTTTCATTTCACTGAGCATAACAACTTGAAACATTAAATTTACTTAAGAACGATGCACATGTCATTATCATAATCATATATGAGGACATTACTGAAAATTATAATCTGATTCATAATCAATTTTCTTGTAAGCATTCATTAGAACTATATCTTAATATCCTTACGACTGATTCTCATAATCATAATCTAATAAAAACCCTTGACCCATACTTGTTAACTCATAGTGCATGAATCCACTTATCGATTGAATACTAAGTCCTCTTAAATCTCCTTAGATTTGTTGAAACCCTAATGTCCTGGAAATTAATATATATTCCATTAATCATCATCTCGTATAACCTCGAAACTCTGATCTTAGGGAATTAGAATAACATGATCTTATATTATCAAAATAGGGTTTGAAAACCTGAGAGTCAGATTCCTTTCAAAATATCCTTTGCAATGATATTTTCCATAATTTTCTGATAAATCTTTGATTTACTATGAATTTCTAAACTGTCGACCAATTAGAAAACATCAAAAATCCACGCTGGCAGAAAATCCAGATAAGCAGATGCTGGACCCTGCTCTAAGATGGACCAATCAGACACAAACAAGTGGCGCAGGTCCCAGAAGACCACAATACGGTCGCTGTGGGGGTACATGTGTGGTGAAAATCCACAAATGCCCTTGGCAAATAAGTAACTCAATTAAAACATTGGGGGCACTAGGGACATCTCATGTCCTGGTTTCTTCTTCGCCTATTTGCAATCCCCAACATGGACATCGCGAGGAAAATAGGACCAAAACTCTGAATTCGTCCCTTATCATTGAAGGCCAAGGTGTTAGCCAACTTCCTCATCCTTGGACGAACCTGGAGAGCCCAAAAATGGGCTGTGGGGTGAGCAAATGCTCCAAGAACGATTACCGCCCTGGCAGGCTGGGAATCGAAGAAGGGAAAGGAAATCCGTTCAGAGCTAAACACAAAGAACACAACAATGCTGTTTGATTCACAGATACAAACCGAAGACGATGGATGAGAAACCAGCTTGAAAGATGGCAGTTTGTTAGGAGATTTACAACTGATTTGAACAACATGTAAAAGAGGGATTTGAGAGTTATCAGATGAAACTAGGAATTGACCTTACCTGGAGCTTCCTGGGACCAAAGGAACTGGGCTACCACTTTTCTGGGGTTCTCCACGGTCACGGGTGATGTGTTGACGAACAAGTGATATAACCAGAGCGATGACCTCGTGGGTACGGCGAGGGAGAGACCTTCGAGGCAAGTTGAGGGTGTGAATGTGTTTCTGATGGTGTGCGCAAGCTCCTGGGGGTTTCTTATATACGAAAGGGCTCATAGGCGGCCACAATTCCATGGAGGAGGTGGAATAGGGGACGAACAAGGCTCCTTATCATCTAAGGACTCCAGAAGGGGAAACTCGTCATGCTAGGGATTAGGTTATTTGGGAGGACCTCAAGATCGCAGAACTGATCCTGGGTTATGAGGGATGTCGCGGGGAGGGGAAACATGTTCTACGATTGTCGGCAAGTTGTGCCCTGGGGAGTCCAGCTTCAACGGGGAACCGAGTGAGGGAGGGTAATTCCCAGGTCGCAGATGACTCCACTAGTCAGAGTCGGACCCGGTCAGGTTTGTGTCCGTGTGACATGTTATTAGAATTGGACTATAGCTTACCTTGGGGAATGAATGATATTGTTGATTAGACCCTATCAATAACCATATGGAAACCTCTTTCTATTATTTATCTGATCAAATAAAGTCCAATGGATACCAAAACTAAACCACACACTATTGTGAGGGTCTACAACCTTCTTATATAATTATATTTAGGTTTTTGCGCAAGTTTTGTCTATAGTTTCCCTATAGGTCATTTAACTTTAATTAAATGCATTAATAATTAGATTATTTGAAAATGCATTCTTTTTGTGAGCCCCTGAGTCCAAATTCGAGATAAACATTATTTGTCTTCTAAAAATTCATATCACATGTATTTTATGTCCATTTCGAGAAACTTTTATGGAGGAGAGAGAAAAAGAGAATTTATATATATATACTTTCCTCTTATATTAAAGTCATAAAAAGGAAAAGGGAAAACTTCTTGGCCAAGGCATCTACTCCATATTTGTATTTTCGAAGTTCCAAGTCTTTTCTCTTTTCCTCATTTTATTTAAACAATTTTCAAGAATAGGAGAGAGAATAATATTGGTTTTCCTTTTATGTGTATTGGACTGATTTAATCATAAAGACATTAAAGGAAGTATATTTCATTTTCTTTCTATGCCAAACTTCATCCAAAGGATTCAATATTTGGGATAACTTGCATTAAAGTCCATGCTTTAAATTTTCAATTGGAAATTTGCAAATGAGACCCTAAACTTGTTTTATTTAAAATTTGGGATGTTAAAATACCTCACCTCAAAAGCATGTGCACGTGGTGGACATGGACACAGACATAGACATAGGACTGTACAATTTTAAAAATTATAGGACATAAACACAACACCATACACAACACTATTTTGAATCTCCACGTTTCCATGAGAATATGACCCATCATAACATTGCTGATTGGAAAAGGAGAATCCATGTAGCTCATCCCAATTTGGTGGGGGTTGAGGTTTAGATGATGATTGTGACGATTCTACACAAAACAAGCTATAACATGGGGTGGATGGAAAAGAATAAAAGAAGGATGAAATCAAGCACAAAGCAACATTATATATGAAGAATGATGAAACCACATGTCTTTACATTATGTAATCAAACAATGTGTATGGAGAATAATCAGACCACAATGTGTATTGCATGTCGTCTTTCAAATTTTAATTTGATTCATCAAAGCAGTGAAGTTGATCACATGCCATGTTGGTTCCGTTTGGCTAATCACTATGCCTGTATGACATGAATGTTTGCAAACGATTCTTGAAGTTTGAGTTAATCTGAAGTTATTGTTTACAAATAGATACATGAGTGGTCCACAAGTTTACCTCAAAGTTCTTATTTTGTGTGATCCATTGTCTTGTCCCCTAGTTTTATAATTATGGTCTTCTAATTGTCTTGCCCATGGCTCTAGATGTAAACTTGTAGTTTCACGTAAACTAACCACAATATCACTAGCCGGACCATGTCTTTATATGAGTTTTTTGGGTCGCTATTGTTTGTAGTTCCCTATTTGTCTGAACAAAAATTATCTGTTTAAAGACCTTAATATAAATCTGCTTTTAGGGACAGTTACTGCTCACGTGGCTGTTCAGTTTGTAGTTCCCTATTTGTCTGAATAAAATATCTGTTTAAAGACCTTAATACAAAATCTGCTTTTAGGGACAGTTACTGCTCACGTGGCTGTTCATTTTTATTTCTGGTAGCCATATGCAGTGATTTACTACGTCTCATTTTTTTTTAAACTGACTATTATCTCATTTCACGTAGTACTAGTTACGACTTATATCACGTTTGTATATTAGTTTTTGTGTAGTGGGATAATTTAAGATTTTGCCAAACATCAAGCACACCTTTTAGTTTTTAAACATCACTGAAGTATTTAACATATCTAATCAGATTTCTTAGTCAGACGAGTGACCAGTGAAACCTGAAATCTGGTAACTTTCACGTGTTTAATGTTTGATATCAGGTCCTTAACCTATCGTGTAATCTCTTTATGGTTAATACAAATTTGCTTTTCTCAAATAAATTAGAAAAACTGATGCTCTGTCTGTGACCAGAAGATGGTTCGCTTTTAGAGAGCCTGTGCGGAAATTGATTGATGTTTCTATCAACAATATTAGCTAGCTCTCGTATAGTTTTGATAGAGCAAATCCTGCAATCTGCCTTCTTACTTCTTATGCTTTGATAGTTTATATAACCATAATCTGAATACATGTTAGTTTTACTTTTAAGTATATGTTATTTGGTATGACCAAATTTTTTGATGTCTGTAGAGTAAGCTGTCTGATAGTGATGATTATGATGTCGAAGATGAGGAAGATGAAGAGGAAGACAATGAGGTCCTTGATACTTCAGATGAAAGTGATTCAGATTTTGATAACAGTCGCCGTCGTAGCCTACGCCATAAAGTTCCATCCAAGCCGAAAGCTAAACGTGAAAGGAAACCAGTTATTTCACAAAAACGGAGAAGAAAAGTGGAGTCATCTTCTGAGGAAGAAGAAGAAGAAGAAGATGATGATGATGATGAGGATGAAGAAATAGATGGATCAGACACTGACATGGACCAGGGCAGTGATGATGATTTCATTGAGACTAGGAAGCCTCCACGATTATCTCGGAAAAGCAGTGTTCGGTCCGCCACAGTTGTAAATGTTAACGCTAGCAGTAGTGAACTCCGGACTTCAAGTAGGTCTACAAGAAAGGTTTCTTATGTTGAGAGTGAAGAAAGTGAAGATATGGATGAAGATAAATCATCCAAATCTCAGAAGGTAGTATTTTAGTTGCTAATATGCATTTTATTAGACTAAACCATTTCTTGGCTATTTATTGCTAGCCATGTGATTCTAATCTAAGGGTTTCCCTTGTTTTCTCTTTCACCAATGTCACCATTTGGGGTTTTTGTTTGAAGTTAGCTGATGTTTTGGTAGGTGCTTGGATGCTATAGATTAGTTATAGAGTATTCATATCTGTGTAAGGTGAAATGCCCCTAGGCTGAACGTGTTAGTTAATGCTATTGAAATGATCATTGTGCATATTTTATTGTGGTTCTGTAATCATTGTCTTTCTTGTCACTTGGTAGCTGGATATAGTTCACCTTTCATCAAAATAAGACTTCTGTTACTTTGTTGACTATAGCTAATCTGCCTACCCGTTTCAGGCTTCATTGAATGATATCGAAGAAGAAGATGGAGATGCAATTGAGAAGGTGCTTTGGCACCAGCCTTTAGGAATGGCTGAAGATGCTTTAAGAAACAATAGGTCAACCCAGCCTGTTGTCTTAAATATGACCATTAGCTCAGATTCTGATTGGAACGAAGTTGAGTTCTATATAAAGTGGAAAGGCCAATCTTATCTACACTGCCAGTGGAAACCATATTCTGATCTACAGAATGTAAAATATGTCTTATTAATTCATCTTCACTAATTACAGACTCTTCTTCTTGTATTTTGGTCCGTGAGCTTAAATTTTGTATGACTTGTGTCAATCTATGGCATGCAGCTCACTGGATTTAAGAAGGTTCTGAACTATATGAAAAGAATAACTGATGAAAGAAAACTCAAGAAAGCATTGTCTCGTGAAGAGGTATGTTTTCTGATTTTGTTAATAATCTCACATACTGGACTTTCTTTTTGACATAGTGTATCTCTGCGTGGTGATTTTGAGATTTAGTTTGTGGGTGAAATTTTAAAAGCAACTAGCCAACTTTACTCCCAGAGCTTGTAATGTAAAAGAGACTGGTGACATCATTTATATGGATATCTATGTCTTTGCTCTGCGAGTATGTGACATGACCAACATGAAAGATCCAAACATCCAATCCAATCAGTCTTGGTAGATGATGTTGGATCCTAACATTGTGGTAGGGCTCCAAGTGAAAACGATCTTTCTCGTTAGTCCGTTGTGGTGAGTCCTAGACAAGCTTCATGAAGATTATAGACACTGAGGGCTCTTCAAAATCCAATATAGATTAATTATACTTCATCACAACAGACTGTATGATCCCAGACTTTTGATAAAAACATGTGTATGCATTGCCTGTTATCAATATATTTTTACTATGAATCAGTATTATAAGCATATATTGAAATTTGATTGAATCTGCAAAATTATGGTCAAAATTTCGGTTTCCTTGGGAAGGAGGATCGTATATAAAAACGATGTTGCCACAGACTTTCATGTCTTTCACAAAATTTTGCAATTTCAACAATAAAATATAACTTGCACAGTTCGGTAAATCAATCCCAACATGGGCATCCATTTTTTGAACCTACAATTTCAGTAAATTTCACACATTTATTTGATATATGCACTATGTCGATTTTGTGTTTGTTATTAGCTGTTTGGAGAGAGGAGCTACTTCCTCGGGGGTTTGCTAGTAGATTGTATCTAAGACATGCTAACCCAAATACTACCTGTTTCTGCCACCATCTTATGCTTCTACCCCCTTGCATCAATAATTACAACAATTAACCCAAAAACAGACAATTCAATAGTTGTAGATCTACCTAAATTTGGGAACCTATAAATTAAAGATGTAGATTACCAAGTAATCTCATATTTAAATTATAATGAACACATAATGGTATAACCATCCTAGATGTAAAAGTACTTCACAAACTTGGAATACTTACAAACAAGTATCACGTTTTTTCTTCTTTCATTTAATAAATTGATACACACTTCAAGTTGCGTTTTGTAACAGTTAAGAGTATTTGAAGGCTTTTAAAATTACAAATTTATTATAGACCCTAATATAATAATAGATTCATTTCTTCATAGTCTCATAAAGACCCTCCTGTTTATCTAATATTTCCCTTTCAAAACCAATATATGAAATTGTTGCTAAAATGAGAGTATTTGCCAATAAATTGTGCTTGTCAAATCAATATGTTAATTCCTTCAGTGCTGCAATGAAATTGCTAGGTATAAATAGTCTAAACTAGTTAAAATGTACTTATATCTAAACTCCTCAAGCTCCTCTGCTTTCATATTCAATGTAAGATAATATTCCATAATTTGCTGTCTTTTCTGCAATGAAATTGGTAGGCATAAATAGGCTAAACTAGTTGAAATATACTTATATCTACACTCCTCAAGCCCCTCCGCTTACATATTCAATGTAAGATAATATAATTTACTGTCTTTATGTCTATATATATTGTGCTTGTGAAATTACATAAACTTCATTCTTTCATTTAACCACCAAAACTACCATTGGAATAATTCACTTTCCTTCACTCACAAAATCTAGGAGATACCCCACCGTATTCCATATGGGATGAAATTGGACGATAGATTTTTCTAGTAAAATTTGTGAGTTAATTCCTTGATTTTGGTGTCTAAATTGTTAGGAACAAGAATATCTTTTTTTTTCCACAAATTTTAGTAAATATCTGTTTTAGGACCACCCAAAAACTGAATGTTTTCATCCTTGTTAATTAGGCAATAATTTTTCCGGACTGGTTTTCTTCTTCAGCTGAACATGGATGTAAGTGTCCAATATGGGACTTCCTGTTAGTTAGATTAGATCCTTGGTTTGTTACCAAGATCTCTCAAGTTCAAGCCCTGGCAATGGCATGAATAAAGTTGTCAATTTTCTAAAAAAACATGAATGTAAATCACTTACAAAGAAGAGACAAGCAAGGTTTGTAGAACTCCAACTGGTGATTCACTCGGAAAAGATTTGAGTTTTTGTTTTGACCGCTCTCTCAACTTGGTTAAATGACATCAGTATGATGTTGGTTCTATTTTTTTTCTTCTATGGTAGAATGTTTTGATTTTATCTTAATTAGAATACTCACAAGGCAATGGCTTAGTGTCAAACTTTATTCTTTGTTTATATGAAACTATAAATGGTCAACAACAACAAAACACACACTCAAATCAAGAAAAGATGATTATATAAGTCATAATGATTCCAGATTAAAAGTTACAATTTTCTTAGGAATATATAGCCGTGGGCCTTGATGGTTTTGGAAACAAGTGGTTTCTTACATGGTTAAGGTTTAAAGCTTAGTATTTATGGATGATGAACATTATAAAGAATATACAATACATTCACAACAAAATCACACAACCAACACTGCACAAAACAGTAGCATTTGCGTAACCTTATGCAAGATAATTTTTTGCAAATCATACATTTTTTTAGATATTTGATGCGCTTTAGTCAAATACTCGTAGTATTATGCATGTATCTTAAGAAAATGTTTGCTCAAAGATTTAAGTAGGTAACTGATACTAGGCTGATGAAGGACGAAGAGGGGAACTATGATCTTAGAAAAAAATGGAAGATGGAAGACTTAGGCCAATACCTGACACAAAAAACTCTGAATATATATATATATATATGTATGTATGTGTATATATATATATATGTATGTATATATATATATATATATATATATATATATGTATATATATATATGTATGTATGTATATATATATATATATGTATATATATATATGTATGTATGTATATATATATATATGTATATATATATGTATGTATGTATATATATATATATGTATATATATATATATATATATATATATATATATATATATATATATATATATATATATATATATATATATATATATATATATATATATAAGGAGGAACACATTCAAATTTATATTACCTTGGTTCATCATTCTCACTATTATACACGCCTCAATCTCAACCATGCTGGGGTACATGGACTCTTCAATCAGCTTTGTTTTGGGTCATATTCTATTCAAGATCCAAATATTCAAAATCTCTCCTTATAAGCTCTTCCAAGTTAATTTAGGCCCGAATTTTCTTCTTTTAACTATGATCGACTTAATAGCATTGCTTTGAATATGCACGTTTGTCTGTCTATGTTCTTAGGCGACCCTTAGGTAACTTAATCCTCAATACTTGTCACCCTCACCTTGTTCCTTATATAGTCATTTCTCTAGCACTCTTTCCTTGTCTTCCCACAAATCTATCTCAACATGTGCATCTTGGCCACATTCATCTTGTTAAGACCTTGTTTCTTCACTGCTCGGCGTATATCATAGTTGGACGTATAGCTATTTTATAAAACTTGCTTTTTAATTTGAGAGGAATCTTTTGGTCACATGCTACTCTTGTTGCACTCCTCCATTTCAATTTTCAACCATCTTGCTGTGGTTCCGTGACAAACACCATCTTGAACATCGCCTTACATCTGAATAATTGAACCATAGTAACAAAACTTATCACAATTTTGTACATCCACTCTATTTAACTTGGCCTCACCATTCACAATCCTAGATTGACTGAAATTGCAATGCATATACTCTATTTTGCTTCTATGAACTTAACTCAATTAAATTTGATGCATTTCTCAACTCTATAATTTAATCTTGTTTTATAGTTTGATCTATTTGATGTACATGCTTGGTCAACTTATCCATAACAAAAATGAATAGAGATGGGCTTAGTGCCGATCCTTGATGTACATCAAATGTTATTGGGAATCTTGATCTCTCTCTTCCAGGAATCTTAACACTGACAGTTGAGTTATCATACATGTCTTCAATGAAGTCAATGTATTGGATCTACACACCTTTGTTCTCCTAAACCAACCACAACACTTTCCTAGGTATTCGACCACAAGCCTTTTCAAAATCAATATGAACCATGTGAATAATGAAAATCTTTTTTGTTTTCCTTGTACTTCTTCATAAGCTTCCTTATTAGAAAAATGTCATTTATTGTGGATCTTCTAGAGCTGTAACTGAACAGGGTGTTTGATATTTGTGGTACAAATCTTAGCCTTTGCTCAATAATCATCTAGATGAGGACTGTATAATTTTGTCTCCTTTCATCTGGCATTTTCTTGGTCTTTGTAATCTTATTGAAGAAAGTCATTGATCATCATAGTTCCTTCGACCCCATACTCTTCCATACATCAATAGTGATACCGTTTGAGCCGCACGCCTTCCCTATTTTCATTTTTTTCAAAGCATTCTTGACCTCAGGTAGGGAAACTGATCGTGTGTAAGTGACATCTCTTGTATGCACATCACATGAGTCTTTTACATTATTCTTATTAGTATCTCCATGGAAAAGCTTATGAAGGTAGTCTTTTCCATTGATTCTTGATATGAATCTTCATTCTTGATGAATTTTACTTGATTCAAGTGTCTTCCTTTTTCTCTCTTATAGGGGCCATTTTATCTATATCCTTTTCCCCTTCTTTAGAGTCCAACTTTTTATAGATCTTCAAAGCATATAGATCTTGCCTCTTGATTTGCTTTCTTGACTTTTTCTTTGCTACCTTGTATCACTGAAAAGTTCCATCATCTCGAGATTTTAGCAAGTTTCTATACATCTCCCCTGAGCTTAATAGCCTTATGTATTTCCATCATTCCACTAAGTCTCTTTCTGTGGAGGCCCATACCCTTTTGGACTCCCCCGAAACTTCTTTGGTGATTTCTATTATGCAGAGCACATATCATGTCACTGTGTTAACATTATAATCCTACTTCCAAGTGCCCTCCTTGATAATAGTAATGCTGATTCTATGCCCTGCTGGCATTTCTCTTCACAATTGCCTGGTTATCATTTTTGGTAGCTAGATACACATCATTAAATGTTTGAAGAACTAAAACAAAGAAGAATGGCTTATACTTGAGAATCTAAAGAATAAACTACAGAATGACCTGTACTTAAAAATTGAATGAATGAACTACAATTAAAATACTGCCCCAATTGTCAATAAATATCCAAGATGAGTGTTAACTCTTGAAATTCGTCCCACCTTTTAGAAGCACTTAGCACATGTTGACTGAGTGTCTAAACTTGGGGGCCGTTTGGGTACTGTATTTCATGGGGGGATTGTAGTTAAATAGAGTATTCTAAATACCAGTGATTATAAAGACCTGGTTTGGGTATTCCAGTGATGTAGTCCACAATTACCGGTATTCCAGGACTGGTATTTTCACGTGTTGAACTGCAGCTTTCTGAATCTCGCCTGAAATGGCGTAATTCAGAACGTCCACGGCGTTCGCTCTTCCTGGGACCCTGCCCACACTCATCCTTCCTCTCTCCTCGCACCAACATCTTCCTACCCCGCCATCTCTTTGTGCTGTGCCACTTCCGATTCATCCTCTACATCCACCCTCCCTCCCTGTCCTCCTCGACCCTTCCTCCGCCTAGGTATGGATCTATCTCCAACAACAGAGCATTTTGGCTGCTGCTTCTTCCACTCCGTGTGACATTGTTGAACTGATTGCACCTCCTCATGACCTCCGTCATCCTTCCCGTGAACCGGCCAAGTTTCTCATAGCCGCCCCGAAGTCCCAAAAGACCGCCCCCTTTTCCACAGACTTGGCAAAAATAGCAGTCTGGCGGTCCAACGAAGCAGGCAGACCTAGTCCAAACAAAAGATTTCAAAACAGCAACATTCAACTCTGTTGCACTTAGACTCCCAAAACATACCAATACACATGTATTCTTGAATGTTTCGTCCAAAGGGGACCTTGGTGTTTCACGTCTTACGGAGATATGACCAGTGCTGTGCAGTGTCCTATTTTCTAGCAGGATTCACTTTACAATGTCTAAAGGCTTGTGATATTTAATATTTTTTGCGTATGTTGCACTTGATCACTCTAGTATGTTTGAAATGGAGGCTTTGTTGAATTGTTCATGTTTTTCTAATGCCAGACTGAGGTTCATGATCTAAGCAAAGAAATGGAGTTGGATCTTCTTAAACAGTACAGTCAGGTTTTTGATTTAGTTGCCAATTTTCTTTTTCATATTCTATTTTCTTTTTTCTTCTTCTGACGGTGTCTTTTTTATGATGTTGATTAGGTTGAGAGGATTTTTTCCGATAGAATCGGAAAGACTGATTCTGATGATATTGTGCCAGAGTACTTGGTTAAATGGCAGGGTCTATCATATGCTGATGCTACCTGGTAATGAGATTGATCAAACTGAGACACACTTAGTCAAATATTATTCGGTTACTTGTCTGTTGAGTTATACCTTTTTTGGTAGTGGTAATCATTTTGGAGCACACAGTAGAGAGTAAAGAGTTTTGACACACTCTTTTACCTTAACACGTTTAATTCATGTATTGTAAATTGCCAATTAACAATTCCTCAAGGTTGTCAGACTTGAACCGGTCAGCAAACCGGTGTGGCCTCTGGTTCCCGGTTCACTGGTTCAACCAGTGGTCTGACCAGTTCAACCAGTGACGTCAGCATGACGTCACTAATAGTTTAAAAATATATAAATTTCTTTGATACTCAGAAAATATCCATGCAAAAGTTATGAAACATGGATAATAGCACAACTGCTCACAATTACTTGATAAACAAACCAAATAACAAATATTATTCTATTCATGGACATTTATATACCAACATTTATATAGTATTCAATATTAATAAAAAAAATAGCAGCAACAATACATTTAATTTTAAGTGAGAGAACCGACCGGTTGGGCTAAATCCGGACCAGTTCAACTGGTTGGTTCACCGCTTTGATGCCAGTCAGTCTTCATTTCCGGCTTTGGGAGGGGAACCGACCCAGTAGAGTGACCGGTTCTAGGTTCAACAGGCCAGTCCGGTTCGGTTCTGATAACCATGTAATTCTTTGTACTCTACTCCTCTTTTGGCTCACTGGGTTAACAATATATTTATGTTTCAGACTCAACAAACTGGTAATCCTCATTTGGTTAAACATAGGGTTATATACTTATGTGTGGATTGTTAATATTTTTTTTTCCAACATGATTATTTGTTATGCATTCACTTATTTTTTTATAAATTTGTAATCATTGTTGTCAAGGCGACATGGCGTCTGACCTGAGCGCCTTGCCGCCTAGGTGTGCCTAGGTGCCACCCAGTCGGCCTTAAAAAAATCTAAATTAATGTAATTTTCCCGTATGTATACATATTTGTCATGATCTATGAACATTTCCCCACCTCATACACATTTCACAGTGATATATGTAGGTATATACATATTAATGGTTAAACCCCTACTTATATATATATATATAAATATATATATATATATAAATATATATATATATATATATATATATATATATATATATATATATATATATATATATATATATATATATATATATATATATATAGATAGATAGATAGATAGATAGATAGATATATAGATATATATATATATAGATATGAAAACATAGACAATGACAGTTCTAATGAACAATAATTTCAATAGAAGAAAATAATTACTACTGAATTCTTGCTTCAAGAGTATCATTAAATCTAATTCTAAACATTACATCATTATTTCGTTTTCTAAAATCCGAAATACAGTAAGCTGCTGAAATTACAGAGTTCTTACTTACTAATATTAATCAATTAGCATGTAATTTGAATTGATTAAATGTTCCAGATAACTGATATGACTAGATTTCAGGACTTCAAAACACCCTGGTTATCATATAAGCATTTATTTAATAATATTAGTATCGACCTATTGTGATTACAGGTTTCCTGTATACCAGTGTTTGTATACTGACCCTACATATATATCTAGATATATGTATACACCAATGTACTAAATATTAGTGTAGACCACTCTACTAATGCAAGATATAACTGAGTTTAATTTTTTCTATTATTTTCTGTTATCCAATGTAAATAATGTAAGAATGATCAATAAGTGAATACACATCTAATGCCAATCACTATTCCTCATAGCATAACTGCGAAATGGAAACTGAATTGAAGATGCAAACCTATACAAATCAGAACATGTGCATAAAGAGTATTAGATCCATATAAAAATGATGTTTGACACATAACATAGGCAACAATAATAATTTTGAACATTTTGATAGCCACATAGAACATTAAAACGCATAAATATTCCAACGGACCCACAAAAAAGGACAAGACGGAGATATAGGTAAGGTGCACCCCCTGGGGCTCCTTGACTACTATGCTTGTAATGAAATATACTATTGGAAGGCTTTTACTTCCTGTGTTATCAAAGTTCAGATGTAATGAAATATACACACAGTTTTTTGAGTTTTTTATGATGCTAAATTTCTGATAAACCATTCTTTATACTTTGCGCCTCTTCTGGCTCAGTGGGTAACAATATATTTATGGGGCATACTCGATAAACTGGTAATTATCATTTGGTTAAAACTAGGGTTATATACTTATGTGTCAATCATATATGTAATTTTTTTTCTTCTACATGATTAAATGTTATGTATTTTTACTTATTCTTCATGAACTTGTAATCAATCATAAAGTTGGAAGGTTTTTACTCCTTTTGAGTAATCTCTGCTTGTTTTTCATACGTCTATTGTAACGGTCATATGGGAATGGTTGATTTGCTGGTTTTAATGGATCTTATTGTATTTTAGAGCCGCCAATGTAAATTAATTTTGGTCTGCAGGGGTTGAGAAACAAGACTTATCCCATGATTTCCTGGCATATTATAAATGGGGGGGGGATCGCCATTTTCATCAAATAGTGCTGGGTGCCGATATCTGGTTCCAGGTGCTCAATAAGGGAGTAAAATGAACTCATCCTTGATTTATCACATTCATCAAATGAATGGGATTGAAAATTAGGTGACCATGAATTGCATCTCACCCTCTTCATAGCATATAAAAGGACATATGAGTAATTATATAAAAATAATCTATAAATTGCATCCCAGCCACTCTACAGCTCTTCTTACATAAATCAGAAGCTCAATTGGACGGTATTGACAAATTATGAGTAAAAAAAGAGTGCAAATGCGAGCAACTAAATAGGATATCTATACAAAATTTATTCAGCAGACAACATATGTAGTTGGGTTGCATAAAATTTGACTTCACAATAATTCCATGTATGCTCTGTTAGCTTAAAGACTGTCTTCTTCTGGTATTTAATCCAGCACTGTCCTTTTGTTGCAGATAGCATTGTTTATATATGTATGTATGTGTAGACACACACACAAACATGCACACGCGCACACACACGCAACACACACGCACACACACACGTGCGCACACACACGGAGACACACACACATATGTATATATCATATATCATTTCTTTCCCGTGTCTTCTCTTGTAGAATGTAGGTTGCAAACCATTAGTGGAATTTTGAATTTTTAATATGCACGCAGACGCGCACACGGACACCAACCCCCACACACAGGCGCGCACACACACACATACACACATATATATATCCGGTATTGTTTCTTTCCCGTGTCTTGTCTTTTGGAATGTAGGCCACAGATCATTAGTGGAATTTTGAATTCTTTACATGCACACGCGCACAGGCACACACACACATATATACTCATCGGATATCATTTCTTTCCCGTGTCTTCTTTTTTAGAATGTAGGCTGCAAACCATTAGTGGAATTTTGATTTTTTAACATGTTTTGTTATAATCAAAACCTCTGAACTAGTTGTTGGTTCAATCGTCAATGACTCACTACCAACCGGTTGTGCTCTTTAATAGTCTAACTGATGACTGAATGGATCAATGATCCAGCTGATGCAGTCAACAAACTAATACGATTGAAATTGAACATTTTATGATTGGAATAAATGGGCAGTGGCTGGACTAAATATCACAAGAAAACAATCTTTAAGCTTGACCTTTTTTTATTATTAGCAAATTGTTGATTTGACATTAATATGACATATTGGATGTCTGGAAAGCTTTTCATTTGTCTGTGTATGGCGTATTGGAAGTCTGTTAAGCTTTTCGTTTGTCTGTGGCTATTCAGATCTATTTAATGGCATTTGTCTTTAGAATTCTGAACGGAAAATTGTGATTGAATACATTCTTATGCTACCCACAATGAGATAAAGTGAGGACAAGTGTTAATAATGATCCCGAAAGGCGTACAAAATGGTTGATGGCAAATTTTACATAATTTTTTAAGGATTTTGGGTCTCTTTGTAGCTGATTGATTTCTAGTGTCTCGAAGGTCATTAGGCAAGGCGATTCCTTTTCACCTATGTAATTATTGGTAGTTAAAAACTCATCTCTACGATGAAGTGGTCGACGGGAGCCTGACTTTAGTATGTGTAGCAATTTTTTGTGCTTCTCCAATATGTTGATGTTGTGATATTCTCTAGGGAGAGTGACAAGTATTGAATCATCATCTTAATTGTCCGTTTCTCTATGAGGAGGTTTCAAGGTTGAAGATTATGGAAAATCAGATGGAGGCAAATATCCTTCATTCAAGATGGGATGAGGAGAGCGAAGACGAGCACAAAGGCATTCCACCATCCGCTCGGGACTGATGCGGCTAGATTGTTCTCATTTCTCTTTAATTGACCAATGCTGGAAGGGAATCCTCGGGAGAAGACAACCACAACCCATTTGAAAAAAGGATCCTCCCCCAAAGGTGTATACTTTAATGAGTGAAATTCCCAGGGCATCACCTTGTTGCATCAAGAATGCTTCTTGAGCCTTGTTGGTCTCCGTCCGGACTAACCTCTTTCTGCCTCCACTTCTCCTTCAGGAGAAGGTAGGGAATTCGAGACTCCGTCTGTCGGTTGATCTATGACCACGTATTGGGAGATATTCTCTTCATCCGGGAAAAAACTGCTCCATGATCAAACTGAATAGATTTCATGATCAACCATTCCATTTGTATTGTGCTTCCCACAAGCAGACGACACGAATTCAAAAATCATCAAAGGTTACAATAGCACTTCTCGTCCTCAAGATTCATAATTCACTAGACAAAACCATGCTCCTATATATAGGAGAGGGAATGCAAGGCATGGGATTAAACCCTAATGGGTCAAACATAATTAGATCCATTTACATAAAAAAATAACTGTCGACTCTAACATTCCCCCTTAGGCTAAAACATGGGTGAAACAACAACCCATACATAAATTGATCTCCCCTTGAATCTACAATACAATATTCGAAGCATTCAACACTGTCCCTAAAAAAGATGGCACATAGCAAACATATCTTCGCCCTCTGATGAAGATAGCACTAAGTAAAAGCAGTCTTAGCAGATAAGACCACCCAATTTTTTTGATAATCATTGGCCATGTAGGAGCAATCATGAATAATACAGAAACTTGAGCGAGCATACAAAGCAATAATAGATGGTGGAGATATTTGGAGAGACCATCTGACTCGCCATTGCTGTCGAGTATTTCACCACAAGAAGCACCAACACTAGAATGATGCATGAATAGTTGGAATAAGAACATTGCTATAGGAATATTGCGCTATAGCAAGTGGGCAACATGCTTGAGACGTGCTGCAACAGGAAAGACGCACTATAGCTAGTGTCAACAAAGCATGGATGAATATAAGGGAAGCTAGGAAGCATGGATACGGATACGTTTCGGATACGGGTACGGGTACGGGTACGGGGATACGACAGTTTTTGAAAATATATGATATGGGTACGGCATGGATACGACAGTTTTTTTATATATTTATTTAAATATTTTCAAAAAATAAACAATATATTTATTTTAAAAATAGATGAAGGCAGTCAAATTTCATTTATAAATCATAATATATATAAAGAAAATGGAAACCAGTTCCATAGTATCGAACAATGATATAAAAAGGGGTATTTCATTCATATTAATGTCAGATAGAAGTTACAAAAAGACGTCATAAAATCATATTCTAAATCATTCACATTTCATGTATCATTTAATTTTGTGTTGTAAAGTGTGTCATGTCATCTGTGACACCAAACCATCTTCTTTCGTCTATAAGAAGTAATTAAATATTTATGTATACAAGAATTATATCCGAATTCCAAAAAAAAAAATGAACTGAAATATGAAACAGCAGAGGCAATTAAAGACAAGTAGGTATATTAACAGCAAGACGGTGAGAAAATCAGAACTACTAAACAGAAAAATTAGAGAAAGCTAGAGAGGCTTACGTTCAAAAGGGATGAACAAAGACAATGCCAAAATAGAATTGCGAAAAGAGTTAAGCTAGAAATTCAAAGGCTAGAGGTTGTAACCACCAATAGAACATAGAATCCCATTGGAGAAGATGAGGCACAATGGCTGTACATTAACCACCAATAGCCCATTGGAGAAGATGAGGCACAAGCCGCACAACAATAGAAATATGACGTGGACTGAAGCAAAACCAAGCTTCAAAATGTATCGCACAAGCCAAAGGAACTGTTTTACTGATTTGCACAGAGAAGTAGTAAAAACGCAGGTCAATCCGTTAAAAGAAGGTCTTAAAAATGAAAAAAAAAAGACTTGAATGGGCTGGGCCGTATCCAAAACGTATCCATGACGTATCCAGGCCGTATCCAGGCAAAAAAAGCAGCAAAAAAAGGGGATACGGCTGGAGAGGTATCCGATACGTATTTAGGTGTATCCATGGAGTATTGGTATCCGATACGTATCGGATACGGGTACGGCACCTATATTGGAGTATCCGTGCTTCCTAGAAGGGAAGTTAACAATGGGATGGATGAATGATCTTCTTTTCTCCTCTATATCTTCCCCTCACGCTAACCATGAAGAACAAGACAGTGGTTGTGGGTTAATAATTGTAAGGAGACTCCTTGACAAATTGGCTATAGCATTGCTGGGGTCTGGCTGCCCTTCATCGGGTGGAAGTCGAGGGGAGGCCACCCCTTGCCGAGGATCGAGGGCACTACCCCCCTAGAAGAAAGGTATACCACAAATTTGAAGGGAGGGTCAAGCAATAAATTGTTGAGGTGTATAAGGGAAAAAACCTATGGCTTTGGCACGTTCCCCTCATTCCATCTCCCTCTTCAAGCATGGAAAAAACATGACAAAGGGTAACATAGTGAGGAATAATCTCCCTACACCTCCAACATTTTCTGGAACAATGGCTTGATAATAGAAAATAAAGTGGCATCTCCTCTCCAGGCTAGGGCATGCTAAGTGGTTCTACACTGCGAAATATAGAGTCCACCTCCTTGTACGGACACCAACCTACACGGCAAGGGACTTTAGGTCAAATGGTTCTTGATGGAACACAACGTAGATGTTCTCTAGCGTTGGGTACGAGCCAGTGTATGAACATTTTCTTGGTGTTTTTTTCCCTTGAATACAGTGGACATCTGCAAAACTTACTGTCGGGTTTTCATCGCGATATCAGATTTTGCAGACCCCTCTTGCATCTGCACATCATGTCCGAGGGTTAACACACACCAATGAAGACCTCCTAGAATCTGAGGCCTTTGTGGTTTTCCACCCTTTGTTGGGGCAGTCTCATGACCAATATCCCTTATTGTTGCACGCATGGAACATCTTGTCAATTTTGTAGGTGTGGGAGTGGAAGTTTGTGAAAACATGGAGGAAACTTTGAGAATTTTTACAACTAAATTTCGAGCAACTTCAAAAAGAAAGCTAAAAATAGTGATTTTGTGATGAAAATTGATAGATTTCATCAAATCTAGCCAAAAACAAAATGTGTACATATATCCATCCATATAGGTCTACTACATATGTAGTAAAATATACGGTTGCATGCAGTCGTCTTCAGACTATGGAGTTCTTCAATATATAAAGTTCATGACAAGAAACAAATTACATAAAAATGTGTAAATCTATGATAGATCTAGTAGAGAGGGGGTAGATCTACTAATATTAGCTTAGAATAATTAAAAACAACAACAAAATTACCTTAGTTCAAACTCCCAATACTTTCCACCCCTCACACAGCAAACACCGCAAAACAACAGAAGAATGTGTCCAACTTTGATTGCTGTCGCGGAGGTGGTGACTTTTTGAATGGACTTGTGCCAACTTTGTTGAGAAATGGGCCGATGTCGACGATAAGACTCAAATTGTCGAGGATGTTGTGGATTGAGGATATTTTCGTCGATTTGACATCACATGATACTGACATCGACAAAATCGACCACATTTCACCCAATGTTGAACTTTAATACCATGGTTGCCCATAATTAAGTCTATTTACATAATAAAATAAATAACCATTAACTCTAGCAAAGAGAAATTTGGTAACAGGACTTTGCATTTAATTACTATCTCAGAGGGTAGAGTTGCGAGCATGACTATCGTTGATTCGTGTAGACGGTGCCTTGCATCGTCTTATTTGGGATCTCCCTATTTCTTTCACTAGACTATGTTGAGTCATATAGACGACACTTTCCTCTGTCTTGTTGGGGGTCTCCTTATTTCTCTCACCATTCTGCACTAACCTTGAAAAGTAAAGTGCAAACTCTATCTTTGGGTTGCTGATCGTTGGTATCTCACACTTGAGAAAGTGGAAAGGCATCAAGGCTGTGGACCTTTATGCGTTGTAATTAAAAAAAAGCCAAATTTCAAGTAGTTTTTATGTTTTTATAAAGATGTTATATGATTTTGCTCTAAAATGGCTTCGTATGTACATATATTGCTTAGTATATATGTAGGTATATATGTATACTTATTGTTAATCCCCTCATATACATATATTTTTGTGTATAAAAACATGATCAAATTACATCTTTAATCATTCATAGTTAACATTTGTGCCAAAACAAGGAGAGAATAAGTTTGAATAATATAAGAGAAGTTTTGAAATCAATCTCAATTCCATACTCCCACATTTTCAACAAAGTAATGATTATACTTTGTAACATAACCTCTAAAATGAATTCGAAACTGAAGGATATACAAGACAACTTTGAGATGCATATTAAGAATACGATTCCATATTAGAGTAAAATATTTGGCACATTCATAGAGAATAATATGCAATTTGAACAATAAACACACCAAACAAGAACACGAAATCCCATTTGCATGCCTTATGCCATACAAAAATAACCCATGACGTCAGTTTAGGCCAATTACATGACAAGATGGCCCCCTCACGGGCGAATGCCACCTAGGTGTGCACCCTAAGAAGCATAGTTATCATGGCGTCAAGATAGGATCTAGGTGGGCCTCCTTAGACCGGGCGCTTACGTTTTTAGATGACCATAGTAGACACCTAAGGCCTTTTAGGCCGAAGTTAAAACACTAAAAAGCCAAGTTAGCATGGATTAGGTCTGAATTTGGTCAAATTAGAGAAAATTTAGTCATTTTAGGGAAGAAACAGGTTTGGTTTAGGCTAAATCAGGTCTAAAATGGGTGTAATTGGTTCGACTTAGGTGAAAATAGGTCTGAATGGGGAAACATGTCTTGTTTGGGGAAATTAGGTCCAATTTAGATCAGCTTAGTTCATATTAGGGCCGATTAGGTCTAGCTTAGGTTATGATAGGTGTAATATAGTTGAAGTTGTGATTGATTACGCTTAAGGATAACCGATATAAATCCACATAGTAATGTATAGATTTGAATATAGGTATTTATATGCATATTCATTTATACATATATTAAAAATAAACAATTATGAAAAAAGCCTAGGAGCACCTAGACTAGACTCCCCCTGGGTGAGAAGGACCGCCTAGCCTCCTAAATAAGTAAGCTAAGAAGTATGTCCTATCTTGATCAAATGTCGACATGTTACCCTCCTATGTAATGTATGAAGTATCCCACCCATGAAGGCAATTCACAAGCTCAAAAAAGTTATAAGTGATTTCTTTTGAAATTGGCACCATTTTTCCTAGGGTTGTGTTCGTCTTGCCAAGCTCTTGAGGAGTGGGATCCCGTTGCTACAAGATGTGATAGCATACCTTTATATGAATTGGTCAATCTTCGTATACTTCTTACTTTCATTGGTGTCCTATGCTATCTTCAACCCCATTGGGAGATGGACTAATCACCCTTGATCCTACTTGCATGATAGGATGCTTGAAAACCTCTTTGGAGGTTGTCCGTTTATTGCATATAGGCTTGCTCATGAAGGGATCTTGGTCAACCTATGACAATTAATGATTGATCCCGTCTAATGAGAGGTCTAATGGTGGCCTTGTTCCATTGCAATGGAGTAGACCCCTAGATATTTGTATAAGTTGCACTTGCCAATTCTATTGCAAATTTTTATTTTTTCTTTTTGATTTGTAATTGAACGTGGTTATCAAAAGGATTCTTAATATCCTTTCAAGAATTTAATTATTTCCAATCAAAACTTGCAAACTTTATTCTTTCATTGTAATTGTATGTTTACTATAATTACCTAGAAATCTTTCTAAAAAACTTGCTATTAATTGATTTGTTTGCATGTGAGTTCTTTATGAAATCAAGGGTAGCTTATACTTCTCATATGTATCTCATTTTATTAATGATCGGAGATTTATCCAGGAGTGTTACTTATGACATATATATATACCTGAACATCTGAAAATAAAATGGGATGTCAATGCTTAGAACAAGCATAATTTTGACATTGTCTTGAGATAAAAATAGATTGTGTATATTTTTGCATAAATATTAAAAACAACGCTCTTTTGCTTGCTATTGTGGTTATGAAAGTGCACTAGCTGATATTTTTGTTGCTATAAGTTATGGTCGTGTGCTCTCTCTCTCTCTAGGATCGGTGATGATGGATATCGATGTCCATTCTCCATTACGATTTGGCCCATGATTTAAGAGAAACGATTAACATCCACTATCCATTCTACCATTTAGAATGGAAAGCCGCATAGCCATCCACATAGAATCCACACCTAATTTGATGTTGCCCACACTGACCATGTAAGTAGCATAGACAAATGTACTTATCTTTTACATCCGTTAAATGCATAAAGCAAAACATCCCATGATCGTGGCTCTAAGCTTTATCAAACCTGTATAGTAAAGCCTGCACATTGCATTTTGCATAACAAAAATGCAACCTCATGTTCAGAATGACGACTATGGTTCAAAACGACAGCTGACACACAATGTCGCTGTTGGCACTACGCATTGCGTAACAGAAGCCTCTGCATCCCCAGAGGATACATAGTGGTCTCAGGCGGCTAATTGGGATAGAGATCTGGTCCCTTTGCCACCTAGCTGCCCGCATGCCCCTCTACTTTTAAGTAGTCCACGCCTCCTTTCTCCCAGATCCATCATCCCCATCTCCCTCCCTCAACTTGCCACTGTTAACATTGAAATCACATCCTTCATGGCCTCGTGCTTGGCACCAAGCCACTATTCTTCCGAGTGGCGGGGGCTAGACAACATCTATCTGTATTGCGCTTTATCGTCTTTCTCCTCTCCGTCGCTCTCCCATTTGGCCTCATCCAGCTCCGCCTTATTACACATTCTCCTTTGGATGGACCCAGGGATCATGACTCCGGGGCATGCGTCCGTTCTTACGTCCATCTCTTCTGGTTTGCCTTCATCAACCCCATCCCAGTCTACCTCCACACCTAGGAAGTAAAAGTAAACAGTCACTGTGGAGGCATGGCAGCCACAATTGCTTGCTAACCTTCTGGTGCTGGTGAGCAAGTGTCACTTTGACTCTGTCTGACCTCGCAGTGGTCTGGAAGAAAAATGTAGAGAGCAAGGTATGGCTTGGAAGTATCGGAATGTAGCCAATCACGATAAAGGTGGCTATGTAAAATCTTATCTCGTTATTTTTAAGTAGGTTGCATTTTATACTTTTTCCACCTTGGTCATTGGGTGCCTCGTAAAATACGGTAACGGTGGTTCAGATTTGGAGGGTGCATTTCCATTGGGAATGGATGATTTTTCCTTCCCTGTTGTATCTAATGTTGATTATTCCCATAGTTCTGACAAGATATATTTAGCTACTAGTTATCAAGCAAAAAAAGATAAATTTAACATGTATAGTTAAATATTTGAAAATAGCTCCTTTACAAGTAACCCAAGAGTACAAACAGATCATGGCTGGTTGCTATACCAAAGCATTGTTGAGCGTCTGATCTAGTCATGCACAATCAACCAACACAAAACATCGCAGTTATATTGTACCTAATCTAAAATTGGAAGATAAATACTTGCTCTAGTTTTAAAAAAAATGGTACAGAGACTGAACGAAGCCAACATACGATAAGCTCTTCTATGGATCTAAAAGACACACCATGTTGAATAATTTCATGTTAAAGTCAGTGGTTCATAGATTAAAACAACTTTCAATTTTCTCTTGCATAGATCTTCTAACATAACCCTTGTAGTTACTACATATAGAGTAGAACTGTCAGCCATGCAAGATTTACCATCTCTTTATATGGAAACCTGAAAGGCTCATCCTATCTAGGGATATACATTAAGGAGAGCCCTTGTCCCCAGACTCCCCATTGGTCTCCTTGATACTGGTCTAGCTGTGTCTTTTATATGGATTATGGCGATAAAGGCCAGATTGCCTACGGTGGTGAGGAGGATTGGAGATCTGTCTATACTTAAGCTATAGACGGTGCCTTGCTAGCTTCTTCAAGATCCTTTTATTATTCAAATATCAGGATTAGATATCGACATCCACATATCTCAGCTGCTTAAAACAGGGATGGACATTTTCTAGGATGCATTATTATCTATCTTTGTAGAATATACTATATTGTTCTCCATTTTTCTGATTATTTTGCACTATTTGATAATATCGGAGTAGATGATGGGCTTATTTTTCAGGGAGAAGGACACTGATATTGCTTTTGCACAGGATGCAATAGATGAGTATAAGGTAACCACTTTCTTCATTTAGGTACTACCTGATTGTATTGCTTTCTATATGAATGATGAATTCTAAGTAGCACATTGTTCCACTTGATAGCTAATATTTTGACGAACTCTATCCTGAACATTTTTCTATACTTCTCACCATAGCAGCATTGATGTTTTTTATTTTCTAATTGTTAGAACCAGTGTTTTAAAAATCGTCCTAGGCGGCCGCTTAAGCGACCGGTTAATCGCCACCAGGTGATGGCCGATGAAAATGTACTATAAGCGGCGCTTGAGCGGATTTTGTTTAAGCGGCCACTTTTTCCCCACTTTTGTCGCTTTTTTCCCGCTTTGTCCGCTTTTTTCCCACTTTCCCCCCGCTTTTTTCCGCTTTTTCCCATGTCAGACATTTTGACTCTGTAACATTAATGCCAGTAATGTGATTTGATATTTATGACTATATACTTATACATTTATACTAACTGCATACGGATATATAGTTAGCAGCTGATTTAGTATAGCTAAAGACATTTTATACTCAGTAACATTAATGTCAGTAATGTGATTTGATATTTTGGAATATATACTTATACATTTATACTAAATGAATATGAATATATAGTTAGCTGCTAATTTAGTATAGCTAGTTAGCTATTTTATATTAACAATCCGACATTGATCAGCTAATTTTCGGTGGATAGCTGAATTTATTAACTCTTTGTTGTTGTTACTCAGTATTAATTTACGAGGAATATATAGGTTTCATTATGTAAAACATTCACAAATCATAATATGTATATTTGTGTATAAATTGTAAAAATATTTGAAAAAATTAAGCATCCGCTTTTTAAAAAAGCGCCCGCTTACAGACATAATTCGGAGGCAATGATACAGATTTTACTAATAAACCCTACTCCTATATAGAAGAGGGGGACAGTAGGACCCACTTACAGACATGACCAAACCCTAATGAGCCAAACACGCATAAGTCCATATGCAAAACAGACAATAAACCAATAAGATAATTAACCCGTGACAGTTTATTCATGTTAAAATGAAAGGAACACAATATGTAGAAATCAAGAAGCAATGCGTTTTTTTGTTTAAAATTACTAATACAAAAGGACCAGCTGCAACACGAGGGGACAAGAAAAGTTAGCAACAACTTAATATAATGCAAACTTGTTGTTTTCTACTGCCCTGTGATTATTTGCTGCTGCAACTTCTGTAGAAAGTATAATAGCCTATTTAGTGAATAAGTTAATAGTTATTGGGCTTTAGTGACTTGGCCAATTGGGCTTTGTCTTAAGTCTGTATGCTTCCCCCTTCTCATATATAAGGAGGGGGACTCCTCGTATCAAATACATTGATATGCCATCTTTTATTTATTCGCATGGTATCAGAGCACTCAGCCGCCGTCGCCATCATCCAGGCCCCTAGGTTGTTGCTCCACGTTGCTGCCCTGCTGCTAATTATCCCGCCTACTTAGCCACAGTTGACTCTTGCCATCGCCACCCATTATCTCTGTTCATTCAGCGTGTTGTCCGCATACCATCATTTGTAGCAAACATCAAACTCTACCATCACTTCTACCTATGTCTACTCCCGGTTCAACAAAGTTATTGACGTCCTCCAAAATTTCAAGGTCATTTTTTTTGCAGGGGGCCCGCCCCCTGCGCCCCCCACATTTGTCGACTTAAGGACCGAACAAATGTCGTTTCGGGTCGGGATCAGATCTATTTAATTTTTCTACTCAGATCTTACATTGACCCATTTAACATCTTCTCGCCAGTATCACTTTCCAAACTCCACCAACTCCACTTCTCGATTTCACAAATTCCTCTCAATTCCACCAATTCCTTTCCTACCCCATCCATCATGTGTGTTTCTCCTTTTCCGCGTGCGGGGGGGGGGTCTTATATCCTTTCCTCCACACCATATCCTCACTCTCGTCGTATTTGGTGTGCGGGGGGGGATAGAGAGGAGAGGAAGAGTATGAGAAGAGAGAGAGTACGAGGGAGAGTATGAGTGAGAGTACGAGTGAGAGTATGAGAGAGAGAGATGAGAGTGATGATATATGTATTCCAAGTTATTCTTCATGGAGCTTTGTATTGTTTAACACATTTGCTCTCCACTTCCAGACTACATTAGAAGATCTCCATTGCAACGTCGACACCGAGCTTCTCTTCCTTCGGTGTTAATGGTGGTTCAGTTGATCACTCTTGCTGCATTCTTGAGAGACATGTGGATGCTTTTTCAGACTTCTCAGAAGTTCAACAATTTCAACCCTGCCATGTCTACATCTGCAAGGTTGATAGTTCATCCAATTATATCTTCATCGAGTTGCTTTCATCACCTCTTCTCCGAGCCGCATATGTTGTTTCAGCATCACCTTGCGTTGATCTACTTGGGACTTTCTGTGACAGATGATCTCCTTTCTCGTCAAGCCCCCAAGGTTCATGCGCCGGAGTTATGGTACATGTATCATATCATCAACACATCGCCCGTTCCTGTTCGTGCCACATTGTGCACGTTTGTCAGACAATTTGAAGATTCCGCTACTGCTACATCGACATTGTGTATCCACGTTCATGCCGTGTTAAGTACGTATTGCAGTGAAGATGGCGTAGTCATTGGTATTGATGATCGTCTGCTTCAAAGTGGCGAATTTTTGTTATAGCATTCAAGTTCCATGCATGAGATGTTCTTCCTTCCAGATGCACTCCAAAAGACATTCTTCAAAGCTCGATGACCTCCAGCCTGCAGAATACTCTTCCAAAGAAGAGAGGCGTCGCTATCATATTGTTTAGGGGGAGTATTGTCTATATCAATCTTTTATATGGGGGAAGTGACATTTATCGTTTATCATTTCTATCTTTCATTTGATCGATTCTTGTAACTCCAAGCTTAGACATGTGTTTCACCCATGATCCAACTTGAGGGGGAGTGTTACAAAGTATATTAGCCTATTTAATTAATACGTTAATTAGTTATTGGGCTTTAGTGTCTTGGCCCATTAGGGTTTGTCTTGAGTCTGTATGCTTCCCCCTTCTCCTATATAAGAAGGGTGACTGCTCTTATCAAATACATTGAATAACCATCTTTTATTTATTCACACGAAGGGCCGAGAAAAGCTAGCAGCAACTTAGTAGAATGTAAATTTGTTGTTTGCTACTGCCCTGTGATTATTTGCTGCTGCAACTTCTTCTAATGAGAGTGCATGAATAGGACGGTATTTGAAAAGCGCAAATGGTAGGGAGTGAGTTATGATATGGTAGTTATCCAGGAGACTCGATCAACATTGGACTTGGCTAGCTTAAGTAATAAAAAATTTAAAAGTACTGACTCCATGGGTTGCTTAGCTACAGTTTGTGTCTGGATGCAACTGTGGCTCGCATGAAAATCTATGGGAAATAAAATAATGTTACTTGGCTTAGTTTGGATAGACATATCTATTTGGCCTGGTAATGGGCCGGATTTCTCGGACCCGACCTGAGCGGCTTAAGGTCTAGACTCGACCCGACCCGACCTGAATTTTTTTTTTGCAGAAAAGACCTGAAATTTACCCGACCTGATTTTGCCCGACCCGAAAGTATAGACCCGACCAGACTCGAAATACCCGGATATCATTTTTTGCCCAGTATTTGCCTGTCCAATTTCGGGCCGACCCAAAAGACTGGACCCATTTTTGACCCGACCCAAGAAAACAGACCCGACCCTCCCTGTACTAACGATACACTGTTTAACGTATGTCTCTATCTTTCATCAACATATTTTTAATTTCTAGTCGTCCATTTGGGAATTTTTACAAACACAATCACAATTTTGGCAACTACACTCACCTTTTAACTTTTTTCATACTTAGCAAAAATCCAATCACATGTAGGCAAAATTAACAACAGATATAAGACTTCATGCATCCTGCATCCAAATTAGACATTAATTTCTCATAAACTCAAACACACCTAGCAAGGACATTTGATCATACTTTTTGCTTTTTCATTCACATCATTATGTTTTTAGATTAACTAATTTCCATTCAACCAAACATTTGGGGTCACATATCACCAACCATATTCAATAAATAGAGAACTAAAATAAGCCAACAATTCTTTAGAAAATATTGAAATGTACACAAGACCAACCAAAATTTGCAAACAAATCTCCAACTACAAACCAATCTACCAAAGTAGACGACAATGAACCAGAAAAGTTTTCAACAATTTACACTAACATCTCCAGCTACAAACGCATGCTACCAAAATACAAACAAAATGAACTCTTAGTCTACTCCAAAAATGCATCTTCAACAATTTAGTCATCATGGATAACCCTTGGCCACTCACTCTTGCAAGAATAATTTATTTTGTCAGCAAACTTGGTTAGTTCTTCGTTCCCGATAGCAGAGCAACAAACCTACATGATTATCCAAAATTATGCTAGTTATCCAAATACTAAAAGTCTGAAACTGGTATGATTATCCAATGTTTATACAAATACATTATATCTTGATTATTCAACGTTTATACAAACAATGCAACTACCAGATTATACAACTCACACATCCAAACAAGCAATACCCAGAGCATCTATACTGATATTGCCATCCCTCGTCATCATTAATGAGAAACCATGTTTTAAGAAACCCCACACGACAAATAACAAAAAATAAAGCCACCATAATGGGCAACAAGAAAAGGAGGCTACTTTGCGTTTGATTTTGTTATTGGTTTCGTTCCATACTGTCAGTCAATAGAGCACAAAAGTGTGGAACATTGAATAAAAGAAACTACGGATCGTAGATAGATTAATGATGGGGAGAAACATAGGAGGTACTAATCGATCTTTCTTCTTCTCCAAGAAGCTGTTGAGCAACACGCTTGATAGACGATAGGCAAATCTGAGCTTGGTGAAGAAACATGATAGGGTCAATACAGTTCGTAAGAACAGTAACCTTGATCTATTAGAAAATAATTACTGCATCGAGGTTGACTGAGAAGATACAGGAGCATCAACGAGAGAAGAAGAACAGATGCAGCTAGAGGAAGTGGAACTTCCGGGGGATGACTGAGGAGATACAGGAGCGCAGATGCGGGTGAGAGAAGAAGGGATGCATCCAATGTTTTAAAAAGCGGGAAGCGGGAGGCGTGCAGACGGGACCTTGTAGCTGATTAAGCGGCAGGCGGGTGATTAAGCGGACGATTTTTGAAAAAGCGGATGCTTAAAACTTATATATTTATATACAAAATTACATGTATGTGTATATAAAAATATATTTCTAAGGAAATCAATAATACTAACCAGTAGTATCAATTACTAATGAACGAAATCTGCAAGAATATCAGTAAAATCAGTAAAACCATTAGAAGTATAATAGCGTAATATGATATTTACTTGGATATATTACAGTAGTACCCTATTGTATACAGCTTACATACAAAGTTTGCATTCTAAAGTAGGACTAGGTATATCATAGAACATTTAATGTATACAAGCTTCATATATTATACTCAATACTATTTGGATTATATAATTAATTAACATTACATGCTTACAGCAACATTTTTTTAAAAAGCGGGAAAAAGCGGGTGAAGCGTGAAAAAAGCGGGCGTTTTTTGAAAACCCGCTCAAGCGGGCGTTTTTTGAAAACCCGCTCAAGCGGGCGCTTATGGGCGATATTAGGAGGATGGGCTTTGCTGCCCGCTTAAGCGGCCAGGCGGTCGTTTTTTAATTCACTGGATGCATCTAATAGATATAGATCATGGTAGCAAGGAACACAGTGGATTGGCAACATGCGTAGCAAGCAAAGCAAGACGAAAAGAGGGAGCAGAACTCCAGCGAAAAGGGGGAGGTATGAAAACGGCTACCAGAGGCGTAAATGGGTGCAAACCTGGAGACCAGAGAGGTGAAGAGGAAGCAGATACAATCTTGATCTCGAACATATGAAGATGCGCGCCACTGAGGAACAGAGGAAGCGACAACCAACTACCAACATCTCGATCTCTAGATCTCCTTGTTTGTCTCAATATCTTCATCTCCATGCAGGGTCGCAGTCCCAATCGCGATCTCCAACTCCTTAGGTTGCGACGGCTAGGTTTAGGTTGATGAGCTTGAGCGAGAGAGAGACAAGGATGATGGGGTAACCTCGAGTTTGAGTTGAGCAGCCGTTGTGCAGCCGCAACTCCCAAACGAGCGAGGAGTAACTAGGCGGTAAGGGAAGAATGTAGCTAGGTCACAAGCCACACATCTGTTAGTCTCTCGGGCCACAAGCCGATACCTGGTATTCTGCAGCTCCATACTCGGGTCCCTCGGGTCCTTAGATTTTACTGGGCAAAGTTGGGCCCGACCCAGAGGTAAAAGACCCGATTCGGGTCTGTCTGACTTAAACCCGGATCCTATTTCAAACTCAAAAAACCCGATTTTCGGGTCGGGTTCGGCTCGGTCGGGTCGGGTTGTAGTATTTCTTCCAGGCCTAATATCTATAGTTGCAGAAGAAATTTTCACAGTAAATGGCATTTGTAATTCCCACCATGCATCCGCGGGAGAGGTAAACATACCTGCAGAACACTACAAGTAATTAAGTAAAGATGGCTAATAGCTTGTGATTTTGAATCCTTATGATTTTCCGTGATTGAGCGGTTGTTTCATGTTCTGTAACATGTGCTTGTGTTTCCAATCATTGTAATGTGGAATTCGTAACTGCCACTTACATCGTAAATTTGTGGGATTTTAAAAGTAGCCGGCCATACTAGACCTCAGGCCCATAGAAAAGAACGGTTAAGGATGGCACAACAAGACGACAACGGTAAGTAAAGAAAGTAAAAAGAAAGGAAATGAACACACCCTCTTCTCTACAAACTAGGACGTGAACTAACCAGAAAAAAAGTAGTTAGGGGCACATGAGGGAGAGAGGAACTTGTTGGAGGTGTAAAGATGATACGACTAGCCCAAAAGCATAGCTCATGTAGCTTGAAGAAAACATGCAGCACATGTAGGTCCTAACACATGAAGACCAGGGCCTGTGTACACACTGGCACTACCAGGTTTGGAGGTAGACAATGAGCAATAAGCTGCCACTATCACAACAATACACACATCAATGGGATGTAAGAAGAATGATGCATTATAGTGTATCATGAACACCAAGAAAAGAGGATTGGGGCAGTTGCCTGCAAGCAATTTCATTCTCTCTTTCTTGTGGTAGGGTTTAGGGTTAGTCTTAATATCAGTGCTAGGTAGACAATGAGCTATAAGCTGTTAATATCACAACAATACAAACATCAATGGGAAGTAAGAGAAATGAGGTATTATTGCGGATCATGAACACCAAAAAAGAGGAAAGGGACATCTTTCCGCAAGCAGATTGTCTTTCTTTGTTGTGGTTGGTTCAGAGTTAGTATTAAGCTCAATTCTTCCGATGCCATGTTAGAATGTCATGGGGAGACAAATGGATGGATTTCATTAACAAACCCTACTTGTATATATAGAAGAAAGGGATATAATTGCATACTTGACCCAAACCTCATGGGCCAAATACATTTAGGCTCATATCTAGAATGTATAAATAAACCATTGGCTAATAACACAATTCAACAATAATTAATTATAAACTCCAAGTAGTCTTTTAACAATATTTTCTTTTAAACGTTTTTTTACATGGCGGAAGCAAAATCTCTTTTAACTTCAAAGAATTCATAGTGCAATTTATGATCATCCTTTTGAGATGCAAATGTTTGCTTGATAAATGTTACGAGATATTTATACCGATCTCAATCCCCTATCTACACGTGTGTGTGCGTGCCTACCATTAGTCGTGTGTGCTTGTCATGCCGTTTTTGAAACAAAACCAACTAAACTAATAAACATTAAGTATTTACACTTGGATAATGTTTTAGAATACGTGAACTATGAATTGGTCATGGCTATGTTAGCCTTGTTGTAATCATATGTATCGATTCATGTGTAACTATATCTGTCTATAAATATGGTAAGGAATTGGTTTGTTCGAGTTAGACTTCTCCCTAGGTTGGATTTTGATTTATAGTTTGACTTTGCACCTCGGCTTGTGTGTGCAAGGAAGAAAATGTCCAATTTCGACGCCGTTTCGGTGGCCACAAAAATAGAAATTTTGACTGAAATTTCAACAGATGCGTTACTGGTGTTTAGACGGCCAAATTAACGAATTAATTGATGAAATTTTACCAGAAGCATCTACTAGTCTAGATCTACTCAAATATGCAATACTATTTCATATTGGATATGTTGGGGGGGGGGTCTCCTCATGAGTGAGTTAAGAAAGCTAAACTGTTTTGATGGGCATTTCAATGGGTATTTCGATGTCAATTTTGATAGTGAAATGAATTAGTTAAATTATTATAGTTTACAAGCACGATAAAAAGACTTAAAGACACAAATATTTGCAAAGAAAATATGATCTAGTATTGTAGAACATCTAGGTGGGATGACAGGTTGTAAAGAATGAATGTTGATCTGATCATCTGATTGTGAGTATTAAGGAACTCACAACTTACAACTTCAATTATAAACTTACTAGTTAGTAGTTACTACAAGTCTACAAGTATACAATTCAATTTTGCGAAGTAGAAACATAAAAACATGCAGTAATAGTAGTATTGCCGTACATTATTGTAGTACACTGCACTCCATATCTACACTAGTTGAAACTTGAGTGTCTTGGTGGTCGTTGTTGTTGTGCTTGTCCATACATAACTTCATTAATCCGATCTACATAATCCTTCCAGCTCAAATGGTGCCTATATACGCGATTGTATGTCTCAACATGGTCTAAATATTTTTGACCATACACAATCTTCGTCATCCCATATTTTGAAAAAAATTCCATAAGTTCTTTCTCTTGATCGCCAATACTAGGAACCATAGGAGGCAATGATGATGATGTATCAGATTCGCCACCATAGACATAGCCATAGGCTGGGAAAACATAACTACCACTAGCATCTTCAGTAGGTAAAACATAGCCATAGTCTGGGTAAACATAACCACCACTAGCACCATATCCAGAAGGAGTATAAGCAACACCAGATTCACCATAGCCATAGGAACCATAAGGAGGTTGTTGTTGTGGTAGGGGTTGTGGTTGTGAAGGCCCAAATCCAAAAATACTATCAGCAAGAGCAGAGCATGATTCCTTGTCAGAAATACTCAAACTTGATATTGATTTATTGAAGTCAGAATAATAATCACTTTGGTATTGAGGAGCTGGTGGTGGTCCAGGTGGAGGTTGTGTTGGTACTAGTGCACCATCATACTCTTTTTGACCTCGAGTTTTCCTTCTCTGATATGTCTTTTGAGCCGTTGGGTATTGAGTTTCAATAGGGTCAAGTGGTACAAATTCAGCCCTTGGTCCAGTAAGATAAGGGCGATCATCATCTTCATTTGTAAATCCTTCCCATCCTTCATTGCCACCACCTCCACCTCCACCTCCTTGACCATTGTCATTGTCGTCGCCATTGTTGTCATCATCACTAGTAGGAGACTTTGATGACGAAGATTTCCTGTTGAAACCAGATCCGGTAGCAGGAGTAGGTGCACCACTACGAGTAGCAACACCACCAAGCTCAACATTCACAACATTTCCAATTTCCATGCCACCATTTAAATGTATATCGTCTTCCTCAAGTCTTTGAACGAGGTTGCGGTCATTTTGTGATTCTTGTTGATCTTCAACACAAGCAGGTTCAAAAGTTTCTTCAACTGTTGCATCTGGCATGCCTATAGCTCCATTTAAAACTTGGGCACCACCAATCTCATTCATCCATTCTTGTAATAGATCTTCTTCATCATTATTATCGGCGTCAAAGTTGTACACAGTATCAATGGGATCATGCAAAACTTAGAGATCTGAATTCTGGTTCTCTAAGATCTTTTGCCCTCAATCTCATATTGTAGTGGACAAAGACCAAGTCATTTAAATGAGCAACCCCAAGTCTATTCCTTCTTTTACTGTGAATAAGGTTGAACGTGGACCAATTCCTCTTACATCCACCACCAACAACTATTTGTGATAGAATTCTCAAAGTCATTCTTCGTAGCTTGGGACAACATGTGCCATGCCACAAGCACCACTCACAAGGAATGTTTTTATCCCTTCTTGAACAACATTTGGATGCACAAAACAACCCAATCCTTCTATGAATAGCCTCAGCTGCATATAAGGAAAATAAGCTGAATTTAGGATGCAATTCTATCTACATAATAAAATGGTGTAAGGTCTGAATTAAATTTGATTCATTATAGTCAGTCTCTCCTCTGATGATGTAACAAGTCTATTTGTCACATCCTTTATTGCTGAAATGAAGACGCTATTTGAACCCAATTTGTAGTTGTATTGGAACCGTGGATTCAAATCATGTGCTATAAAGATGCATAAGCATGAGAGAGAGAGCAACAAAAATCTATTCCAATATCATGAATAGCAAGTTATAAGTCACAAGCAACTTACCAGCTTTGTGCAAAGGATGCATTAACAATTTAACATATTGTCCTATCATTCTTTAATAATATTCAGATATTGTGCATGACATCTGGGAGAAACAAATTTTATGGTCTCTTCTAATTTTGTCATGGCCTCATACAACCATGGAATGGTGGGTGACTTATCTTCATATACTAACCTCAACACTTTGACAATTGGCTCCATTATTTTCAACAAATTTGTGATCTTAACCCAAAAGCTCATACTATTTACAAGTTCTTCTATCTTTGCTCCCATAATTGTTCCACTTTCCTTCATTGAACTCCACTCAACACCAACAAATAACTTCTTCAATCCATCTCTCTTGTCCTTAAGGCTCTGAAGTGTTAAAAATTGAGTAGCAGATCTTGTGACCTCCAAGCCTAATCAAGTCAACACCACCATATTCCTTCCTCATTGCTGCCAATAAGAATGAGTGATTGTAGATAAAACCTATAATGGTTCTAGCTTCAGTAGCCACTCCTTTCAGATGACTCAACCCCCCTACAATAATTCAAATGTTGAAATGATGGTTAAATCTTAAGTTATTATACTCATAGAGTCATAGATATATCTTGAAGGTATAAGTAATAGAATTTGAATTACCTATATCTTTTAGTATCATGTCGATGCCATGGGCTACACAAGGTGTCCAATATATTGGATATTGCTTCATTAGCTCTTTCCCAACTTTCTTGAAGTGTGGCCCATTATCCGTCACTATCTGTACAACATTTTCTACCCTGACATTTTTCAGAAATGTCTTCATCTGCTTCTTGGTGTACTTACTATCCTGAACTTGATTAGATGCATCAACGGAACGAAGGAAAATTGTGAAACCATTGCATTATGCTAAAAATTGATTCTTTGCTTTCTGTTACCCGATGTCCACTCATCACACGTTAGTGTAACTCCATATTCAGACCACCTACAATTTGCAATGCAATAAATAAATGAATATCAAATTCTCAACTCTAATTTTCATATAATAAAAAATATCACAAAATATATCGTTCATACCACTCCTTTTTTTCATCAATCCAATTCTGGATCTCTTCTTTCTGTTGAGGAAAGTAAACATTCATCAAATCATATGCAGTTGGGGCTTTCACACCCGGGCCAACTGCCCCTGCAGTCCTCAAAAGGTGTTGCAAGTATGGCTCAGAAGCTACATGTGCTGTGATCCTATGTGCAAAGAAAAACTTTCCCACAACTTTTCCAACTTTATTCTTTGCTCCAGAGAACATATCCTTCAACTTCTGTAGAGCTGGTTGAGATTTTCTAATGCCAGGCTCTTCAACATCTAAGCCCAACCTTCCTCTTGTAATACTAGCAGATCTGAACAATGAAAGAATTCCTCCCTTCTTTCTTTTCACCTGACAAGATGGCATATCATCCTCAGTTAAATCAGCTACAGTTCTCCCTGACCCCCGAGTACTACTACTACCACCAACTTGATAAGCAAAAGGTCCAATTCCCCTTCTGTACTCATCATGTTGTTTTTCCCATGCAGACCTCTTAGAATCTCTCAGGGCCCTTCTAAACATGCGTCGGGCTTGGGGGTGTCATAATCTGGGGGTATTCCACATCAGAGTCCTTAGCAGATGAACCATGTCCTCCCCTATAACCAAACAAGGTATCGACATACAACTGTTGTAATTGATTCTGTTGTTTACGTGTTTCTTTCTTAGCATCCATCATTTCATTAAAGTTATCCCTCACTCGTTGAGGGCATTTCTTGCACTTGGCCATATTCTTATCCCCACCAATAATGTGTGCCTTGAACCTAGTAATTCCTCCACCTCCAATCCTTTTGTCGATGTAGTTGCAAACCACTTGTTGTCTATTGTCACCCATAGGTTGGCAATGCCCCCGTGCAAAATCATGAGTTGGACCCTTTTTACTAGCTTGGTTATGCTCCTCACCCCTCCCAACACCCACATCTTTGTCAGCATCAGATGAAGCATTGCTAGAAGAATTAGCCGTCTCCTGCAAAATATAAAGATTAAAGAAAAACACTCATGTCATTACATTTAAATCATGAAGTATGTAACATATTCACAAACATGTACAAGTCGAGTAGAACTAGAAGACCATTGCTTCACTTTCTCTTGATTTTTTAGCAACATAATTTGTTTTTTCCATTTTTAAGTTATGTAATTATCTTTAGTGATATTAAATAGATCAAACTCAATTTTCTAATTTATGATACTAATATAAGTAGAGTATAATCATTATAAGACGTTTTATAGAATTATTTTTTAATAAATGTATTTTTTCCTTTTTTAATTACTGAAAATAATTTTTAATCATATAAAAAGACTTGAACTTTATTCTAAATATATTAAACTTATTTTAAGTATTTATCATACTAATATTAGGTTATTATAGTTATGCAATTTCTATTATATAGAAATCATTTTTTTATACAAAAATGAAAATAAATAAATTTTTGTCTGATTTTTCGAAAATAATAAGAAGTCCATAATTTTTTACCTCCAAAATTCATTTTTGACCTTAATCTAAGTTAATATTAGTACTTATTGTTCATATAAGCATGAATCTAGGTAATTCCACGTTAAAAAAGGATTTTAAAAGAAAAAAAAGATCATATTTATGTGGTAATACGGGTTTAGATTATGGGTCTAGTGATATTTAGTAGGATTAATGCTTAGATCTACGCCATTTAAGGATTTAATACATAGCTCCACCATTTTGGGTAGATCTACTACTTTAGATCTAAGAAAATAGAGAGAGAGAAATATGGTGGGAGGAGAGATTAGAGAGGGAGAATTGGTAGAACATTAGATGGGGGGTAGAAGAAGAAGAGGATTAAAATAACGTACCTGAGAATCCCTCAAAATAGCCTTTGGAACCTTCAAAATCGCCCAAGGAACAAATTGTAGGCGTGCGTATGTTGTTTCAGTGACACAGTACAGCGTGCCGGCGAAATAAAACCGTAAGTGGCCATTTTGCAACCAATGTCTTGTTTCGGCGAAATTTAAAAAAATTGCCAAATTCTTTTCCCGGCAAAATTATGTATGTAAATAGAGGTACTTTTGTGGCAAAATTTTACCCATTTCGACGAAATTTTGAACATTGGGTGTGTGCATACACATTACCATGCATATTGGTGAGTATGGACTTGCAAGCTTTTTGCATTGGTTTAAGGCTTATTGTGAAGCAAGTCAAATATCAAATGCTTACATCAACATGCCATCAACATGGGTCGGGCAAGTTGCCATGTGTGAAGATTCGCTATTGATTGTGATCACATGCTGGGCGCAATGTTGAGAATTTGATGCTTCCTTTCCCATGGGGCAGACGTTGTTATCAAGCACACAGGGGAGGAGGGCTCATCTTATGAAGGCAGATGATAGGATGACCCTATCTTATCTAAATGGGCTAGCGACCCCCTCTTCCTCTAGCCATTACAGTTCTCCTTCCTTCGTTTTGCGTCTTTTTTGGGTTTTTTTTATAATTAGTATTAGAATGCCACAATGGCCTTATCCGTAGCCATATGCCCCACATGGGCGGCATGATTATATAAAGTGGTATGCGATATATGGGCAAAGAGGGTTTTGCATACTGTGTATGCCTTTTTGGATTTTCAGTAATCTAATTAGCATATAGTACACATAGATTTACACATTATAAAAATATGCATAATAACATAAACGTAGAAATATACATGTATGAAATGTTTATACATGTGTATATGTAATTAAAAGGTGATCACTATGTGTGTGTGAATTGAAATGTATGTACACTCACATAAATGTATATGTGGAGATGTGCTCACACTTAGATATTCATCTATATATCATATGCATATACATATGTACTTATCGCAAGATGCATACATAGAAATTCAAGAGTATTTCAACATTTATATTGTATTCAATATTGATTAACAAAAACTAGCAGCAAAAATACATTTACTTGTAAAGTGAGAGAACTGACCGGTTGGGCTAAAACCTGACCGGTTCACCGGTTCAACCGGTCGGTTCACTAGTTTGATGCCGGTCAGACTTCATTTCCGGCTTTGGGAGAGCACCGACCCGGTAGAGTGACCGGTTCCCAGTTCAACTGGTTCAACCGGCCGGTCCGGTTCGGTTATGATAACCATGAGTATTTGTAAGGAATATGTGTATATATACACAATCAAGTGTTTCACTAACATCGTTCACTTAAATGGATTTGCATAGTGATACTACTATCTTTTTTGAAAATTTGACCAATTGATCTTGTTAAATGCCTTATTAATAGCCTACCTACTGATCTCGAGCTCATTTGGACACTTATAGATTAGACATCTAAAGGTTATATAAAGTAATGCACATGAAAAAAAATCTTGTGCTCCACTTTGCTGTCCTAGAGCACCGACTCACAAATATCATGTTTAGCTCAAATATGATAAGTTCATTGTATTTGTCATGATAAAAAATGAGTGGTTTTGATTTTCCAAAACTCAACCTTGATACGCGAATACCAAGCTTAAAATTAAAAATAGTTATAAAGTTATTAGAATGCCTGACTTGCCCAGATGGTGGTTCCTTAGCTCATGGAGGTCACCACCTAGCCACCTAAACAACTATGCACTATAAGCATTTGTATACATAGGACTGCAACTTGAGGGATGATCACATGATGCCACTTCTTTGCTCTTCTTGTTTCCTTTCACTCGAAAACATGCACGTCGCATTTTATTGATATCAATTTTGAATTTCTTCAATTATATGCACAATGTTCTGTGCGTACATTCCTCTAGTTTCTTCAACGTTTGTACTAGTCACATCTCTTTTTCTTAGGACTTCCTTGTCTAATATATATCTAAATTTGACGAGGTGTCTTCTTTTTTCCCCCCTCATAACCTTCTTTGTTTGTCGTGATGGTCTTTCCATCCATAGTATCCTTAGTTATATGCGCAACCACTCACATAGTTGTGGCAAGTCCCCATCCAAGAAAATTTCTGATTTAGATGTCGTTTCGGTGGCCACAGAAATAGAAATTTTGATAGATTCTTCAGGCTGGTTAGATACAGACAGATTTTCAACAATGTCCGGTAGAGGTGTTTGTGCCAACACATCAGGAGTTAGGCTAGCTCCATCCTCAGAAAAGAAGGGGATATGCTTAAAGAAGACAACATCCGCACTGACAAACCACTGTCTAAGTATCAGATCAAAGCAGTGATAGCCTTTCTGAGTTCGTGAATAACCCAAGAAAATGCACTTAGTAGACCGAGGGTCAAGTTTCGACATTCCTGGGCGCAAGTTTTTAACAAAACAGGTACACCCAAAAATGCGAGGTGGTACAGGAAACAAAGGTGCATCAGGAAACAAGATAGAGTATGGGATGCGATTTTGTAAAACAGAGGAGGGCATGCGGTTTATAGGAAAACATGCCGTAGTGACAGCCTCAGTCCAGAAACGGTGAGGGACTTTGTAATGGATAAGAAGAGTGCGAGCAACCTCTAAGAGATGGCAGTTTTGCGTTCAACAACACCGTTTTGCTGAGGAGTATAGGGACAAGTGGTTTGGTGTATGGTGCCATGATTAGAACAAAATGAGGTGACAAACTTTTGCATAAACGCTAGGGCATTGTCAGTACGAAGAATTTTGATGGTTTTATTGAATTGGGTTTTTATTTCTGAGAAGAAAACATGGATATTCTCCAAAACAGTACTACGGTCTTTAAGCAGAAAAAGCCAGGTAGCACGGGTATAATCATCAATAAATGTCAAGAAATACTTAACACCAGATTGACTCGGGACACTACATGGACCCCAGATGTCAGAGTGAACAATGTCAAACATATCTTTAGACCCAATATCATTCTTTGCTGGAAAAATAGACCTCATTTGTTTACTCAAAACGCAGGTTTCACAAGAGAATATATGTTCAACTAAAGCGGGAAGTTAAAATTTCATCTTTGCAGCAGATCGATGACCCAGCCGAACGTGCCACTGCAGTCCTGAGACAGATGTAGATAAGAGAGCTGATGCCACAGGTGGTCCATCTAAGTAGTAAAGTCCATCTGGTCCTTCATGGCCCGAACCAATCCTCGTCTTCGTGCGGAGATCCTTCAAAACACAACCAGAGGGATCAAATTTAATAGAGTAGTGAAGTTGTTTAACAGTTTTACTGACAAATAGTATATTAACAGGAAACTGAGGTATATATAAAACAGAGTGAAGATTCATCTTGCGAGATAACAGAACCGTGCCAATGCCATGTACATGTGCTTTCGAGCCATTAACAACGATGACAGATGGAATATGTGAAGTTTTAGATAGGGCAGAAAATAGGTGGAGGTCGCCTGCCATGTGAACAGACGCCCCAGAATCAATACACCACTTTTGGTTACCAGTACAGGGAGACTCCACCATAGTAGAAGAGCCTCCTGTGGATGTCGAGGGTAGTTGAGTCATTCGCTCTTGGAAAAATTTCTCGAACTCAGAGCGAAGCCAGTCAGTGGATGGAGGAGCAGCTGGTGGATCTAATGCGACTTCTGTAGTAGCTTCAGTGGAGGCCTGGTTTGCCCAGGCTGGCTTGTCGTGCTTGATCCAACACCTATATTTAGTGTGATTATCACGACCACACCAGTTGCAGTAGCGAGGTCCAGTGGCTTTACCTCGCCCAGGAGCTGTGGAAGTACCTCTTCCTCCAGAAGGTGGTAGATGTCCTCCACGTCCACGACTACGTCCAGAATCAGTAGTACGAGCAACCAAGGCAGGATGCTCAATTGCTGGTGTAGAGGAAACTGAAGGTAGTCGCTGGACTCTCTTTAGAACATCGCAAAGAGTCGGTAGCGGATCACTAGACAATATTTGGTCAACCACACCGGAAAAAGAAGCGGGAAGTGCGGCCAAGAACTGAACCAGTTGGAGTTCATTGCGCTGCTTCTGAGCTTCTTTGATGTCAGCAGTCAACGGGTGGTAGATCTCATACTCGTTCCAGAGAGCGGAGCACTGGTTGTAAAAATCTTCAATGGACGTATATGAGGAGTACTCCTTTTTGGCTAGGTTTTTGAAAATTTCAAAAACCCTCTTCGGATTTGCAGGTGTGAGTAGACATGAGACAGCTGGTCCCACATTGCTTTGGCATCATGAAGGCACATGAGAGACTGACTAATGCGCGGCTCGGTGCTGTTGAGAAGCCATGACATAATGCCCGAGTCGTCTTTAGACCATTGGGCATAAGCCTGTTTGGTCTTATTGTCAGCATTAACATCAGAAGCAGGAGGTGGATCAGTAGTAAGATGAGAGTATCTGCCTTGAGTCGTCGCATATAGAACAAAGGATGCCGACCACAAATGGTAGTTGGATCCATCGAGCTTGACCGTGGTAACACAGAGAGATCTAGTAGGCTCCACATATGCTATACTTGGCAGAGGCAGACACTAGCAGAAAGGTGATGTAGCAGCAACAGGCAGCAAGTAAATAACCCACGACGGGCAGCAGCAGACCGAAATAATAAACCCACTATGGGGTAGTAGCAACAGCATGGATCTGACACATCAGATCAGAAGAACTTGTATTCGGGCAGAGATAGATGAAGAAAACTTACGTCGTCATGAAGAAATCAATAATCCTTCATGAGGCGCAGACAGAAAAGGAACCGAAGACATAGGGGACTCTCAACGTGAGAGGTCTATGGCTGTTCGAAAGAGTCGATTATCCGGTAGGAGAAGAGGAAGGATGGGATCGGTGAAGAAGGAAGATGGATGCGGGGGTGGAGAGGGAGGGATAACGACAGTCGATGGGTGAGGGGGGTGGAGCTGCTACGACAACAGTAGGGAGGGGTGGTGGTAGGCATCGGGTGGTGGAGGCAGAGGAGCGGTGGGTGGTGGTGGGGCGGGCGGCGGCAGCGGGAGGGGGGTGGGGGCGGGGGTGGGCACTTTTGGGCATGGGGGCAGGGTGGGACAGAAAAATTGGGACCGAGCCTTCTCTTGATACCATATAGATAAATGAAGGCTTGTTTATTGAGTGAGTAAAACAATGTACAATGCAGTCTCTTATATAACAGAAGAGAGTTGAGACTAAAGCAGAGATGAGCAATATGGGACTAAACTAAAGAAGTAAACAGAATAAGTGAGGCACATGCTATGCACATGACACTCAACAAGACATAACAGAAAACAACATATCTCTATACCCTTCTCATACCTCCATGTATCGAGTTTCCAGCTGGCAACTAGCTTGGTTAATGAGTTTTGGAGCTGCATAACCACTCTCAGTTAGTGGAAGCACTAAGCATTGTCCTTGAGTGATAAAATGAGCAACAAGATCTTTGTGGGCATCCAATTTTGACCAATTTATGGCCCATGCCAATTTAATGTCATATGCATAATTATTTCTTCATTTGTATTAATGCGATGTTCACAATTAATTGGGTTAACTCTAGCGTTTAATTGCAACTGTCGAAACTTGCACTTAAAAATCATCACTTCACAAACTTGCTAGAATTTATGATCTATGTGTTTCACATGTATTCAGCAAGCCTAATTTCTCATGCAATAGGTGTTTTACTTTAACCTTTATAGAAGATTAAAAGGTTGCTTGAAGACCTATACACGCGGTAGTGATTCAAGCTTCTCTTTGAGAGGTGTAGATTCAAGTCATCGCGTTGAACCATGAGGGATCACTACTGCACTCAAAGAAACTCCTATGAGCTTGTTGCATTCATACTATTGCCACTTCTATGAGCTAAGGGAAGGGAAGGGATGGGTAGGTGTAAGGTTTGATTGTGGTTGGTGTGAGAATTTGTTATACCATGCCAAAATTAGTCAATGGAGGATCTGAAAAGTTAAAACATTTGGTAATCTTGATTTAACTCTAAGACACATTGTGAAAGTTGCAATTATGTAAAGGGGTGTCAGAATTACTAATTGGATGAAAAACAGTGGCATCTCATGTATTTCTTTAGTATTCACGAGCAGTTCTCCATTTATTTCTTTTAGTGCCCTCAATGCTCGTTACCCTCACTTTATTTCTTAAATTTCTGACTTGTTTTTTTATTTGTCTTCCCACTTTACTTTCCAATCTAGTGGGAGTCTTCCGTTCGCCCACTGTCTTGATTAGATTCCTCTATTTCAACCTTCTTGTTGTGATCCTTTGGAAAACATTACTTTGAACATCCCCATCTGCTTGAATTATACCCAAGTAACAAGACTTTTCACATTTTTTTATATCCAACTTGTCACCATCATTTATGAGCACTTGCTTGACAATATTATTTGGGTTTTCCAGGAGCTACTATCACTGATTCTAACATTTAGCATGCTGATCTATTGGATAGATGTGAAACATTGTTACATTTAAGATAATTTGGTTGGTTATTATAAGTTGCTGTTTCTACATCAATACGTTGTATCTAACATTCTTTCCTCACCCATATGTTTTTTTGTCTTTGTTTTTTTTTCTTTTACCTGGGTTTGACAACCAAAAGCTAATAAATTTCCTACCTTTTGAGACAGGAACGGGAGGAAGCGTCGGCTATTCAAGGGAAAACGGTTGATTTTCAGAGGAAGAAGAGCAGAGGTCCATTTTGTTATCTCTTTTCATTTCAATGGTCTTGAAAAAGAAATATTATAGTGACTGGTTCTGTTGGTTACTGTTGGCTGAGATTCTTCAGCGACTAAATTACTTTTGAAGGGATGATCTGAAATGTGCTTTGAGATAGTCTTCAACTTTTGTTCTATTCTTCAAAAGTCTGTTACATCAGCATCCTTTAGAACAAATATATAGTCGCTACTGGACTATAACAACTGACAAGCTTATTGGATCTGTGGTGTGTTTTCTAAATCTACTTGTGTGAAAAAGGAGCTTCATATGAATTTCATGCTTTCTGTGCGATCAAATGAACTAATCAGACGTAACTTCCCCTATTTTGTAATACAATGATCTAAAATCAGATCTAATTTCCCCAAATAAGACATGTTTTCCCCAAATCAGACCTATTTCCCTCCAAATCAAACCTCATCTGCCCATATTAGATCTGATTTGGCCTAAACCAGACCTATTTCTTTTTTAAAATAACTAAAGTTAATCGGATTCACCAAATTCGGACGTAATCCATGTTAATTTGGTCTTTGAGTGTCTTAATTTGGACCTTTAGGCATCCACTTTAGTTATCTTAAAGCCTAGGTGCCCGGTTTAAGGAGGCCCACCTAGAGCTTTGGGGGCCTAGGCACGCCTAGGCAGGAGCCTTGATAACATTGCTGTCATCCATGTTCTTGCCGTCTCTGAGATGACCAAATCATGGAAAAAGATCCACCTTTCTACTACTATAACGGATTACCAATCCCTACCTTGCCTTTGTGGATCTGAAAGGATTTTTTTCATTCTACTGATGTTCAAGGTATTTTCTACTGCTGTGCCCCATTGCAAAACGTGTCTGTAATTGACAACTTTTGAGCGGTGTTTTGCTCATTTGCGGTTGGAATCACAACCAGTATACAACGTGTTTACAATTTGCACGTTGTGTGACCCGAAATGCATGGCGTGTGTCTATCACCGCCACTGCCGTAATTACTCACACATCATGCGCCTCAAAACACCCGACATGCTGACCAACACAACTTCTAGTTTTTCTACACGGCGTATAACCGCCGTGTTACTGTCGTATTCCCTCGATAACCTGCACATTGTATGAATTTTCTAACAAACTCTTCTGCTAGCACCGACTTCAGTTATTTCACCACTGCATTTCTCCTTCCAGACATGGCATGTTTTTTACTAGTGTTGCAACACATCATGCATGTCTATTGATGACCACTGTGTTTCATCTGCTATCTACACCAACTATTGCTTCACTCGGTTTGTGGTTTCACGAACACACAGTGTCTACTACTAATTTCACTATATCAAGGTGTGAAACTTTATCCTCTACTACACTATCATGTGGCAGAGGGTTTCAATGCATGATGTGTTCCTATTTTATCCTTACTGACATTTATGTATCGTTTCCGACATTATTTTTTTTCTTATTTAGTTATTTCCTCTGCCCCCTTTTTTCCAACCCTACATACATATATCCTTACCCGGCTCAATACATGTACTACCCCACATATATATACATATTACGTGCCTACTGTTAATCTGATATTTAATTTGATCTGATTTTTGACACGATCCGTACCGCGAGGCATTGGCCGGACACCCTTGGTTTTGTAAGTCAAGATTTCCCTTTTTGAGTTGCACAAAGATCCGTTTTTTTCCTACTTGGATTCATGTTATAGGTTCTACCTATCTTTATACCTCCACTCCAACCACTTGATTTCTATTTGTGGTTGGCGTGTGGGGGAGAACAGAGGAAGATAAGAGATCAACAAAGGGAAGATATGAGATGAGATGGAGAAGAGGAGACAAAGAGATCAACAGAGGGAAGAGATGAGATGAGATGAGATGAAGAATAGAAGAGGAAGAATATATTTTTGCTGTTATTTGTGTAGGTCTTCCTGCTACTGCTATTATATGTTGATAATATTTGGAGACTTTGCGGAGCTTATTCATCATATGCCTCGTTTGCCGCTGTGGAGTTATCTAGTTTACCTATGTAAACTGGTGATTGGATGATATTTCATTTTCTAGTCTACTTATGATTTTCTATTCAACGACGTCGTTCTTGCTATTTTTGCTATGTTCACACTTTATCTGCTTCTTTGTGCGTTGTACGATCTATTGTCCATTCTTTATTTGCATATCGATTTTCCGCTCGTCTGAGCTTTATATGCATGTCGACTAATACCAGCTTGGGACCCAACACCTTCCTGATTGCGACTTTTTGCTACTGAATACTGATTGGAATCATATGAAGAGTGAAGATGATAGAGGTTCTTCTGGTGACTTACACTTTACATATACACAGACGGAACCTCATTTCTTTGCATCTTGGGAGTCTTGCTTCTACGTACTCCTTCATGCAATGGGTTATTCTTTGAACACATGGTTAATGGGTAGCGTAACGGGTAAAGTGGATTAAGTAACATAAACATAGATATCCAATATTTTGAACCACTGTTTTGTTTGATATTTCCTATAGATACAAGACACTCTTATACTAATTTAATATATTAATAAGTTGATCTTATGCTCGTATAATACACCCAGAATGCAAAAAATGTAACCCAATTGTTCTTACTATAAAACAAGGGTTTCCTATTTTTTATTACCGAGGGACCGCCACGATATAGGGCCGCCTAGTGAGAACCCATCCCACAAGTATAAACCCTCGGGCTGTGCCATCCTGCCCACCCACAAACCATAAAATGCACTAAGTTGGCCTGCTTGCGCGACGTGCGAACAATTTCAAGATGTAGCTTTCTCTCGGGGTTAAACCGAACAAGACCCTTTATTGGGTTTACCAAGCTGCACTACTTCAGCTACTCCTTGACGGAAGTTACCTATATATTAGTATATTATTTTCTATTGAGGAATTCATTTTTTTCTTAATATCTTATTGCAAAGACATTGGCTTTCTACTGATTAGTTTGTGGAGTCAAACAATAATCTAAATTTAGCAATTAGCATACAATGGTGTGTCTTGTTTGGAATTTTCGGCGTAGGAAGTAGCAAAAATGTTATAACTTCAAAATATTTACCTTATACTAATAGCTAAACGGCTGAAGCCGGTAGGATAAAACTTCTTCCCTGACCCTACTCTTTGAGATGCATATAAAGCAGGTAAAGGGTAAACGGGTGGTAGGTAAAAATATGCTTACCCTACCCTATAGAGTATGGTGGTGGGTAAGTGGGTTAACCCTACCACATGTAATGATTCAAACAAGGATATTCTTTTCATCAATCTCTTTGTCGACCAGTCTTGTCTTGATATTTGATCTACATTTTATTTCGATTCATCCTGTATCACCTAATGCACAATAGACATAACACGGAACTATTTGGCTCGTTAAAAGAGATGTATCGTGTATATGATATAGAAGAAAGTGACGTAATGATTGATCAATGGTTGAGTAATAATTAACCATATAGTTGACAAACTTCTGATGTGTCTTCTAAATATGTGTGCGAATTGTAGCCAAGAAGCCTGGAATACGAACTTCGTTCTTTTGGTAGATGAAAACGGAACATGAAAACAGAAGACAATCAGCAACTAAGTTCTTCAATAGTCATTATCCTCAAGTTATGGTTCACTAAAAAAAGTACCAATCCTGTAAGATATCTTTTGCAGTTTTAATAACAGACAACATGTTTTTGTCTGTTTGAATGATATATTGATCCGAAAGTAAAAGTAGAAGACACTATTAGCATTTGAGTTCTTCGACGGTCATTGTCGTCAAGTTATGGTTTATTTTAAAAAAAACATGAATTATTTATCTTTTGCAGTTCTATGCCAGACCACTTGTTTTTTGTATGAATGATTATATTGATTGGGGATTCGTGTGGATTGGTTGAGGATCAATTTTGATGTTTTACCTGATGGTTTTTGGGTATGATTGTGGTGGAAATGAATATGAATAATTGCAGTATAAGATATAGTTTGCTTCGGCGGAATATTAGACTTTTTTCTTTTTCCAGAATCTAGATCAATTACAAATTCTAATTGAATTTTTGCGGAGGGGTATTTGAATGCTTTATACCCCATCCAGTTGACTCTATTACCCACCTGTGTCTGAATCTACAGACAATTTTCAGCAAACTGTTCGGGCAAGAATAATCAGTTAGGGTTAGTTTGCTGCAATGTCAAATCTTGGCAATCTGGTTACTTACTAACTGTACCTAGCTATGTTGCAGAAAATTCACATCATTCCAGGGATATTTATATGATAATGGCAAACAAACTAACCTGCGATCAACATATTTAACTGGACAGACGCTGAAAAAACAAGGTGTAATGGTTCATCTCTTTTTCAAACAAAAGACAGAAGCCATGATCTGCTTGGTAGAGGGTTTTTATTGGAATGATACAATGCGAGGAAGAATGACACTCTGTTATAATAGGGTGGCAATTGTGGTTAGCTTAGCTTTTTTTTGCACAAAAAGGTTATTTTCCCATGCTATCTTCTTTCATGAGAATTGTTTCTATGTATGCCAGTGCCAGGATAGCCCTAAATTTGATCTTGATCACACTGCTATTATGTTGGGAATGTTTGTGGGAGGCAAATCGGGAACAATGAAATAAAGTGTATAAAATAAAAAATATAATGCTTTGAAGGAAGATATGGGAACTTCTCTTCATTAAGCTTTTTTTTGAACAAAGGACAGAAGCCATTATCTGCTTGGTAGAGGGTTTTTATTGGAAGGATACCATGCAAGGAAGAAGGCACTTTGTTATAATAGGGTGGCTATTGTGGTTAGCTTAGCTTTTGTTTGCACAAAAAGGTTATTTTCCCTTGCTATCTTCTTTCCTGAGAATTGTGTCTATGTAAGCCAGTGCCAGGGTTGTCCTAAATTTGTTCTTGATGACACTGCTAGTGCTAACCATGTTGGGAGTGTTTTGTTGGAGACAACTGGGACAATGAAATAAAGGGTATAAAACCCAAATTATAATGCTTTGAAGGAAGATATAAGGACTTCTGTCCATTAAGCTTTAACTGCTTATGGTCTCCCTACTTAAGTCTTAAAAGGTGATCTCATTGTAACTTCAAAAGTGGTTTGTAAGAGGAAACTTCAATATGCTACCATTTTCTCTAAGTAGCATGTGCTATTCATTAGTTTTCTATGGTAATTACTTTTTTTAATCTTTGTTATTTCAGCTAGTTTACGGAAGCTTGATGGACAACCAGAATGGTTGAAAGGTGGTAAACTCCGGGATTATCAACTTGAGGGGCTAAATTTCCTAGTCAACAGGTCTTTATGTTACTTCTTCTCCCCCATCAGATATCACAGTCTCAACAGTAACTAATGCCATTTCTCAGTGCTGATACTGATAGTTTGTTATGAAGGTCAATCGATGTATCCTTACGATTTTCTTCTGTCTTACTAGTCACTAACTAGTCAACTTTTTGTTTCACATCAACTGTTGTATCCATATGGTAGAAAACTCACAGTTAAATATTCGACTAATTGTGTTTTTTTGGGGATGCATATGCTATCTCACCAGTCAGTCAATTATTAGAGTGACAACGTCTACTTTTGCACCTGTTTGTTAGGAAAACATGCAGTTACATATATTTAGATTGAACATTTCCTTCTTGTCTGAAAGCCCAAGCTATATGTATTTGAGAACTATCAGTATGCTGCTAGGAGTTGGGTTTATGTCTGATGTATATCATTTCCTTCTCTGTGTTATGCAGTTGGAGAAATGATACAAATGTCATTCTTGCTGATGAAATGGGTTTAGGAAAAACTGTTCAGTCAGTTTCAATGGTCGGCTTCCTGCAGGTGAATTTCTGTCCTGTTAAAATCATGTAGCTAATAGCTACTGTTTTGTATGTATTTTTAAACAATCCTGTATGGCTGCAGAATGCACAGGAGATCCTGGGTCCATTTCTTGTTGTTGTTCCTCTTTCTACATTGTCAAATTGGGCCCGCGAGTTTAAAAAGTGGCTTCCGGACATGAATGTGGTTGTTTATGTTGGAAATCGTGCTAGCCGTGAGGTATTGTGTATTCCTTCAAAGTTTGCTGTGGATAAATCGATGATGCTTGTTCAATATTGGATGAATTTAAGGTGTTGCATTGATAGCGTTCCCAAAGATGAACTAATATATTTATAATTTTGATTTGATATCTAGATTTCATTTTTGTGAGCCAGTTCCTAAGAATTTTACTATCAATCAAGATGTAGTGAGAGTTTTTCATCAATATGAAGCACAAACAACAACTCTTTATTGTTAAGTCTTAAATTCTTACCACTAGTGTTGACTTACAGCTAGGTTTGTGTGAATGTATTGATTGGCTAAGGCTTAGATCTGCTGTCCTAGAATTTGGGATTTGATCTACAATCTGATACATCTCTTCTCTGAGACTTCATATTGTGTTTGCTTAGACATAGACCAGTATGATTTTCTGATTCAGAAACTAATGCATTCTTGCATAAATGAGGGCCACATGTAGGAGTTCCCATTTGACGAGGGGTTTGTGTGGTTTTTTTTGGGTTCTATTATATCTTTGTCTTCTACGATTTCTTCAATGACCACTGTTCCATTTAGAGTATGGTTATGCTTATGATTACCACATGCAGCTGGTTGCAATTTAAAAAATGATACAATACTAAGGCTCTTGTTTAAACTTCATATGAAGCTGCTTGAGCGGTAAACGACTATGTTATTATTTGCTGTGTGTTATTCTCTAAGCTCATTAATGACATGATTCCGAATGATAACCGTACTTGTCAAGGCGACACGGCGTTCCAGCTGAACGCCTTGCGACTAAGCGACCTTTAGAAAATTAATTTATGTATATACTTTCTGTATTTATCCATGTGTCACGGTTTTTATGAACATATCCACTCATATACAAACATTTTATAGTTATATATCTAGTTATATACATATTTATGGTTGATCTCCCCATATATATATATATATATATATATATATATATAGAGAGAGAGAGAGAGAGAGAGAGAGGCTAGAATACACTTGAGTGTTCAGATCACACCGTACACCCCAATGGTGTTTGCCTATCTAGACCTTGTTTTTCCAAAATCTAATCCATTGATCTTCATGGTTACAATAATAATAGGTCACATACAAAATTTGAACTCATTTGGATGAGTGTAAGTCACTCATCCAAGGACAAAAAAATTGACGCACAAAACTAATTTGAAATACATGATTTTTGCCTCCTTTAGATGCACAACCTATAAGTGTCCAAATGAGCTAAAATTTATTATATAGTATGCTCTTATGATAATTAAGAAGATAAACAGTTTAGATTTTTCAAAAAATTACTACATCTTAAAAAATGACTAAGGTGTACGGTACACTCGAGTGTACACTAGCCTGACTCTCTCTCTCTCTCTCTATATATATATATATATATATATATATATATATATTCTATTGTATAGAAAAATAGCCAATTACATTTCTATATATTACCATTAACAATAATGTCAAGAACAAGAAAAGATTTATTGTAAAGAATGTAAGAGAGTTATCAACAAGTAAATATATATTTATTGTCATACATAGCTACAAGTATTAAGCACCGTATACTATCCTTCATAGCATAGCTACTGAATACAATCTGAATTGAAGGTGCAAAATAAGAAAAACCCAAAGATATGTATTAAGAGTATTAAATCCAGGTAAATAATAGTATTAGATCCTATTAAAAGTGATATTTGGCACATAAAATAGGCAACACTATTAATTTTGAACATTGGTGTAGCCATATTAAACATAAAAATAAGTGAATATACAACCAGACCCACAAAATTGGCTACTGTAGCATTATAAATAAAGCGTCTTTGCCTAAGCGCAGTCTTGGGACGCCTTGCCGCTTAGGCGGCCGCCTAGGCGCGCGCTTGACAAGTATGATGAGAACCCTATTAATTTTCAACTACTCCAACGATTCTCCTTAGTATAGCAGGGAAAACAAGTCTTAAATACGGTTAGAAGTAATAGCAGATATTAAGTCATGTAATATGGGCATGTGTCTATAAGCCCATATAAGTAACTCGGTCCAATATAATTCCATTGGCTCTGGGATTGTGTGCACCACTTCTATGCATAGAAGGGGGTCTTTATTGTATCAAACACATTGCCATACATTGTGAATATATATTTTATTCATTATTTCGACGAGCCTGTAGAGGTCCTGGTTTTTAATATCAGAGGTGGCATGATAGTATATTCAAGCCCAATGTTGATCCTAATTTTTGATTAATTGTTTATGTGAGTCCACTCTCAGATGATGGTGAGAGTGGTTGAGGAGCATGCAACTGTCAATTTGATCAATATGTCTGTAAACCTGAGTGATGATGTGCATATGAATACGAATTGGACATCCATGGGCTTTGAATGTGTAACCACATGATAGTTCACCTTAATGAAGGCAAGTGAGAAATTTGTTCCCTATTTAAGTTGCACGCACACACACACTCACTCCTTTGATCCCTTGTCTGCCAGCTTATTTGTTGTTGAGTCTCACTCTCCACTCCTTTGATCCCTTGTCTGCCAGCTTATTTGTTGTTGAGTCTCCCTCTCCTGATCACTTGTCGTGTATTTCTTTCCCATTTGGGTTAAGATCCCTAAACTAAGGTTTCTTACCTTCAAAACAACACCCTTTCAGAAAAATATCATCTTCTCAGGCATCACACTAGGGAGAAACCCTGTGGCATGCGGGTCCAACATTAGCATAGATGATCCCTTAGAGATTGCAACATCTTCGAGCTGCAAACAGTGCGATGCCGTTGGCTTTGCTAGCTCATTCCCCTTCCCTTGATGTAGTCCTGGGCTAGATTGGCTTTTCTTTCACCACATCAATTATTGGTGTAGGGTTGGTCGTTGTTGTGGACCTTGTGGTATCTCAACCTTGCATTCTGCTTCCCAAGGACCATGACAATGTTTTCAATAATTTTGGAAGGTATACAATATTGAGAAATTAGATGAGTAAGAGAGTTTACAATCAGTCTAGACTTGCATTTCACTGATGATACCATTTTGGACTTTGTATGTGCAGACAGGGACTGCGTCAAGTTAGAAATATAGGACATCATTCATTATCACCAAAGCCTGCCTTAACCCAACCATTGTGGGGTCAGAGGCATGTCCTCTTCTTTCCCATTCAGTTTTTATATGGGTACATAGACGAAGTTAGATATAGTACACCACAATTCTTTATAATATGGGATACTCCTATGGACCCCGACATGCCAGAAATATATAAACAAGTATCATATATATATATATATTTATATTCATCAATCTATATATTGCGTTCTTCACATCCGGCTCCAAATAGTGGGATTCATTTTATAATGTTGAAGAATAGTATAGTAAGCTACAAAAAGTTGCAAAAGGGATGTTCATCATAATTCATAAATATATATGCATCCAATCTGTATATTGCATCATTCACATCCCACTCCAAATGATAGGATTCATTTTATAATGTTGAAGAAAAGTATAGTAAGCTACAGATGGTTGCAAAGGGGATTTTCATCCATCTTATTAGCCATGGTATGTTTAATTGCACATACATACAATTTTCATATTCTAAAAAGATGACAAGAAACTACCGTGTACTTTTGCCAAGGAAGATCTCGGGCAGAAGGAATATGTCGGAAGTTTGGAAAGTAGAAATTGAAGAAACCATAGTTGAGTGACAATGATACCTACAAAAAGGGATTGAGCCATGCCTACTTCAAGGTTGCACCTATCCTTGAACTGTATCTAATGGCCACCTATGTAGTAGAGTGTCTAAGCTGCTTCTTCTTTCTAAGTTGCATCTACCTTTGATGCCTTTTACCTTGGAGGAGATTCAAAATATGACAGGAGTCAGGTGGAAACTAAATTTTTCTGTTATAAGTGCAGTTAGAGGGAAGGAAACTAATCTTTATGCTAGAAGTGCGGTAGCCACTAATTTTAATTTAGAAGTAGAGAGCCAAACACTATAAATAGAAGAAGAGGATGGCTTAAATTAACATGGGATGAGCTTATAAAGAGAGATTTTGAATCTCTACATCTCAACCATAATATGGCCCATGATAGAGCTGAATGGAAATGAAGGATCCATGTAACCGACCCCAAGATAGTTGGGACTGAGGCTTAGATGATGATGAGAGAGCCATAAAATCTCTTGGTTCCTAGCTGGTTGGCTCTAGCCCTGACCTTTCCCCCTATACAGGATGAAGGAAAAATAGCGACATAGTTACTTAGTTAGAAACATTTTGAGTAAGTATCCAGTGCCTCAAAAAGGGGAAAGAGTGTTGAATATAGTTGAGAAGTGTTTAATGTCTCTACTCTCTAGTTGTATACATGATGTGTGTCCGAATATGTCCAGTATGGATTAGGCATGGCACATATCCCTAGAAACCCATAACCCAATAAACCCAACCCATCCAGACCCAACTAATAATGGGTAGTAATGGGTCTGATTTGTATCCTTAGTCTGAAATGGGGAGGCCCAATATCAGTCTCGTGGGACGCGTACCTCCATTCCTCCCCATTATCCCCTCATACCCTAGTCAGTCACCCGGTCTCACTCTCCAGTCCTCCCTCCTGGTCTTGCAACTCTCATCGCCCCTCGACCATGAGGCGGCACTCTCCGTCTCCCTCTCTGTTTGAAGATGTCGAAGATCGGAGACGCCAGTCACACCACGCCGACTCGCCGAAGTGTTGTCGTTGCGCTGACACACCGAGGTGTTGCCGTTGCGCTGACATGCCGAGGTGGTACTCAAGTCTCTCCCTGATCCATCCCGGTGGAGCCGCCCATGCTGGGGATTCGTCTAAGTAGTAACCACTGAGTATAAGACATCGAGACCGTCATAAAGGGTGAAGAATATGACACGGCTACCTGAGGCCATCGAAAGGTCCCAGTAGCCCGTGCAATGGCAAAGGGCGTCTACCGCGTGCTGCGCCATCAGTAGGGAGGAAGCGCCAAGAGTACAAAAGCGCACATTCACTTGGTCTACAAGCTGTGGCTCCCACCAAAAGGCACCGGAGACGGCAAAAGCAACGATGGCCCCGCAGGAGGTGCTGAACATCGAAAGGGAAGGTTCGTTCGTGATCCATCAAGACCCTTGAGTAGCAGCATGACTGGGACGGTGGTCGTGGTGGTGGCGGAAGGGAGTTTGGCGGCGTGCAAAGCAAGAGGGATGCTTCCTCTGCGGGACTGTAGGGGAGGCTTGGACAGACAAGGCTTGCTCCAACTGACCCGCCATATTTTCTTAACTATGAAGGGTTTGAGCTGCTGCTTATATCGGCGTCCGATGACCTGGAGGAGGAGCTGGGGCTTGAGCTCAAGACGGACAAAGCTGGGTGTGCGGAGGATGTTGAGGTGGATAATGGAGTGTGCTCGGATTTGGTCGGGATGTTTGGGGAGGACACTAAGCCGATCAAACCACTGCTTAGCGGCGTGTGGGTTTGAGGTAGATCCTCTAGCAACTCAGTTTTTTCCTAGCTTTCTGGGGGTTATGATGTAAGTAGCTTGCTTGGATGCGAGGGGTTTCATGTCGATGCAGGTATCATATTGAAATTTGTGTGAACATGGTTTTCTGTATAATTATTCCATATGAAGATTTCATGTAAACTATGGACATTGTTGCAAATATGAAATCTGCAGATTTCATTAAAACTATGGATAGGGTTACAAATATTACATATGTAGGGGTCAGACTGCAAACGGTTTTGGCATAAATAATCTTTGAGGGTCTTTAATAATGCTTACATGTTTAGAAATATAATTCATTTTCGGTGCCTAAACGTTGGGAGTTGTTCAAACCGGGTTGTAATAGGTATCCATTACCCATTGGGTTGGGTATGGGTATGTATTATTATGTATTTTCTTCAAATGGGACGGGTATGGGTTAAGTAAAAAATTAAATGGGTATAATGGATATGGGTATGGGTTGCTCATACCCGCCCATTTGCCATCCCTAAATTGGGTAAATGACCGAATCTATGCTTCATAGCTTAAAACAGTAATTAAAAGAAAAGAATGAATAAAAAAGGCCGCACAGACCGAATAAGCGGCCCGCATATACTTACCCGCTTATAAGGTCGATTAGTCGGCGATTTTTGGATGGACGTGTTATCTTGGCCCAAACTAGATTATATTTTTATTGGTAACATTCTCTTGATGTACTATTTCGTTGTATGTTATGTACATGAGACACATGCTTATTTAATGTTTGTTATTTTGGGCCTCTAGGACATGCTAGACATTTTTTTGTATGATTTGGTTAGTATTGATTGTTATGTACTTGTGTTCAACTATTTTGTGCATGCTTCATTGGAGTTTATGTTTAAATGATTCTAGAATGTATTCTAAATGGTGTTTTACTTTTCATTGAAACTTTATATTTGAATCTATCTCAAATTTTAGGGTCTAAATATGTGATGTACAAATTAAATATGAAATTGTGTGATTTCATTATATATATTAATTAATTATTAACAAAATTCAAAACTGCATATACTTCCGTATATACTCCCGCATACCGCATATACTCTATAAGGTGACCTCTCCGCACGCATAACACATACTGCTTTTTAAAACTATGAGAATGATCCATCTGGCCGACCCCGACATGGTTGTGATTGGGTTTTTTATTATGACTGACAATGGTTGGGTTTCTATTGTAAAAGGTTAAGGCCCACAGTGCAAATGAGCTATACTATTAGCCATCAAATATACTCTATAAAACAGTAGCGTTGCCGAATATACTGTAAATTAAAGTCCTTTGTTTTGAATTTTGCCCAAATAAACTATCTATTGTTAGCATTCTTATATTAATGTTATCTTATTTTATGACTTTGACATGCTCTCTTTTGCAGGTCTGTCAGCAATTCGAATTTTACACAAACAAGAAGACGGGAAGGCATGTGAAATTTAATGCTCTTCTGACTACTTATGAAGTTATTTTGAAGGATAAAGCCGTGCTTTCCAAAATCAGATGGAGCTATATGATGGTTGATGAAGCTCATCGACTAAAGAATAGTGAGGCGTCGCTGTATACATCCCTTTCCGTACGCCACCTACACTGTTCCGATGCTCAACACTGTTTAAAACTTAGATACTCAACATTCCTGTAGCATTTTCAATTATGCTTTGACTATTGTGTTGTCCGTGCCATCTTTACTGAGATTGTATTTTCTATCATTAGGAATTTAATACCAAGAACACGCTGCTTATCACTGGCACGCCATTGCAGAACAGTGTGGAAGAGCTATGGTGATTTTTTTTTTCTGAAATATAATTCTGTTTCTATTAAGTATGATACAATATAATATTTATGTTGATGATTCTACGTTTTTCTATATTTCATGGGATCTTCTATATTGTTTGTTGTCTTGTACAATGCTCATTACCAAGCTTAAAGTAACGCTATACTTTTCTTTAGATAAATCATTTTCGTTGAACTATAAATTTTATGGAGATGTAATAGAGGATTATATTCTAGAATCTTGAAGTTCTATTTGTTTTAATGCCACCATGACCTGTTTTACTCCTGCCAATTATTCTTATTACATATGGACAGAATGTCTGATAAACCTGTGAGATTTATTGAACAATTTTGTTGATTCCACAACTAGTGACAAATCCACCATTTTCTTTCTTAGCTTAGCATCAAAAACGACCTTTTTATTATAAATTTTTTAGCCATCAGCTAGTTGTGTGCATGCATGTATGTTAGTGTGTGTATGATATGTGTTTATTATTAAGCTAGCATAATTTCAGGATATGTTGCCTTTTATCAGCTGCTCTCAAATCACAAGCTTTAGATGGTAGAATCATGGTTGTGGTTGCCATTTAGTTGAAGATTCGTATGCATGTGTTGAATATAAATGACACTGCGGTTTAAGCATTTATATTTAGAAGGTTAATCGTAGGATAGGTTTTAAGCTAATTGTGGCATAAAATCAAAGCACTTCTGAAGCTGGATGAAATACGTGCCAGTATTGTATGTGCTTTTTCATTTGTTTGATGCTTGTCTATTTTGTCTGATCCCATTTTGTACAGCTTAGTGAGTGATTTTCTTTAAAGATCTAATGCTAATTAAACTGCTTCTGTATGGAGCTCATGTTTGAATTCTTGTCACGTTCAGGGCTCTATTGCATTTCCTTGATCCTGCAAAATTTGGCAACAAGGATGAATTTGTTGAGAAATACAAGAATCTGAGTTCTTTTAATGAAACAGAGGTAACATTGCTCGTATATATCTTAACATATACCCAATTATTTGTTTTTTATGGCATTAGTGATATTTGTTCTTTTTTAGTTAGCAAATCTCCATAAGGAGTTGAGACCTCACATTCTTCGAAGGGTCATAAAAGACGTCGAAAAGTCTTTACCTCCTAAAATTGAGCGAATTCTCCGTGTTGAAATGTCTCCTCTTCAGAAACAGTAAGGGAATTTCTTAGTAGTTGGTTGTTATAGCCTTGCTCCTTGCTCTTACACTTGTGTTTTGTTTAGGTATTATAAATGGATTTTGGAGCGGAACTTTCACAATCTCAACAAAGGAGTTCGTGGAAATCAGGTTTTTCAGCTTCTCACGTGCTCTTGTTTTGATTAATTTAGATTCATACATGATACATCCAGGATATATCAAAAATGTTTTTGATAAAATCTCTGGTGCTTTTGTATCAGGTTTCTGTTTGCAGTGTGTTATTTACTTTCATTGTAGTTGATACTTATTTTATCTGATTTGCAGGTTTCACTTTTAAATGTAGTAGTAGAGTTGAAAAAATGCTGCAATCATCCGTTCCTGTTTGAAAGTGCTGATCATGGGTATGGTGGTGATGTCAACATCAGTGATAGTAATAAAGTCGAGCGCATAGTTTACAGCAGCGGGAAGCTAGTGATTCTTGACAAATTGCTAACACGTTTGAGGGCGACTAACCACCGTGTGCTCATATTTTCTCAGGTTTTTTTTGGTCTTCGTTGCAGATATTTTATAGCAGTATGGTACTAATGACCACAGCAGTATAAATTAATTCTTTACAAATGTTTTACACTTTTATTGTTTCTTGTTTGAAATTAATGATAAAGTTTCTTATTTTATGAAGATCTAATTGCAGTATTCAAACTGAGACATTTGTTTATTCAGTGATTGCTAATAAGCTTGATTATGGAGTTTACAAAATCTGAGTTAACTGAATAATCATGGCCTTTATGTTGTCCACTTGCCTTATATTTTATTTTTAAGCTCTTTTTATGCAACCTTCATGATACTGATAATTATTTTTGGTTGAATGTGTACGATTCTGAATCTTCAACATTATTTCAGATGATAATAAGCCTATTGTTGGTGATTTGAAACCGAAGTTTAATGACTAGTCATGTTTGTTATTTTGCTTTCTACTTCTATCATAACCCCTGTTTATAAAATCACCATGTAGATTGTCTTAATATTAATGCTTTCTGAATCTTCATTATGGTTCTCAGATGGTACGGATGCTTGATATACTTGCGGAGTACCTTTCTTTGAGGGGATTTCAGTTCCAAAGACTTGATGGCAGTACAAGGGCAGATCTACGTCATCAAGCTATGGACCATTTTAATGCACCTGGAAGCGATGACTTCTGTTTCCTGCTTTCAACACGTGCTGGAGGTCTAGGGATAAATCTCGCTACTGCTGATACCGTAATTATATTTGACTCAGATTGGAACCCGCAAAATGACTTACAGGTACATATTAATTTGTAGTTGTATGCTTTCAGTAGTATATGCTTATATATTTTTTTAAATCTGTACAATGTCCTTGTAGCGATACATTAGTAAATTAATCAATGTAATCTCCAACTTGGATTTACAAATTACAAACAGCCATCAGATGCGAGAAACATATTGAAGTTGCTGTGAATTGATATTTTAATGGTGATGTAAACAATGTTTTCAAAATGGTAATGATATCATCTTGTTGTTGAAATTGCTTGTTCCCGAAGATTTTTATGAGAAAATGCTGAATAATCAACCTTATACTATTATTGAAAGACTGGTTTGAGATTTTTATCATGCTGGTTCATAAGACTAAATATTAAGTGAGACTCTTTGGATTTCTGCTTGACAAACTCTGATGACTCTAGGACTTGAAATATTACTAGTGAATGAAGCACTAAAACTAGGGACATTGCTTTTAAATTGACGACAATTTTAGTCTAGAACAAAAAGATTTGGAGGAGAATATGAAGTACAGTGCATGATTTGTAGTTACTGTTCAAACCATCTGGATCATTTCGCCTAAGATATTTAGGGTTGGCAATGGTAACCATTTCCCAGCAGCCAAAATAGCATTCGAACAGAACCACCCCGTTTTAAGCTATACATCAGTTTGAAAGCGAAGGCCCGATGATGGTAACCTAGTTTATGGTTTGCACGGAGTGCGGGTTCGAACGAGCCACAAAAGGTATGTGAAATTATTGCGAGTCGCTCACCTGCTACAATGCTGCAATACTCCCAGGGAGGGCGAAGACATTGTCGTGTTAAGGTGATGCTATAATAGTACAAGTGTCTGGGATGCCTGATTCGGAATAAAAGTGATATAAAGGTCAGTGACAGGGCATTAGCTATAGGGTGAGACGGGAATTGATAAGGCCATTTGTCCAAGGTGGGGATTCCTGTAGTCCAGCATGCTTGGATCGACTGCGAAGTCAGTTGCTACTTTATTTTGAACTCATTTGCTAAGAACTCTGAGCGTAGGAGCTCCAGCAGTTTCGAACTAATTATTCATAGAATCATGCAAAACTCTAGCTACATCTAACTCGCTTGCTACATCACAGGTGCTGTGAATGGTCCCAACCAACCACATTGAAAATTCTACCGTTGATGTTGCCATACTCCCGCCTCACTAATCGTCTCCGGCTTACGGTTATAGCTATAGACCTCCCGAAATAGCTTTAATGTGGAACCTAATGATTGAAATCTAAACTAATTGGATATGACTAACCAAACGAGAATATAATTGCATTCAAAGATTTCAGTTATCAAGTCTGCCTTTTAAAGAGGTTTACATAATATATATATATATATATATATATAGGCATTTAAGAACGACTAATCAGATGACCAGCCAATAATGGGACTAAATCACATGTTTTGCAAAATCTAACTGGGAAAATATAAAGTAAAGCTTATGACACATGGAAACTAAAAAGACATCAAATTTGCTGCTCAAAACGACCATGCCAAAGGCTATAATCGTCCTATGGTTACACTATCCCTGGCTTCACCATCTCACTAGTAATGTGGAAGCAAAACAGGGGTTCCAACCTGCTAAGGTGGGGACACAACAACAACAGTTGATTTTGTTGTGTAGGTTTTTCTATAGGAGGACGAGTATGACGAACTCCAATATGTTGAATGCACGGGCCTCATATGAACAATGTATTGCACAGACTCAGTTTTGTTGCGACAATCTTCTGGCCAGAGTGAATCTGCCTTGTGAAAGTCCATGGTGACAGGAAGAACTGGAAAGATGAAGAATAGCAGATATTAAAAGTTGATTGTTGTTGTCTATTCAGATATTCAATTGTTTTTTGATGCATACAATAATATTTTTGGTGTAAATGGGAAATGGATGTTTCCTACATTTGTTGGTGCCCGGGCAATGGATATCCAATGTTCATGGTTTTATTAAAACATCGGGGGCATGGACTGGCTATTCTATGGGGGTGGCTGGGCCCAAGGATGGGAATTGGATGGGCTAAAAACGACCCATTGCCATCCCAATTTCTTCCAGTAAAAAAGCAAACGGGGTGTATGCATGCTTAAATGATTTAAAAATCAAAAGGGCACACTTTCCATGTTTTTTTGGTAGCTCATCATCAACACTTGAATTGAAGTTGTCGGAATTTGGCATTCTTTTTGGTACTGATGGATATCAGGTTTTTTTTTTCTATCTTGGATTCACCTTCTAGGTATTATCTATATAGGTGAGGGATTAATGTCATTATTCGATGATCCGAGATGAAATACCATGTAGCCCTGTAGACTTGTGAGACGTACCATCTTGCGTATCTGAATTGTTTTTTTATTAGGCTGTATGCTGACCTAATTGACAACAACTGACATTTTCTTAACTGTAGATCTTAGCCTCTTTCTATAGCCAATATAGCGCGCGTTTAGCCCCACAATGCTTGTGCCTATATTGGCGTGGAGCTACTCAATAATTGCTCCAATTTTTATGGTCACATGAGCTCAAGTATTTTGAATAAAAGAGCCCAACTATGCATTCAAGTTCTTCGGGGCTAACAGATACTCTTGACATCTAATTGGGTTAAAATACTTGTTGAATGGTATCAGAGCTAAAACTCGTTCAGTATATCTAGGTCCTTATCGACATGGAAATATGTAAGTTTGGCCATGCAATTGATGCCTACACATGAGGAATGGGCCACCCACTGGTAAAGGCAAGATAAAGCTGCTCTTGCATTAATAAACGTGAATGAAAACTTAGGTGCACCTTGGTGTCTCAGGGATTTGAAAAGGTGAATAGGTTATGTTACCAAAATGGTAAATTGGGAAATCATACTAGCCTGTAGTTTAGATTGAAAAGGTTATTAGGTTATGTTCCAACATGTTTAGTCATATATTATTAGTGTGCACGGTACTGGGGAGCTAGATAAGCATGCACGGTTACTTGGGTCCCATGGGCTTCATTTTTAGTATATTGGCCAAGTTATTGGGCTTTTACGTTGCTTGGCTGCTAGTATACTTATGCTTGGTAACTAAGTAGGCCAGCACACTTGAGATGTGGGTCAGATTTGCTTTAGTTTACCTGCTATATGCCTTGGCCTAAATTTGTTTGATACTGTTTTTGTCACTTTTACTTAACAATATTATTTACATTTTTTTTCTTCATTTTTTTGAACATTGTTAATTAATGTGACAACAATGATAACTCACCAAACAGCAAACTTTATTTGATGTAACAGATAATTTAGATATCTTGTCATGCAAATGTGCAAGCCTTTGTGATAAGCTAAATATGTAATGACCAAGTAATTTGTGTATGTTGTCAACCTTTCATTTCATTTACTACTGCTAAATTTGATTGCTTGGCATTTTCAGGCGATGAGTAGAGCACATAGAATTGGGCAACAAGAAGTCGTAAACATATATCGGTTTGTCACTAGCAGAAGTGTTGAGGAGGATATTCTTGAGAGAGCAAAGAAAAAGATGGTATGCCACTTTTTCTTTCAGCATAATCTCTGATTTACTTGCTAACACCAAAAATCATTTTCACACGATGTATAGGTTCTAGATCATTTAGTTATACAAAAGATGAATGCAGAAGGTAGACTGGAGAAGAAGGAGACTAAAAAGGGGGCGTCAATGTTTGACAAGGTTTGTAATGCCTTTAGGTGTGCCAATTTCTTGACAATTGCTTTTTAATGTAGCCAGAAAAGGGTTTTGAGGTGGCTTCTCATGTATTCTTCTTCAGTTTACTATTAGCAGTTTTCATCCTGCATTTTCTGTCAGTTCTTTCTGAATTGCTGAAATAGTTCAATAAATGCTTTTCTGCGGGGAATACATTACTTGCAGAATGAGCTTTCTGCTATTTTACGATTTGGAGCTGAGGAGTTGTTTAAGGAAGAGAAAAATGACGAAGACAGTAAGAATAGACTTGAAAGTATGGACATTGACGAAATTCTTGAGAGGGCAGAGAAGGTTGAACAAAAAACAGCTGATGTTGAACCTGGAAATGAATTGTTAGGCGCATTTAAGGTAAGACTGTTTTCCATTTTTAGATGGAGTTTTATTAACTTTGACAATGTCTCTATGTAGCCTTCTTGACTGATTTCCATGTAGGTTGCCAACTTTTGTAGCACAGAGGATGATCAGACTTTCTGGAGCCGTTTGATTCAACTTGATGCTGTAGACCAAGCTGAAGTAATAGAAAATTTACCTTATGAGAAAGTCTTTTTCCAGGAGAAAGCTCCATACTCTATTTGTGATTTTCTAAAACGCGTGTTTTGTTTAAATAGGAAGCGTTAGCTCCACGTGCTGCGAGAAACATCAAAAGTTATGCTGAGAATAGCCAGATTGAGAAAGCAACAAAAAAGAGAAAGAGAGGTGGTGATTCTCGGGATAGAGTCCAAAAGAATTCTGCCAGAGCTGCAGATTTTCCAATGCACTCATTGCCAATTATTGATGGTGCCTGTGCTCAAGTGAGAAGGTGGTCATATGGGAACTTAACAAAGAAGGATGCTAGTCACTTTGTCCGTGCGGTAAAACTTCTGATTTGGATACATGCTATAAAAACTTAAATGCAAATTGATGTATTTTCCCTGTAACAGATAAGTGCTTGTTTATCCTATGTAAAACAACTTATTTGATGAAATCATGAATTGGTTATTGAATCATCAGCAGCAAGTATTCCTTGCAAAAACCAAATATGAAAAAAAAGTTAAGTGTGAATGCCAGGAAAAAATATATAATAATATGCAGCCACCAAGCATTCCCTGCAAAAAACTAATATGAAAAGCATTCAATTGTAAGAAAATAAGAATTCATAGTGCAGTTCTGGGAAACATGCATTCATACTGTGCAGTTCTGGGAAGTAAGTATTCAGGAGAATTGCTGTCTTTGCATATCGGAACTACTTCAACCTACAAGATGGAGGACCCGTCTAGTATTTCATTCTAGCTGTACTACTTGAACTGTTTTTGATAGAATTTTGTAAAAGCATATTAATTAAAAAGTCTGGATGGAAACTGCTAATGCCTGAATTGGTATTAACCTACACAAATTTGTATTTGTCATTCTCAATTGCACTATTATCTATAAATGTGCTAGGTTTAGTAGGAAATGGTTTATTAAGAGAAGGTATAAGAAGAGGGTGAGTTGGAAATGCTTAACCAATGTAACATCATCTTGTAGGGAAGCTAATTCTACAATCGTTAGCTTAACAAACGGAAAAAGGAAAAATAAAACCGGTCAAAAAGTTCTATCTAAGATAATTGTGGATGTTTCTACTACTTTTTGTTGTCAACATATTTGCATGACACTGCTTAAGCTTCACATTAATTGGGGCTTCTTCAGTAGCATTTAGTTTAACATTTGGGCCATGCCAACATGGAATCTACACTAGAACGCTAACGGGGGACATTCATACCCATTAATAGGCCTAAAGAACCTCTGAAGAAGTAATGAAAATGCTCGGAGGTCAAGGAATGCCCCCAAGATCTTATGATTTGCAATTAATATGAAATGTCAGAAAAGGATGTTCTTAGGGGGTGCTCATAGTTTAGTTGGTTTGGTTTTCCCTAAAGACTACAAACCAAACCTTACATATTGGTACAAACATCTCAAACCAAACCAAACCAAACTGAACTTTTATTTGGTTGTTTGGTTTGGTTTGGTTTAGTATCAAGCTATTATCTGAGAAACTAAGTTTTATTGGACATTTCATGGACACTTGAACCATTTGTCATCATCTTTATCATGCCATTGAACATAATACTTCTTACTTCAAATACATTTAGTTTAACGGTAAAGAATATATAAAAATATCTAGGTTATGGAAGAAAGCGAGCTAATGAACTTCCTTGGAAGCTTAAGCGCAAAGAGGGCGCTTTATAAAAAAGCGTGGTCTGCATTGTTTTAAAATAAAGCAGAAAATGTTCACATACAAATGTACAATATTAATCAGTAATTGTAAACTGTATAATAAAAGTCTGAATAACCTATCCGTAGTCTTTTATTAATCAATAATTGTAAACTGTATAATGAAAGTGTGTTACAATCAACATTTTAAAAAAGCAAAAAATGTTTACATACAAGCTGTTTACAATATTAATCAGTAATTCTAAAGTGCATATAGAAGACCGATTAACCTATCCCTAGTTTTTTACTAATCACTAATTGTAAACTGTACAATAGAAGAGTGTTACAATCAACTTTCTAACATTGTCGATGGGGTGCTGCACTAAATAAATTCTCTGTTCCAAGTTCAACGTAATAAATACAACATTCTAAATAAATAGGGTTTGTTGTCTATACAGTATACACCAACATATAAATGCCTAAAATTAGTGACTGTAAACTGTACAATAGAAGAGTGTTACAATCAACATTCTAACATTGTCGACGGGGTTCTGCACCAAATAAATTGTTTTTTCAAATTCAACGTAACCAATGTTCAAAATTTTGACGAAATTGTCGAAATTTTTGGCGAAATTTCTATTTCTGTGGCAATCGGACATCGAAATTGACTGACGAAACTCTTGAAACAGGCAGATCATCGATTTTTTTATTACTTTTTTATATACTATGCACTAGCTAGAGCATATTTTTTTGCACAGTTGTGTCTTTAAGTCTATATATTGTGTTTGCAAACTATAATGACTTAGTTCATTGATTTTGCCATTGAAAATTGACATCAAAAATCCCCATCGAAATGCCCATTGAAACAGTTCAAGGTCATTCACTAAAAAATAACGAGACCCCACCCCCACATATCCAATATGAAATATTATTACATATTTGAGTATGTCTACACCAAGGAACGAGGTGACCGATACCGACGCCGTTTCGACAGCTTGGAAATAGGTATTTACCGGTATACCGACGGAAATACCGACAGATGCAATCCTGGCCGTTTTGATGCCAAAATGAACGAATTAATTTATGAAATTTTACAGGTTTAATCTCTACACCTAAATGCATCGTTTTATGCAATAAAATTCTATATTGGGTGTGGGGGAGGGGGGGTCCATCATGGGGGAGGTAAGAAATCTGTCCTGTTTCGTTGGGATTTCGATGAAGGATTTCGATGACAAAATGTAGGAATTAAGATATGAAATTTTACTAGCACAAACCACACACTTAAATACACACAATTATGCAATAATATGCAATTTACAACATATGAATAACATATCTACTTACAACTCACATCAGCTGTATGTTGAGTGGCGCGTTGGTTCTCCATACAGTAATGAGTTGATATTACTGAGATATTGCGGCCATGACATGCACATCCTATAAAGGTGGTTGTATGTAGTCACATGCTCCTCATACACATCATTATTGGCAAATTATATGAAGTTCCATGTTGCTCATTCATGTGCGATACTGTGTAAGTGTATAATACTCGTTTGTATTATATTCACATTACTCTTTAGTAAAACATCTTCCACTAAACATAAACAAGTAACTAATTATATCAATACTAATTGTAATATGTTAGACAGATTGTATGATAATAGTAATTAAGAGTGTTGTAAGTAGGTAGATCTAGTGATAATATTGTAGATCTATATAATATACTTATAGATGTATGTATAGTTCGCGTAAACATATATAATTGGAGTAATATTAGGCTTTGGCGGTAAAAAATAATTTTTTTAGGTGAAAGTGGAAGAAAAAAGTAGGAAAAAGAGATGGAGAGGTTGCTAATGGTAGAAATGAAAGAGATTAGTTATAATTACCTTGATTTGGGTTGGTATTAGCTCCAATCGCCAAAAATCATCCAAATGCACCTTCTTTTCTCCTCCCAATAAGTAACTACAGTCATTCTCGCAAAAAACGGTATACCCATCGGTATACCGCCGGTTTCGGTCGGTACAGTGAAGTTAGTAGTGCATTTTGCACCGAAATCATCGAAACATGGCGGTATACATGTCGGTATATCGGTATTTGCGATCCTATCGGTACGCACGCATGTTTCCGTATCGGTACGCGTCGGTATCGGTATTTCGGTCGAAATACCGGCGGTACGGGCGAAACTTCATTCCTTGGTCTACACTAGTAGATCATTCTGGTAAAATTTCATAAATTAATTCGTTTATTTTTCCGTGAACGCCAGGAACGCATTTATCGAAATTTTTGTCAAAATTTGTCGAAATTTCTGTTTCTGTGGCCGCCAAAACAGCATCGAAATCGGACATTTTCTTCCTTGAACGTAACAAATGGAATGTTCTAAATGAATAAGGATTGTTGTCTATACAGTATACACCAACATATAAATGCCTAAAATTAGTGACTGTAAACTGTACATTAGAAGAGTGTTGCAATCAACATTCTAACATTGTCGACGGGGTGCTGCACTAAATAAATTCTATGTTCAAAATTCAATGTACTAAATACAACTTTCTACTAAATAAGCAGAGATTGTTGTCTATACAGTATACACCAACATATAAATGCCTAAAATTAGTGACTTTAAACTGTACAATAGAAGAGTGTTACAATCAACATTCTAGCATTGTTGACGGGGTGCTGCACGAAACAAATTCTCTGTTCCAAGTTCAACGTAACAAATGCAGTGTTCTGAATAAATAGGGATTGTTGTCTATACAGTATACACCAACATATAAATGCCTAAAATTAGTGACTGTAAACTGTACAATAGAAGAGTGTTACAATCAACATTCTTACATTGTCGACAGGGTGCTGCACTAAATAAATTCTCCGTTCCAAATTCAATGTACTGAATGCAACATTCTAAATAAACAGGGATTGTTGTCTATACAGTATACACCAACATATAAATCTCTAAAACTATCATTTCCAAAATTACATACCTGAACAGTAAACAGACAGTTTCATATATATAAACATAATAGCATAAAATACACAGTTTATTGATTAGTTAAAGACAACAAGAGACATATATAAATGTCCCATAGTCAGATATTCGGTATTCAGTTGCATATGGTGGAGCTGAATTTTTTTGGAATCGGATACATATACTTTAGACATCATACAATATAAAAACGCATAAAAGTGGGATTTGCAACCAATGTTCTACAAGATAAAATCAAAGCTTGCCATAGGCTTTAAAAAAGCATCTTTGGTGTTAGAAGTCCAGCCCAATACATTTACATGATTCACTAGCTCAACATTAGGCTATACATCTCCAATATCAAGATCAAGAGTGAATGGCTAATGATCTAAAGCATCATTTGTAATATCTTCACTCTGATGTTGAAGTTGCTCCTCATCTTTCTCCTCAAATTCGTTATCTTCATTATTTGGAGAAGCATCATTTAGATCAATTGAGTATGCATCTATCTTCTGCTAATTAGTGGGAAAGTGTCTTCTTTATCTTTGGTTGTTGTTGTTGTTGTCCTCAAATGATTATTCATCCTACTACATACCAAAGTCCCCAATCGTTCTGGGTCAAAGCATATGCGTTGCATAAAAAACGCTTTGGCTTCAAATTCTAACAACCAACTTCTGGAATAAAGATTTCCACCCCACATCTCACACCAAACCCGTAAACAAAAGAAAGCAAGAAACACATCAAATTAAATAGTTTTCACATAAAAATTATAATAGAATGAGGGTTTAAGTCTTAATAGGGTGAGTGGTAGTAAGACATTCCATTGCCAAAAGAGAGAAATAACCAAGAGTGCACATTTACGGAAGGAATCCGAGATTGCAAGGGTAGGAAGGAGCAAAATTGCAAGAGTAGGAAGGGGAAGAGGAGAAGGGAAAGAAAGATGACATTCATCATCATCATTATCGTCATCATCTAAGGCCTCAACCTCAATCATGTTGGGGTCGGCTACATGGATCCTTCTTTTCCAATCAACTTTATCGACGGTTCATATTCTAATCAAGATTGAAAGATTAAAAAAATCTCTTTTTATAAGCTCTTCCTAGGTTAATCTAGGCCTACCTCTTCTTTTAATTGTGCTTCGTGTATCCTCGTTAGTCGGTTTGCGTTGCTCATGCCCATACTATATCAGTCGACCCTCGTGTAACTTGTCCTCATAGAATTAAATGTCCGATTTCGAGGCCGTGTCCGATGGCCCAGAAACAGAAATTTTTCAAAATTTCGCACTAAATTTCGATATTTACGGCCCTAACGATTTCGACGACCAAATAAGCGAATTAAATCATGAAAATTTACCAGGATGATCTAAACGCCAAGATCTACTCAAATATGCAATAATATTTCATATTAGATATGGGGGGGTCTCCCACATTTGTAAGTGAAGGAAGCTGAACAATTTCGACAGAATTTCGATGGCAATTTCGATGGCAAAATGAAGGAATTAAGCTTTGAAATTCTGCAAACACAAAGTCTAGACATAAACACACTAGATTATATAATAAATCTATATGTTTTAGAGGTTAGGGTGGGATCCATGTCTTGATGAGTGAGTGCACAAATGAACAGAATTGTCAAGTCCGTTAGACTGTAAACAGCTTACAAACCCACAATTTACCACTTAGACCTTAAAACTTACAGTTGCAAGTTACAAACTTACATGTTACAACTTATATAAGTCTAGTGTTAAAATTTAGTTAGGTTACATGGGTCATGTATACATAGATCAAAGAAAATGCATTATTTTAAAGTCATTTTATGTATAAATATGTGTAATAATAACAAATTTATTGTAGAATTGCAGACTTAATACTATTATTTAATAGATCCTCAAGTTTGTTTGTAGTTCATATGATTTTCGAAAGAGAATCACCAAAATACCTAACATGTAGCAGCAGCACTTAGAACTTTGTTATTTTTCATAGTATCTCTTCACATCTTTTAGAAGAGTGTAAACATAGAAAGAGGTATACATGGGTTAGGGATAGGGGAAACGTACCTTAGAATCAAAGAAAATAGCCTCTATAAGCAAAAGATACAAAGAGAATCGCCAAAATACCTAACATGTAGTGGCAGCAGTCTTAGGAACAAATATCTCGAAATTTCTATCGAAATTTTGTGTCATTTTGCGAAATTATGGCCCAAACTGGGTGAAATTTGCACTGTTTTGTGAAATTTCGCACCTAAGTGCGAAATTTTAGTGAAATTTATGCGAAATGACGTCCCATTCTCTGCGTACATGCATTTCGATGTCTGATTGAAAAAAAATCGGAAATTTCGGTCGAAATATTGTACGATGCTTGTCCTCAATACTCGTCATCCCAACTTTGCTCCTCATATAGTCATTTTTTAAGCAGTTTTTTCTTATCATCCCACACATCCACCTCGACATATGCATTTCGACCACAATCATCTTGTTGAGACCTTGTTTCTTTACCGTCCAACCATACTTGTTAAGGCGGCAAGGCGACACGGCGTTGGGGCTGGATGCCTTGCGCCAAGGCGCGACTAGGCGCGCCTAGGTGACCTTTAAAAAAAATAATTTATGTATATATGTTATGTATATATACATGTGTCATGGTTTTTCTCCCTCATACACACATTGTATAGTTATATATGTAGTTATCCACATATTTATAGTCGATCTCCCCATATATATATATATTTTATTGAATGAAAAAATAACCAATTCCATTTCTAATAAATTATCATTGACAATAATGTCAAGAACACGAAAAGAATTATTGCAAAGAATGTAAGAGAGTGATCAACAAATAAATATATATTTATTGTCATGCATAGCTACAAGTATTAAGCAATGTAATCACTATCCTTCATAGCATAGCTACTTAGTACAATCTGAATTGAAGGTGCAACCTAAGAAAAATCAAATGTGTACTAAGAGTATTAGATCCAGTCAAACAAAAAAAGAGTATTAGATCCAGTCAAACCCAAAAAAGAGTATTAGATCCAATTAAAAGTGATATTTGGCACATAAAACAGGCATCACTATTAATTTTGAACATTGGTGTAGCCATATCAAACATTAAAATAAGTGAATATACAACCAGACCCACAAAATTAGGTCACTGTAGCATTATAAACAAAGCGTCCTCGCCTAGGTGCAGCCCTGGGGCACCTTGCCACTTAGGCGGCCGTCTAGGCGAGCGCCTTGACAAGTATGCATCCAACATTCAATCCCATATGGCATGAGTGGCCCTATAGTTCTATAAAACTTCTTAATCTAAGAGGGGTCTTCCGGTTACATAATACTTCAGTTGTGCTCTTTCATTTCAACCATCCTGCAGTGATCGTGTGACAAACATCATCTTGAATTGAACATCCCCATCTTTTTGAATAAAAGAATCCAAGTGGCGGAATTTATAACATTTTGGTACATCCCCTACGTCCAACTTAGCCATACAATTTGCAGTCTTAGATTTGCTGAAATTGCAGTGCAAATACTCAATTTTGCTTCTGCTGATCATCAATCCATTTGATTCCAACGCCTTTTTTGAAAGTTCAACTTTATCACTCAATTCATCTTTAGTTCTGTCAATCAACACAAAGATGAAGTTCTGTGCTAAAAAAGGGAAGAACCGTGAGGGATATAGGGGAAGAAGATAATAGGAAAGTGAAAGAATATGAAGTACCTACCTGTCTTCGATAGGGGTCGCCGGAACTGGTGGAGGTTGCCGGCCAAGAGATTGGTGCCGTCTGCTTCATCTTTGTGCCGTGGTCAGCATCGGCTGTCCTCTCTCCGGCGACGGTTCAGCAGTCGCCGTCTTTTCCTCGGCGGCAGGTCCACAGCCAAGGTATCTTCTCCTTGGCAGCGATGTAGCCAGCAGGAGCTTGCTTCTCCTTGGAGCTTACTGCTACTTCTAGGGTTCTTGTCCAGGAGTGCAGGGAGGGAGAGGTTGAATTGGCCAAAAAATTTCATAGAGGGATGCGGGAGGGGGGGGGTTACTAAGACCCGCACAATTTCCGTAAAAATGTGATGCACCTTTAAAAGGTGTACTACATGAATAAAATGTTCTGGGCGTCTTAAACAGCTGTACCATATGGCGGGTGAAAAAACATATTTAACACAACTTTTTTAATAAAGTCGCCAATTTATGTGAAACAGTGAAACATACAAAGTACAAAATATGTACAGTTAGAAACTTTATGGTTATATATACAAATACAAACATACAGAACATACACATTCTGAAGAGAAAACAGTAAAACCAAAGTTCAATACTTGCAGGGTCTCAGTAAACATTACAAAAAAATTCAAAAATGACATCACTGACACTATTTTAAGTTAATATATTTACTTGTTGTAAACAATCCCTCTGTTCTTGAGGTTCGCTCGCTCTACTTTACCTTGATGCCCTCAATGGGGGGTGGGTGGGTTAAGGACTACTTGTTGGACAATATGTGCGGTACCATCTAGGCCCCAAAGCTTCTATGGATGATGTTGGGTTCCTGCTTTCCATGTACTGTCGCATAGATCCTCAAAGATGGACCAGAAAAAGGAATCTCTTGCGGAGGAAGAACGGCATGTTGACGCCGCTTAAGCGGCTACTCCACACCCCTTTTAAATTGCTGAAAGATATACATACACATTCACATAATCCAACTGACGACAGAATAAGCACATAGCAGAATGGCTTGCTGATTTTTTTTGTCATTTAAACCACACCAAGAACTGTTACTATAATTGCTTTGTCTAAAATTTCATTTGTTGTATAATTTTCTCATCTAAAGCTTTGTGTTTATGCATATTCTGTTTTGTTTTTCTCTCCAGGTTAAAAAATTTGGAATTGAGACTCATATCAGTTCCATTGCTGCTGAGGTTGGTGGGTTAGTTGAAGCAGCACCACACGATTCTCAAATTGAACTATTTGATTCATTAATGGAAGGTTGCAGGGAAGCAGTTGGCGAAGGAACTGTTGGTTCTAAGGTGCTTTGATTATTGTGATGTGACGATGCATGCTATCTGTATGCCATATATTATTTAGATGATGCATGGATACTCCTTTGTTTTCAAAATAGTACTTATGCTGCGAGTGTGTATTTGTAGGGAGCTATACTTGATTTTTTTGGGGTGTCTGTGAAGGCAAAGGAGCTATTAGATCGTTATGAACAGCTAATCCTATTAGCTAAGAGGATTAAGCGATACAAAGATCCTGTTAAACAGTTCCGGTTAGTCACACAGCATAAAAGTCCACAATGGGCCAAAGGATGTGGCTGGAATCAAGGTAAGCAGGAAGTACCTTCTTCCCATAATTATAAGGTTGTTGATCAATGTATAAGAAAAAAAATCTGAATTTCGCCAGTGGATGATGCAAGACTTCTTCTTGGGATTTATTACTATGGATTTGGCAATTGGGAGAAGATAAGAACTGATTCCAGCCTTAATCTTACACGGAAGATTGCTCCTGCTACACTTGGGGAAGGGGAGACATTTTTACCACGTGCTCCTAACTTGGATAACCGAGCTACTAATCTGCTGCAAAAGGTATATATTCAGTGATTACTAATCATAGCTTGCGTATTAAACTTCATTGAGCATATGCTTTTCTGATGCATTTTTAGTTAAGTACATATATTATTGTGTTAATACTAGTTAAAAGTTATCTAATGTTGACTTAGTCGTACAAACTCAATATGTATGTCCTTTGCACGAGAAACCAGTTGAGAGATGTGTCTCTAGTGATCATAATTTGCAAGAGAATACAGGCATGAATATTTGTCTTTTTGACTTTATGGTAACTCGATTACCTATTCTGTTAAAATTTGAGATACTTTGTACTTGTTATATAGTTATTTCATTTATATATTCAATTATAATCATGAATCTGCTTCATTTCTGAAAATGTCAAGAAGAATATCCTCAAGAACTTGTTTTGTAAGTTCCATGGAACAAAATTTCGTTTTTTTTTTTGCAAATTGAACATTGAAACCTACGATCGGACATGCGAAACACACAAATGCAGGGAATGGGATGTAATTTTGTGAAAATTTTGACCCTAGGTGCGAAATTTCGACAAAAATGGTGAGGTTTCGCACCAAAGCCCAGTTTGGGCCGTAATTTCATGAAATGGTGCAGAAACACAAATTAAATTTTGAGATATTTGTTCCAAAAGCTGATAATGCTACATCTTGGGTATTTTGGCAATTTTTTTTGAATCTCTAGCTTCTAAAGGCTATCTTTCTTAATTCTAAGGTTGTTTCCCCTATCCCTAGACCATATACATTACCTTCATCAATTTCTACACTCTTCTATAAAAATATGGAGAAATACTCCGAAAATAACAAAGTTCTTTCTTGGATCTATGCATAAATGTCCCATGTAACCTAGTTAAATGCTAACACTAGACTTATACAAGTTGTAGTTGGTAAGTTTGGAACTTGTAGCTGTAAATTTTAAATTCTAAGCTATAACTTGAAGCTTTTAATAGACTTGTCAAGCAGATTTGACATTTCTGTTCATTTGTGCACTCACTCATCAAGACATGTATCCCACCCTAACCTCTAAACATATAAATGTGCTATATAGTCTTGTGTGTTTATGTCTCAACATTGTGTTTGCAAAATTTCATAAGTTATTTCCTTCATTTTGCCATCAAAATTCTGTCGAAATTGTTCAACTTCCTCCACTTACAAATGTGGGAGACCCCTCCCCCCCCACACATATATCCAATATGAAATATTATTGCATATTTGAATAGATCTTGGCGTTTAGATCGTCCTGGTAAATTTTCAAGATTTAATTCCCTTATCTGGCTGTCGAAATTGTTAGGGCTGTAAATATCGAAATTTCGTGCGAAATCTCTAAAAATTCCATTTTTGGGCTATTGAACATGACATCAAAATCGAACATTTAATTCTATGGTAAGTTCGTCCATAACTAAAACAATCAATAAAGGACTCTGAACTGATCCTTGATGTGTCCCAACGAAGAAAGGAGTATGCTCTTTCCCTTCCTTGTAACCCCCTAAGGCCCTAACACCAATAGTTGAACTATAATGCCTGAAATATATAATTGTATTCGACCATGATCTTTCTGCAAATCAACCAAATAACTTCCCTTGATACTCATTCATAAGCCTTTTTTCCAATCCAATCAAAATCATTTAATGAACTATGTTTTCTTAACACTTCTTCATAGGTCTTTTTAATATAAAGAGCCTCCATTGTCGATCTTACTAGCAAGGTTTTTGAAGTACGTGAAATGTAATCAGGCCTTTTTCTCTTAGTGTGGCAAAGTGTAACCCTTGATGTGTAAGCCTTAAAATATGTATGATTCATTCATAAATAAATAATATATACACATACAAATGTATTTGTGTATATATACTTGATTTTGTAGGTATAAATTGTGTGTATAAGAAAAATGAAACTAAATAAAAACTAGTAACCTAGCTATCAACGGCAAAATACGGATTAAAAGCAAAGTCAATAACAAAGACCACCAATATAGTAAGTGTGTTGCAAATAATGAGAGATCAAATTAGGGAATAAACAAAATAGATTAAGTAGGAACAAATATTCTGGTATAAAAAATAATTTAGCAATGAAGATTGATAAAACCTAAATAAGAAGTAACATTTAGTTTTGAGTCATTGAACAAATAAAAGTATAAAATAAAAAAAGAGGTGTTTATTTGATGTGTCCAAAACAATTACAATACTCTCTTTTATAGGAGAAGAGAGTAAAACATAAAAGAAAGACGAGTGATATGGGATAAAAGAAAGATTAATAGACAAGTCTAGAGCCCATAACACAAATATCATAACATGATAAAACCAGGAAATATATATACTAATACCCCCTCAAGATGGAGCATAGATATCAAGTATCAATCATGCCCAGCTTGTCCAACATGGTAGTGAATCTGGCATTCGAAAGAAGTTTGGTGAAGATGCTTTGTTATCACAATATGGAGTGGAGATCTGGCCAAATAAGACATCTTCCCTCACAAAGTGGCAATCTACTTCAATATGTTTGGTGCGCTCATGAAAGGTAGGATTGCTAGCAATGTATATAACTGCTTTGTTATCACAAACATGAGAATAGGTGTAGATTCAGAAATACCATATTCGTTCAGAAGATCACAGACCCATAAGAGTTCACAAGTAGTATGAGCCATTGCTCTATACTTGACTTCAATACTAGATTGGGCAATGACAGTTTGTTTTTGCTTCGCCAGGTGTCCATATTACCTACTACAAAAGTGCAATAGCCAGATGTAGATTTGTGATCTATCTTGCTTCTTGCATGATCAGAGTCATAGTAGCCTATGAGATTACAATGCCCATGCCTCCTATAAAAAGCCTTTTCCTGGAGAATTCTTCAGATGCTTCAAAATGTGACATACAACGTCCCACTGACATTGTCTGGGTTTATCTAGGTATCTGCTTACTAGACCCACTGCAGAAGTGATATCTGCCCTGGTAACAGTAAGATATATAAATTTCCCTACCATTCTTCGATACTGTTGATGGTCAGGGTATGGAGGAGTACTGTCATCATCCTAGTTAGTATTGGGATCTAAGAGAGTAGCAACAGGTTTTGCCTCAAGCATTCTTGTTTCAAACAAGAGATCCAGAACATATCTTCGTGGTGTTAAGTAGAGACCTGAAGACGAGCGAGAAACTTCAATGCCCAGAAAGTGTCTTAATTTGCCCAAATCTTTGGTGATAGTGTTTTTTCAAGTATTCTTACGTGGCCTGGATGCCTACTTGATCATTGCCTGATAATATGATATCATCAACATAAACAATCAGGATAACAAGACCAGGCACAGTTTGCTTGATAAAAACAAAATGATCGGACTGAGATCGACGAAAGTTGAAATTTTGAAAAATATTACACAGTTTGTCAAACCAAGCACGAGGGCTTTGTTTTAGGCTATAAAAGGTTTTTCACCTAGGAAGCACGGACACCTCGGGGCAGCCGCGACCGTCTTGGACACGTGTCGAATAGGGACATAGTTGGACACGTGGTGGACACGGCTAAGAAGTGTCCACTTTTTTTTTAATACCCGGACACGACATGGACACGATTTGGACATAGCGTGAATAGCTTGGACACGACTTGGACACGCCGTGGACACGACAGGCTCAAACTAATTCCCTATATAAAAGAAAAATAAATTATACATCTTCTCTCTCCTCTTATTCCTGCACACTACTATGTCTCCCCCCATCTTTTTCAAATGATTATTACATATTTATCTGTTATACCTCATACTTATATATAATGAATTCATCATTATATAACGAGTGTTCTAGTAATTTGACGTACATATTCATTATATTCATCATTTTTCATTCATACTTACTTGATTTCATATTGCAAATATATTCTAGATTAGTCTACATTGATCACTCATTATCTCATAATGGAAACATACTAGTGCTTTCTTATAAAGTCTGCATTCATATTGTAAGTGAATTTTGGGTTTGATTTATATTCCTTTTAAGGTTATTTCTTTAAATCTCATGTAATCAGTTGCTTTACATATTTGGATAGACGGATATTATATGTATTAACTCCATGTTATGTGTATGTATATGTATATTTGTGTACATATATATATATGTATATTTGTTAACATGTATATGTATACGTATATATTTGTCTATATATACAACTATATTTATACTTATACATAAATGTGTTTATGTATATGTATATATATAGTTATATATTTATTTATATGTATATGTATACGTATATATTTGTCTATATATACAACTATATTTATACTTATACATATATATTTATGTATATTTATATATATTTATGTATATGTATATGTGTGTATGCCGTATCCAACGCCGTGTCTGTGTCCTATATTTTTGAAAATTGTCGTGTTCGTGTCCGTGTCCATGCCGTATCCCGTGTCTGTGTCCGTGCTTCCTAGCTTTTCACATACAACATACTTTGGAAGACTCCCCCTGAGTAAGAAATCCACGAGGTTGTTCCATGTAAACTTTTTCATACAAATCTTCATATAAAAAGGGCATTTTTAACATCTAATTGGAATAAAGACCTGTCAGAATTTAGTGCTACGAAAATAAGCACACGAACAGAGTTCAGGCGAGCAACAAGCGAAACAGTCTCTATGTTGGAGTGTAGCTTTGGCGACAAGGTGAGCTTTTAACTGCTCAATAGTGCCATCTGGTTGATACTTGACCGTAAAGATCCAACAACAGTCGACAAGTGAGCAATCGGTAGGTGCATCAATTGAGTCCCATGTATGTGGATCATTAAGAGCCTACATTTCAATTTCCATAGCTTGATGCCCTGTAGGATGCTGAAGAGCCTGAGCAGCAGTTCTAGGAGTAGAAACAACAGATAGAGCACTAGTGAAATTGGCAAAATTTGTTCCCAGGTTAGCATTAGAACATATATTTCCAATGGGATGTTGAATGCAAAACCTAATCCCTTTGTGTAAGCTGATAGGAATATCCAAGTCGGAAAAATACCTGAGGTATATGTTAATCTGTCAACGAGGATGGAGGAATTAGAGGGGCCATGGAAGGAGTTGTAGCTTTTGGTCTTCTTTGATAAACTTTCAGCGGAGGAGTAGGGGCGACAGTCGTATCCGATAAGTCCGGATCATCAGTTACAGGTAGAGGGGCAACAACAAGTAAATTAGATGTCTGAGTAGAACATGTTGTAGATTAGAACGACATATGGTCAAAGAAAACTACATCGACACTAACCATCCACTTCTTTGTAGAAGGATGATAACAACGATACCCTTTCTGGGTTCTAGAGTACCCCAAGAAAACACATTTGGTTGCACGAGGATCAAATTTAGTCAAACCATGATCCAAGTTTTTAACAAAACATATGCTTTTGAAAATCGTAGGAGGCACAACAAAGAGAGGGGGCATCATGATATAAAATTTGATATGAGACTTGATTACTAAGAACAGAAGGCATATGATTAATTAGGTAACCTGCAGTAAAGATTGCTTTTGGCCAAAAAAACTTGGGCACATTATAGTGAACAAGAAGGGTGCGGGCGACTCCAACGAGATGGTGATTCTTACGCTCTGCTACCCCATTCTGTTGGGGTGTGTATGCACAAGAGGCTTGATGAATAGAACCCATTTTTCTACAAAACTGACTGGTAGAAGATTGCATAAATTCAAGGGCATTATCAGTATTGAAGATTTTTATGAGTCTATCAATCTGGGTATGAATCTCAGCAAAAAAGGATGTGATCGTATCTACTATGTGAGATCTATCCTTTAACAAAAACAACCATGTAGTTCTAGAGAAATCATCGATGAAGCTCATAAAGTACCAAAATCTAGAAATACTGGGAACATAACAAGGGCCCCAAATATAAGCATGCACAATATCAAAAAGTTCTTTTGAGTCAATACAATTTTTTTTTGGAATAAATAGAATGAGTTTGTTTGCCCAACTGGCATGTTTCACAATGAAAAACAAAGTAACAAACTCAAAAATATCAGGTAGTAAATGCTTCAACTTAGCAGGAGAGGGATGTCCCAATCTATAGTACCATTGCAGACCTGTCACAGACGCAATCAATAGAGCAACATTCTTCGGCGCATCCAAGTATTATAAGCTGTCTGGTCCCTCATGACCCGAATCAATCTTCATCCTCGCGCGTAGATCCTGAAAGACAACACCATCGATATCAAAAGTAAAAGAGCACCTTAGGTTCTCAACAGTTCTACTAACTGATAACAAATTAATTGGTAATTTTGGAACAGGTAGAGCTGAGCGCAATAAAAGTCGTACAGGAGCACATATATTCCCAATTCCAGAAACGGGCGTTTGAGAACCATCGAAAAGGGTAACATGTCGAACAATGGAAATCTATGTAGTTCAGAAGTTAATATATGATTGCCATAAATATGTGAGGTGACTCCATAATCAATCACCCAAGTATGTTTACCAGACTGTGCAGGATAGGCAAGTAGAACAGAACCTCCATCAGTAGACGCTTTAGCAGAGGGAGCCAGACGAGCTTGAATTAATTGCTCAAATTCAGAACGGATCCAATATGCAGAAGGTGGGTCTTTGAACCGAGGGTTGGGTCACCGAGTTGACGGTTGAACCTCTTGGATCATCAGGTCAACCCCGGGTCTTGGCCAAAAGTGGGTTTCAGCCCCTCCCAACCCGGTAAACCTATCAAGTGGTGGTTCAACCGGTCGGGTCGGGTTGGGTTTCAAAAGTCTGGTTTTAGGTTGGGTTATATGGGTCACATTGTTGGTCGGATCGAGCCATCCCCGTCTGATGCTCATCTCTCGACGAACATTTTGATTACTATCAGTGTATTGAAAAATGGCCTGAGCGACCGATTAATCAGCCCAACACACGGGTTGGGTTATAGGGGTCACATAGTTGGTCGGACTGGGCCATTCCGGTCTGATGCTCATCTCTCGACGAACGTTTTGATTACTATTAGTATATACACTTTACTGCTTTTCTATACTTAGTGTATTTTTCTTTATGCTTTTTCTCTTTTTCTATTGTGTACTCTTTATCACACATGGGTTATCTCTATACCATGTATACTCTCTTGTCTTATAAAAGCGAGCCCCCTATACTCTGTTTAATCATCTAATAATAAGCAATCCCGTTGCCGACTTCTAGATGGTATCAGAGCGGGCCGATCCACCTTAAACCTAATCCCTCTCTCACCCCAACCCTAGCCGTCATCTTGTCCACCAACCCTAGCCGCCGCAAATCCCCCTCTTTTTTTCCGCCGCCGCTACAGTACCGATGCTACAGTACCGCCGCCGCTACAGTGCCACTGCTACAGTACCGTCGTCCACCCCTCCAATCTCTCCTCCAACCTCCTATCTCCTAGCTACACCCGCTTTTGTGGCCTAATCTATCACATGCCCCTCCGTCTAGTTCCGTTTCTATTTTCGAAATCTCCGGACAGCCCTGGCGTTTTCCAATTCTGGCATGTTGATAGCGTAAACGGAGTTTCTCTCTCCATGTTGGCGTAGGTTTTTTTTAATCTCTATCTACTGCCCTACGTGGGTTTTCTAAGATCCATGCGTGGATCTTCTATCTGCTACTACTAGTCCATGCGTTGGACTTCTGCTGCTTTCTGCTGCTGCTCTCTGCGCCCATGCTTCTGCCCTTCCAATGGCGACACCTGACCTTCCATGCAACTTGTGTGTCACTACTGTGAAGTTGGATAACTCCAACTATCACTTCTGGGCGGCTTCCTTCGAGCTATATGTAAAAGCACAAGGGCGCTATTCTCATCTGTCTACCAAAGGATCGGCGGTCCCCGCTACTGATGTTGATGAAAAGACTAAGCAGACCTACGATCTTTGGTCCAAGGAGGACTACGACGTTATGACATGGATGGTCAACAACGTCGAGCCCGAGATCAGCCAATCACTTCTTCGCCTCCAGACTGCGAAGGAAATGTAGGAGCATCTCTCTCATGTATACTCTCATCAGCAAAATCCTAAGAAGGTTTTTGAGATCTTCAAGCAACTTGCAAAACAGGAATTTTCTGCCACTGATTCTATTGAGGACTACTACACCACATGCTGTGTTCTCTGGGATGAATTTTAGGTGTATCATTCGCTTTCTGCCGACATCATTGAAGTTCAGCGTCAACGGAACGAACTTATGCTTGTTCAGTTCCTCGCTGGTTTGCCATCTTCCTTCGCTGGAGTTGTGAATCAGATCCTATCCAGTGATCCTCTGCCTACCCTTCGGGATGTTCTCAAAAGGGTTCAGCTCTGCCATCAGTTTCGCAACACCTTTCTGATACTTCTGATGGAGCAACCCTCGCTGTTCGCACTGGAGATTCCTTCCGTGGCCGTGGTTGTGGTCGGGGCCGCAGACGCAGACGTTCTACTGCACCTGGGCGTGGCTCATACTCTGGCGCTGACTCTACTGAGCCTCGTTACTGCACTTTCTGCAAGCGGACAAACCATAATGAAGATCGCTGCTGGATCAAAAATGGCAAGCCAGCTTGGACGAATCAAGTCACGACGGATCAGACTGAGACTGCTACTACCTCTGCTCCGCCCTCTGTTGACTGGATACGGTATGAATTCGAAAAGTTGCTCCAGGCTCGTCTTACTTCCTCTGTTGAAGCTTCTACTGATGGTAGCACCGCCCTCCTGACATTGTCTGGTAAAAACTCATGGGTGATTGATTCTGGTGCGACATCTCATATTTCTGGAAATCCTGCCTTATTTTCTAAACTGCACAATACTTCTATTATACCTCCTGTTACACTGACTGATGGCTCTAAGACACCTGTTACTGGGATTGGTGATATCTGTACTACTGGTTGCCTGCCTCTGCGGTTTACACTTTATGTTCCTAAGTTTCCTATTAATCTGCTATTTGTAAATAGAATTGTGAAGAGCCTTCGTTGCTCGATTACGTTTGACCCGGATGGTGTTATTTTTCAGGATCTACGCACGAGGACAACGATTGGTTCAGGCCATGAGGGACTAAACAGGCTATACTACCTGGACGTTCCGAAGACTGCAACATACTTGACATCTTCTGTGACAGGCATCCAGTGGCACTATCGCTTATGACATCCTTCTGCAGCAAAGCTGAAACAATTATTACCTGATGTATTAGACTCTGTTTTTCATTGTGAGACTTGCCAACTGGGCAAACAGACCCGAACATCTTTTTCAAAAAAATCATGTATTAGTTCTAAACAACCATTTGACATTATTCATGCTGATGTTTGGGGACCATGTTCTGTGCCGAGTACTTCTGGATTTAGATATTTCTTAAGTTTTATTGATGATTTTTTTAGAACCACCTGGTTGTTTTTGCTTAAAGACAGGTCTACCATTCTTGAAAGTATCACGACTTTCTTTGCCGAGATTCGGACCCAATTTGCTAAACCCATTAAAATTTTTCGCACTGATAATGCCTTAGAATTTGTGCAAGCCTATGTCAGCAACTTTTGTCGAAAACAAGGCACCATACACCAAACTTCCTGTGCTTACACACCACAACAAAATGGAGTCGCTGAACGCAAAAATTGCCATCTTCTTGAAGTTGCCCACACTTTACTTTTTCTGTGCCGAGTACTTCTGGATTTAGATATTTCTTGAGTTTTATTGATGATTTTTTTAGAACCACCTGGTTGTTTTTGCTTAAAGACAGGTCTACCATTCTTGATAGTATCACGACTTTCTTTGCCGAGATTCGGACCCAGTTTGCTAAACCCATTAAAATTTTTCGCACTGATAATGCCTTAGAATTTGTGGAAGCCTCTGTCAGCAACTTTTGTTGAAAACAAGGCACCATACACTAAACTTCCTGTGCTTACACACCACAACAAAATGGAGTTGCTGAACGCAAAAATTGCCATCTTCTTGAAGTTGCCCTCACTTTACTTTTTCATTATTATGTTCCCTAGTCTTTTTGGCCTGAGGCTATCTCTATTGCTTGTTACCTAATTAATCGAATGCCCTCTTCTGTGCTTGGGAATCAAGTTCCATATCAGATTCTGTTTTCGGATGCGCCCCTTTTTACTGTGCCTCGTATTTTGAGAGCACCTGCTTTGTCAAAAACCTTCGTCCCAGTCTCACCAAATTTGATCCCAGAGCGACTAAGTGTGTTTTCCTAGGGTACTCGCACACTCAGAAAGGGTACCGTTGCTATGATCCTGTGTCAAAGAAATGGTTTGTATCTGCTGATGTTATTTTCTTTGAGCACATGCGCTTTTACTCTTCTGCTGGGTCGACTCTTACATCGGATTTATTACCGGATGTACCTTTACCTGTCATGAATGATACCGCTGATAAAACTGATATTGCTGATACTACTTTTGGTATTGAAAAGCAGCCTCTAAAAGTATATCAAAGAAGACAGAAGACAACAACTCCCTCTATGGCCCCTCCAACGTCTTCATCCTCCGTGCCAGATCAAACACCACCGCAGGCATTCTCTGATCTTGATGTTCCTAGCAGCTTGAGGAAAGGAACTAGAGCTTGCACTAAACATCCTATTGGAAATTTCTGTACTACTGATCATCTGGGGACTAATTTTGCTAACTTACTGCTGCTCTTTCTGCTATATCTATTCCTAAAAATGCTTCTCAGGCTCTTAAACATCCTGCTTGGCATCAAGCTATGGAAGCTGAAATGCAGGCTCTTACTGAACGCAACACATGTCAGCTAGTTGATCCTCCTGCAGATTGTTCCCTCGTTGGTTGTCGCTGGGTGTTTACTGTCAAATATCAACCAGATGGCACGGTTGAACGGCTAAAGGCGAGAATCGTTGCTAAAGGCTATACACAAACTTGGGGTCAATTATTTTGAGACTTTCTCTCCCGTGGCTCGGTTGAACTCTGTACTCTGTACAAATTCTTATTTCTGTTGCTATTAATTCTGATTGGCCCTTGTATCAACTTGATGTGAAAAATGCTTTTCTGTATGGGGATCTACATGGAACAACCCCCAGGATTTGTGCTTCAGGGAGAGTCCTCTAAAGTCTGCAGGCTGAGGAAGGTGATTTATGATTTAAACAGAGTCCCCGTGCTTGGTTTGATAAACTGAGTACTATTCTTCAGAAATTCTCTTTTAGATGCTCCCAGTCAGATCACTCTGTTTTTGTCAAAAATACTACTGCTGGCATTGTTATCCTTATTGTATATGTTGATGATATCATTCTCTTAGGGAGTGATCCTGCAGGCATTCAGGCTACCAAGTGCTATTTGGAGAAACACTTTGTTACCAAAGATCTTGGCTCTCTCCGGTATTTTATTAGGATTGAAGTTACTCGGTCTTCTTCTGGTCTTTGTTTGTCTCAATGCAAATATGTTCTGGATACGTTTTCTGAAACTGGACTTCTAGGTGCTAAGCTTGCTAGCACACCTCTGGAACCAAATACTGACTGGGATGATGAGAACTCTCCTGCCTATCCTGACCATCACCAGTACCGACGCATGGTTGGTAAGCTTATTTATCTGACCGTCACACGAGCTGATATTACTTCTGCTGTCGGGCTTGTTAGTAGATACCTGGATAAACCCCGACAATGTCACTGGGACGCTATTTGCCACATTCTTAAATATTTGAAGAGCTCTCCTGGGAAAGGTCTGCTATATATGAAACATGGTCACTGTAAACTCCTTGGTTATTCTATTTGTGACTATGCTGGGAGCAAGCTCGACCGACGCTCCACTTCTGGCTACTGTACATTTGTGGGAGGAAACCTTGTTACTTGGCGAAGCAAGAAACAAACTGTGGTTGCTCGCTCAAGTGCTGAAGTTGAATATCGCGCCATGGCGCATACTACTTGTGAGCTTTTCTGGATTCGAAGCCTATTGAAGGATTTTGGTATTTCTGACTCCTCTCCTATTCCGATGTATTGTGATAACAAAGCTGCTACGTTTATCGCCAGTAATCCCACTTTTCATGAGCGGACTAAACACATTGAGGTGGACTGCCATTTTGTTCGCGAAGCTGTATTATCTGGTCAGATATCCACTCCCTACATCCATACTTCTGATCAGGTGGCTGACATCTTCACAAAGATTCTTCCAAAGACGAGATCTGCTACTATGACATCCAAGCTGGGCATGATTGACATCTACGCTCCAGCTTGAGGGGGAGTATTAGTATATACACTTTACTGCTTTTCTATACTTGGTGTATTTTGCTTTATGTTTTTTCTCTTTTTCTATTGTGTACTCTTTATCTCACATGGGTTATCTATATACCATGTGTACTCTTTTGTCTTATAAAAGAGAGCCCCCTATACTCTGTTTAATCATCCAATAATAAGCAATCTAGTTGCCGACTTCTAGAATTACTATCAGTGTATTGAAAAATGGTCTGAGCGGCCGATTAATCAGCCCAACACACGAGACATATAAAATTGGCCAAAATCGCCGATTAATCGGTTTGCACTTAATCGCCTGTTTTTTCCGTTTTCCCCGTTTTTTATCCATTTTTTAATTTTTTTGTACCAAGTAAACTATATGGTCCCAAGTATTATTGACTATAATACTTAAATATCCTATGATAAGCCCTAGTTCTTATATAGAATGCAGACTTTGTATGCAAGTCGGGATAATAGGGTACTGCTGTAAAGTGTAATTTATACAAGTAAATTACATGTAACTATTAGATTCTAATTTAGAAAGCACACTTTAATTAAACGTACTTCTGTAATGTATCACCAATTGATGATATGCCCATATAACATTATAACAGTTAGTATGGTATCCATAATTAGCCTATTGTTTACTGCTTAGCTATGTAAACATGTGATGCAAATTTTTTTCTGTATCATGAATGTTGGGTGTTTTATCCATGTCAAGTCTATTGTTTACTATATTATGGCTATAATTATTGTCTTATAGTTATCTTATAAACCATTTCGGTGTTTTCTATTGTTGGGTAGAGTGTTTAGATATATATAAAAGTTCCACAGAATATAGTATTTATATACATATATGTGTAATTTTGTATAAAATTATATAGGAAACTAAAACCCGTTTTTTCAAAAATTACCAGCTTACCGCTTAACCAGTTACAAGATGCTGTCCGCATGCTTACCGCTTAACATTTTTTAAAACATTGATTACTATGATTCTGGCCATGCATTTGGTAGCACTTATTGTAGCAGTCTCATAAAACAGGTCTGTGATAAAATTAATTAATTGGGCACTTCTACCAAGTACCGTGACAGCAGATTGGGTAATAAATCTTTAAAATAGTAGTCAACCACGGTGTGGCTTGTTTTCATTGGAAATGAAATGTTGGTATGTTTCAAGATTCAAAGTACTGGATTTTCTTTAACTTATTAAGATTCCTTACTGTAGGAATTTGCATCCGTGACTAGTAAAAATTCCAAAGTTAAGAGGCCGTCCCGAGATGAGGATGATGTTAAGAAAAAGCCTAAAACCCGAACTAAAGATGTACAGTTAAAATCTGTTCCTTCCAAAACTAGCTCCAAAAAGGGCAAAGAATTAACCAAGAAACAACAAAAAGAGGCTCAAGCTAAGGAGGAAGGTGAGGTCTCTGGGTCAGAGAATGAAAGGTATCAACAATTCAAGGAGGAGAAGTGGATGGAATGGTGCTCTGAGAGGATGGAAGAGGAGCAGCTGACACTAAAGCGTCTGGAGAAACTGCAAACTACAAGCGTAGCCCTTCCAAAGGAAAAGGTTTTCTGCACTCATTTTTCTACACACTTTCAGCAAGTATCTTTTTCATATATTTAAAATTCGTGTCTATGCCTTCAGGTACTCGCTAAAATTCGGAAATACTTGCAACAACTAGGAAGAAAGATTGACATGATTGTGCAAGAAGAAGAAGAGCCTCGCAAGTACCATAGTATGTTTCTATACTTTACAAAGCAATTGTTTCTTTACAAAACAATGTCTCTTTGCAGTAGCTATTCTACTTTACGAATCAGTTCTTTTTGTTACTTGCGTTGTGTATAGGGATGGGATAGTTACTCTTTACTGATAGCTTTCAAATTATTTAGCTGGGTTTGAATAGTTACATCAGGAGAAGTAAGAAGACCAATTAAACGAGTGGTTTTATGTGGTTATTGTATATTTTTAATCATAGTTGTCAAGGTGTCTAGGCATAATATATTACATGTCTGTTAGGTATTTCTGGTGTTTGGGTGAATTTGGGTACTTAAACCTTCAGCTAGACTAAAATTTCCATCCCTTAATGAACTTACAGTAAAATGCACCCAATTATGCAGAGGCGCTCAACTGTATCTGCCATTAGTGAAGTAGTGGACCATTACCTTCAGTGATGGTGGTGGCTTATCTCAGGCGGTGAGGGTAGTGGCAACAAAGTGTAAATGTGCGGCAGAGAATGGAGGGTTTAAATGTTTTAGGACGACGCTGGGTCAGGATGCAAGCGTCATGTAACACATGACGCTGTAATAGATATTTTTTTCTTAGGAATCTATAGTAAAAGCTAATGTGGAGCTTTGCATATATTTTTCTTTCTTAATTTGTCTTTAGAAAAGATAACTCTATGATATACCGAGGAAGGAACAAAACATGATGATCTCAAAATTTTAAGGTATACTTAACGAGGACAAATTGCTGTTTAACTTTTTGTATATATTGAAGGCATTACATTGACATTCAATTTTGAAACTTTTCTGCAGACCAAATTGACTCGTTCACAACCAGTGATTAGATCTTATTGTTGTAGAATCCCTGTTTTTTGTATACTTGTGTGATTTAGAGGATTCTCTTGCAGGAACGACCATGAGATTGTGGAATTATGTATCCACCTTTTCAAATCTATCAGGGGAAAAACTCTTTGAGATCTATGCAAAGCTTAAAGAGGAGCAACCACATTTCAGTCATCATCGCCCCCATGGAAATGATGTTTACAATAAGCGAAGTGCCCAAAAAATCCCTTCACAATTTTCTGAAACATTACATAAGAGTCAAACTGCAGGAAAATCGGATGCCTGGAAGCGTAGAAGAAGATCAGATCTTGATAACCAATCTCAATCTCAGGCTTACTCGCAACCATCTACGCTTAGCAACGGTAACCGGACACATGAACCACCAAGCACCGCTGGGATTTTAGGCAGTGCGCCCCCAGAATTCAGGCGCTTTGTTAATGAGAGGTCCAGCAGAGGACATCAGATGCGGTTTCCTTCCGGTCAGGGCTACAAACCAGATATGAAGTAAGTCGACAATGCACATATAAACTTTTGAAGCAAAGGGCGGTGTCCCTAGACGCTGCAAAATGGACGAGGCACACTTGTGAATTACTTGGTAAATTCATTCATTCTGGAAATAAACTGCCAGTCATTTTAATGAACTTGTCACTGGCGCTGTGTGCTTCCGGACAGCTCGAGAAGCTGTTGTTGGCCACAAATTGGTGGCCATGAGGTAAAGCTCGGATATCGAACTGTTGACCAGCAATGTTTTAGCATTAAACAGCTGGAGGGAAGATGACGAGTAACGCACATTTTTGGCTGAGTTCGTATCCTATACATGGAATCCAGGGATCTCCAGACCCGCAGGCTTCCACATTTTTGTTTTTCTGGAAGAAAAATATTGGATGGATGTACACTAGAGTTGTTCATAAGTAAAATGTCACTTACCTTTTTTGTCCCACCAATTTTGGTTCTGCTGTCATCAGATACAACTAATTCTATATCTCAAATGAGACTTTTTGATGACAGTTTGCTCAAATCCTTCCTTTGGATACGTGAAGGAACAGCCTTTTTTACTTATATGAGATGGTTCCTACTAAATATATATTTCTGCTTACTGGCTACAAATTCTTTGTTTTATTTATATATATAAAATAAGGGTGGGGTGTTATGCTATGTTCTCGGTTTGTTTTTATATTGGTGTATCCCTGGTATAATTTTTTGTAACAAGACCTCACTATTTGTTATCATGGTGAGTTTCTTTTTTGGTGTTCACGCCTTAGTAGTGAAGTAAGTATCAATGTCATAGAAGAATGGATGACCTACATTTCTTCAGCTTTGTGAAAGAAGTATTGCATTCCAAAAAAATTCACATTGTTAAAGTTCTAGAGATGTGTATGAGAAGTACACTGTCAAGTGTATTATACATTGCCGCTTTGGCTATACTAATGTTTACTGCAGTTTCTGCATGAGGTTGTTCAGTCTGATATATATTTGAGTCCTTAATGGTAGATGTTGTGTGTAAGAATGTGGAGGACGTTCTTCTGTGTAAAAAGGTGTCTGTTGCTGTCTTTAAATGAATGGGCTGTGGTGTGCCATTCATTTTAGCCTGTCCAATCTCCTTGCTTAATGAACATTTATATGTTATGACTTGCTGAATATGTTGATAGTTTTGAGTATGATGACTAGTTGTCATATCAATATCTTAGGATGATTCTTTGAATGTCCTTAGGGTCTTTGTGGAAAAACGATGATCTTCAGTGTTTGATTATAGTTACAATTGCATTTTTTCAATTGGTGCAGTGAACTTGGAAGGGTATAATTTGTACCTCTGGTAAACTACAATTTAGAGTACTTTGTGATAGCTTCATTTGTACTAGTGTTTACAATGTTGAATATGGAGATTCATAGTCCAGCAATTGGTATCGAGGGAAATATATGGGCCAGTTTGTTTCAGTTTTGTGGCTCATGTTTATCTTCAGTATGATGGTGCCTAACCTATCTGCTTTGGTTTACATGTTCTTTCGTGTAGCGTGAACTGGGAGTTGTGCTTCTGTCGGAACTTATGGATGTTGGTTGCACGACAGGGATTACACGTGTATGCTGTGGCTGTCTCATTCGCATCTAGCTATATATACTCTTGAGAGTGTATAAATGAGCAAAAGCGACAGTTCATATACTCTTTGAGAGTTTAAAAGGTGAAGATTATCTCTGTACTTATTGTGTGTGATATTCGGTGCTCTGTTTCCTAAAAGTTTCCTGGCTACGATTTTCCGTATTGGATATAAATGATACAAACTGACGTTAGTAAGAATGATGATTTGATCGTCGGCTGTTTTCCAATATTTCATGCTTCAGTGATAACGATCTGTAGGTTCAATCATTTCCCAGTCACCCTAAGGGCCTGTTTGCTACGATGCTGTGGGGTGTAATTTGATGAAAAAAAAAGTACAACAGACTAAATCATGCTTTTTCGGCAGCGCTGGTTTCATACGAATGGACGGGTTCCGTGACGGTGGTTTGGTATCAGTAGCTGTAGTAGTTTTTTGCTCACTAAAAAGTACGTCACGTATCGCTGGATACAGCTGTATAAAGCAAACTGCACCCGACCACGCCCATTTCAGGCATGGTACGAACCCCAGGAATTCACCCCTGAAACGGATCGTTTTGTGAGTTGAAAAACAATGTTTTGTTTTCGCATTTACTAATCAAATAAAAATCATGTCCTCATTCCTGGAGTTCAAAAGTAATGGTCTCATTCTACCCCCTACCAAACAGGGCCTAAATGGTTTTGTCAGCAACTTTCTTATTCTATTGTTTCCTTTCACTAGAATAGACTGGAGGGGGTGGCATGAACTCTCCGGAGTGGTTTAAAATCCAATAAGAGTTGGTTTTAATTTTCCTGACTGGACCAGACTGATGGAACAGCTCGGTATGGTGCATATCATAGTCCCTGTTTACCCTTTGAGCGTTGGTGTTTGAAATTGCTTTTAGGAAAGATACTTGATGTCTGAGATGACTTTGTACGATGTCTTCTTCAAATTTACTTTCTTCCACCTGCATTCCACTGCACTTGGGCAGTAAATAGTTCTATTTGGATTGGATTCTGAAAAAAGAAAAATATATCCATTGGATTTGGATCTCGATAAAACTATATTGTTCTTAGGTAAACACATCGCACACACATACATGCGCACATACACATACACGTAGAGTCAGGACTCCGAGTGTGACCAGCACAGAACACACAACACACAAAATTAGGTTAGAATACCTCTGAGTGTACTTGGTGCAGAAGACACACAAGTAGTTTTTCATGATGTAATTTTTTTTTCATAATCTAATCTGTTGATTTTCTTAATCATCTTGTGAATAGTTCATATATAAATTTTGAGCTACTTGGACATTTATGTCATTTTATAAAGACCACAAAAATAATGCATTTTAAAATTTAGTTTCAGTCGATTTTCTTGTCCTCAAATGCCTGACTTATCTTCATCCAAATAGAATCAAAATTGTATGTAATCTAGTTATAGAATGACAATAAAGACCAATAGTTTACATATTGTAAAAAAAATAGTGTTGATATGCTAACATCACTTGAGTGTACCATGCAATTTGTACACTCGAGTGTACTCTAATCTGACTCCCTCACTCTCTCTCTCTCTCTCTCTCTCTATATATATATATATATATATATATATATATATAGAGAGAGAGAGAGAGAGAGAGAGAGAGTCAGGCTAGAATACACTTGAGAGCACATATTGCACGAATACACTCAAGTGTGTTTGCATATCAAGACGATTTTTTTTAAATGTAAACCATTGATCTTTATCGTCATACTATAACTAGGTTACATACTAATTTTGAGCCCAATTAGATGAGTGTAAGTCAGTCATCCAAGGGTAAAAAAATTGACGCACAAAACTAATTTAAAATGTATAATTTTTGCAGTCTTTATAACATGACCTATAAATGTCCAAATGGGCTCAAATTTTATATATGAGCTATTCACAACATATTTAAGAAGATCAACGGATTAGATTTAAAAAAAATATTGCATCATTGAAAACTATTTGAGTGTATTCTGCTTCGGATACACTTGAGTGTATTCTAAGTTGACTCTCTCTCTCTCTCTCTCTCTCTCTCTCTCTCTCTATATATATATATATATATATATATATATATATATATATATATATATATATATATATATATATATATATATATATATATATATATATATATAGTCAGGCTAGAATACACTCGAGTGTACGGATCGCATGAATACACTCAAGTGTGTTTGCATATCAAGACTATTTTTTGCAAAATGTAAACCGTTGATCTTCACCGTCATACTATAAATAGGCTACATACAAATTTAGAACCTATTTGGATAAATGTAAGTCACTCATCCAAGGGCAAAAAAATCAACGCACGAAACTAATTTGAAATACATAATTTTGGCGGTCTTCATAACATGAGCTATACATATCCAAATGTGCTCAAATTTTGCGTATGAGTTGTTCACAAAATGTTTAAGAAGATCAATGGATTAGATTTTCAAAAAAAAATATTGCATCATGAAAAACTACTTGAGTGTATTCCGCTCCGGATACACTCGAGTGTATTCTAGCCTGACTCTCTCTCTCTCTCTATATATATATATATATCTATATATATACACGTATGTATATATGTATGTATACATATATATATGTATGTATACCAATATATATGTATATATATATATATTTATGTATATAAACATATATATATATATATATATATATATATATATATATATATAAATATATATATATATACATATATATATATATGTATGTATGTATATATATATATATATATATACTTATATATATACTTATATATATATACACACACACACATATATATATATATACCTATATATATATATATATACCTATATATATGTATGTATATATATATATATATACCTATATATATGTATGTATATATATATATATATACCTATATATATATATATATACATATAGGGTAATGATCCTATGAGAGGCAATGCTTGCGTGCGAGCATAGGAGGAGAAAATGAGGGCCGTTCGTTGCTTTCCAGTTTACATCAACGGTGTAGGTTGTGGATGTCAAAAAGTGAGACGTGATAGGTCTGCCACCCTGTGGCAACTGCAACAAGCTTTAATTAATAAAATATTCTACATCTTGCCATCTCTTCTCTGTTATTCGTTTATATCATTTTCTTTTAGCATTTCGTTCTTTCTCCGGTTTCCGTTCTTGTCTCCCACTTTCTCTGCGTACTCCGTTTTCATCGGCTTATTGCAAGGAGGAAACACCTTTGTTGCTTTGCCTTTTTTCGTTATTGTTGGAGGAACTAATTGCCAACAGGGCATGAAAAGCTTACTCACGTGACATGGAATCAGAAGGTACCTACTATATTTTGTGTTTGACGTTGTTGTTCCTTTTCATCCCCTTATGCCTGATATCTTCCTAATTTGTTCCGAAGTTATATCTGGATTGTTTACTTACAAGGAATCTGCTATATTCCACCCCATTCCCAGACCCACCCCCATATCACTAGTCACAGAAATGTTTTAGGTAAATAGTAAATGTTTAGCTCAAGCATTAACTTTCTTACTCAAACTACCGTTTTGGCAGCGTGACAGTCCAAACCTTACCAGACATTAATTGCATGGCTATTGGCTCAAGAATGAACTTACCCAAACCGCCGTCTTGGCAGTTTGACCGTCCACCCTTTACGAGACATTAACTGCATGGCTAAAGCCTAATCCAGTCAATGTCAATACTTTTGATATTTTTGGAAAAAGGTTATTCATGTAGGCATTTTAACTAGTATATTGCATGCCATTCAATATTCAGTTAGTATTATTTCTATGAATGCAATTTTAACCATCAAGTATGCAACCTGTCTTAACTTTTTAATATTGCGTTGAATATTATTGAGATTAACATTGATGGTTAATTTAATATTAGACCTTATAAAACCCAATTAAAAAATTGGTCTAATATTTTTTAATCTTGGAATTCTGATAGGTGTGGACTTAAATGTGCCTTCTAGTGAATATGATGTGAACGGCAACTCCAGCATCAAACATGTTGAAGAAGGGTCTAACAACCACAATGGTTTTTCTAAATATATAATAGGTCGAGGAAATGATGGACACAATGTAATTCTTTATAATAACAAGTTTAATATATGTGTTTGATACTTGAATATTGAAGAAACTAATTATGTGTGATGTAACATGTTTTAGGATCCACATATTGTGCCTGAATGTGATACAAATTTAAAGCCTGTATTAGGTGTGGTTTTTGAAACTTTATCGGAAGGGGAGACATTCTGTAGAGAATATGCACATGCTTCTGGCTTTAGTGTTCGTAGATCATCTACAACCAAGGATAAAAAAACTTCTGAAATTGTATGGAAATATTTTGTTTGTTCTAAGGAAGGTTTTCGATTAGAAAAGCCACTTGTTACACCATTAAATGATAATGTGCATGAAGAACAACTTTACACAAAGAAAAGGAGAAGTGTGACTCGTGAAGGGTGTCCAGCCATGATAGCTTTCAAAAAGAATAATGAAGCAAAGTGGGAAATTGCTAAATTTAGTGAAAGTCACAATCACATTTTTGCATCACCAAGGAAGAAACAGTTTCTTAGATCTGCAAGAAATGTGACTGTTGCCCACAAAGATTTGTACCATACATTTTCTCAAGCAAATGTGGGGACATCAAAGATGATGCAGGTTTTTAAGGCTCAAGTAGGAGGTTATGAAAATATTGGATTCCAAGAGAGAGATCTGAGAAATTATGAAAAGGATTTAAGAGCTTCAATTAAAGATTCAGATGCACACTTTTTTTTATTGAAAATCTTATGAAGAAAAAGGAAACACATCCTTCATTTTATTATGCTTACGAGTTGGATGATGATAAGAAACTGAAACATATCTTTTGGGCTGATGGAATTTGTAGAAAAAACTATTCACTTTTTGGTGACATTGTTATTTTTGATACAACATATGAGACAAACAAATATTGTATGATCTTTGCTCCCTTCACAGGTATAAATCATCATCGACAATCAATCACTTTTGGCGTGGGACTATTACAAAATGAGAAAGTTGAGTCATTTATTTGGTTGTTCACTAAGTTTTTGGAAGCTATGGGTGAAAACAAAATGAATGTGATTGTTACTGATCAAGATCCATCAATGATGATTGCCATTCCTACAATATTTGAAGGCACTAGGCATAGGTTTTGCATGTGGCATATTTTAAAAAAGCTTTCTGAAAAAGTTGGATCTAATTTGAACAAGAATGAGACATTTATGTCAAAGTTCAAACGATGTGTTTGGGGGTCAGAAACACCTGATGAGTTTGAAAAAAAAATGGAATGATGTAATTATGGAGTATGACTTAGAAAAGAATTCTTGGTTAATTGACATGTATGGCTTGCGTGGGATGTGGATCCCAACTTACTTTAAAGATATATTTTTAGCTGGATTGAGAACAACACAGCGTTCAGAAAGTATGAATGCATTCTATAGCAATTTTGTAAGCAAGAGGTTGAGCTTGGTTGAATTTTGGATACGCTACGAGAGTGCAATTGATCATCAAAGGCAAAAAGAACTAGAAGCAGATTACAAAACTCTTCATTCAAGGCCAGAAATGAAATTGCATCATGAGTTTGAAAAACAAATGATAGAAATCTATACTCATGAAAATTTCTATATCTTTCAAAATGAGTTGTCTTCTTCATGTGTACATTGTATTATGCATCAAAGTAGAACAGAAGAGGAAATATCTTTCTTGTTCGTGAGAGATTCAATTTCTAGAATGGAGAACTCATTTGAGAGAACAGTGACTCTTGATTCCTCCACTAATATAGCACATTGTTCTTGTCAAATGTTTCAATCTGAAGGAATACCATGTAGACACATTATTACTACTTTAAGGTGGTCCTTTACAAAAGAAATACCTACCCACTACATAATGAATAGATGGACAAAAGGAGCAACAAGTAAAACAATTTTTGATAGTAATCAGAATGAACTAAACAGATCGTCTTCTATTGTAAGTGGTATTAACTTGATATCATTGTGGGATAAATTTTCTCGATGTTTGAATTTGGCTGGACGATCAGTTGAGGGCTTCCTAGTTGCAATTGATACAGCCTCCACACTTGAATCTAAGTTACAAGGTATTATAAGTGTCCAAAATGCACCTATCAGACGAGGTGGTATGGATTTTAATGCTCCTAGTCAAATGGAAGTATATCCTCCTAATTTATCCAAGACGAAAGGAAGTGGAAAAAGAATAAAAGGTGGAAAGGAAATCTCCATTGAGCAGCAACAGAAAAAAGCCAGGCTCTGTTAAACATGTGGAGAAATAACAAATCATGATAGTCGTAATTGCCCTACAAAGCTCACCACATAATAAGTTACAAGGTTCTTGAGGTATTTCCTTCCTGAAATTTTCATTTTCCTTTTTCCAAGAAATTGCTTTGTTATTCTTAATCTAGATGTACATTTGTATAAATATTTTCACACTTATTGCAGATGCACACCTAAATATAGGTGTCTTAAAGATGACGATGCTTACATAATGAATGTGACATTTCTTTTCATGGTATAGATGCATAATTACCAACAAGTATTATCAGATTTTATCTTAATTTACTTGCTTATATTATGAAACTATGATGTCATTGTGACTGTCAGCAAATTATGTGACAGGGTCAGTGGTGATTTTGGTCTATAACAAAGCACCATGTGGTAGATGAGGAAGACATTAGTTCAGAAGAAAAGTGGTTGATCAATACAAATGTGTTTTCCTTTTCTGGAAGTAGTACCTTGGGTTGATATTTTGTAATATATATGTCATATTATGAGATGAGTCATTCAAAATGGAATTTCTCAATATGTACTTCCTTGGTTATGATGTAGAAGAAAACACAAGTGAACGATATGTTCTTTTTTGGAAAATATCAGATCAAGATTGTACAAATTCGTTCTTATCACAAAAAAGATGAATTATGACCCGTTAGAAAACATACCAATCTAACACTATTTCAAAATTTAAATGTTTAATTGACAAAGTCAATGAATATCTCTCCCCCTTTATTATAATTGACTTTTTTTATGTTAATTGTTTGTTCGTTGTTTATTGAAAAGGAAGCCTTTCTTTTCTTTCCTTTTGTGTTGAAGGACTCATTTTTGTGATTTGTCATTACATTTATTTGTCATTTCTTGAAATAATAGTTAAATTTTTTGGGTATATACTCCCTTCAAATCAAAATATACCTATCTTTGGGCAATTAAAAATTTACTAAATTTGAATGCTTTTTCCTCTTTAAACTTTCAGCCATCACTCATCTGAATTAAACTTTCCTAAAAAATCAGTGTTTCCTGTAATACATGTTGGATATCTGTATTAACAATCATTCACAAAAGAAATTTATTAATATGATCTTACAAAAGAAAGTGTAATTTATAATCCTTTTAAAATGTAGATTATGTAAAAGCAATCATTTACGTTGTGAAATGAAATTAACAATGTTTTGATTGACGTACTGAATGAGCTATCGACTCTTTCAGCGATCTCACAACAATTTGGTCAAAGACATACGGCAATAATCGGGAAAGTGAATGTACATCTTCATACTCATTTGGTATTGAATAGGGGAGATAAATTATTACAAACAAACTCCAATATAAAGAAGGAAAATAATACACATTACTCGATCAACAAGTTTCTCAAGTCTAAGCTAAGAAGTTTCTTGAAAGTTAACAAATAACTCCCAATTTTCACTCATGGCAATAACCATATATTTCAGCATAATATTTTGAACTTACAATTTATAAATTTCAAATGAAGCCATGCTTGTGGGTAGTGCAAAATATCAATAGAAATATCTTTTGCTATTCTTACATGTTTACAAAATGAACATCATCTTTATTTCAAAGCCACCTTGTATGGTAACCAACGGCCAGTAACGTTGCAAAGATGAGAATAATGCAATAATCAAACAGTGCAAAGACGACAAGTTTAAATGGAGAGAGAGACGGAGGCAAAACGGAATTCAAGGATGACTGAACGGCTTTAAATTTAATAAAGAAGGAAAGAGAGATATCATTAGCGGAGGAGAGAGGCTGAGGAGTGAATATTTTATTAACTAAAGTTAATGTCAGTTGCCGCACGCAGTGTTGTCAGACGTCTGCCATCTCATTTTGTTGGCAGGTCCACAACTATCTCAAGTCCCACCGTCGATGTAAACTGGAAAGCAACGAACGACCCTCATTTTCTCCTCCTATGCTCGCATGCAAGCATTGCCTCTCATAGGATCATTACCCTATATATATATATATATATATATATATATATATATATATTTCGTGTTGCACCCTACCACTCCGGTGATTAGGGCTTGCACGACGTGGTCGTCTCTCCCCCTTAGATTAGGGTTTGCCCTTGCAGGTTCAAGCGTGCTGTGGCAGTGTTTTGGGTCTTGGCTTCATGGCGGCGGAACTGGTGGATCGATATGCAGGTCTGCGACTGTCGGATGAGGAGGAGGAACCACTCGACGTCAACCCAACAGGGAGCGACGAAGGGGAAGAAGATCACACGGAATTGGCCCTAGTAGGGCGGCTGCTTACGGATCGAGCATATAACTTCAAGGCGATGGAGAGAACGTTAACGCAATCATGGAACCTGAAGGAGACAGTCGATTTCAAACAACTCGAAGGCAATGTGTTCGTGATGCAGTTCCTCCATTGGCGGGACAAGCAAAGGGTCTTGGATGGAGCACCCTGGAACTTTGATGGCCGATTACTGTTGTTCAAAGAAGTGGACAAAGAGGAGCAACCGGGACGACTTTCAATTAATCAATCTCCTTTCTGGGTGTGATTATATGGACTGCCGCTGGATTACAGGGGGGAGAATACGATCCGGGAGGTGGCAGGTCGAGTAGGATCAGTGATTGCTACTGATATAGATGTATCCAGTTGGGACTCATCCATTAGAATCTGAGTTCTATTGGATGTCACCCGTCCATTGAAGAGGTCGCTGAAGATCATGGTGAAGAGCGGCGCGATCGCGGAGGTTGAAGTCAAATATGAGCGATTAGCGATGTTCTGCTTCAACTGCGGGCTACTGGGTCACATCGACCGAGATTGTCATCAACTGGAGGAGCACGAGGAGGCTAGGCAACGGTGGGGTGGCTGGCTGCGAGCATCACCATGGAAACAAAGGAGGCAGGAAGAAAATCGAAGCGCTGAGGGTGCAAAACCTAGAAGAAAACTAATCTTCAGGAAGGGCGGGAGCTCGGGGGAGGGGGGATCGCGGACGACGGAGGAGGTGGGGGAGAACAACACTTATGGCTGGGGGATAAACCGGAAAGGAAAGGCAGAGAACAACGACGGGGAGCAGAAGACAAGGGACGATAGAGGAGGAAAAAAGGGGATAGGTGGGGGAAGTTTGGGTGGCGAGAACCAGGAGGAAGACATTTCCAACGCGGGGGTCGGCGGGAAGGCGGGAGAGGGGTGGCGGGGAAGTCGGTATGGTGAGGGAGAAGGGGAGGGGACAGTGAGGGAAAGAAGAACGGGGGACCGGGGGTCGGGGGGCAGGGCGGAAGAAACAGAAGGCGGAAGTACATCGCTGCTGGACGGAGATGCAGGGAGGACGGGCCAACAGGTGACTTCGGAGGAAAAGAACGAGAAGATGCATGAACAAAGAACTGTTGTCTATACGTCAGACGAGCTGCGAGGAATAAAGGAATCGATGTGTATTGTGGAGACGCCTGAGGAGGAATCAGATGACAGAGCAGATGATCAGCTTAACAAAGACATGTACGTATACTCAAAGAAACAGTGGCCGACGGAGATAGAAGGCGAGAGTTTGAGGGATAATACGAAGCAACCAAAGTCCAACCTGAAAACGGGCAGAACAAGACAGTACGAGGAAGGAAATCGGGCGATCACTAGAGCACAAAGAAAGGAAATAGCAGCGGCAAAGATGAAGCATGGACCGAAGGGGAATAAAAGCAAAAAGAAACACCATCCTTGGGTGTACAAAATGAGCAGAGGTGAAAGAATGGGCATTCCAGAAAAGGAGGTAGTACGGGAACATCATACGGGGAAAAGAGGGAGATGCATGGATACAAGTGACATGGACTTGGATGAGCATAATCCACAGATATGGGAGGAGAAGAGACAAAGACGAGGCCTAGAGGTGACAGCAGAACATGGGATCGACAGGATCCAAGTAGCGAAGATTGGCGGAGTCCAATCCCGCAAAGGGCAATGAAAATCTTCAGCTGGAACTGTCGGGGGTTGGGCGACCCCGACAGGTGTAGAGCTCTCCGGTCGTGGACATGGAGAGAACGTCCAAACTTAGTCTTCGTGATGGAGACTATGATAGCTGAGAGGAACTTGAGGAAGTCAAAAGAAGTTGTGGTTTCATTGACGGGATGTGCATCTCAAGCGAGGGAAGGGCGGGTGGTTTAGGTTTTTGGTGGAAGGACGTGAACGTTGAAATCCAGAATTATTCACAAAGGCATGTAACATCTTTTATAAGGGAGGAAGAAAATTATAAAACTTGAAGAGCGGTGGGGCTTTATGGGTGGGCAGATCAGGCAAGCAAGGTGAAAACTTGGGAGCTGATGAGGAAGATAAAAGGTGAGTATGAGATTCCTGTCATTTTCTTTGGCGATTTCAATGAGATAATTTCAAACTCTGAGAAGCAAGGCGGGCCTCCTAAAGATGAAAGATTCATACAGAACTTTCGTGATGTCATTGATGATTGCGAGCTAGTGGATGTGGGGTTTGAGGGCAATATCTTTACGTGGAAAAGAGGTTTGACGGAGAAAACCTTGGTCCAAGAATCTCTGGATAGATTCTTACCTGATCTTGAATGGAGGAATTTGTTTAGCTTCTGTAAGGTGTATCATCTTCCCATTCATGAATCAGACCACTCACCCATAGTCCTGAAGGCAGATAACAGGCGCACCCAGTCAAAGAGGAGGAAAAGACAGTTCATGTTTGAGTAGATGTGGGTTGGAGAAAAGGGCTATGATGACACTATCAAGGAATCATGGAAGTCTGCAGAAGGGGGGGTCCTAAGAACAAAGCTGCAACGATGTAAAGAAAATCTTTATGAATGGGCAACGGAAAAGTTTGGGGAATGGAAGAGGAAGATAAAGGAGCTGGAAAATGAGATGAAAGGGCTGCAATCTCTACACCCGATCCAAATCAATCTTGATAAGGCGGAGGAAAAATCAAAGGAGCTCCAGTACTGGTTACAAAAGAATGAGGAATATTGGGCGGCTCGGACCCGGGTGAAGGAACTGCGAGAGGGTGACAGGAACAATGCATATTTCCACCAAAAAGCAACGAACATGAAAAGACGAAATCATATCTATGGGCTAGAGGATGAGCAAGGGGTGATGCATAAAGACGAGGGGGAGATAAAAGCAATCATTCTGAGTTACTTTGAAAAACTTTTCCAAACGTGTTCTCCTACGGGTTTTGAAGAGGCAACAAAAGGGCTGCGGCAACTGGTTACAGATTCCCAAAGGGAGGAGTTAGAAAGGGATATCGAGGATGAGGAAATATGGACAGCGGTAAAACAAATGCATCCTAGTAAAGCACCGGGACCTGATGGTTTAAAGGCAATGTTCTATCAACAACACTGGGCGACGGCAGGGAAAGATGTGGCGAGTTACATCAAAGGTTGGTGGAAAGGAGAAAGAAGTATAGGGGAGTTCAATGAAACGTTGGCTGTGCTTATTCCAAAGACCGAACAGCCCAAATCCATGGGGGAGTTTAGACCCATTAGCCTATGCAATGTGATCTATAAAATTGCATCAAAAGTGATGACAAACCGCCTGAAATCAATTATGGATGGTATCATTTCTGAAAATCAAAGCGCCTTTGTCCCGGGGAGACTGATAACTGATAACGCCCTCATTGCTTATGAAGTGTTCCATTATATGAAGAGAGATAAGAGACAGGAAAAGGTAGCTTGGCGCTGAAACTAGATATGTCCAAAGCATATGATTGAGTTGAGTGGGATTTCCTTGATGAGGTGATGAAGAAGATCGGGTTTGGGAGTCACTGGAGGAACAAGGTTAGAGACTGCATATCATCCGTCCAGTACGCATTTGCCGTAAATGGAGACAGGACCCAAAGCACAACGCCATCACGTGGACTACGCCATGGTGGCCCTCTTTCCCCTTTTCTTTTCGTCTTATGTGCTGAAGCTTTTTCTACGTTACTTTCCACTGCTGCCCGCGATTCCCAACTACACAGGATCCGCCTGTGTAGGGGAGCGCCGTCTATCTCACATCTTTTCTTTGCATATGATAGTATTCTTTTTGCTAGAGCCACCAATGCAGAGTGCCTGAAGATAGCTGGAATTATCAGCCAATATGAACAGGCATCGGGTCAGAAGATCAATCTATCTAAGACAGAGGTGGTGTTTAGCAAAGGAGTTTCGGCGGAAAGGAGGAATGAGATGAAGCGGCTGCTGGGTGTCAAAGAGGTGGACAGACACGCTAGTTACTTAGGCCTACCAACAACCATGGGCAGGTCTAAGAAGCAGGTGTTCAGTTTCATCAAAGAAAGGATATGGCGGAAGCTTCAGGGCTGGGCGGAAAAACTACTGTCAAAAGCTGGGAGAGAGGTCCTGATTAAAGCAGTGGTGCAGGCCATACCCACGTACATTATGAGCATTTTCCAGTTGCCAGTAGGAACTATAGACGAGATACAGAGAATGGTAGCTAGATTCTGGTGGGGTGCAAAGAATAAGGAGAGGAAAATAGCATGGATGAGTTGGGAGAGAATGTGCAAGCCAAAGCGTCAGGGAGGGCTTGGTTTTAGGGACTTTCAAACCTTCAATCAGGCTCTATTGGCACGACAGTTATGGAGAATGATCACTCATCCAGAGGCGTTAGCAACCAGAGTTCTAAAGGCCAAATATTTCCCAAGAACGTCTATTTGGGAGGCTAGGAGAGGGCATGCACCGAGCTACACATGGAGGAGCCTTTGGGGAGCAAAGGCACTGCTAAAGGAAGGCACGCAATGGCGAGTGGGAGAGGGGACAGATGTGAGCATATGGCAGGATATATGGCTGTCGGGACAGACGGAAACGCTGGAAAATTACAAACAAGAAAATGGCTCTACTTATGAAGTGGTCCGAGATCTTATGACGGAGGAGGGGCACAGTTGGGATGGTGACCGAGTCCGGGAGTGTTTTCCGGATGACATAGCTAGGAGAGTATGTTCTATACAACTGAGCTTGAGGAAGCCCAAGGATACATGGATGTGGTGGCCTGCAAAGAATGGTGAATTCTCGGTGCGATCTGCGTATTGGCTGGGCTTGCTAGGGATAGAGGAAGCAAGATGGTACCGGAGCTGACAAGACAACATGTTGTGGAAGAGGATATGGCATGCAGGATGGTGTCCTAAGATTGCACATTTCTTATGGAGGATTTGCACGGGATGCTTAGCGACGCGAGACCGGCTGTTTGATAGACACTGCATTGACGATGGTACCTGCAAGCTATGTGGTTCGGAAAAGGAAACCATTACCCACATGCTCTTCTGCTGTCCGAGTGCAACTGAAATATGGGAACAAACACCACGGGAGACTCAAGAGCTTATGGAGGAGTACAGGGTCGTGGAGGTAGGTGTAATGATGGAGGCCATGCTAGATAGACCTTCCACGAGGGAGACGGAAATAGTGGTGGCTGCTATGTGGGCTGCATGGCGGGTGAGGTGCAAGAGAACTTTTCAGGACAATGAGATTCAATGTGGCTACATATACCGAGAGGCTCTATCGGTGGTGAAGGCGGGACGTGCAGCAAACAGCAAGCAAAGGGCAGTAGATGAAGTAGCTCGGACGACTACACACCCAACGGAAGACAATGTGCGAGTGGGTATCCAGCGGAGGGAAACAAGGGAAGAGGCGTGCGCGGGGCCGTCGGGGCACGGGCAACCGAACCAGCGCAGGGACGGGAGTGAGGCCGAAGAACAGCAGGGTGTGGAGGCGAGGGATGATGGAGCGGACAGTAGAAGAAGGAGCAGCTGGGTGAAACCGGCAAGAGGAAGGATAAAGCTTAATACTGATGGATCGGTAGGGGAGGACGGGAAGGCTGGTGTTGGGGTGGTGTCTAGAAACGACGTGGGCGGGCTGCTGGGAGTGCTGGGAAAGAAGGTAGAGTGGGGAAACGACGTCGCCACCATTGAAGCGCTGGCTGTTCGTGAAGCAATGGTGTGGGCGAGGGAGCAAGCCTTCGATCAAGTGGAGATCGAAACAGACTCCATGGACGTAGTCTATGCATGCAACAGCAAAAAGAAACGGCGGGATTACTTGGGTCTTTTGGCTGAGGACATTGGCTCGATTAGTAGGATGTTTTCTTTCTGCAGTTTATGTTATGTCAGTCGTAAGGGTAATAGGGTCGCCCATGAGGTGGCCAATTCAGCTCGTAGAGGTCTAGCTGATAGTTTCTCTTTTTTTCAGTCTTTCCCTTCAAGTCTTTTGTCCTTTGTAAACCTTAATTTATGTCTTTAGTAGTTTTTTTGCGGGGAGCCCCAATCATAGGGCTTCCCGCCCTCCCTCAATATATATATATATATATATATATATATATATATATATATATATATATATATATATATATATATATATATACATGTCTCCTAGGGTCCGGCTGGGCGATTCCCAGGCGATCTCCGATCCTAGGCGCATGGCGCCCACGCCGGCAGCTTCCCAGGCCGTCGGCGTCCACACCCTACCCGCCCACACCACCATACCCTCCACCCACTCCGTACAACCCCACCCCACCTGGGAGAATGAGAGAGAAGGAAACACGAAGACCCCTAGCCCTAACAGGTCGGGGGATGACGGAAGCAGTAACTTGTCCCCTATGACTACGGAAGTGGGAGCAGCGACGACGGCATGCCGCAAGGACTGGAATCATGTTCTGAAGGAGCCAGCGCCACACGAGTCCAGTGAAGAAGAATGCCCAACGCCGCGACGCACCGAGGGCCAACTCCACGTCGACCTAGCCGAAGAGGAGTTTGCAAAGATGAGGGATGTATGGGAGTACTCAATCATGGCCTATGTGCTAGGGAAGCGCCCATACTATCCGCATTTCCATGCCTGGATCAAGAGGACCTGGAGGCCCAAAGGATCGTTTGATTTGATCCGAGGGACAACGATGTCTTCCTGATCAGGTTTTCCAACTCGACGGACAAGAAAACCGTACTGGACCTTGGGCCACAGTGGTTCGACGACCAACTTGTAGTTGCGAAGTATTATCGGTTCGGCGACGAGCTAAAACGGGATGCCTTTGCGACGATTCCGGCGTGGATAACGCTGGGATCCATTGGTCGTTCTTGGACACGGAGGGCGACATGAACCATAGCTGCTGGCGTCGGCAAGGTGCTCTTCATCGAGGATCGCTCTCTGGAGTCCGATGAGGCGAGGGTGCTGGTGGAACTCAAGGCTGATGAGGAGTTGGTGGAGCAGGTCTGGCTGAATGTGAAAGGACGGGAGGCCATGCCTGTTGCAATACTGTACGACCACAAACCACCAAAGTGTAGCATGTGCAAGGCGTTTGGCCATCCGGAGGGGGCGTGCAATGGAGAACAACCCAAGCCAAGGAGGGCCGAGGTCATTGCTGAGGAACCTACGAAGGCAGGAGCGAGCACCAAACAATGGGTCGAGAAGACCAAGGAGGCAAACACGGGCAAAAAAACAGGTAGAAGAAGCTACTAAGGTCAATACTGAACAGAAGGAGGAGCAACCTGCTGTGAAGGCGGCAGTTGAAGGCTCGATCGTGCAACCTGATGCTAGCGAGAAGACGTCAATGGCTGCTGAGAACTCAATCGTGCAACCTGTTGTGGACAACACGATGGACAATGCTGAAGGGGCTAATAGCAACAATGCTGAATCAAATAGGGGAAAGGCATCTGTCGCAGCAAAGTGGTATCAGTCTGGAGAAGCTGAAGGTGGGTTTACACCTGCACCAAATAAGTCCGGGTCACGACGAACATGTATCCCAAAATCCCAAGGAGTGGGGTCGATCCTCAACACTACGAACAACTTTGGGGCACTCTCTGACTCAGATAAAGAAGAAGGGGAGATTGTGAAAGATAAAGGGGCAAAAAAGAAGGACAACAAGAAGGAGCCAAGCAGGCGAACAAGGTCCACAAAAAACCCTTGATATGTCCATGCTGCTATGGAATATAAAGGGTGGGTGTGACATGAATAAGAAGAAGAAGGTTCGTGAGTGGATTGCTGCTAGTGGTCACTCGTTAGTTGCTTTGGTGGAAACAAAAATTAAGGCTCAAAATAATAATAGCATCAAATATCTCTTCCCACAAGGTTGGCACCATGTGTTTAATGTGGAGTGTGGTGATGTTGCTAGAGTCTGTGTGGCGTGGAAGCCCAATGCTTGGCAGGTGTCAATGATACATATGTCGGATCAGCATGTCACAGTTGAATGCAGGAATAATGGAGGTCTACAGATATGGATGACGGCTGTCTATGGTCATAATGACGGCGGATCAAGGCTTGAATTATGGAGAGATTTGGTCACTCTTTCCAAACAGGTGACGAGTCCATGGCTGGTTATTGGTGATTTCAACACAGTACGGTTACAGGCAGAAAAAAGGGGAAAGAGACTTGCTACTACAGTTGAAATGGATGCTTTTAATCAGGCCATAGATAAGGCAGGACTATATGAATTACCTATGGTGGGTGGCGACTTGTTCACATGGAACAATGAAAGAGCTCCATAATACAGGATAGCAAGCAAACTCGATAGAGCCTTAGTGAATTATGAGTGGCTGAAATTTTTTCCTAATGTGCAGGTAAAGGCCGGAGGGTCAGATATTAGTGATCATGCACCTATTTCAGTTCAGATCACGGAGAAAAAGCAGAAAAGGAGGCCTTTCAGATTTCTAAATTACTGGGCAGAATGGAAAGGGTTTGATGATGTCATAAAGCAAAGCTGAAATACTCAGGTGACTGGCAATCCTATGTACGTTTTTACCAAGAAGTTGATGTGCACCAAGATGGCTCTTAAAAAGTGGGCAAATGAGGAGGTAAACATCCCAAATCTGCTGAAAGAGACAAAAAGGGAGTGCGAAGAGGTCAGAGAAAGACTGCTGGCTGATCCACTGAATCCTAAGATGATAGAGAAGGACAAGGAGTTAAAGATGATGCTCGAAGATATGAAAAAGGCAGAGGAAAAGTTTTACTGGCAAAGAAGTAAGGAAAAATGGATAGAATATGGAGACCGAAACACAAAGCTCTACCACACTACTGTGAGGAGAAGAGAGGTAGACAATATTATCTCTGAACTCATTAATGCTGAAGGGGTGGTGGTTAATAAGCAAGAGGACCTTGAAGAACAAGCTATAAACTTCTACACGTCGTTGTATAACAAAAACTTTTCTAATGACATTGATGAGGAGGCAGTTGATTGGAAGTACAGACTCACAAGCACTCATAACAACATCCTCACAAGAAGAACTAATGAACAGGAGGTGAAGGAAGCTCTTTGGAGTATTGGCAACAATAAGTCTCCTGTGTCTGATGGTTTCAATGCTTTCTTTTATAAGAAGACGTGGGAAATTATCAAAGATGATTTGCTTGCTTACGTGAATTGGTTTATGGAAGGAGGAAACATGGTGAGACAAGTTAATCACTCTTTCCTTGTTCTGATTCCGAAGAAGAAAGTCACATCATCTCTTACAGATTTTCGTCCTATTGCTTGTTGTTCGGTACAATATAAGATTATTGCAAAAATCATGGCTGCCCAGTTGAAGCTAATCCTCCCTTATATGATTTCTATAAATCAAGGAGCCTTTGTGACTGGTATAAGTATTAGTGACTGTGCCCTTCTGGCGGGTGAATTTCTCCTGGACTTTAATGTTATGCGAGGAAGTAGGAAAGCTTGCCTAAAACTTGACGTCTCCAAAGCTTATGACAGTGTGAGATGGGAGAAACTATGGTGGATCATGCAACAGATGGGATTTAATGATCAGTGGATTGGATGGATGAAACAGTGTGTTGGGACAACTAGCTACTCCATCCTGGTTAATGACACATATGCAGGTCTCTTCAGAGGTAGCAACGGACTGCGCCAAGGTGACCCCTTGTCCCCTCTTCTTTTTGTGATCGTAATGGAGTACTTCACAAGGAAGATGCAACATGCTGAAGATCGGAAGGAAATAAAGCCTTACACAGTTCATGGAAAGAAGGTAATGACACATTTAATTTTTGCAGATGATGTTTTGGTGTTTGTTGAAGCCAAGCAACAATATCTGGAAAATCTCAGTGGCCTCCTGGGAAAGTTTGGGATGCAAACGGGGCTGTGTATTAATACAAGTAAAACCCATATCTTCTTGTCTAAGAACTGTTATCAGATGGAGGATAGGCTCACACAGACTATGGGAGTAGAGAGAGGTGAATTCCCAACAAAATATCTGGGATTTCCTCTTGCTGGTGGCAATCTACACGTTAAAGACTTCACCGAGTGTATTGATAAAGTGGAGGAAATGATAAACAGGTGGCCAACACAAAAAACATCCATGGCGGGACGCAGGACGTTGATAAAGGCAGCCATAGAAGGACTTCTTATCTTTTGGGTACAACAAGGTGAAATTCCCAGTTCGGTTCTGGATAGAATTGAAATGAAGATGGCCAATTTTCTGTGGGGAAGCGAACACCATCCTATGAAGTATTCTAGATTGGCATTTCCTACAAATGAAGGTGGGCTGAATTTAAAGACACCCAGAGACATTGCTAGATGGGGAACAATGAGAAGGATCATCGCTTTTCAAGAAGACACATCTACATGGGGGAAATGGATGAGAGACAGATATCCTAGAGGGCTGGAGTTTATACCAAAAATGAGAGAAGGATATTCAAGAACCATCAACGTCATGAGAGAAATATGGCTGCAAATCAAACACTTGTTTGTTGCAAATGATTCTGGGGGATGGCAGCTCAAAGACAAAAAGATTTGTATATGGGAGGTGACCCGGGAAAAGGGCACAAAGGACCTTGTGGGAGACTAAATTTGGGGCGGTAGGTATGTGCCCAAATGGAGCATGTGCGTCTATACAATTCTGCACAACGTCCTTGCTACTCTAGATAGAGTAAAGAGCTGGAATTATGATATTTCTACTATTTGCTTGCTATGCGGGGATGGAGAAGAAAGTCACAACCACCTTTTGGGAGAATGCATATTCAGTAAGGAAATATGGGAGTATTTATGCATCAAATTCAGATTACATATTCAACTTTCTGCTGATCCGAAAAGAATGTTGGCTAGATGCGGAGGCGACGAAAAGAAGACTCTCTTGCTTACCGGCCTATGCTACCATATATGGGAAGAGAGAAATGTTAGAAGACATTAAGGAAGGTCCACGAATGTCATAAACATTGCTGTAAAAATATGTAAATGTGTTAGACGTAGACTACGCATTAGCTAGATGTGTGAGTTGTAGCTTTTCTCTGGGTGTATGGCGTTGGGCCTACATGTAAACTCGACCTCCTATATTTTAGGGGGGACGTCGGAATATACTTATATATATATATATATATATATATATATATATATATATATATATATATATGTGTGTGTGTGTGTGTGTGTGTGTGTGTGTGTGTTAGTGTGTGTGTGTGTGTAGGCCGTTCATTCAATACCCGTGCGGGTAGAAGTTCGTTACTCGACATCAAAAAAAATAACTGTTCTGACCAGAAAAGTAATAATGCAATAAAAAAGTAACTATGTTGATAAGAAAGTAATTATATGACTAAAAAAATAAATATGTACAAAATATACAACAGATATATATGTAATTATGTTTTAAAATCTGCTGATGCAAACGTAAATATCTATGCATGAAATTTAACAGGTTGTAAGGTAAAGTAAACATCTACATGTCAAAAGTAAGAAACTTGAAAAAAGTAACCAAAATGGGGGTGAGTATTAAAGATGATCCCATATATATATATATATATATATATATATATATATATATATATATATATATATATATATATATATATATATATATATATATATATATATATATATATATTCAATACCCGCGTCGGTAGTCTGGACTATGTAACTGTTCTGGATAGAAAAGTAATAATGTTATCAAATGATAAGAAAGTAACTATACGACAAAAAAGTAAATCATTACAAAATACACAACAGATATATATGTAATCATATTTTGAAATCTGCTGATGCAAACGTAACTATCTATGTATGAAATTTAACAGTTTGCAAGGTAAAGTAACCCTCTACATGTTAAAAGTATGAAACTTGAAAAAAAAACCAAAATGGGGGGCGGGTATTAAAGATGATCAGATATATATATATGTGTGTGTATATATATATATGTATACATACATACATATATATATATATATATATATATATATATATATATATATATATATATATATATATATATATAGACACACACATATAGAGTTAAGCTAGAATACACTCGAGTGTACATATCACATCGTACACCCCAATGGTGTTTTCCTATCTAGGCCATGTTTTTCCAAAATCTAATCCATTCATCTTCATAGTTACAATAATAATAGGTCACATACAAAATTTGAACTCATTTAGATGAGTGTAAGTCACTCATCCAAGGACAACAAAATTGATGCACAAAACTAATTTGAAATATATGATTTTTGCATCTTTTAAATGCACGACCTATAAGTGTCTAAATGAGCTAAAATTTATTATATAATATGTTCTTATGATAATTAAGAAGATCAACAGTTTAGATTTTTCAAAAATTTATTGCAACTTCAAAAATGACTAAGGTGTACGGTGCCTCCGGTACACTCGAGTGTACCCTAGCCTGACTCTCTCTCTCTCTCTCTCTATATATATATATATATATATATATACGTATATGTAGGTATGTATATATATACATACCTACATATATATATACACGTATATGTAGGTATGTATATATACATACATACATACACACACACACACACACACACATATATATATATATATATATATATATATATATATATATATATATATATATATATATATATATATATAATACCTGCTCTCCATTTCGGTTATTTTTTTTTAAAGTTGGTTACTTTTGACATGTAGAGGGTTACTTTACCTTGCAAACTACTAAGTTTCGTGCATAGATAATACGTTTGCAACATCAGATTTCAAAATACGGGTACATATATATCTGTTGTGTATTTTGTACGGGATTACTTTTTTAGTCGCATAGTTAATTTTCTGTCCAGAATAGTTATTTTTTGACTATCGGATAGTGAAATCCAGGCTACCCGCACGGGTATTAAAGAAACGATATATATATAGAGTCAGGCTAGAATACACTCGAGTGTATCGGGAGCAGAATACACTCAAGTAGTTTTTCATGATGCAATATTTTTTTGAAAATCTAATCCATTGATCTTATTAAAAATCTCGTGAACAACTCAGATGCAAAATTTGAGCAAATTTAGATATGTATAGCTCATGTTATGAAGACCACAAAAATTATGCATTTCAAATTAGTTTCGCGCGTCAATTTTGTTGCCCTTGGATGAGTGACTTACACTCATCCAAATCGGCTCAAAATTTGTATGTATCCTAGTTATAGTATGACGGTGAAGATCAACGGTTTACATTTTGCAAAAAATAGTCTTGATATGCAAACACACTTGAGTGTATTCGTGTGATCCGTACACTCAAGTGTATTCTAGCCTGACTCTCTCTCTCTCTCTCTCTATATATATATATATATATATATATATATATATATATATATATATATAGTCTTGATATGCAAACACACTTGAGTGTATTCTAGCCTAACTCTCTCTCTCTCTCTATATATATATATATATATAGAGAGAGAGAGAGGCTAGAATACACTCAGAGTGTACAGATCGCACGAATACATTCAAGTGTGTTTGCATATCAGTTTGTAAAATGTAAACCATTGGATCTTCACCGTCATACTATAACTAGGCTATATACAAATTTTGAGCCCATTTGGAAGATTGTAGGTCACTCATCCAAGGGCAACAAAATCAACGCGCGAAATTAATTTGAAATGTGTAATTTTTGTGGTCTTTATAACATGACCTATAAATGTCCAAATGTGCTCAAATTTTGAATATGAGCTATTCACAAGATGTTTAAAAAGATCAACACATTAGATTATTAAAAAAAATATTGCATAATGAAAAACTAATTGAGTGTATTATATATATATATATATATGTATATATATTTGTATAGTAGGCATTTCTCTTTCCTTGTCTTTTTTGGTTTAGAGGAAATGCTACTCTGTGATTGTCGAGTTCAGCCCTGTAGAGAAAAAATATAGGACCGCCTTATACTACACTTTCGGGTCTCAAGGTGGCACATTGAGAACTAGCTGCAGGAGCATTTTTCTATAAAAACCAAGTCTCTCTTTCATTCGTGGATATAAATACAGTAGAAAGTAAGGGTACTGGGGTAAAATCCCAGAGAACTAAATTATCCTGATAGCTCCTGTAGTGGATAACACCCAAGACAAACTTACCTTTAAAAGGCTACTGACGAACACCATCGCTATTATCACAATCGTAATAAGTGGCATTCCAAACCGACGTGTCAGTATACCAGTTCCCGTGAAGGGATCTACTGCCGAGGGATGCATGTACAATCATTTTTCCAATTCAACAAAAACAAACAGATCTTTTTTGGACCCAGTGCACATGCATGCCTTAAAGAGTTGTTTGAAATATAAGAATATCCACAAGTCTCCATAGCTTGTGCTTGACCAACAAGTTGAGACAAATTATAATCTTTACAAGTCCTACATGTGGAGCGAAAAGATCATGCTAGCTAAATCCTAGACGGGATCATCGGGATGGAGTTCTGGAGATATGCAGCTGCAGCTGCTACACCACTTCCGAGCTTCACCGGATAACCTACATCCTTGAGTATCATTTCAACTCCACTGAGACAACCCAGCAATTGAAGCTGCAAAATGTAAACCAGAATAAGCAAACACGCTGAGGTTGCATATCATGTAATGCTGCAGTATCGTGTCCGTAAGATCAGACAAAGAAACAATTATGACATTGTAGCCTACGTCAATTTATTAATAATTCGAAGATCCAGTTTTCCTTATTCTGAAAGGGACCAGTAAGGAAACAGAGTTCTATACATTTGTCTCGTACTATGCGTATCAGTTTCCTTCTATAACCTTGGATAAACAATAACGAAGCGGACTTCTGATTATTCTTAGGACATACGATAAACTAGTTTAATGGCAAAAGTCGAGCAGTATGTATATACACGTTGGACGCCGTCATTATGTAACAGCCCCGCTAATGGAACTTCACACAGGAAAATGCATAATTCTGCTTAAATGGTGCCTAAAAGTTGAAAAATATATACTAAATCAGATATTAGAACGGAGTTCTTGTTTTCTACCATTCTCACTTTATGGGCTATATGCACAACAGGCTACATTAAACATCTTTGAGAAAAGATGTCTCAGACGACAAAGATTAAAAAGAGAAATCTTTAAAAATTAGGCAGATAACAATTTTAGCCAAAGGATTGCACTAAGCCCATACTGAAAGTGTTTTTAAAAATTGGGCAGATAACAACTTTAGCCAAAGGATTGCACTAAGCCCATACTGAAAGTAAATAACCGCATGGCTCAACCGGTAAGCCTAGTTGGTTTATTAACCGCATGTTGCTGGTTCGATGCACAGTTGGTGCATAACGGAGGGTGGCCAAGACTCTTTGCGGCATGTGATAGGCCTAGGGACTCCTCCTAGTCCCATAAACAGGTCAAAAAACAGGTGAATGATTGCATCAATGTTGCATAAGTTAACTTGCAATTTACCCAAAAATCAATTTTCTTCCACGGTAGCCCGCCCCTTCCCTCTCACTTAGCCCGCTCATTCACTTCCAGTCGGCCTCCCTCCCCTTCCAGGTTTTGTGGTGTTGTGGCTAACCGCCAAGGAGACTTCATCTTCTTCCGGCCTTTCTTCAACTTTAACCTCTCTGCTACTGCTACCATCATCTCCCTCAGCTACCCGCTCTACACCCTCCTGCGACTCTAGTAGGCCACTGCCACAGCCAAGGGGATGTTTGCTTCCAGGAAATTCAACTTCATACTCCACATATTAATTAATTTCTGATAAAGCCAGAGGCCACAATACTTATAAGGCATGATTTCTTTCTTGTGAGTAGAAGTCATGACTTCTAGATAAACCATAGATATGCAATTAAATATATAGACCTCGCCATTCAGTACGGAAGCTTTGATGATAGTACAAATATGCAATGTGTCAGCATAACTGAATACTTTAGAAACAGAGAAGTGCCTTACATCATTGAGATTTCCAAGGTGTCCTATCCTGAAGACTTTTCCAGCTACCTTGTTCAAACCCAAGCCCAAGCTTAAGTTGTATCTCTTCCATGCTCTCTTTACAATTTCTGCACTGTCAATATAAGGTGGAACCATAACAGCAGTGACAGTATCACTAAACCATTCTTCCTTTTGTGTACAGTTCTTCAAGCCCCAAGCTTCAACAGCAAGCCTGCGTTTTCAGAATATGAGCAATGCAAACTAAGTGCCTTTTCTTAGCTCAACACACTAAGATATAAATAGCAATTGTTGGTGAAAACTAACCTTGTGGCCTTCCCCAAGCGCCTGTGTCGCTCAATCACGTTATCAAGGCCTTCTTCAAATATTAGATCTAGAGCTGCTCTGAGGCCATATAGAAGTTGGATGGAAGGAGTGTAAGGCCAATATGTGCCCATCTTGTAGAACTTCAGATAGTCATTCCAGTCAAAGAACACTCTTAACGACTTGGCAGATTTAGCTGCCTCTAGTGCTTTAGGGCTTGCACATACAATGCCCATTCCAGTGGGAAGAGAAAGGGCCTTCTGTGACCCTGTCAGAGCTACATCAATTCCCCATTCATCCATGCGGAAATCAAGTGCACATATTGATGAAACTCCATCAACCAGTATAAGGGCGGGATGCCTGTAATTGTCTGCAATTTCATATTAAAAAAAATTAAGTCAACTGCAGATATTTGAAACTGCAATCCAATCATCCCAGCGCTTTTATAAATAAAAAAGGAAAAGAAACATAAAAAATGTATCTGGGGGTCACAGCTTGAAAAGAGAATTTAGAGGAAAGATAAGAGAAACTTTAGAGGCAAGTTAGAAACGTACTAATACATCAAATTCTAGACAGCATTGCGATAAGCTAAAACAGTAAAGAAAGGGAAGGCGTCATTTTATAACCACTTTTGTCTTATGATACCCCCATCGTTACAACCAAATTCTACACAAGCTCAGCAAAATATAGGCAAGTTTGAAACCATAATGCATACTAAATCTGTTATAGCAGCAATGCCAGTGTTATTCACTTACCCAGCAATTCCCTGACCTTGATCAAGTTGTTGGTGACACCTGTAGCCGTCTCGTTGTGAACAATACAAATTGCTTTGATGCTATGTGTTCGATCTGCAGCAAGCTTTGAAGCCAGCATGTCAAGGTTAGCACCTTGACCCCAGTCACTTTCAATTACATCAACATTAAAATTGAGACGCTTCTGCTGATCTATCCACAAGAGACTGAATTGCCCAATCAGAAATGATACAATTCTGTCACCAGGGGATAAAGTATTTGTAAGTGCGCTCTCCCATGCACCAGTACCTGGATCATAACATAGCCAAAAATAAAGCACCAGTATATACTCAAGAAAATAAAGAATCTATACAGCTTAAGAGTACTTCCAAGATATATGTTTATGTAATTGGATCTTGTAAGATACCTATCACATCCAGTTGAAAGTATGTATCCATTTATGACTAGAAAAGCATCACAATCAACTTTGAATTTGTGTCTCAAATAGGTTCCTCATCAAAACTACTGCATTTTATTGCCAAACGTTTTGGTCCAAACAACTTTGTTCAATCAGATTAGAAGTGTATTTGTAGAAATTTAAAGGGCTTAGACTGTACACCAACAGGAGTGTCTGCAGAAAAATATTCTATTAAAACAATCAACCCAAGGCTTCATCTAAAAAAAATACTTGTGCAATGATACCAAGAGCATACTTTTTTTAAAGACACAATCTTGTGAGATCAATCTTGTTGGAGCATACTTATGTAATGAAACTGAGAGCGCACACACGCGCGCTCACATGCACACAGGCACATACACCCACACCCACAAGTGCATGCACGCACAGTCATGCACACACACTCAGTAGATAGAAAAAGAGAAAGATACATGCGGCAAACAAGTGTGCGTACATACATAGTTTTTTTGCCAGGGTTGAATTATTTTGACATTTCCTTACTAACATTTGTGTCCAACGCCAGAAGTGCATTGTGTTTGTCCTTGGTTTACCTATCCCCTCATCTTAGGCCTTTGCTAGGTTATGGATTCTTAGTAGTTCTTTGGAAGCCCAAAGGCTAATAGAATTCTGGACTTTTATAGAAACTTGAACGTGTTTTACAAAAATTAAAGAGACCTTTATGAGAGTTATTTTGAATTTCTCTGATTCGTCAATAGTTCCTCTAAATTAAAAATAAAATATTGTTGATAACATCATTCATTAGTCATTTATTATTAGGATTCAATTATTTCTCCTATAGCTCATTAGTTTCATCAGCCATGGGGCCTTGATTGGTTAGTTGACTTATTATTGATGAATCAAAGTATATTTTTTACCATGTATATGGACTCACCCACATGCAAACTCAATGGCTTCAAGTGGCAGTCCATACATAAAGTAAAAGATGCAAGGTGTAGTAATCAGACGATTCTTCTTTTCTTCTTAGTGATGAAGTTTCTAGTTTTTCCAGCCACAACATAATGTCTTCTCTTTAAAGGATTCAATTCAGGAACGGTTCTAAGATAGTACTTACACCATCGTGACAATAAATTTTGTTACTATCTATAATACCATATCATATTGATCCCATTACCAATCAATTAATTCGAAAACAAGAACTATGAAAAAGAATAAATGAAAGGAGTATCAATCATCAATGATCGACTTCGATAAGAGAATGCACGTCATATGTAAGACCAGAAAATAAAATAAGCCCCAGTAAGGTGGGTATTTCAATCTTTGTAGAGACTGTTGATCCCTTAAACAACAAATTAAGACAAAAGAAATTAAAAATATGTATTTGGAGTAGAGTGGTTGTTACCTTTCTTTCTATATGCACCTTACTCATAATTTAATTGTTTGATTGAATTTATTCAATAATAATGGACTAATTTTAGCTTGGAGGCTGGTATAATCATGGTTGATTTTGTAAATATAAAGATGATTGTAATTTTTCATATATATATTAATGTGGTTACTGGGTTTTCTTTTGTAAGATTCAATCAACAATCACCTATTTGTCTCCTCATTGTCAACTTTGCAATCATTACTACATTACTTTGCAAGTCTCTAACTGAATACACCTTAAAGAGTCTGTTATGCCCTTAAAGTTGTCATGCAACACTGAATAGAATAATCTATGCTCGAATTTTACGTCTTGAATATAGGAACTATATAAGTAATCTTGCCAACTTGTTCGCCAAATGAGATATTTGTATGGGTCTAGGTCAAAGGGGGATATAATGTTTATGAGAAAGTAATTGGTTTACTATCATATGTAAGATAAAGAAACAATGTTTTGGTTAAAATTATTAAATCCTAGGGTCATAAGAAGCAACATGGAGGTTCGAGAGACTTCAAAGCATGGATCAACCATAAAATACCATAATCATTCATTTTATGAGATATCATGTATAACATATTAATGATTGATGATGTTTCTATTACCACGACCGTTCCCTATATATACATAGATAGAGAAAGGTGTCAGGATAGAATACACTCGAGTGTACAAATCACACCGTACACTTAAGCGGTGTTCATATATCTAGATTATTTTTTTGGTAAATCCAAACCGTAATACTCACCGTTATAACAAATATAGGCTACTTGCAAAATTTGATCTCATTTGGAATTTTCTCACTCACTCTTCCATGACCAATAAAATCACACACCAAACCAATTTGAATTGCATCATTTTTGGTGGCTTTAGATGTATGACCTATAAGTGTCCAAATGAGCTCAAATTTTGTATGCAGTATGTTCATAATATATTTAATAAGATCAATGGTTTAGATTTTTCAAATAAACTTGCATATTGGAAAATTGAGTGTATTTGGTCTCTGATACACTCGAGTGTATTCCAGCCTGACTCTCTCTCTCTCTCTCTCTATATATATATATATATATATATATATATATATATATATAGAGAGAGAGAGAGAGAGAGAGAGAGGGCCGATTTGATGTATATAAAACTTTTTGGGTAGGTAAATACAGTGATATATTTTCAATCCATAAGGTTGGATTAGAAAAAATGGATCATCGTTGGGAGTTATTCAAAGGGCTCTCATGCTCTCACCATCTTAGGGCTCTCACTGGACAAAAAATTTCATATACATCGGACTTACAGATTCCCCATGGTAATAGAAAAGTTTTTAACGTTCCATAGAAGAATGATCCAGTGAGAGCCCTAAGATGGTGAGAGCATGAGAGCCCTTTGAATAACTCCCAACGATGATCCATTTTTTCTAATCCAACCTTATGGATTGAAAATATATCATTGTATTTACCTACCTAAAAAGTTTCATATACATCGGACTTACAGATCCCCCGTGGTAAGAGAAAAGTTTTTAACGTTCCATATTGAATTCTGGGCTGACCGTTAGATGCAATATATGTAAATTGTATACATGGCTGAGCAAACTATGTTCGATCATGATAATTTTTTGTGTGAAGCTAATGGCAATGTTGCTTTTTACATCCATACGGTTGAATTTGCAAAAGAACTCCTAAATTTGTAGTTATTAAAAAGGCTCTCATGCTCTCAAGGTAGGAGGGCTCTCATAGGATCGACCCTCTATACACACACACACACAAACACACAAATGTCAACCATATGGATTGAAACAACATAGTTAGGATTGCTATCTCTTATATATCATGAGATATAACCAAAAAATTCACTGGTTTCCACAATTTCAGCAATTTATCATTTATATGAAATGCACATCATCTTTGAATGAGTGATCCGCAATTGTCTGGTTGACATGATTTCAAAACAAAGCTAATCTAATTAGTAGGCATCAAATCTATATAATTGGTTTATTTAGCAAGAGTATTTCAAACTTTTTATATATGAAATGGGTACATATAAATTACATCCAGCAAGGTTCACGATTTTCCCCATATTATATATATATATATATATATATATATAGAGAGAGAGAGAGAGAGAGAGAGTTAGGCTAGAATACACTCGAGTGTATTCCGAGCAGAATACAATCAAGTAGTTTTTCATGATGCAATATTTTTTTTTAAATCTAATCCGTTGATCTTCTTAAACATCTTGTGAATAACTCACACGCAAAATTTGCACATTTGGACATTTATAGGTCATGTTATAAAGACCACAAAAGTATGCATTTCAATTAGTTTCACACGTCGATTTTGTTGCCCTTGGATAAGTGACTTACACTCATCCAAATGGGCTCAAAATTTGTATGTAGCCTAGTTATAGTATGACGGTGAAGATCAATGGTTTACATTTTACAAAAAATAAAGTCTTGATATGCAAACACACTTGAGTGTATGTGTGCGATCTGTACACTCGAGTGTATTCTAGCCTGACTCTCTCTCTCTCTCTCTCTCTCTCTCTATATATATATATATATATATATAGTCAGGCTAGTGTACCGAAGGCACTGTACACCTCAGTCATTTTTAAAGATGCAATAAGTTTTTGAAAAATCTAAACCATTGATCTTCTTAAATATCTTAATAACATACTATATAATAAATTTTAGCTCATTTGGACACTTATAGGTCGTGCATCTAAAGGATGCAAAAATCAGACATTTCAAATTAGTTTTGTGCGTCGATTTTGTTTTCCTTGGATGAGTGACTTATAGTCATACAAATGAGCTCAAATTTTGTATGTGGCATATTATTATTGTAACCGTTAAGATCAATGGATTAGATTTTAGAAAAACATGGTCTAGATATGCAAGCACCATTGGGGTGTACAACGTAATCTGTACACTCGAGTGTATTCTAGCCTGACTCTCTCTCTCTCTCTCTCTCTCTCTCTATATATATATATATATATATATATATATATATATATATATATATATATATATATATATAGTCAGGCTAGAATACACTTGAGTATATCCGGAGTGGAATACACTCAAGTAGTTTAATATGATGCAATATTTTTTTTCAAAAATCTAATCCGTTGATCTTCTTAAACATCTCGTGAACAATTCATATATAAAATTTGAGCCCATTTGGATATGTATAGCTCATGTTATGAAGACCACAAAAATTATACATTTCAAATTAGTTTTATGTGTCGATTTTGTTTCCCTCGGATGAGTGACTTACCCTCATCCAAATGGGCTCAAAATTTGTATGTAGCATAGTTATAGTATGACAACACAGACCAACGGTTTACATTTTGTAAAAAAGTAGTCTTGATATGCAAACACACTTGAGTGTATTCATGCAATCCGTACACTCGAGTGTATTCTAGCCTGACTCTCTCTCTCTCTCTCTCTCTATATATATATATATATATATATATATAAAGAGGTATGATCTAGTGCGAGGCAGCTGATAGTGCGAGTGTGCGAGCATGAATTCAGGACCATCCATGGCATTTGAGTACAATTCAGAGTATACGTCCCATCCACCGCTTCTCGTGGCAAGTGGGTGACAGTCAAAGTACTAACACAGGCAGCATGCTTCTTCTAGGCCACATTAATAAAGCAATGACACCAAGTGCATGTCAGTGTTGTCCGATGTGCCTTGCATAAATAAAACAAAACTGATGTCGAATTAAAATCTCACGACAGATCACGTTTGTATCCACCATCACATGAAACTCTAGCATTTTTATGCTTAGAGTATAATTAAAACCAAGATACTTTTTAGCCCATCCTTCCGTCCACGTACTTCACCACTGTTATTCATTATTAATATAGTAATTAAAACATACATACTTTATAGCCCATCCTTCCTTCGACATGATTCACTACTCTTATAATCTTATTCCCTATTAACAAAAAGCAATGATGAGTACATTCATCACTTGACATATGTTAGTTTTTTTTATCAAACTTTTTAGTACTTTAGCAACGGCCATCAGTGAAGAAAAGACAAATCTGTTTACCTTATAACAATACCTATAATAAATCTAAGAGTAAATAATTTTGTTACTTGTTAGTAGCTTACTCTTTACTCATTAACATGCTATCTTATTGATTAAGGGTACAGATAGACCATTATACATACCCGTCAAGCCATTGCTTGTAATATTTAAATATTATAGAAAAACAGAGTAGTTGTTTTGTATGAAATATATATGGACCCATTTATATCTTGTATTCATCATTCGATATTATTGTTGTTGTTACTCTCTAGTTCTTATTGCGCTAAATTTTTTTTGTACATAGAAAAAGTCTACAATATAAGGCATATATGAAAAAACAATAAGACTATAAAGTATTTATGTAATTAAGAGCTAACATATCATATATATAATGATGCATATGGGAATTGAAGTCCATAATAAAAATATATAATTAGAATGGTTCTAAATCATGTACATGCTGATATCTTGCTCAATTAGTTATAAAAAGAGAAAACCACTCCAAGGACGACAACTGTGACAAGAGGAGAGAAGGAGTTTAAGAGTCACTCACATGTTAATAACTCTTGTTCCACTTCCTCTTAGCAACCAAGTTGGTGGACCAAGAATTCCCTCATCGCTATGGATGATGTAGAGACCAAGCCACTTGTGCGGAGGTTCAAAAAATGAGTTCTATAAGACGACAAGGTGGTGTCATAAAGGAAATGACCAAGTGGCAACACAAAGGAGACTTTGGATTGGATCCAAGAAGTTCGAGATCTTCACAGATACATATGTAAGTAGTTGTTAGACGACTAACATGTGTCAAGGTGTATTCAATATCCCTTGTCATATCTTTTTTATGCTGACATTTTATCGCTACAACAATCCGACGTCTACGGTAAAGCGTGAGAGAAAGTTTTGATCTTTCGCCGTACCTTGTCTTCCTAAAAACCTACAATCCTAAGTAGCATAGTCACATTACAAGTTGTAAGGTTGCCTATATTCACCTCCAACTTATGTGTAAATTAACATCTCAAGGATGTATAATCTTTAAGAAGAGGAGAAGAACCTACATCAATAATTTTAGAATGTGATAATATCTAATTTTGTAGATATTATATGCCTTATCGTACCATGTTCGAAGTACTCCATCGAAGGAAGGAGGACGAAGGGCAAGTCTTCATTGCCATCACACCTGATTCAGCAAGGAAGACTGGACCATCGATTGTGGCCATTCCTTGGTCGTCGTCAGTGTATCTTTCTGCTCCTCTTCCCCCAAATCTACCCTTCTTATTCCCCTTCATTTTGTTTCATTCTTGGTAGTGCTCCATGTCTATGACTATTTGTAAATCCGCAATGTTGTTCATGAACATGAGTGGCTAAACACATAGCTTGGGTTGGGAGTAGCCACTAAGGCTCTCCCAACATGTATATACTTCAATCTCTTTGAATATATATGCTCTTAGCAAAGATTATCTCCATACTCTTGGTCTTAATGCTTCACTTGTATGATTAGCTACGATCTTGTGATGTTTGATTGTTAGTGTCTCAAAAGAGTAGTGCTAATCTTATCTAAGTGTTATGGAGTTGCATGAATACATGAGAACGTTAGAATGCTTAAGCTAATGATCATATAGTTATATTTTTTATTGTTTGTTTTCCATCTTGAGAGAGAGATAACCTTATAAACTAAATCTATCCTAAGCTTGAGGGAGCAGGGAATAGACATATATGATGATTGCTTGTAATCTTGCTAAGGGTATACTATGTGTAAGACCCCCAACCTAGCTTTTGCATGATCTTGATTGCGTAGCATCATTAGATGCTTAAAACCTTAATATAAATATGTGATGTGCTTTAATAACATGTGACATGCTTATGTTTTAAGTTTGGTCCAGATTGGATGTGGTTTGAGTTAGTTTTTCCCTTGTATGCTTGTTTTGGACCTAATTGCACTTTATCCATATTTAGGGTTTATCTTGTAATTTGTCACATGGTTGTTGTGCCTCACATTCTTGGCATCATGTTGGAAAGAGTATTGCCTTGGGTTTTCTTGTTGTACCTTGATTTGAAGAGGTGGTATCATGTGTTTATGAATAGGGTTTTGCTTGGATGCCCTAGTTTGATGTTGACCCTGAGTGTTGACCGATGGTGTCCCTTGGTTTTCAACGACCACCTTGAACAGAGTTCCCCACTTTGAGATATTAGTGTGTATCATATTTAACAACAATATATTGATTATGTAGTAGTAAACAAAAAGTAGCAAACATTCAACTCAATAAGGTAGTATACAATCTAGGCTATATAATAACTACACAAGTAATGCTATTCAACTTGATTAACATGTATGTTATTAAGTCATAGGTATTTTAGAATGTATCGTCCAAACCACTGACTAGGGACTGTGAAATCTTGTAGTCCATTTTAGAGGAACTTGGGATCATCTAGTCACGTGAGTATCCCATCACACCGTAGTTACTTCAACAATCATCCAGTGGGGGGCTGGTGATTGTCACTTTCTCTTTCTCTCTATCTCTCTCTGCTAAGGTTTAGTTGAATGCATCCACTGGGGTAGACTTCACAAAGTGGATGAACTAAGCTTCGAAGTAAGGCCTTGAGAATCTTCTATCATCGTCAGTGATGTAGAGGAGGAGGTGATATAGCGGAGGAGGCTTAGAGATATTAGGTACTCACGAGATATCATTGTACCTTAAAACACTTAGGTTGCATGTGATACACAATTACAAAAAAGAAGAGGAAGTGGACAGTGATGGAGAAGGGGATGATGACTAAAAGAGGAAGGAGAAATTGTTATAAATTTTTATTTCATAACACTTGTAGGGGGGAGGGGAAAGGATGGTGAAATACATTAAAAATATGATTTGTTACGTGGGTATTGGGACGGAGATAGTGATTTTTTAGAAAAAATAATCTACACATATACGAATCATATTTATTTGAAAGTCATTTTGCATTTGTGTTTAAATAAGTAGTGGAGTCTGAAGACAAACATTTTCTCATGATTCACCATATTTTTCTATAAGGACAAAAATACAACAAAAGTTTCCCCATGAATTATCATAAAATGTTTTTCCTTTCCTGTCACTATGGCAGAAAAGAACTTCAATTTCTCTACCATTTTTCTCCCCATGATTTACCATGTAAAAAACACAAAGTTATACTACAAACACATGAAAAAGAAGATATGACCGCTCCCTGGTGTACCAATATGCCAAATTAACGATTTGTGTTACAACATGAATTAGTTGGTAAATATGGCCATCTCTAAATAAGTATAACTTCATACCGGCAAAGCATTCATATTGTTTAGATGTTGTTCTAGCGTTCCTTGATTATAGGTCACTCCAACCAGTTACACATCACACAAAACAACTACTACGAACAAATGGTTTTATAACTTTATTTTCCTTAGTGTACGAAGAACCATTTAATGAATAGGATAGAAACTATATAGAAAAAATGACTAATAAAAAAGTGATAAGTGATGTTTTATTCGTTACATAGCAGAAAAAGGAAATGAGCGTGGAAGGATGAAGAGGGTTGTTAGTTAATTGAGGATTTCAAAGTAGATGTTTGCCGCTTGTCAATTAGGTGGACGCTGATTTAAATATTATATTCATTTATATGAGTGATGGCAGGACAGACATGTCAACGCTGATTTAAGTATTATATTCGTTTATATGGTTGATGGCAGGACGAACATAATTGGAAGGAGTTATTAATAGAGTTTTTTTCCCAAAACCCCCCTCACATTTGCCAATATTCCAGAAAACCTCCTCTCTTATCTCAAATCCGTACAGCCCCCCTCACGTTTATCCTTCCAATCAACCCCCTCCAGCCAACTCCGTGTCAAACGGAGTGGAAAGTGGCTGTTCCTTTGTTTTTCTAGTTATATACATATCTAACTATATCTAAATCATTATATCCATATCATTTAATGATTTTATTTTTAAAATAATAATAGTTATTATTTAAGTGGTGTATGTTATTACAATATATAATGTAAATAATATTTTTTAATATTAAGTATTTTTATTTGGATTCGTCTCAATATGGTAAACTCGGGCTCTAAAGCCCAATATCTGACGGTGTCGTACGAGGTTTTGGAAAACTAAAATCTGAAGTTTTAATCATCTCAGAGACTTATTTTTACTATCGTTAAAACTTTAGGTCCAAGTCGATTTCGGGTCAAAAAATACTGACTGGATTTCTAACAGCCAGAATGAAACCGACCAAGATATAGATTTTGATCATTATGTTCAAAATCCAGAAGCAAAATGGACTATTAAAGTCAAATCCTGGAACTATCCTAATCTGTTTGATTTTAGAACTTGTAGCTGGCACATGTATATGAATCATGATCATCCATATAATGTATGTGTCAGAAGTTTAATTCTGCAAACTAAACTTTTCCCCAATCTGAATCATGATTTAGACATAGGTGTCATTTTTAACATTAATCAAATTGGAAAAGTTTTAGGTTTTGACTTTAACAATCCAAGTTGGTTCCAGATTTTAAACAAAATGATCAAAAATTGTATCTTGGTCGGCTTCGAACTTTTGGTTCGACAATCAAAAAATTCATTTAATATTTTTTGACATAAAATCGACTTGGATCTAACTTTTTAAAAACAGTAAGAATAGATCTCCATGAATAATAAAAATATAGCTTTGGACTATAGCTTTCCAAAACCCAGAATGGCGTGTCAAACACTAGGATTTAGTACCCGAATTTACCATATTGGATGAGTCCAAATAGAAATACTTAATAATAAAAATTAATATGTACGTAACATACTATAATAACATAAAATACTCAAATAATAATTATTACTATTTTAAATAACAAAGCATTATAAAGTATAGATATAACTAGTTATATATATAACTAGAAAAACAAACGAACAGCCACGCTTGACTCCGTTTGTAACGGAGCTGGCTGGAGGCGGCTGATTGGAATATAGGATCAAAGTGAGGGGGTGTGTAGGAATTTTGGATAAGAGAGGGGGTTTTCTGGAATATCAGCAAATGTGAGGGGGTTTTTGGAAAAAAACTCTTATTAATATACTGACAGAATACGTCCCATCAACTACGCCAACTGAACAGTAGAGAAATGAATGGTTCGAAACGGTTCCTCGCATACTCGCACCAGAATTGCCTCGCACAAGATCACTCATCTATCTATCTATATATATATATATATATATATATATATATATATATATATATATATATATATAGTTGCATTATTTACTGCATAATACAATAATATACATTTAATATATAGTACTTAGATTAGATGTGTTTGAAAAACAAACTCAATCAGAGATCTGTAGATCAACTTAAAGAGATTGCAAAAACAATTGGGTAAAATTTACTCACGTCTAATGATATGAATGTAATTTATTTAACAAATATGGTCTAAAATGTTTTTGTTTTCAATTTATATTGTTGGATTTTGTGAACAAATTGCAAATGTGGTATTTTGATGGCTGGCACTGTGTATATGCAAACACATGAGTTGGTAAACTTCCTGACCTCTATATATATGTGTGTGTGTTTGTGTATATGCTGATACACTTCTTGGCCTCTCTCTATGCATGCGTCTATGTTTGTACGCCATCTAATAAGAACAAATGGCAAACAGAATTCTGCATTGTAACCATTATTCGTTTGGAATGACTTTTGAAACACAACCTATTAAAAAATGTAGCATTGCAAAATGAAAATTGGGCAGAGATTATGTACAGACACACACATATATGACGGGGAAAGGGTGGTTCAGTGGATAGGAGCGGTGGCTCAGCAGATAGGAGCCGGGGTCCATCATAGAAGTGGCACATGTTCAAAAAATATAACAGCTGAATTTACCCTCTGCGAATCCGGCCTCTATGCAGTTTGTGGGACAGCAGGGGTTACCCCCTTCTGTTGCTCTGATGCATAAATCCATATAGTAGAACTTGCCCCTAATTAGTAAATATATACATATATGTATACATACATACTTAGAACTTCCCATCAACTAATATTTTCTTTAACTAGTGAATTGATTTTATAGAGTTGAGTCTATACCACAAATAGTAAAGACGCCTTTCTCTGACAAAGGAGGTGACAGCCAAGTGTTTTGTTACATTAAATTCCTGATGGTTTCATAATTTTGTTAAACAATTATGAGTCCGCAGTTAAACAGGAATCATCAGTGGTGAAAGTGGACAAAAATTCAAAACTGGAAAGAACTGCAGAACAAAATTGCACCTGTGGTTGGAATTATAAAAGGGGTCCCGGTTGTAGTCTTGAATATCTTCTTAACATCCTCAAGGAGGGTTTTGGTTAGAGCAGGCACTGCAGGTGATCGGTAGTCCTCGTTGTTCCTGTTCATCGCCCGCAGCACAGGCTCCGGGATGTTCACAGGGCCAGGAACAAACAGATGGTTCCTCCCTGGTCCATACACGTAGTCCATCTTTCTTCACCCTTCACAGGAACAACCAGAACAGCAGTTAACAAGCGGTTTCCTGACTGGAGAGGAAAAGAGTAATCCTTTCTAGCAGCAGAAATACAGGTGCCTCTACAAAGAAACATCTTAGCAATTCCGTGCTAGCTATATCTTTCATTGAAGCATGTGATATAAAGCCCAGAAATTTATAGAAGTACAGCATAATGATGACTCTTTTGCAATGAATTAGTAAAACTAGAATTCTATGATTCACGAAGAAACAGGGAAACATAGCGGTTTAGTAAATGCTTAACAAACAGTAACAATTCCACGGGAACTCAGAAGCTCGGAACTACAGAATTTATAGGAGGCGTGGAGCACCTTTAAGTAGTGAAGCTGACACAGAAAGAGAGTATCACGGGCTTACCCTTTTATCCCGACAGATTTAGGTGGTGAGTGGAAAGTCCCAGCTCCCAAAGATCAGGACCGGGAGCAAATCTATGCTCCAAATTCTGCGGAGTTGGGTGCACGGAGCAGGACTACTCGGGTTGCATATATAACCAACCCAATCTTGAACAAGTGGAGGGGAAAGGGGCCGGGAGGAGGGACAGGGGCTCTGTGATGAGGATAAGAGATGCATGGCGCAGGGGTCACGGCAGCGTGGGGTGGTGAAGGCGGTGGCAGGATTGGAGGGCAGATGGAGTATGATCGCTCAAGCACTGTCGCGGTGCATGCATGTCTTCAACATGGACAGTGGATCTCCCGACCCCTCGCTTCTGCACCACATATTGACCTGTCAACCTTCCACCCTTGTGCCGCCGGGGGCTCGTAGGGACAAGAATTTTTGCGTGGAATGAGGTTTGGGAAAGAGGATGCCCACTTATTCGGGAGTTCTTATCGAATCCACGGCACAGATTTTTTATGGACTGCTAGACCGAAAACACGAGTATTTACTGACTATTTCATCCGTGGAGGCTTGATCTCTTACAGTTCGGGAGTAAATACAAAATAACGTGCTCGTCATATCCATCATTTCGATAGTCAAACGGACATTTCATACTAGCTCAACCAGGTTCATTTTGTTGCTATTTCCTGTTCCACTATTGGGTTTTACTCAAATATAACCGCACAATCATTACTTTATACCTGTAATGTCTGCATTGGATTATAACAGACAGTCCCGATCAATTTCGGACTTTCGGATTTGAGACAGTAGAAGAAACTAATTTTAGTTTAAATGAATGTGAAATTGTCAATGATACCGCAAAAGATCAATACTGACAGTGTGTCTATTCGGATTTGAGATAATAGAAAATAACCTCATTGCTTTTTTTCCTTTTTGATGATCGTTCAAACATACAATCTCCTGATTGTATGTCAAATGTATGTGAAATTGTTACAAATTGTTAATGCTAGTGAAGCGATCAATAACGAGGATTTATTAGTAGTGATGCGCACCGAGCAACCGGCACATATTAAAAAGGAAAGCACAAAAGACGGACCATTTTTTTTACGTGGCTCAAATGGCACGATGCTAATCTACATCCTCAAGAATGAGATTCAATGTATAAGCCTCTAAAATTCTAAATTCATCTTATATGCATATTTGTACATTGAAATCATATTTTATTGAAATGACTAGTCCAATGATTCTATTCAGTCTCCCTCTTTTGATGGGAGCCTAATTACTTTGTTGGCTGTCCTTTTTTCCCTAATATTGCCCATACATTTTATTAATTGAACATACCAACTTATTCAGATGTTTCCTATTGTTATTCTTTTGCAATCACGTGGAGGCTTGACTACTTTTCGTAAAGTTTGCTTTCTTTCATCACACAACTTTTAAAGCCTAATGCACTGTCAGTCCCAAGAACAAGCAAATGGGGGTCTCACCCTTCAAGAGCGGATCTGGACCCACTTCATAGCTACCTAAAATCCGCATAAATTTGTAAGGCAATGAAGCATGCGAAGCACCATAGAATTTCACAATCTTTCGTATGTGTTCTCAACTCTTGTATTGTATGATTTTTACTATAACCTTCAAGACAAAGACCGAACATGTGATTAAAAGGTTGAACCCAACCGTCAAATTTCAGACATAGAATAAATGAGTAGTCACGAAGCTTAGGGTAACGCATAAAAGCGAGACATATACTACGAGACGGTGGGTAGAATGCATTCCAAGGTTACAAGATAATATGCCAATTTATTATCTAGAAAGTTACCACACATTTTGTTCAGTGACATAAATGGTACCACTTTCCATAAATATGAAAAGCTAAAAACTCATTGTAGCCATGAAGACCACAAAAAACCAGTTGATCAGTGACCAAGCCAGTGAGCAGTAGCCCAGCTGGTCGCAGCTCGGGACCCCTCACGAAGGGTCTCGGGTTTGACTCCCACTGGAAGCGCTGCTCGGAACTGAATTTTCCGCAGTGTCAACCGGCCTCTGATGCGACTTATTGAGATATCGGTGTGCGGACGCATGAGTCTCCCGGATTTACCATCCCTGCTATCTGGCCTCCGCCTTGGGGGTGAATTTTCTCCGGCAAGTTAAAAAAAAACCAACATAACCATAGACAAGATTTGAAGCCATTAATGAGCCTGAAAACATGATACAAGCTCATACTAATATACTTGAAAAATATATACTTGAAAATTGAGAGGATTTCATTCAAAATAAATATAGGTTATTTCTTCCTACATCATAGTTGACACCTTCTCTTCATTTGGTGTTTGTAGATGGCAAAAGAAGGTGGAGTTGTATATTTGTTTTTCTAATAAAATAAATTTATATTTAGGAAGTGGATAGAGGTTTTGACACTCAAAATTCTGCTTTCTTTCACACTGAGTGCCATATCTCTTGGATGTATGGGATCTAGTCCAATTGAGGATTGGGGTGGTCGTGACACAATGGAAGTGAAAAAGCAAAGTTGTGGTAGAAAAATTGGAGCATGAGGTATGTAGATTGATGAAATTTCATTTTATTTAACTACACATGTTTGGCTAGAGCCCACCTCTAACCTATTTGGATGTTGGTGATTGTCCATTGAATTCCTCTTAGGTTGGCCCCAACACAACCCTTATGAATCTCTTGGTTTACCGATTAAGAGAAGTGAGTACTCTTGTCATATTTGAGACCATATAATGACAAGTTGACTCTTCATTCCATGGTTTCTTGATGTTCTTGTTTTCCATGAGAAGCAGCATATCATTTCGGCTTCACAGGAAAAAATTGTTGAAATTCTAGGCTTTAGATGATAAATACAATCACACAGTTATGTGAGATAAGAATGAGATTTATTGGATAGATGACATACTTTAATGCTTTAGGATTCAAGTGGGTTATTTTGTAGATGAGATTAACATATAAAATTTAAGATCCAAGCATTTTAAGTTTGAGCAAGTTTATAATACAACATTTACCCTCCCTAGTCTAAGACTTAGGAATAAACACAAATGGTCTAACAATCCAATGATCCATGTAATAACCAAAGGATTTAGATGGAAAAAAGATTCAAAGAAAGGGGTTTGAACAAAATTCCCACGAGAACCTTTTTGTACTTAAAATTGAATAAGTTAGGAAATAATTTTTTGTTTATGAAACTTAGAAGGAGAGGAAAGAATTAGATACCACAACAATGAAAACATCATAAAAGGTGTATTAGTATTAAAATGACCTATATCCACCCTTCGTGGCTTTTCTATGACTAGGCTTTGCAATAACCTTCTATTGAATAAACAAGAATTACAAATACAAAGTAACCTTATTAAATAAAATACATAGTTATTGTAACATCCCAAAATTTAATTATAGTAAGATTAGGGTTTTAATAGAAATGTTTTTATAAATTAATTTCAAATCCTATCAGACCCAGAGTCTATCGTGGGCTGGGAATTGTCCCCTTTGCCCGACTCATGTTGATTCTGGACTCCACGGTTTGTGGGTTACTATTTCCTTTCGATCACTGTCTCCATTTAGCATCTTGCGAAATTGGTTAGTTTTTCATCGTCATCAAATATTTTCAAGCAAGTCCACCTCTTGTACGATAGGGTTTTGTGCACTAGAATCTCGAGTCTACTAGACTCCCTCAAACCGTCCCCTATTTTTTATCCTCTTTTATTTCTAGTCCTCTCGAGACCTTAACCTATATATATAATTATCAGAAAGCAAATGTGACACCTCCAGGAACCGTGCCAAACCTCAAATTTTCCCTCTGAGCATCTCCCTCTCTACTCTCCATGAGGTTGTCATACTATCACCAAAGTAGTTCAATGTCATGGCAGCTCAAGCCGTCACAACCACCGATGAGGAGCTGACTCATCTCCTCACGTTCCCAAGAAGCTCAAACCAACACAAAATTTTCCCCAAATACAAGTAATCTCGTTTCCCCTTTTTCGTGGTTCGAGGTCCTACCCTTAATGTCAGACAATCACATCGCTCCTGCTCTATTTTTCTCATGGATAGTGTCACGACAGTCGACAAAACCGTTACTGATTAAGAAGAATTAAACATAAACAGTGAATTAACAAAAAAATCACTAAAAATTAAAACCTTTTTGCAAGGAGATACAATTCTAGGAAACTCTTATAAAGAGGACCAAGGTATTGTATATACATTCTGGTCCATAAAGTACATACCATGTACCATCTCTTCTCGAGGTATATATTTACAACAGTTGCTTTGCCAAAACTATACATAAACAACATAAAACCTCGAGGCATTCAAGCCAAAATATCAGATCAATCATAAAAACACTAAGTATTGATTCCAATGACCTGAGAGTACATAGACGACACATATGACTCTTATCTACAAGACACGACAGTCAATATCTCCACCTGAGATGTTACTGTTGTCCCTGATGCTGCTGTCCTTCCCCTGTTGTATGGTCCCTACCTCCTCGTCCGCGTCCACCTAAAAATGTTGGTGACCAACAGAGTGAGACTCATGTCCCAGTGAGAGATATAACTCTCTGCCAAAAATATTATTATTGCAAATAAATAGTAATAAACTGAGAAGAGGATTCTTTATTATTAATAAGCAGGATAAATCTCTATTTAAGCAGAATAGGGCAATACCATTAATTTAATAAGGAATATGAAGAACATGTATAACATTGATCCATTTTAGGATACACTAAGCAATGTAACATCAACCAATATTTTCCGTATTTTATCCTTAAACAAATAAGCTACACGGTTGATTACATTTTATAATCACATTTATGCCCTGAAGAGATGAGGTATACCGCTCATACTCCAACTGACCACGGCGGCGTAAAGCATCAGTTCCATACCTAGGTCAATGGAATAGTCAGGCTCCATGACCTCATCTGTCTTGGTCAGTGCAAGACCACATGCAGGACATGTCGTGTCTCTGCTAATTAGCTTTCCAAGGTATACTGGTAACTTCTCTATAGAGCTACAACGGCGGCTATACTCTCTTCACAATCGAGAAATTTCATATTTACCTCACATCAATTTGGCATTAAACATCATCGGGAGATTCATGATACATCCATCCCGACACATATAATGAAGGATTGAGAGATCTCGTGTTTATCTCACGTCAATCCCACATTAGGGCATAAGGATATTCGTGCCCATTACCCCCACATATTCAAAAATATGCCCTCCACGAGATCCCGTGGGAAAACTTGTTTCACCATCACCATCTACTGATGATGATAGATCTATGGCCAGGGCTCTACATGATAAGATTTCACTTGATTAATTAAGTGCATTACCATATTCTTTTAACATCAGCCAAGTTTTCAAACATGAATTATTATGACAAATGCTACAAAGAAAAGTATAATACATCCATCAAGTACTTTTCAAAACTTTATCAAACATTGGGATCTCAATCCCTTATCTCATTACTGGGAATTCTCATCCCTCAACAATATCATCATCATGTTTACTGGATCTGGATATTCAAACCCTTAGTTCATCACTGAACATGGTTATCACTATCAGGTAACTATTACCTCCAGGTCATCTGACCAAGGTATTCATGATACTTGTTACACAAGCATCTCACATAGTTCACCAGACATATTCAACTTCTTGTCACCTCTCACTAGGCAACAAATAAAATAATGGCTCACAATGCCCATTAACATCATAGCTCATACCTGATTATGCTCATCATCTCATGATACCTGCATAGTTAGTATACTTGATAACAACCATATCAATTACATATCAACATTATGCAATACAAAGATAACATCAATATTCCCTCATTAGGGTTAGGGTTTCCCATCTTTAACAATTAGGGTTTTACATAACATCACTCTATATTAGGGTTTCACATAACATCACCCTATATTAGGGTTTCACATAACATCACCCTATATTAGGGTTTCACATACCATCACCCTATATTAGGGTTTCACATATCTAGAATTACATAGTACCTTCATAAGTATTCAATTAAACTTATGTATTGTAATTTTCCTTATTGATTAGGGTTTCCATTCTCCATTCATTAGGGTTTTATGATTACCTCATTAATCCAAACCCTAAGTCACTACTTCCACATATCTTGGAGCACATAGCATTATCTAAGTATTAAATCATACTTATCATTGTTCCAATTGCTTAGGAACACACATCATCATCATACCTTATTAGGTTGACTTAACCTCTTACTAAAGTGCATGCAGCTATGCTTATCATGGTGTATTGAATTTATTACTTTCATAGGCATCGAGTGATAATCACTCTAATTATACTAATCACCTAAGTACTTTAGAGGTACTTCCATTGAAATCAACCTTGAGATACTCTTCAACCAACTATGGGGTTATTAGTACTTACATGGTTTGAATCAATTGGACCTTCAAACGATTTGGACCAATTGAATCCTTCAAACAGTTTGACCCTAAACCTTCAAACGGTTTGAACCAATTGAACCTTCAAACAGTTTGGCCCTAAACCTTCAAATGGTTTGAGACCGTTTAGACCTTCAAACGGTCTTGCCTTAAACCTTCAAACGGTTTGAGACTGTTTAGACCTTCAAACGGTCTTGGTCCTAATCCTTCAAACGGGTTGACACGGTTTAGACCTTCAAACGGTCTTGCCCTAAACCTTCAAATGGTTTGAGACCATTTTGACCTTCAAACGGTCTTGGTCCTAATCCTTCAAATGGTTTGAGACCATTTAGACCTTCAAACGGTCTTGGTCCTTATATCCTTAAATGGTTTTGAGACCATTAAATCTTCAAACAGTTTTGACCCCTTTGATCTTCAATCGATTTTGAAACTGTTTGATCTTATTAGGGTTTGAAACCGTTTGACCCTTGAACAGTTTGAAATTGTTTGATCAAATCAACTTTGAAACCATTTTAACCCTAAACGGTTTGAGACCGTTTGGTCCTCAAACGGTTTGAGACCGTTTGGTCAATTCAGATTTGAAACCGTTTGAACCTAAATTAGGGTTTTGACATCAATTGATCTAGGGTTTTGAAACCAATTACGTTAGGATCTGAAATCAATTGAGTTTGATTGTTTGAAGTTATTAGGTCATAAGACCAATTGATCCTTGAATCCATTGAAACTGTTTGCTCTCTAATGGTTTGAAACCATTTGATCTCTAACGGTTTTGAAACCGTTTGGTCACCAATCGGTTTGAAATTGTTTGGTCTCTAACGGTTTGAAACCGTTTAGCCAACAAAATATGAAACCATTTGTTCTTGATATTCTTGAGGTGTGTGATAAGATGATGTCATCATCATCAAGCTTCAGACCTCTAAATTCTACTGTGATATATATGATAAATTCATCAATTATTCAAGAAGAAAATAAAAGATCAACATATGATGAGAAATTGAGAACAATAATAACATTGATGGGTTCAAGTTATATAACCCGCCTTCAAAGTAGCTTCAAAGCTTCAAGATTCTCATCTATAATGGTGAAAGAAGATCCTTCAACTATCCAAGTTTCGTTTCCAACTCTTTAGATGCAAAAGATAGCCAAGGTTGAGCATTGGATGAAAGAGAGAAGAAAATGAGTGTTGGAATTCGATTTCAACCATCAATCCATGGTTGAAGATGATCATGGAGCTTACCTTCAGCTTGGGGAACGTTTTACTCCTGATCCTAAGCTCCTTGGTCGTCGGCCAAAGCAAGGGAAGAAAATAGTTTGCAAAAATAGTCTTTCAAGTAAGTGAAAAATGGAGTATATGTATATGAATTTTTAAGAGAGAAAGTAGGAGGAAAATCTTCAACTCCCATTCTAGGTGCCACATGCCTCCTCCACTTCCTTTCTTCTGAAGCCAACTTCCTCTCCCTCAATATCCTCTCAATTATCCTTGGATTAAAAGCAACCATTTAAGCACCTTAATCATTATAACACTATTATCCATTTTTAGTGGACATTACTTTTTAATTAACAAATGTGAGTGGATTTCTTCACCTACTTAAGATATTTCGGTGCCACTCAAAGAATTTTGACGTCCTCCCACGATAGGATTTTGACCACAACCTTTTTAGTTGATGGGAACTTCAATTAATATATTTATTTTTGCTATAAAATAAATTAGGGTTTCAATTATGCTTAAATCTTGATTATTTTATTATCAAGATTATCTTTCCTCAAAAGTAGCTCAAACAAGACGCCCCATTCTTTTTATTTTCTCTAAATGATACCAATAAATAATAGGGACACTCTTGAAGTGGTATTTTACATATTCAATCCTAAATTTGGGGTAATTTGCAAATTACACCAAAACTAGCATTCAATACACAAGCATTACTCAAATAAGCTCCTTCTTGGAACTTAGGCTTCCACAAGCCATCCCACAATATCATTCTCATTCTTATGATGCTATAACACTTGAGGAACATTTATCATGTATCATTTGCAAGGTAAACCCTTAAATTGGGTAAATTGCACTTTAGTCCAAAACAAGTAAAATATTGTTTCAACATTATTCAAATAGGTCCAAAATTGAAACATAAGCTCTCCTTTAGTCTTAATTACTTTTCAAAGGATAAAGACAAGAATATAAATGACTTACTTAAGCAAAACTCCCAGGGTTAAGGCATAACCCAGGTCAGGGATGTTACAGATAGCTTCGCCCAGATGCCTCATGCCTTTCCCTAAACTTATACAGAATGTTCATTGTGTGATGAGCACTATTTCTAGCTTCTCGCTTCTACTGGAATATCCATTAATGGCGGCGACAGGTTCTCTGATCTCAGGCCACCCTGTGCCTTCTTTGGCTTGTCAAGTTCGGCCATCTACGATGAAGGTTCCCAACACCTTGTCTTCCAATGAATAATCCACATTCATGATTTTTGGGTTTTGACTTCCTTTCTATGTACTCGTCAACATTACAGATCGAAGAAGAATAAGCGAGGAGCTTCTTTTCCAGTTTGTCCCTTCTCGAGATTCTATCGAGGTGGTGCCCATGATAACAATTGAGTCCTTTCACCCTTTTGTTTTGGTTGACCCGCCGTTCTAGCTTCTAGCATGAGTCGGGCCATGTGGCCGGCTCAAATTGGGCCAGATCAGCACTGGTCCATGATTTTGGATATCGCCCATGTGGATTTATGTTAAATTCTGATTGGTTGGAACTTTGTAAAATCATAGTAATTGATTGGATGATCAGAAAAATAAGTATAAATTGTCATTGGAAAGGATTTTTTGAGTAAAACTTTATTTCAACATTTTTAAACCCTAAATTCATCTTCTCTTACCATGAATACTTAAAAAACCCAAGTTAGGATTTAGATGATAATGAAGACCAAGGTTAATTGTAACTATGTTAATTTCAGGACATTAGAGTTTCTACAAACCTCAAGAGATCTAAGTGGACTTCTTATCCAATAAATAAGTGGATTCATGCACTCTAAGTAATAAATATGGATAAAGGATTTTATATTCACTAACATATATATATGAAGTTCAAATATAATGATATCAAGTACATGTTTTAATGGATACATGCAAGGAAATTGATTATGAATCGGATTATGGTTTTTTCATTATGCCTTTCTCATAGATTACTATCTTCATAATATGTACATGCTTCAAAGACAAATTTAATGCTTTAAGTTATCATACTCAACATCAATGTTAAAGTAAATAATGGAGAATTATGATTGTTCCTTCCAAGATTAAGACGCCATTTTGGCATGAGCTATGTGTGAGCAATGAGCACTTGGGTGCATAAGCTCTTTGTGGGCAATGAGCTCTTGGGAGCATAAGCTCTGTGCGAGCAATGTAAGGATGAATGACAACATATTCATCCCAAGACACTAATGTTAATGATTAAGATAATTAAAGATGAAGTTATACGATATGACAAGAATTCAATATTTATCATGTTTAAATTTATGCTTTCTTAAAAGTATAATATATTTTTAGTTCTTATAATGTTACTCATTACCACTTACTCTAATCAAATATCCATTTTTCTTTGCATGGCTGGGAACATGATGTCCGCAAGAAAGAATGATTAAGGAACTTAGACAATGAGCATACATCTCGAGGACAAATCTATAAGACAAAACATGGTGGGGTGCCAACAGTAATAGAATATTAGTTTAATTTTACTTTCAAGTTAAGAGAACCATGTATTAGTTTAAAAGGTGAGTGTTATATTGAGGAGTTGAGTATGAGAACTATTTATTTTCCTGTGTTGGTTGAAAATACTCTATTTTTATCCAATGAACATCATGTTTGTGACACTCCCAATGGGATTTATGCTTCTGCTCAGTAATATACATGTTTTAGAAAATTGGGGTGTTATAATATGATATTAGAGCTAAAAATATAGTTGGCCACAAGCTTTTCTCAGAATCTCATCTAGTTTATGTCCTCTTTCGCAGATGGCACATAAGAATAAAGGTGAGATGCCCATGGGCGGGGATGAAGATGATTCTCACAGCAGTGAACACCATCAGGTATCTCCACATAAAGAAACCCCATTGTGCCTTTTGATGTCTTGGTCAGGACCCTTGTTACATCCATGGGAAGAGGAAAGGATCAATTAGGCAACCCTAGAGTCAACCTCGAGCTTTCTCTAGTTGACTTCTTGAAGATCAAACCAAATTCTTTTACTGGAGAGCAAGAGTTAGATGTCGTGGTCAAAGCTGAGAGCTGGCTACACAACATGGAAATTGTTTACTTGATTTAGATTTCCCAGATCACTCCAGTATTCATTTTGGGATTCATATGATCAAGGGTGAAACTAGGACATGGTCGGAGAACTTGCTAGCATCTCGTGAAGATGATGCTCCTCCACTCACATGGGAGGAATTCATAGAAGCTTTTAAAGACCATTACATCTCAGAGGCTATGGATGAGAAGAAAGAGGAGGAGTTCTGTAACCATTGTTAGCATGGTGACATGGCAATCACACAGTACACATGAAGTTCAGAATTTTGTAGAAGTATGGTTATGATTATGACGAACAACATAAGATGAAGAAGTTCATTAGGGGTCTCAAGGAGTACCTTAGCTTTGCTCTGTCTGGTCGAGGACACCACACCCTGCAAGGTGCCCTAGATGCTTCCCTAGAACTAGAACACCACCCAGAAAGACCATGGAAGAAGGACAATCATTCCTACAACAACAACTCCAATCATCACAATGATAAGAAGAGAAAAGCCCTAGAAGGACCACACATCAGGAAGCCTTGCCCAACATGCAACAAGCCGCATGGTGGAATATGTAGATTTGGCACAAGAGTTTTCTACTTCTGTGTGGATCCAAATCATAATAAGCAGGAATGCCCAAGCTGAAAGCAAGGAATGATGCAAGACAAAACCCTAACCTGGAGTAAAGAGAAAAGAGACAAGCAAGAATCTTTACAATGGTAGATGATGAGGAAGAAGGCATGATCTAGTTTAACCTTAGTTTTATCTGATAGAAATACATGTTGAGCATTGAAAACTAGGAATAATTAAAACCCTAAAGGTGGGTAATATATAAAAATTTCGAGAATGAAATTTTTATAAGGTGGGTAAAATTGTAACAACCCAAAATTTAATTATAGTAAGATTATTGTTTTAATAGAAACATTCCTATAAATTAATTTCAAATTCTAGACGTTGAGGTAATTTACACAAATAATAAACATTTCATGCAGTGAGAAAACAAAATGCATTTCCTTTTATGCACAAATGACTCATTGTATATGAAGAAATGAATTTCCATCTTTCTGCCTCCTTCATAACTCTAAAATCCTCACATAATGGAGAAAACCTTAGATAATGGAAATTAATTCTAGGATAGGTATAACTATGGATCCTTTTTGGCTGCTAATTGATCAATAAACCCATTTCACAAAATTAAAGTACTTTTATCAATTAATATGTACTTTAAGTTAACCCCTCATAAATTGGCTAGCAATTTAGAAAAGTAATAGTTCAGGATTGATCTAGACCCAATTATGAACTTATGGTCAAAATTTGAGATCAGTTTGACCTTGTTAGACTCCAATAACAATTTTAGAAAGTTCCTAAATATTTTAAGGTTCTAATATCTATACTATTTGTATTATTTGAATCAATTTTATATTGTTTGCTTTTATTCAAGTTACACATGATTTCCAACCTATGCTTACTTTTTGATTGTTTTGTCATGTGGAGTCTCATCTCAGACCCAGAGTCCATCGTGGGCTGGGAGTTGTCCCCTTTGCCCGACTCATGACGATTTTAGACTCTATAGTTTGCGAGTTACTATTTTCTCTTAACCCTTTTCTTCATTTAACATCTTGAGAAATTGGTTAGTTTTTCACCATACTCAAATCTTTATGAGAAAGTCCATCTCTTGCACGATAGGGTCATAATCCCCAATCTACTAGACTCCCTCAAACAATCCCCTTTTTTTATCCTCCCTGGTTTCTAATCCTCTCGAGACCTTAACCTATATATATAATTATTAGAAAGTGAACATGATGTCTCCGGGAACTGTGCCAAACCTCTATTTTTTCCTCTGAGCATCTCCCTCTCTACTCTCTACGAGGCTATTGCACTGTCACTGGAGTAGTTCAACGTCATGGCAGCTCAAGCCATCGTGGCCATCGTTGAGGCACTGACTCGTCTCCTTACATTCCCAAGAAGCTTAAACCAACACAAATTTTGTCCCAGATGCAAGTAATCTTATTTCCCCTTTTTCCTAGTTCGAGGTCCTACCCTTAATGTCAGACAATCACATCACCTCCTGCTCTAATTTTCTTGTGGATAGATTCGCCCAGAGGCCTCATGCCTTTCCCTAAACTTATACAGAATGTTCATTTTGTACCGACCATTATTTTTGGCTACTTGCTTCTATTTACATAGCCATTAAAGGTGGTGGTAGGTTCTCTGACCTCAGGCCACCCCATGCTTTCTTCTTTGGCTCATCGATTTTGGCCATCAATGATGAAGGTTCCCGACACCTTGGCTTCCAAGGACTAAGCCAAATTCATGATTTTCGGGTTCTGACTTCCTTGTTATGTATTTTTCGACATTGTAGATTGAAGAAGAAGTAAGGGGCTTCTTTTCCAGATTTGCCCCTTCTTGAGCTTCTATTAGTGCAGTGCCCATGAGAACAATTAAGTCCTTTCATCCTTTCATCTTGGTTGGCCCTACCATGCTGGCTTCTAGCATGAGATAGCCCATGTGTCTAGCTCTAATTGGGCCAGATCAGCACTGGTCCGTGATTTTGGATATCGCCCATGTGGATTTATGTTAAATTCTGATTGGCTGGAACTTTGTAAAATCATAATAATTGATTAGATGGTAAGAAAAATAAGTATAAATAGTCATTGGAAAGGATTTTTTTAGTAGAACCTAATTTAAATATTTTTACACCCTAAATCCATACTCTCTTACCATGAATAATTAAAAGACCCAAATTAGGGTTTAGATGATAATGAAGACCAAGGTTAATTGTAACTATGTTAATTTCATGACATTAGGGTTTCTACAAAACTCAGGAGATCTAAGTGGACTTCTTATCCAATCGGTAAGTTCATGCACTCTAAGTAACAATTATGGGTAAAAGGTTTTATATTTGATTATATATGTGAAATTAAAATATAAAGATATCAAGCACATGTTTTTAATGAATACATGCAAGGAAATTTATTATGAATCATATTATGGTTTTTTCATTATGCCTTTCTCATAGATTGCCATCTTCATAATATGTACGTGCTTCTAAGTCAAATTTAATTCTTTAAGTTACCATGTTAAACATCAATGTTAAAGTAAATGATGGATCAATTATGAGTGTTCCTTCCAAGATTAAGATGCAGTTTTGGCATAAGCTCTATGTGAGCAATGAGCACTTGGGTGCATAAGCTCTATGTGTGCAATGAGATCTTGGGAGCATACCCTCTGTGTGAGCAATGTAAGGATGAAGGACAATATATTTATCCCAAGACACTAATGTTAATGATTAAGATAAGTAAAGATGGAGTTATACGACATGACAAGAATTCAATATTTATCATGTTTAAATTTATGCTTTCTTAAAAGTATAGTATATTTTTAGTTCTTATAATGTTACTCATTGCCACTTACTATAATAAAATATCCATTTTTCTTTGCATGGTTGGGGATGTGATGTCTGTAGGAAAGAAGGATTAAGGGGTTTAGACAAGGAGCATACATCTTAAGGACAAATCTAGAAGACAAAACCTGGTGGGGTGCCAACTATAAGAGAATATTAGTTTAGTTTTACTTTCAAGTTAAGAGAACCATGTATTAGTTTAAAATGTGAGTGTTATGTTGAGGACTTGAGTATGAGAACTATTTATTTTCCTTTGTTGGTTGAAAAAACTCTATTTTTATGCAATGAACATCATGTTTGTGATACTCCCAATGAGATTTATGCTTCCACTCAGTTAAATACATATTTTAGAAAATTGGGGTGTTACAGTAACCTTTTTAGATTTGTTTTCTAGAGCAATAAAAGTAATGCCAACTCACCTTTAATTTGTGATAGGTAGAGAATAATTCAAATATCCCCTTTATCATGTATGAAATGGATCATCACTACCTCCTTTAGTTGTTATGGATGCAGTAGCACACCAATTTCTCCTTTCTAATGGACACATGAGAATACCACACCTTCTTTAGTTATTTTAGACTCATGAAGACACCTTCTTTATCCTTTTCTAGCTATATGAGAAAACTAATAAGGACACATCCCTGGTAACATTGCAAGATTACCAATTCCTTTACACAAAACCACTCTTGGATGCACAATAAAAAGGGCAAGATGGGTTATAGATCTTTGAAATCATGGGAAAGGACAAGAAAATATAACCGACGTTGTCAAAAGAAAAAAGAATAGGAAATTCTAAGGCTAGGGAGAATATCTAGTCAAATAACTTATGGGATTGCATACCAAATCCTAGAGTACATTATTATTTAATTCTGGTACTCAAAACTTGTAAAGGGATAATATAGTGTCCATGTTAATAGGAAAAGATCATGGTCAACCATTATACAAGTTAGATAGTGTAAAATGAAATGATAGTCATCATATACTGAGTCTGTTTTGTTTCTCAACAAACAATTGGAAAAGAAGCATACAATATAAGTGGATTTGTGAGCTTGGATGACCATGCTTCTATTGAAATCTCAATTTGAATGAAGGTAAGTAGGTGAAAGATACATGTGCCTAAGGACTTTTTAATCATAATTTTAATGTCTTAACCAAGTAAATAAGCTGAACCACACTTTAGTGGCTACTTGGTAGAGCTTGGACTTTGAATGTGAAAGACCTAGAGTCTTAGTGAGTCAATTTATCTTTTTTGGTTGAATCTAGGGTCAAATTAACATAGCTCAATTGAATTTTTAGTATCATCGACAATAAATATGTGGGAAACTTATTAATATTCAAATATTTGCCTTTAATTTAATGTAGTAAAGAAGTTTTGATATGATCAATCCCTTTGGAGTGTAGTGGATGGACATATAAGGTTTTAGATCAATAATACCTTGCCTTTTTAGATAAGTTCCTTATTCAAGATATGGATGATATTTCTTTTTCTTGACTTAGAAAGGTCATTTATGCAATAACTTCAAGCGCATAAACCTACGGTAGATGAACCTTTAGTTTCTACCTCTCTTTGTGGAAATCATTTACATTTCATGAATTACCACCACATTATACATACCATTCACAAGCATATGTATACATATAACATTAGTTTTTATTTCACTTAATATTAAAATTTTGGAAATATATATGTATTATTAAAAAGGTAGATATATTGGATCAAAGAGAATTCACATAAGTAAATAAATGGTAATGTAATCTTAATTCATTAACTTTAATTTTGTTCAACCTCAATCCTACTCCTCTTTTTCAAAATAAAAAGGTAACTTAGAGAGGATATGAAATCCTTTGGTAAAAGTGATGTAGCTCAATATAAAACCATTTTCAAATATGAAGGTAACATGTATCCATGTAAGAAAATCTCAAATCAACTTGAGCCAATGTGAACCATATAGGAAGATCATTCCTAAACATCTCAAAACTTGATATGCATGGAAAAGAATGAAAAATGTTACATAGTATTTGCAACACCATATTTGAGCAATAAAATAGTTATCAATAGTAAAATTACTCAACTTTAATGTAGAAAGGCATGGTTACAATCATGATTTCTTGTTTGAATGAAATAATTTGGTTGAACAGTAATGGGCGGGTAGGCATTAAGAAATGGGGAAAAGAGAATGAGAATCAAAGTCACCACCACATTTATAAAGGGAAATGAGGAAAACCATAAAACAAGGCTTGAAATGCATGTGAATAAGATAAAAATCAACCAAAGAATGGTTAATACATCAAGTCACACACATGGAAGGTGTTAGGCACCCATGATGCCTATTTGGTATCACAAAACCTATCGAGGCTTATTAAATTATGTCTTATAGATGATGATTATATGCACAAATATGGTCAAATAACAAGAAAGTTGTAGGGAAATTGGAGCGACAGATAGGGCAACAGTAATAAAAAATTTAAACCCCAATTCCCCTAAACAGTAAGATCGTGTCAACAACAATGTATCTAGGAAGGAAAGGTTGCAAGTATTTATTGGTTATGGAGCAAGTCTAATGATAATACCCTTGCACTAGTATCATGCTTCTTCTATAGGATGCATTACACTCCTTCAACAACAACAACACTCAAACAATTGTCATTAACGACCCACTGGTCTAGCCATCATGGAGGATGGTTGATGGTGTACTCCTAGTGGCAGACAATGGCCTCCCGCCTCTAGAGTAGTCCACACGAAGAACCAAGAACTACATGTTGTGCTACCAGAGCCAATGGGAAGGAGTTGTCCCTTTCAAATATCAACATGCTAGAGTTGATCACTCTCCCACAATTGTCTCTCCCTTGCTATCCCTCCCTTTATCGGGTATGACTTGCTCAGGCTCTGAATTAGTTACCACAACCAGAGAGGACAACAATTGTCAGAGAAATTTTTGTGTTATGAGAAGCCCCTGGTACCTCTCTATTTATAGGAGAGGCTAGGGTCAAGGTTCCCAATCTGTGCGGGAGTCTAAAGGGTCAATTTCACAAAATATTTAGAACATGTGCACGGAAAACTAGTTGGTTCACATACACAACTAGTCGGTTGGTGCGAGAGCCAGTCTGTTCTCTAAGAAAACTAGTCGGTTCATGTTGTTTTCTTTTTTGAATCAAATTGATAATCAATGCACGATTAATGCTAAATATGATGTCAGCAAAAATCCTTGTACCAATTGAATTGGCAACTGAGCTGGGTAGTTCATCCCATGAACCTGTCAGTTGGGATATGTGAACCAGTCATTTCACTCCCTGGTTCAGCCATTGATCAGTCAATATTGATTCCCATTGACCTAACACTCCAACTGATCGGTTCAACCCTTGAACCGATTGTTTCAGGGTCCAGTCAGTCAATTTTGATCCTCAGTTGTTTAATTGAATACCTAAACACCTTTAGTAATCAAATTAAACATCATTCATGAATATACTCCTTTAATACAAGTGTATTCTATGTGTGTGACCCTATAGGTCTAGAATTACATTGGCAGTGAATGTTCATAACTAACTTGCAACATCACAAGGAAAGAGTGGCATCTAGTAATGCATCATTGCTACCCAAGTAATTCAGAAAGTTGGAGAACAACTTAAACCTACAATCTATGATAAGTGTTACCATGACCGTACATTTCCTTTGAATCTAACATCCAGATTGAACTTGAGGCATGGAATCGTCATCCTCTCAACGTTCAATCCATGTTCCTCAAAACTAGAGGAAACTGTCTGAGATGCAAATGACTTCACATATCACATATTAATCACATGAGTACGGTCGTACATTTCATAGTCTCATTTATCAAGAGGCCATGGATATCAATCTCTTGTAGGAGGGACAAATCCCATCTACTTCACTCACATTCAATCTCCATATGTCACCGTGCACCCAATCATTATTGTTATGGAAACCCTTATTCAGGATCACGTTGGATGGTGTTAAAGTACACAAATGACATGTGGTGCATGTATTGACTTTATATCTATGAACCAAAATCACTACTATCACTATGAGAGATGATTTTGACTACCATTCCATGGTCTTCATGCATCACTCTCATGGTGGTTCTGTCTGATATATTATTTTCTAACATGTACATGTGTGTTTGACTTGATATCACATATCATGACTAATGAGACTTTGTCATCAGTCAACACACACTCTAGTCTTTTGTATCATTGTTGTCTATTTTGCTTCCACAGTAATATCGTACTAGGGATATAACAAGAATGTATGTACTCTTATCATACATATGATCTCATTATTCAAGTCATGTACTTGAAGACATACACCATCGAGTAATCATCATTATTTAGACATTTACTATGTTTGTGTCATCATCTCATGCTGAGACAGACAAAATAGATAGAATTACCTTTTTATTATAAAATCAAGTATTTAATGTCACGATTCAATCATCATATGATTGGATCTCTGGGAATACATACCAACAAACTCTCACTGACACTTAGAGCCAATCATCTATGAATCTTATTCCAAGTGATCGTAACATGTCCATCATGTTTCTGATGTGCAAGCACTTTTATAGTGGGTTAGAAATGTTTGTTTCAAGTCGGTATTTTGCAAGTTTTGCATCTCTTCATTGTATGACATCTTGAATGAGATGGAAGCGGTGTAGTATGCTATATGAGATTCCCAACCTATTCAGTAGATCCATTGATGTCACAATATTTCTACTGTGTCATCAATGATTGCAACCTCGCACAAGTTCACCCATATGAACTTCTTGATCCATACAATATCCTATGTTGTTCTCATAACACAGAGATACTCAGTTTCTTTTATAGATTTAAACTACTATCATTAGCTCAAAACCCTTTCCAGCTTACAATTCTGATTTAAGGTCAAACATAAATATAGATTCCGATCATTAATTTTACTTGTCATTTTGGAAGCTTGCATCGGTGTAATCCTTTAAACAAACTCTTCCTTATTACCATAACAAAGTAATCAATCCTTTTAGTGTTTCACAAGCACCTAAGGATGTTCTTTATTGTAGTCCAATGACTCTCACTAGTATCTGACATATACCCTCTCATCATGTCTAATACATATGAGATTGCTAGATAGGTAGATATATATCCTCACATCATGTCCAATACATATGAGAAGACTTCATATCCTCTCATCATGTCCAATACACATGAGATAACGTGATCCATAACATTGCATTCAAGATAGATCCAATTGTGAATGCATATGGCATCTATCCATGTGTTACTATTGTTCATAAGAATTGGGAAGGTTTTCTCTCATCAACTTCTTTCATATTGAACCATTTCAACATCTTGACAATTTATGTGCTCTTTCTTAAGTCAATAAACTTTCCATATGTATCTCTATAGATCTCAATCCCTATCACATAGCATGTCTTGCCTAAACCCATCATAGAGAAGGTGTTTCCATCCATGTTTTAACATTTATAGGATAAGGACGTTATTCTCCATCATCATGTGGAATATAAATATTCTCCCACTAAATATTTTATAATCACATATTTCATCTTCATTCTGACTAAGGTCAAACCCTTTGACTCTCTTGTCAAATAGAAGATTCTAGATCTAATATACTTGCTTCAATCAACAGATTGAACTTTGTATCTTATATACTTTATTTGCAATATTAGATTTATAAAACCTTCAGGTTATTTCACATACATATCCTTGTAATTATTCTAGTTAAGGAATGTAGTTTTAACATCCATATGCCAAATCTCACTAGTCATAACAAGTTGCAACAACAAGCATGATCTTGATGGATTTAACCATGGTAATTGGTGAAAGACTTCATCATGTTCAAAACCTTAAACTTGTTTGAAATTCTTTGCACCCAAACTACCCTTCCATGTTGGTCTCCTTTCAAAGACCCAAATGCACATGGGTTTTATCCCTTCAGGTGGATTCAACAAGGTCATAACTTGTTGGTTTGCATGGAGTCCATCTTTAATCTCATATCCCTTAAGCCATGCTTCATATTCTGGTCCCTCAATAGATTCTAGATAGGTAGTTGATTCATCATGTATGATCAACCCACTGCCTTCTTGAATATATCATAGTCTTTCAAGCTCTAGACGTGTTGTACTAGATTTATGAGGTTTTGTGTTACATAAGGAACTTGAGATTCAATAACATCTTGTGATTCTCATTGTTCCTATTGTACCTCTTATTGGTTCAATGTTTTCTTATTCTGTCGGGAAAATATTGAGTTCTACTTTTACTCCTACTAATTTGTTTGGAACTAACCACTAATTCATTTGGAACTAAATTCCTCTTTAGGAATACAATTATTCAGATTAACAAACAACTTTGTTGTTGGATTTGGACAAGAGTAGTATTTTAATGAAATAACATTTATGTGATTTTGCAGACAAAGCTTTTCAAGAAAATATTTTATTATATAAGCATTCATCCCTAATCACTATAAAATACATATCGGGACACCTCCAATGCCATATCTAATATGGTGTCTTTTGAACTATCTGAGACGGTACATTATTTAGTGTTAAGCATGCACCGAAAAGAAAATTTGAAGATTAGCTAGATTTTATTAATAACCACATCGTGACTTAACTAGGTGTGATTCCTTCTTTCTGATACACTATCATTGTGTTTTAGGTGGAGTTCATCATGATACATTATCATGATCTCCCTTGATTGTTCTAAAACTCTTGGTTTAAAATATTTCAACATTGATCACATCAAAGTATCTTAATACTTTTACCAAGTTAGTTATATACTTTATTCACAATCTCCTTGAACACTTCTAGAGATTCATACTTGTATTTCATTAAATACAAATTTCCATATCTACTGATAACAGCAATAAACACATAATGTGGTACTTACAACTACCTTTAGCATTTATTTTAAAAGGTCTATATACATCAGTATGTATAATCCCTAATAGAACAATCACTCTCCCACTACATCTAGTGAAGATGCTTTTGTCATATTACACAACTAATAAGATATGCATGTCTCTATTGGTTCAATAACCAAAAGAGTCTAGATAACCATCAAATGGATTCTTATGTGCTCTAGATGACAATGTTATATGTATTCATTTCTTTGACTCATCAAGTCATTCAATATATGTGTGATACACATTTCTCTCTACAACTATTAAGTATAGTTTATAAGATACAGGGCATTGTCATATTCGATATCATCTTTTAAAATGAAATATCAATTTTATTCTTTTCCATACAAGATACATGATGTTTTCATTAATGGCAAGTGCATAATAGCAATTCAGTAATTCTATTATATGCACATGAATGATAGATTCCAACTATAGTGGTAGAAACTATTTCTCCTAATAGTTCTATCTTATTTCTTATTGGGTCATGAAGTAGAGATCTCTATCTCTTTCTTCTTCCTTTGTTCCTTTAAGTGAAAAGGATAGATTCCTCTTGCACTTACCCTGCTCCTTATCTTGAGTGTTGAAGACTTGGAGTTTAGCTTAGCCTCAGAACTCTTCTTGGCCTTATGTATGCCTTTGAACTCACTTATGTTTATCACCGTCATAGATTTTTACTTCTTCATTCATGCTTTGGCATCAACGTGCCAAGTAGTTCTGACAACAGTTTAGCCAAGTTACTCAAGTAGTAACACTTGATGAACTGGCTGTATGATTCATGAAACACTTGTAGAATCATATCTACGGTCAAATCTTAACCTAATAGAAATCCCAATATCTCCATATGCCCAATCATATTGAACACATGAGTCTCTAAAGGATCTCACTATTCTAGTTTATACTCAAGCAACACTTTGGAGACATTATACCTTTCCTGCTTTGCATGATTCTTTAGGATGTGTTACCATCTCAAGAATGTCCATGTTTTCATGTAGTTCATGCAACTCATAGTTCATACAACATATCATATGGTACTCAATGTCTACGACATCATTAGCATGCTTCAAGTAAGCATCCATTTTAGCCTTAGGAACATTTGGAGTGGGTTCCTTTGGCTCTGCTCTTTCAAGGACATAGAGATTTCTCTCATTTATGAGAACAATTTTCAAAATCCTAAAGCAGACATGGAAGTTAATCTCCTTTAGTTTTTTCCTTACCAAGGACTGATCACAACTATAAATTGTTTGTGTTTTCCATTAGATTCTACAAAAGAAATTTTGCAACTTTTCAAAATATTTTTGATTTGTTTGATTTGATAAGTTTAATGATATTAACTAGGCCTTTAATTAATTATCACTCCCACTATTTTCTTCAAATTGATAATCCTCATGTATCAATTTAGAAGATTGCAGTGCACAATCTTCTAGTGAGTCAAGATTCGAAACAGTTCAACTATTACTCGACCAACGCCAGCGTCCATAGTCAATTGTTAAGGTAGGAAACTTTTGCCAATTGCATCATATGCAATTCTTGGATAGATGATATGTGCAACTCCTTGCCATAGTCATCAGCATGCCTCTGGTTCTTTATCTCATTAAGGACACACAATTAAGCATGACCCAAAAGCCAACACAATAATAATTCACCCTGCTTGGTAGGTTCACATTATTACCATCACACTTCTATGAGATAGACATCGCACCACCCTTGGGGTGCCCACTCTTAGTTGGTCAAGCTTTTCATGTGTGCTACTTATGGAAAACATATACGACTCAATATTATATTGAGGGATTTTATATATAAATACATATACATATCCAACCACCACATACATATAGAACGTATCATATACATGCTATAACCACAATGAGAACATGCAATAAATAAAACACACAAGTGATGGTTATGACCATACTATTATAATTCCTTAGAGACACAAGGAATTAATATCACCTAGGATCCACATCATATGCAACCTGTTGTTGATGAAGACATGTGCTCAAACCAAACCGGGCTGATCAATTCAACTCTGAACCAGTCATCTCACCTCCTGGTTTCTCAGTTGGGCTCTTGAAATGATCGTCTGATTCTCAGGTTCAAATGATGAATGGACTCCTCCATCCGTTCAATTGGGTCACTAGTTGGTCGATTCATCCTCTTATCGTCAGTCCTCCTCGGTCCTCCAGTTAATCAATTCGTCTCACAAGCAGTCAATTTGTATGGTGCAAAATGTCTTCTCATGATAAAACATAAATGAAAACTATCCTATTTCTTATTACATTGTAAAAGGGAAAAACTTGACTTACATTCTAGGGGAATAGGAAGAAGAGCATTAATTTACATTTGGAAAAGAGAGAGAGGCTCGGTACGCATACTGAGTAACGATAGGAATAAACAACCACAACCATGAACACATAGATCTAGGGTTATTGGCTATAACCATGCTTCACATCCACCATTAAAACCAACTTTTAGGGTGATCTGTAAATTGCAAATATATCATATACATATATATTAGTTTGTAGAGTGTATGTGGTAATTAATCAAATATGCACATTAACTAGTTTAATATTCACATCGTATGCAATAAAATAAATCTGATCATATCTATGCAAATCCCAGATATACCATAAATTGACGTGGCTCTGATACCACTATAGGGAAATCGGGACGAAAGATAAGGCATCAAAAACAAAAAAATTAAAGCATGATTCCCATGAATAGTAAGATGGTGACAACAACAATGTATCTAGGAAGGAAAGGTTGCAAAGTTATACCTGGTTCTGGAACAAGTCCAATGACATTACCCTTGCAATAGCATTGTTCTTCTTCTTCAAGAAGCAACACTCTCCTTCATCAGTAGAAACACTCGAACATTCGTCAGCAATGGCCTCATGATCTAGCTACCACAAATGGTGGTTGACAGTGTCATCCTAGTGGCAAACAACAGCCTCCCGCCTCTAGAGTAGTCCACACAGACCACTAGAAACTCCATGTTGTGCTACCAGATCCAATGGGAAGGAGTTGTCCCTTTTAAATGTCAACCTACTATACTTGATATGCTCTCGCATAATTGTCTCTCCCTTGCTATCCCTCCCCTTATTGGGTAGGACTTGCTGACATGTGTTTACCTTGTGTTATACGCAAACGAACGTATTGAGAAATACAAGCCTTGTGAGGATCGAGTCGAACACAGGGATAGAGATTCTAGAATACTACTACTAACTATGATCTAATCAGCTAAGCCAGTAAAAATAGTTGAATTGGATTAATTGAGTAAAAGTGAATATAGAAACGAAACAAGATTAAAGAATAAGTGACTCAGATTTAAATGCATCCCTTAGGACTGTGGTTTCACCATGGATAACACTACAATTAACTCTACACACTAACATCTATTACCGCTATCCCTGGATAAAGAGCTTGTAGCAAGAACTACCCACTTCTGCATTGCAGTTCACTACCTATTTTAATGTCCACTAGTACAGATAACACATTTAGCATCAGTTAAGTAAGACTTTTGTCGTCGGTTTTAAAGTGACACCCAAGTGGGTGACACTAAAAGTAGACTCCTTCAGCGTCAGTTACATAATCGATGACAGAAAGTCATTCCTGATTATAATTTAACCCAAAAGCGCCAACAGTCAGACCATAGGCGTCGGTTTATAGCAAATAGCCGACACAATTAAGCATTTGTTGCCAGTTTTTGTATTTAACCGACACTGATGTTTTTTTTTTCTTATCATCTCTCTGGCCTGCTGTCCAGCTGGTCAGTAGGATGCATAACCTACAGTTCAGTTCTAAACTGTAGGTTTACAACATCTCTTTGATTTCAGTCAACAACAAGCCACAAACCTGTAAATATTGACAAGATGTATACAATTATATATTATTATGGATCATGTGATTCACACACACGTATAATAAGCACATTAAATTTTAAATATGATTCATCACACACATGTAGAAACATATAGTTCCATTTCATTCCTTCATTTCATATTCACACACATTTAGCAACTTGCAATTCCATTCATTTCATCTCTTTTCACATTCACACACACAGAAACATTCATTCATTCCATCTTCACAAACACATGTATATAGATAAGACAATTAAAAAAATCATTCATACATTATATATATATATAAGTGTCTTTCAAAGTTGAACATGTTATCAAAATACTAATTAGGATAACAAAGTTTAGAAAATAACATGACAATAGCTAAACAAGGGGCGCTTGCTATACCCCTAAACATGTGCATATACAGAAAAGTAAATTTGTTGCTTGGACCTACTTTGTTGATGTTGTTGTGTCACAGAGCTCGTTGTTGTTAGATGAATCTGAACTGATGGTGATAGGAAATGGACGGTATCAACAGTAGGAATAGAAGGGAAATTGGGTGTGCTCTCCTCATCGAATGAGTCCAAATATGTGCTATCCCATGTTGAGTACTCAAATCAGACCAGATGATCGGGCGTCTCATTGTTGATGTTGGTTATCCAAACCTTGATGGTATTATGGCCAACCGGTCAAAGAAAAAGCTTGTCACTATGGCCCAATAGCATCTTCCCAACCCACTTGCACCAACTGGATGTGGATACAAGATTTCCATCAACATCATATTTAACCTCGATAACATATGTTGAAGTTCCAAAATTTAGGGTCACTTCACCAGCCGTGTAGCGTCTTCCGTTTAGATAACACCAATTTTTAGCTATAGTAAGTTGTTCTAATGAAAAATCGTCTATAATGATGTCCAACTGTTCTTCAACATGGAATAGTAACATTGGGGGTAGAGGCCCAAGCCATTATGCCTATAACAATGTAAAATGTTGAGAAAAAGTAATATAAATGTAAGCTAACAACACACAACAACTTGGGTTATTTCATATTCATGATGGAGAAATAATTGATGATGATGATGATGAGGAGGAGGAGGATGATGACGATGATGACGATGATGATGAGGATGATGATGATAATGATGATGATGAGGAGGATGAGGAAGAGGGATCACTACTACAGAAATAGCTTATAACATCACATTTAGAGACGTCGATTATTACCAAAAATCGACGCCTAAACCCTACAATGTCGGCTAATTATAGAGACCGACATCTATATTTGAAGACCGGCCAGACACGGGTATCACTTTTTATTAAGCGTCGGCTCCCTAAGATGAATCGACGCCTAAAATAGCCCGCCAAATATAAATTTTCGAGCAAAAAAAAACTACCCCCAAAGTTTCACATACGACATCGGTTGTTTACCTAATAACCGACGCCTAACGATGAAAAAAATTACCTCCAAAGGTCGTCAGTTTTTGTGAAAAAATCGAAGCTAATAAGGTTTCGCGCGCCGTCCCTGCGAAATTTTTTAGGATTAAGATTGTCCAATAGATATTGGTTTTTTCGAGCAACCGATGTTGATGGATATTAGGTGTCAGTTTAATAGAAGACCAATGCCTTTGTTAACTTAATAGCCCCCACGAGAAACATACTCTTCCCCATTCATCTTTGTTTCATCACAAAATTAGCCCTTCTGCTCCCGACGCCGCCGGTCACGCTCCAGCCTGCTCCCTCCTCCTTACACGCTGCCGCCTCCCTTGCTCGCCACCGCCGACCGCCCTTCTCCCTGCTGCCGCCACCGGTGCCTGTGTTGCCCTGTTGTCACTGGTTCTGGAGCTCGTCAGCCGCTGCCCTGCCGCCGCTAGTTCTGGAGCTCACCGGCCTTCTACCTACTCCAGAGCTCGTCGGCCTTCTGCCTACTTCAGAGCTCGTCGTTCACCAACTGCCTGCTCCAGAGCTCACCGTCTACTTCCTGCTCACTGCCACCCTTCTCCCTCCTCCTTGCTCGGTCACTTCTCTTCCACGCTCGCATGCCCACTCGGCCTACCCATTTGGCTTCCACGTGCACCCCTCCATCTCACCCTCTCTCCCTGCTCTAGAGTAAGATGCCTGGTTGGGCTCAAACAGAGGTAAACATCCCCAAAAACCCTCTATCTCGCCCTCTCTCCCAGCTCTAGAGCAAGACACTCTGATTTGTATTTACTTAAATATTGATTTGTATTTACTTATCTACTCATTCTTTCATCTAATGATTTTTTATTCATCACATTATTTAAATTTAGGGCTTTATATTTGTTCATCTACTTTTTAAAATTATATAATCATCTCCTGATTTATATTTGTTTATCAACTTAGATGTTGCTATTGTAAATCAACCTAGGATATGAATAAATCTTATGTTTGCATATATTTGTGCTTCTAATCCTCATGCTTGACCTAATTCAGTAAATTTTGATGCATGTTGAAATAAGATTCAAACTTGTCCATTCTAGCATCCTAATTTGATTTGATTATGTGCTTTGAACCTTGAAACATGTGTATTAAAGATACAGTGATGTCTCAAACTTAACTCACATGTGGGTCTTCTATTTCTAAAATGATTATATCTTCAATCTGCTTTTTTTCACCTTTATACTATATGTATTGCCTCTAAAATAGAAGATCTGTTTGGTAGAACTATCGACCTTTGTCCAGACCCTAAAGTGGACTCTATGAACACAACCAATTAAAGTATCATATTAATATATAATAGTTTATTTATGGAAGTTACATAGAGACATGCAATTTTTAGTAAAAAATGATCAAAATAACCCCTATTATATTTTGCTAATGTAAAAAAGTAAACCCTAGGAATTGATAGTATAAATGCATCTAAACTTTCATAAGCTATTAATGTGTCACTTGGAGAGAAATGGACATATTCCTACTTAAGTAAAAATTACATAGGACATAATATGAAGTAATGATTAGTAACATAATGCGGTGGTTATCTATATGAAATTGATTATATATGCAATTCAAGTAGAAATACTAGAAAGAAATATAATGAAACAAGCATGAAATTGCAAATAACCTTAGATGGGAAAGAAAACTTCAAATCAATGCATGGTGTTACATGGTCTCTCTTCCTAATGAGTTATGTTACAAATATCTGTATATTAAGTTAAGGACATGTTTCTGTTGTGACATGTTAAGTTTTTTGCTATGTTATGCCCACCATATTTGTGTTATATATAAAATAATACATTGATTAATTTAGGAAGCATTGATATGTTGTTATGGCTGTCCACAAGTGTTTTTATAAGAAAATTGTGTGTTGAATGGGGTTGTGAACAAGGGACTGGTGTTGTATTTGTTGGCATAAAAACTTGTCCAAGATTTACTCATTAGGAGTAAATCTTGGATAGTCCCCGGTTTGGGACTACTCTTGAACACCTAATCTCACTTAGGATGTAAGTGTATAATGTGTATTGGGTTTTCAAGAAAATTTCAGTAGCATTTCCCTATTTGTTCTCTAAGTACATATGTACTTGGAGAACAGTGAGGAAATGCTGTCGAAATTTTCTTGAAAACCCAATACACATTATACACTTACTAGTGAGATTAGGTGTTCAAGAATGGGATAGGTGGTACACATTTATTATATATAAGAATGACAACACATGTATTTGTTGGCCTAGAAACCCGTTCAAGATTTACTCAATAGGAGTACATCTTGGATATTCCCCAGTTTGGGACTGTTCTTGAACACCTAATCTCACTTAGGATGTTTTAACCATTAATTATATATAAGACCTTAAGCCCTAAAGTTTTAACCATGCTTAAACTCTAATCTGTTAACCCTAGACCCTAATCTTGTTGTAATATATACTTGTTTTCTCTTTGATCATAGAATGGATAGATCATGGATGTCCATTCACAATCGCTGCACCCCAGAGTTTATTTTTGGTCTTGATCAGTTTATTAGATTTGTCGGGGAACATAGGAAACAACCTGGAGATAGGTTCTACTGTCCATATAGGCATTGTGGTAACAACTTGAAAGTCAACACTGGTGACGAAATCAAAAGTCATGTCATGTGCAATGGGATTGTACAAGGCTATACAGAATGGCACTGACATGGAGAGATTTTCAAACCAGAAACTAGTGGATGTCGATAGCAGTGCTTGTGTGGAAGAAGTTATTGCCTCCAATGACGTAGATGTGAATGAACCAGTTCCAGTAGACATCGTTGATGTGATGTTGGATAGTTGTGGGGTAGAGAACACCAAAACCGATCCACCTCCCATGTTTAGAAACATTGTGCATGATGCTGAGATACCGTTATACACAGGTTGTACATCTTGTTGTCTACTTGACTATCATGGTACACCTCCCATGTTTTGATATCATGGTACATCTTGTTGTCCACTTGACTAGGGAAGTGAAAATGTTGGGACCAGTTTTCTTACATTGGATGTATCCCTTTGAACGATACATGAGCATTTTTAAAAGTGATGTTTGAAGCCGTTATCGGTCTGAAGGGAGTATTATTGAGGGTTATGTGGCGAGAGAGGTTATGGATTTTTTCAATGACTTTATGAGTGGTAATGACACTCCTGGTAATGACAAGAATATTGAGGAGTAATTTGGCAAAGGAATTTTGGGATCACGGGTGAAAGTAATCAGTCGTGAGCAGTTGGAACAACGTCACTTGTATATTTTACACAACATGGACGAAGTGAGTGTTTCTATCGAGGAACATACCAATTTCATCAAGAGACAATATCCTCGAGCCAATTCAATGTGGCTTGCTAGATTGCATAACAAGACATTTATTAAGTGGTTTGAAGATAAAGTCTTACATCAACTATCTCAAACACCAGATGATATTACTGAAACTATCAAATGCCTCGCCTTTAAACCAAAATTGAATGTTATGTCTTATGAAGGGTATGACATTAATGGATTCAAATATTACACAAAGCACCAAGATGATAAGAGTGTCGTCCAAAACATTGGGGTCACCCTTCAAGCGTCGACTATGTTTTTTGCAAGTGCAAAGGATAAGAGTCCACGTGAAGCTAAAATGTCATATTACGGTGTCATTGAAGACATATGGGAGTTTGACTACATAGATTTTAGAATTCTTCTCTTCAAATGTAATTGGGTTAATAACACCAAAGGAGTTATAGTGGATGAATTGGGTTTCACTTTAGTGAACTTTGAAAAGATTGGCGAGAAGGGTGAACCATTCATATTGGCATCACATGTGAAATAAGCATTTTATATCAATGATCCTGCAAATGATAAATGGTGGGTTGTTCTTCATGGTAAAAGACAGTTCATTGAAGATCCTATAGATGAAGAAGAGTACTATGATAAGTATGATCACTCCAGTCCATTCTCAGTTGGGTTGCCAACACCAAAAAATATTGAAGCTAATGATGACTTGTATGTGCGTGGAGATCACAATAAAGGATTGTTAATTGATAAATGATCGCAATATTAGAGGCATGGATGTTTATATTTTTTTATATGTTTCATTTTTCAATGTTTCATTTATATTTGTGAACTATACAATGTTTCATTTTTCAATGTTTCATTATCTTTTAGTTATGTCAAATGCTAAATGTTTGATTTTTTAATGAAATTTTCAGATGGCTAAGCATGGGCATGATGACCATGATGTCCATGATGAGCATGGTGAGGATACCAATGCACTGCCTCATAATGTAAGTTTTAAAAATATATCATATATTTCTATCTATATGTCCATGTATAGTTATATCATGTAAGTGTGTTTATTTTGTCAAATTTTAGGTTGATGATGCACATGTACCCTCTGAAGCACTTGAGGCACTAGATGAGCAGTAACAAAAAGTTGACAAGAGAAGGGGCATTACTATGATGAAGAAGTTAACAATGCTAAGAGGCATTGGACCCAAACTGGTTGTGGATTTTGATAATGTAGGAAATGTAATTGGAGTGGACCGCAATTCGTTTGTTTCATATCTTGGGTATGTTACTCATAGCCATTATGGTTGTAAGATAGATTCTTGGCATAAAGTTCTTAAGGGGAAGAAAGACTTAATATGGAAGGATTTATGTGTGAGTTATTATTATTTGCAATTCTATTTTGTAGATTACTAATTTTTTTGGATGCTAGTTAATAGCAATTCTATTTTGTAGAGTATATTTGCGTTGGATGAAAAGTTGCATCGTGAATACATGATGCAACGTTGTGGGAGGGTCCTAAGGAAATATAGGACAAATGTCACTTGAGAATACATAAAAGATGGTGAGAAGAGGAAGAAGTCAGCCACTGAACAGTGGAACTTGTTGGACCAAGAAGAATGGGACACGTTTGTTGCTTCAAAAAACACTGATGAATTCAAGGTATTAGGTGTTACTCCCTATTTAATTAATATACATTGTATTCACCTATTCAAGATTAACCTTTAGTGTTACTAACCAAATCAATGTGCATACTAACTAGGCTATCGGTGAGGCACAAAGAGCAAGGTGTGCACTGAATGTACATGACCACACAATGGGTCCAAAGGGCTATGTAGGTGTTCACCAAAGACTACAGGCTGAGTGTACTGCTCAGTCTACTGCTACTCAGGAGTCCTCTACTATAGGCACCACACCTCTACCTCACCATGATGTCTGGATAGTTGGGAGGCAAAATAAGAAGGGAGAAATAAAAAAGCATGCAACTTCTGAGGCGGCTGCAAAAATGGTAAAATACAACTCTTAGAGCAATCGTTCGAATATTGATTATTTGTGGTGTTTACTTACTTACCAATTTCTATTTATGGCGATTAGCGGGAGCTGCACGAGCTGAAGAAACAAGGTAAGTTCATACCTGAGGGCATAAGGGATGAATTGACAATTGCTTTGGGTAACCTAGAGCATCCTGAACGTGTTAGGGGTGCAGGCGTTGGTGTGGGCATCAAAGCATTCTTTGGGCCATCCCAATGCAAACATGTCCCAAAAGCGGGAATTTCACAAGAAGAGGTAACCTATTCTTTTTTTAGAATGCTACTGTAAAAGGGAATTCAATAATCAGAAGCTAACATTTCTTTTATCCATGTATAGGTAGATAAGATACTTGATAGGAGAGTCGATGAAGTAGTTGATAAGAGAGTCAAGGAAACAGTTGATAAGACACTCCATGAAGCAATGAGCAAGTGGCAGGCATCTCTGACTGCCACTCAGACAGTACCTATGGCATCCTGCTCTACTCCTACTGCAAAGGTTGGGAGTAATCGTGTAGACCCACCACCTAGCACATCCAATGTAAGTATTTTTATGACATAGTAGCTAGTCTTTTCAAGATGATATGTTTTCAAGATGATATGTATATATGTATATAACATTCTTTATGTAAATTTGTAGGGGTTGAAGCCATGCCGTCTAAAAAGTAACGAATTAGTCATTATAGAGGCATTAGATTACCCATCCCTTCT